>JAPXFQ010002030.1:0-1220591 GCA_028564705.1 Apricaphanius iberus
TACAATCAGTCAGGTAAAATAAAAAAATCATTTTGAACCAAACGCAGCTTCTAAACTAACCATCAAGTTACTTTTTTTTTTTTCTAAACAACCTGGACGAGGAAACATTGGATTCGCTGGAGTGCTACCTAGACGAGTGCTTTGATAACATCGTTATGGGTAAGTCACGAAAACCTGCTTCGGATACAACAACGAGCACACCGTCGCAGAAGCGCACTCGTTCCGAGGCTAGCACATCAACCGACTCGCCAGATAGAAGCTACGGCGACATCCTGGACTCAATAGACAAGAAGCTAACCAGCCTGGACGCCCGTCTCGCGCTAGTGGAGGTTCTGCATAAAGAATTTCAGGCTCTGAGGGAATCGCTGGAGTTCAGCCAACAACAGGTAGCTTCACTACTTACAGAAAATCAAACACTAAAAGAAGATGTTAAGGAACTCACCGAGGGGATGAAGCAGCTGTCGGGAGAAAACAAAAGCTTCAAGAAGTCTATTCTAGACATCCAGGCCCGATCAATGAGGGACAATCTTGTTTTTTCGGGGATACCAGAGCAGGCTGAGGAAGATGCTGAAGTAGCCGTGCGAAAGTTCATTCAACACCAGCTGAAACTGCCAGACGACACGGTTAAAAACATAACCTTCCATCGGGTTCACCGACTCGGAGGTAAGAAGCCCAACAACACCCGCCCGCGACCAATTGTTGCAAAATTTGAACATTTTAAACAAAAAGAACACGTCAAAGGACGCGGGAGAGAGCTGCGGGGGACGAATTACAGCCTTAATGATCAGTTTCCGAAAGAAATCCTGGACAGAAGACGCGTGTTATTTCCAATTAGAAAAAAACATATTAGTGAGGGCAGTAGGGCTACGGTTAGTGTGGATAAACTGTATGTTAACGGTCAGCTGTTTAGGGACCCTCAGGTTACTCCTTGGCTTTATTAGTCATATTTAACAGAACCAAGACAAAATTAGCTTTATCAGACAACTATAGTTTAAAAAAAAAAAAGCACAGCTCAGCAGGCTGTTTTTGTTTGTAAATGTGGGTAGGGGCAGGGCTGTGCACTATTTGCTTTTTCTTTTTTTTATTCTTTCTCTTTTTCTCTATTTTCTTTCTCACATTTGCACCACCAAATCTCTTTATCACCTTTTTTCCTTTTTCTCTCACACACACACAGACATCATGGCATATTCATGTTTTTTCCATCATACTTTCATTCTGTACACACCTGTATGGTGCATTATTTACCTCGCTTTATGTCTGCTTCTGGTTTTTTTCAATCTGGCAACCCCATGGACAAACCAAAATTATACCTATATTCATCCTTGGCGATAGTACATGTCTAAGGTTTATCTTAGCTCTATGAATCGTGTAAAATTAATAACATGGAATATTCGCGGCGCTAGCTCCAGGGATAAAACCATTAAGATTTTCAACCATCTTACAAGATTGAAGGCAGATGTCGTCTTACTACAGGAGACTCATAAATCAAGTTCAACAGCTAATGATTTAAAAACACCAGAGTATCCTAATATATTTTCTTCATGCTATAACTCTAGACAACGAGGAGTAGCAATATTAATAAATAAAAATACTAATTTTAAAGTAATAGACACAGCTACAGATCCAGAAGGTAGATTTATAATATTAAAACTATTTATAAATAACCAAAAGTTATGTATAGTTAGTATATATGGTCCAAATGTTGACGACCCCTCATTCTTTCAGACTTTCTTCTCGGTTCTGGCTAATCACATGGATTGCTCACTTGTTCTTGGGGGAGATTTCAACTTTGGACTAAATGAAGAAATAGACAGGCTCAGTACAGCAGGGACTCAGCGCAGATGGCAATCCATAGATATAGTTAAACAGTACATGAGCGATTATGGACTCTGCGATGCATGGCGATCGCTTCATCCCAACGACAAAAAATACACTTTTTACTCAAACGTACATCATTCTTATTCTAGATTGGACTATTTGTTAGTCAGCAGCTCACTGTTGAATGACATTTCAGACACTGAGATACATCCTATAGTGATCAGCGATCACGCTCCTGTTTCTTTAAATTTAGCAAATAAAATTGCAACCCTTCAATATAAAAAATGGAGATTTAATACATCATTACTTAAGGATAAAGAATTTATTAAATATATTGAAAAAGAATGGGCTTCATACATGGAATTTAATGATCTCCCTGGTATGTCGCCATCCACTCTATGGAAAGCAGGGAAAGCTGTGATTAGAGGTAAAATAATTTCATTCTCATCAAATAAAAAGAGAACAGAAAATAAACATGTTCAGGAATTAGAAGAAACTATTAAATCATTAGAACCTTCCCTGGATAAAGAGAGCTTAAGTAAAATAAGGAAAGCAAAATTAGAATTAAATGAAATTATTAATAAAAGGACGCAGTTTTTAATCCAAAGACTTAGAATAGAAAACTTTGAACATAGTAATAAATCAGGTAGCTTCATAGCTAATCAATTAAAAATAAATAAAGAAAAAACAACTATATCTGCAATCAAAGACAAAATTGGGAATATAAAATATGACCCTGAAAAAATAAACAACACTTTCAAAGAATTTTATGAGACGTTATACACACCACAGATAAACCCTTCAAATACTGATATTGTACAATTTCTGGATAAAATAACTCTTCCTAAACTTTCAGACAGTCAAGCAAAGGCCCTGGATTCACCGCTAACAGTGTCTGAACTCCAGGAGGCCCTCCAATCCATGCCTAATAATAAAGCTCCAGGTCCAGATGGATTTCCAGTAGAGTTCTATAAAGAATTCTGGAATATTCTGGCACCAACATTTTACAAAATGTTGCAGGAAACAAAGGAAAATGGTCGAATACCACCAAACATGAACTCTGCCTACATCAATCTTCTATTAAAACCAGGAAAAGACCCTATGTCTCCTACCAGTTATCGTCCCATTTCTCTTATCAATGTGGATCTGAAAATAATTTGCAAAGCTCTTGCAAGAAGGATAGAGAAAATAACACCTAATAATCCACCCTGATCAAACAGGTTTTATAAAAGGTAGGCTCTCTTCAACAAATTCACGTAGATTAATAGATTTAATAGATTATTCCCACTGTAAAAACGTCCAAACCAATATATTATCTTTAGATGCAGAAAAAGCATTTGATAGAGTTAACTGGAAATTTTTATTTGCAGCCTTAAATAAATTCGGATTCAGTCATTCTTTTGTAAACTGGTTAAAAATATTATACAGCTCACCAACAGCATGTATTAGGACCAATAATCAAACATCATCAAGGTTCTTTCTTCAGAGAGGTACCAGGCAGGGATGTCCACTTTCTCCCTCCCTCTTTGCTATTTTTATTGAACCATTAGCAGCAGCAATCAGGCAAAATAATAATGTTAAAGGTATACAATGCAACAAAATAGAACATAAAATCAGTCTATACGCAGATGATGTACTACTATTTCTACAGCATTCACAAACTTCCTTGTATCAGGTAATTGAGTTAATAAAATCTTACTCAAGAGTTTCAGACTATTCCATAAATTGGTTAAAATCTACAGTCCTTCCAATCAACTGTTCTTACCAGAGTCCTGTTGCTTTACAGCTCCGGTCGGGAAATATTACATATCTAGGTATCCATATCTCACCAAGACTGTCAGACTTATCTAAGCTAAATTACGTCCCACTTTTAAAAAAAGTAGAAGATGATCTGGCAAGATGGAAATCCCTTCCAATATCACTTATTGGAAGGGTAGCTACAATAAAAATGATGGTTTTGCCTAGAATCAATTATTTATTCTCAATGATCCCAAGCAAACCATCACCTGATTGGTTTAGATCTCTGGACTCTTCTGTTTTCTAAATTTCTTTGGAAAGATAAACCCCCACGTATCAGCTTAAAAACACTACAGAAGTCCAAAGATAAAGGAGGTCTAGACCTACCAAACTTTCGTCATTATTTCTTAGCCAACAGACTCCAATACACATCAAGATGGATAAAACACAGTTATATCGATGAGTGCTGGGTAGATGTAGAACAGACACTATGCAATAAGATAAAACTTTCAGATCTACCTTTTGTTAGCTCAAATATAAAACAAAATGAATGTTTTAAAAGTATTAATATCATCTCCTCTCTGACAGCTTGGTGGGAATTTCTTAAAATGACAAAGACCTCACTAGTCCCATGCAGGCGTACACCCATCTGGAATAACCCGGATATCTTACAAAAAAAATGCATGATCAACTTTCCAGGCTGGAGTTGTAAAGGAATTGAATACCTGGAGCATATATTTGATGGAACAGACTTTATCCAATTTAATACATTGGTTACACAATTCAGAATTAACAAGAATAAATTCTTAGAATACCAACAAATTAAATCAATTATAAAAAATACATTTAGGCTCAATACAGTTGGTTTACAAATTCCAAGAAAAGTTTTAGACTTCCTTAATCTTAACCCTCCCAAACTGCTAACTAAAATATACAAAACATTAAATAGAATAGATGAATCAATAGCCCTTCCTATTTCAAAATGGGAGATGGACTTGTCCATCTCAATTGACCAAAACCTCTGGTCTCAAATTTCATTAAGAACCTTTAAATTTCTTACAAATCCTAATCTACGATTAATACAATATGAAAATCCTTCATAGAGTGCATTATACAGGGCAACGGATGTTCAAGATGGGTTATACGCCGTCTGATACCTGTTTACAATGTACAAGCAATCTACCAGACAATTATATTCATGCTCTTTGGTTCTGCCCACCTGTTAAGAAATATTGGTACCAGATATGTGAAGATCTCTCAAAGTGTCTGAAATGTAATATCACACCTGCTCCCACAGTTTGCTTGCTGGGAAATGTAGATGAAGTTACCATGGATAAAAAGTCTATGCAATTATTTTACATCGCCTTATGCATCGCTAAGAAAAATATCCTCTTGAACTGGAAAAATAAAAATACTCTGAATATTAATCAATATAGAGATCTCCTTCTGGATTACATTGGTCTAGAAACGGCATCTGCCTCCACATCTGATCAATCTTTCTGGTCACCCTTGATCAGTTCCATCACCTAGTGGGGTCGGGCCCTTGATTCCGTTCTGTGGGACACGGTTGCCGATGTAGAGCTTAAGGGTTGGTGGTGATTGCGGGGAGGTCCTTGGGGGTGGGTCCGCTTGCGGTTCGGCGGTAGGTGCCGTGACCCTCGCCTGGGGTGGGACTTTGGGGGCTTTGTGTGGTGACTCCTAGTGGCCGCATGCGGCGCCTTAGAGGGGTCGTTCTGGCGGACACGGGTTACTGGCCTGGTGCTGTGCTGCTCTGGGGGGGTCTGGGCTGGGGCTCGGGGTTCTGGGGCGGCGTGCCCTCCGGCTGGGGCCCTGGCTGGGGCTTGGCCAGGGGGGGCCACTGCCGTCGGTGCCGGCTGTGGGGGGCTGTGGTCGGCCGATGGTTGGCGGGCGCTGCTGCCCTTTCCATCTCCCCGGGCTGGTTCTTGTCGCTTGCTCCCCGGTGGCCGCTTGCCGCGTCTGGGCGTCGGCGAGAGTGCGCGGCAGGTGGCCGGCGTCTCCGGGCCCGATCGGCTATATAGACACTGGACATGGCTCCTGGGTCTTGGTCTTAGCCCTTGCGGGGGTGCTGAGGTGGGGGCCTCTGGCCGGTGTTGGTCGGCCTCCACGGTGACTGACCGGTTGGTGGGGTGTGGGCTGGTGGGTGGGGGTGCTGGGTTCTGTTGCCACCCGGCCATCGGGCGGTAGTAGCAAGGCTGGAGGATGTCGGACTGGGAATTGGCCGCCCGGGACTGCGGTCTGCTCACGGGCCTGGCGCGGCATGTCCGGGGTACCCGAGTCGGTGGTGCGCCGGGTTCCGGCCTCGGCGCGGGGGCCCTCGGACGCTGGCGGTGCTTGGAGCGTCTCCTTTTGGCGGGGAGGCTTTTTACCATCTAGCACAGGCGCTCTTTTTAACGGGGTGCGCTTGGGACGGGAGGGGGGAGGGCGTTGAGGGGGAGGGGGGGCTAAACTCAACCTGGGTGTCTAGTGACATGTGTTTTGTTAGCAGTGTGAATGTTGGGAAGGATTTAGGTATGCCCCTGGCATGGGGGCTGGTGGATTGCCGGGGCCCCCATGGGGCTCGGGGGTGCCGCTGCCATGGGCCCCGACTTGAGGTGCTGGGGCCTTCCACCCCTGGTGGATCGGCCGAACGGGGGTGCCTATTGGAGTCAGCAGGGGAGCTGGCACCCTGGGGTTGGCAATGGTCACCCCAGTTATGTTCTCCCCATCCCCATGCCTCTGTCCACCTGCTCCTTCATTCTACCATTCACAAGGCCTTGGGACGTGGGCACGTCACTGGGGTGCGGGATGGAGCTTCCGTCTTCGCTACCCGGTGGCGGCCTGGGTCCCGATTTTATTGAGCAACTTAGACACTTACACTTGCAACTTTTACATGGAACGCACATGTAGGGACCTGGCGGTGTGGCGCATTGGCGCTGGGGGCGGGACCCCTCATGGGGGGCCCCCTATAGGGGCCCGTTGTGGGGGCCTCGCCTGTGGTGCCGGCACCCACTGGTTAAACGCATCTAGACACTGAGGGCCCGGGGGGGGAGATGGGGGTACCCGGCAGTATTCCCATGTCCCCCCCCTCTGTTTTAAGTGCACATTAAAACAACACGCAACAACACCACATTGAGCTGGGGAAGAGAGGCTGGGGGGTCTTTCCACACCCCTGTTCGTTGGACCATCAGGGGTCGGAGCCCGGATAGAACATCACGCCGTCTGGTCGGGGTCCTGGGCTGGTGGACTGCTCTTGCCGGTGTGGGGGCCTTGGCGGTCTGCTTGTCCCCATCCTGGTGGGCAAAGGGGTCTGTCTCCTGGGTGCAGGAGCAGGGTTCTCTATTGGGGCGTCTGTCCCTGGGCCTGGGAGTATGGAGTATAGTGTACGTATGGGGGGTATGAATGAGTGTATAGCGTCCTTTTTTCGTATGTCCTGTATTTGTAAGAATGTGTACGCATGAGAGGGAGGGTACGTATGAGTGTCTCTGTCTGTCTATGTCTACCTGTCAGGTTGGGTGTTTGGCTGCTCTCTGGCATGATGCATCTTCTTCCCTCCCCGTCACTCCCCGTCGGTGATGGTTGCTCCTGCCCGCTGGTTGATGATGGCTCTCGATGCCTGGGGCCGGGGGTCCCGGTTGCGGCCCGGCTCGGTCCTGGTGCATGTCGGGCGGGTCCTGGGTGGTCCGGTGTGTCGGGCGGCCGCTGTTTCGGGCCGATGTCCTCCTTGGATTGACTGGGGCACCTCTTATGGGGGTGCCGGGGTTTTAGAATAGGTTGGTGCCGTCCGGTGGAGCGGTGGGGACCGTGCCTGGCGCCCAGTCCTCCTGCCGGTTCCAGGACTTCAGCTGGCTGGTCTGTTCGCCTGGTGGGGCTGTCCGGCATTGGCTGGGCCCCTGATCTTGGCGCCCCACGTGGGGCGGAATCTGGACCCTGGAGCTGGAAGATCTGGAGTCGCAGGTGCCGAGCTGGCCCGGCCTGGGGAGGGCGTACATCCGCTGTGGCTCTTGCTGTGGCTCCCTGG
Organism: Apricaphanius iberus; assembly: GCA_028564705.1. NCBI lineage: Eukaryota > Metazoa > Chordata > Actinopteri > Cyprinodontiformes > Aphaniidae > Apricaphanius > Apricaphanius iberus. Next base: position 7,574 of record JAPXFQ010002030.1, read on the forward strand.
CGTGTGGGTGTGTGGAGACGGGCCGGGTTGTTGGCGGTGGGTATTGGTCCGGGGTGGCGGCGGCGTGTGTTGTCCTTCGGTTGGCTGCAGATCCTCCTTGCCTGCGGCGGCGGCGGGGGGCCCTTGTCGGCTGGTCCCTGGTTGGGGCCCCGCTGGGGGGCGGGGTGCCCCTGGTCCCCGTGGCCTCCGGTTCCTGATCCGGGCCCGCCCTGGCGTAGCCGGTTACCGGCGGAGCCCGTGCGCTCGTCACTACGATCTCTCGGGCCCCAGCATTGCGGCTGGTGGGTGTTCCCCTGGGGCTTCCATCTGTTCCCCTCTTGGCGGGTGATCGACCTTGCGCTGATCCGCCTGTGGCCTCTGTACTCTATGGGACCCTGGATGCATACATCTCTTGCCTCCTCCATGTCTGTGCCGATTCCTGTAGGACGGATTGACGGTTCCTTACACCAGCTATCAATCACTTGCATGGGGAAACCTTATTCCGACCTGCATGCTCGCACACACATGGGTGTGGGGACATTGGTGAGGACGGACATATCTTAAGCAGAGGTTATCATCATTAGTTAGTTGTTACCAGGAGCTTACCAGAAACATTTGTATTATGTTCATTAATCAATGCTTGTGTGTAGTTAATGTGTAATTCTTAGTTTATTCTACTGGATCCGAACTATTGGTTTGGTGCTGTAGAGTTTGTTGTTTTTGTTTTGTATTACTGTTTCTCTGCCGTCCGGCAGAGGTGGAGGACTGGGATGTTTTCTTGTGTTCTTTGTTTGCCTCCCTGTCTTGTGTCGTCGGTTCGCGCATCTGCTGGTCCGGTGTCTTTTCTTCACCTTCTTCCTTTCTTCCTTCTTGTCTCAGTAAAAAAAAAAAAAAAAAAAAAAAAAAATTGCTACAGCGTTGTCTGATAACGTTCTGGTATAATGAAGTTTTCTTTCAGGTTTGATATGATCCATTAGAGTAAGTTTAAAAGTGATAAGGAAATGATCAGACAGGATAGGGTTATGTGGAAAGACTGTTATTTCTTCACAGTCAATGCCATAAGTCAGCACAAGATCTAAAGTGTGGTGACAAGAATGTGTTGGTCCCTGCACATTTTGAGTAAAGCCTATTGAGTCTAGGATAGTGTTAAAAGCTGTATTTAGACTATCACTTTCATTATCAACATGAATATTGAAGTCTCCGACTATAATGACTTTATCAGTGTTTAAAACTAAGTCAGATAGAAAATCTGAAATCTGATCTAAAAATTGAGAATAAGGTCCTGGTGGACGATATAAGACCACAAACAAGAGTGGCTTTACTGCTTTGTTATGTGAATGAGGAAGGCTAAAAACTAGATGCTCAAAGGAACTGTAACTATTATTTTTTTGGAGATTAATTAGTAAATTGGAGTGAAAGATAGTTGCTACTCCACCTCCTCGACCAGTACTTCGAGGGACACTAAAGTTTAAGTAGCTAGGGGGAGTTGACTCATTTATTGTGACATGGTCCTCTTCCTGCAACCATGTCTCTGCAAGACAAAACAAATCAATATTATTTTCACAAATTAAGTCATTTACTAAGAGTGTTTTTGAGGGGAGAGATCTTATGTTTAGTAAACCACATTTAATTGATTTGTTTTTATGTTCAGTCCGAGTTTTATTTATCTTTATGAGATTTTTATACTTTGCTCTAGTAGCATTAACTTTTAATTCATTAGTTTTGGGTAGTGGACGGGAAACTATCTCTATAGGGTAGTGGGTGGGTGGCAGTCCCTGTTCCTTGACCTGGACTCTGGGTTCCCTGATCTGGACTCTGGTTTCCCTGAGCTCGACTCTGGGTTCCCTGAGCTGGACTCTGGGTTGTCACGGCTTTGGGGAACTAGAGATAACCCTATCAATGTTCCTGGAAAGAAGCGAAGCTCCGTCCTCGGTGGGATGGATGCCGTCTCTACGTAACAGTCCAGGTTTTCCCCAGAAGGCCCCCCAGTTATCAATGTAGCCCACATCGTTTTCTGGACACCACCTTGACAACCAAAGGTGGAACGAAAGCATACGGCTGTACATGTCATCGCTAGTACGATCAGGCAGGGGACCAGAAAAAATTACAGAGTCAGACATCTTTTTGGCAGCCCTACACACCGAAGCTACGCTAATTTTAGTGACCTCCGACTGCCGTCGCCGGGTGTCGTTGCCACCAGCATGGATAACGATCCTGCTATACCGCCGTTTGTCCTTGGCCAAAAGCTTCAGATGGGACCTAATGTCCGCAGCCCTGGCCCCTGGAAGGCATTTGACGGTGGTCTTTCGTGTCTCTGGAGCCACATTCCTAACTATGGAGCTGCCAATTACAAGAATCGGCCTCTCCTGCTCGGCGGGTGCGTCGCTGAGCGGGGCGAACCTATTGTTCAGAGAAAGGGGCTGGAGGTTGGCCGCGGACTGGGGTCTGGCGCTAGTCTTCCTACGAACAGTCACCCAGCTCGCCTGAGGTCCCGGCTGCACGGGAGCTGTTGGAGGACGGCTAGGTCCTGTCCTAGTTGACTCCGCGCTAGCTACTGCTGGGCCTGGCTGTTCTACAGCGCGGAGCCGGGCCTCTAGCTCAGAAACCCTGGCCTCCAAAGCTACAAAAATGCTGCATGTATTACACCTACCAACTTCACTAAATGAGGCGGAGGAGTAACTAAACATCTGACAGAGAGAGCAGGAAAGAGGAGGAGGTGTAGAGAGAGATGGAGGGACAAGAGAGAAAGCTGCCGAAGCCATGCTAGCCGTGAAGCTAAGCCAACCAAGCGGTACCTTACCAAGCCCAAAAAAAAAAAACAGTGAAACGCTAGAAGAGTCCCAAACCGTGAAGAAAATTAACGTTTTAATGTGTTTGTGTGTTAAAGCAACTCAGAAAAAACTTATTGACAGAGAAAGTTAGATCAGTTCAAGAGAGAGAGAAACACCGACTTGCTACAAACGAGTTAGTCACAAAACAGGAAATGACGCGATACGTCTTACCAAGGCGATCCTCCAACAGTGATCCTCGTGTCAAACTCAACTAATCAAGGGAGGGCATCAACTAATGATGCCCTCCCTCTCTCAGACACACTCGCCCCACCCAGTCTTGAAATTGCTCATCTTGTGTGCAATAGTCTATGATGCTACGTGTGCACACAGACACATCACAATAGAAACACAGGAAGCTGAAATCCGTATATCGCACTTTGGAGGACCACAATGTCGAAGTGGTTTAAAGCTATAAGTAATAACCTATATGTTTTAAACACACCTTGAATAAGGAAACAAAAGCTGAGGTAGTTCACTCCAAAGCTACTTAGCATCAATGCTAGCGCTAGGCTCTCTGTGCTTGTTTGCTACTATACGTGCTGCTGGCTTCAGGCAGCGCTGAGTCAGCGCTCGAACTGAACGTTGTTTGGTCGCTGCGCTCCATAAAGCCTCTATTTACCTATAGTGGATGGCAGGGAAGATACTTCTTTTCTGCCTTTACTGTAGGTAAATAGAGGCTTCATGGAGCTCAGCGGCTGCATGCCCCCCCCCCCCCGTACTCATCCTCCACACTTTTCCATGCCTCTCCGTGGCTCCTGGTCCAGCCCACTTTAGTAGAGTATTTAAATGTTGCCTGGGGGCAGGATAATGCTTTTTCATAGGGTTCAGGTACTCTTTAAGCACAGTGTTGTTGTGCAGCTCCTGCTAGCTTCTACGCATCAGTTTTGCATTTTTTCTCATTGGCTCCAGGTTTTGTTCTCTTAAAGGGACATGTTCTGTGATCTGACAGTCAACGGAAGCATTTCCCTCAAATTTTATCTTATTTTTTTATTTTGTATGTAATTAAAAAGAAATATGGTATTTGGTTCAGGCTTGCCAGTTAGTTTACTGTTAATTTACAGCCGTCTCTGGACTAAGCACACGTGTAAGTGTGACATCACACATACACTTTTCAATCAAATATGAAATATTTTTTTTAATTATGGATTTATGATTGTCTTAAATTCAAAGTTTAAAGTTGTATATGGAATATTTTCATAAAAAGCTACATTGAAAGGGATCTTTGGCTCTATGTTTTACACAGAGAGCATTTAGCAACGTGCCTCCACCACACATTTGTTGCAACCAGTTCATCCCTAAGCTACACCTGCACTATTGTAAACAACTGCAGAGCCTGCGGAAGACGTGATAAGAGCGGTTAAACGCTGTGGCATTCCATACATCGGACCAGTTAGTTTTGATTCTTACCCATATTCATCTGCTAAAAGGATGAAACGCGGACATTTTCATCGATCTATAAATGCTCCGCAGATTCCAGGGGCAGACCGTGAAAGCGTACGTGTCCGGGAAAAGGAATTTTTGGTGACCTTAGTGAATGGAAAAAAAATTTTGGAATAATCCTGGAATGACCTGTAAAGATGTTAACAATAATTAAATGTTAAAATGTTTACAATAATGACAAATTACATATATTGTTTACGAAAATAAAAAGGTAGTTACGGATCAGGATTACCCGATCCTTATTGTGCATTAGCAGAGGTTTTCTTCTTCTTATGTTTGTATTATGGCAGTTTATATCCCAAGGTAATTTGCAACCACTTGCAGCGAATGAGCTTTTATAAACTGAACTTCTGTAATTACAATACATGTTTGTTCTTGTTTAGATAATCAAGTGTGTCTATGCTTCTTTACTTAACTTTAAAATGTTTCAATTGATGTAAACAATGTTTCAATTGATGTGAACATTAGAGATAATTATTATTTATATTGTAACCGTTTCAACCTCCACAAAAGACCACATTTGTTCGTATTTTTTTATATTACCAGTAATTATTAACAATGAATTATTCACAGTTATGAAATGTTTTTTATACATCGAAATTAAAGGCACTGTCAAAAAAAAAACCACATTCATGCTTAATACTCACATTTAAGTGTGTTTGAATTTTCTGCCATTGTTAGTACCTGGAGCAGATGTGAATGGGGAGGATAATTTATACGTGTGTTACGTTAAGTCGATAAAAGACTTCCGCATAGTTTTAATGGTTTCTCCTCATGAAGCCACCTCCCTCCTCGATCCTCGCCTCCTCGCAGTGCAATTAGAGAATTAAGATGTCCTTCAAGATGGCTGAGCTCGATCAGTTTCCGGGTCATGGGATGGAGGATGGAGAAGAGAGGAGATTAGGAGGGATATTGAGAAGCACCCAGTTTTTCCTGAGACCTAGACTACATTTTTTTCTGACACAGTTTTTCCTGACACCTGACTACATTTTTTCTGACACAGTTATTCCTGACACCTGACTACATTTTTTCTGACACCGTTTTTCCTGACACCTGACTATATTTTTTCTGACACAGTTTTTCCTGACACCTGACTACATTTTTTCTGACACAGTTATTCCTGACACCTGACTACATTTTTTCTGACACCGTTTTTCCTGACACCTGACTATATTTTTTCTGACACAGTTTTTCCTGACACCTGACTACATTTTTTCTGACACAGTTTTTCCTGACACCTGACTACATTTTTTCTGACATAGTTTTTCCTGACACCTGACTACATTTTTTCTGACACAGTTTTTCCTGACACCTGACTACATTTTTTCTGACACAGTTTTTCCTGAGACCTGACTACATTTTTTCTGACAGAGGTTTTCCTGAGACCTGACTACATTTTTTCTGACACAATCGTTTGAAGCAGTTTCATCTGAAGATGACGGATGTTTTTCTGAGTATGACACCTGAGTCTGAGGGTGTCCTAGATGAGGGATGTTTTTCTGACTCTGAGGCAGTTTTGTCTGAAGATGACGGATGTTTTTCTGAAGTTGAGGCAGTTTTGTCTGAAGATGACAGATGTTTTTCTGATGCTGAGGCAGTTTTGTCTGAAGATGATGGATGTATTTCTGAGACTGACACCTGAGTCCGAGGATGTCCTAAAATGAACACCGTACCATGGGGTTTTTAGAGGGGTGCAGAATGAAAGTACAACATTCCCATAACAATTTATATTTAAAATAGAATATAATAAATTGTACATTTCAATCCGGCACAAGAATGACATTATTCTTACGTCTACTAGCCAGTAGAAGCTGGAGGTTGCGGGTTGATTGACCGATACCGTTTCTGTGATCCAACAATATTGTCAGCTCACCTCAGCTGGTACTGGGAAGAATGGTGGAGTCAGCAAGTCCAAAAGCCACTTCAGAGCCCCAGATGTATTGTTGTCCGTCTCAAGAGAAGAGTGACCGCAGAAGAAGAGAAACAAAAGTAGTTTTAGGTGAAATCTCCACTAGTTGAACCCACATAAAACGTTTCCATGGCATCAAACACACGTGGAAACTGCAACTTTCTTTCTTGATCGGTAAGCTAGCTCATTTGCTAACTTTGCTAACATTAGCTGTTAGTTAATCTCTTCTGAAATACATTCCTCACTGGACACAGTCCAGGTTGGTCACTGCACGTATCGGCAGTGAACCAGGTATCCCAACAGCTGGAATGATGTTTTTATTGCGGTAATTAAAACCTAGATAAATTAGACGTCACTGTTCCATATATTACTATTAACTTAAATCAAAAAATGTATTTAATTCACTTTGAAATCACTTGCTACAATTCAACATGCATATCATTTTTCATTCACAAGGGGGTGCTGCAGCACCCTCTGCACCCCTCTGCCTTCCCAATGCCCTGTAATTGGGCGAACAACCATCCAGCTTCATCAAATGATCAGAGTTTGGAAGGCAAAGAGTCCAAAGTTACCCTAGTGATCTGCTGGGGTGTCACTTTTCCAGTGTTGTTGCTACCTGAAAGCTCTGCTGTCTCAAATCCCCATTTGACCCATGACCCAAAAAATGAAACAGGAATGCCATTGTTTGAAAAGAAAATGGAGAAAAGATAAATGCAAATATCACTTGAAAATTGGAAAGCCTAATAGTCGCACACTCAGATCCAAATTAGGTGTGTGCATAACCAATATTTTCGGCACCCTCTCATCTAACTCCAATGATCAAAAAAACTCTTTAGAAAACCTTTTTTTCTCTCCTAATTTATCTTTCCTAATGCTTCTCCTAAATTAATTCCTTCAGTTTTTTCATGACAAAATTGTGCTGATTCGTAATCAAGTATCCGCTTGTACACTTAACCTCTCCTTCCCTGTGCAGTCCTAAACAGTATGGATCACTTTGATCCCATTATGTGGAACTTTGTGACATTGTATCTTCAATAATTTCATCTTGCTCCCCCTCTTATGTCCTGTCTGCACACTTCCCTAAAGGTTTATTTCCATTCGTTGTCCTGCTCATTCTAGAGATCATAAATTTTAGTCTGGTATATGTCAAATCCAACAGTCCCCTCAAAGATACAATAGTTCAACTACTGCTGAAAACCCCCCAACTTTGATACATCCATCCTATCTAACTTTCGTCCCATTTCAAATCTCTATTTCTTTCTAAGGTTCTAGAAAAAAAAAATTACATAATCCAAAATCCTGCTCACTTTAGGGATCATAACCTCTTGGACACCTTTAAGTCAGGTTTTAAAACAGCTCATCACACAATCAACTCTCCTGTGTTTTTAATTATCGTTTAACTATTTCCAATTTTGGTTCTGGGGCTCTTCTGCTTCTCCTCGATCTCTCATCAGGATTTGAAACAATAGTTTGTTGACGTTTCATCCATAGACTCAAACACTGTGTATGAATCACTGTTGTTGCACTCATGTAGTTGCAGTCTTATCTCACAAATAGAACCTTTCAGGCAATGCTGGACAAATCCTGCTAACGCTCCCACTGCCTCTCCTGTGAGGTCCCCTTAGGATTACATTCCTGGTCCCCTTCTTTTTTTCATTTCGGTGGCCTAGGTCATTAGATATGGTTTAATCATATGCAAGGGTTCTCATTCATGATCCCTTCTTGCACATGCATCAGTGTCAGTGAGTATCAGCAGGACACACCAAGACTGGCTCCTAACAATCACTGTTTTAAAACTTTTTTTCTTTTTTAGACTAGTTTTTAACTTATTTTAACATCGCTGTCTTTTTAATCAACTATTTTACGTAGCGTGCTTTTAATCAGTGAAAAGCAGGTGGAGTTTCATCCTACCCCACCATGCCTCCGCTCGATTCGAGCCAGGGCTGTGACGGCAACCTCAGACTGGCCCGGAAAAATCACGGAGTTGGAGCAGAGGATTTCCACACTACCGTTCCACACTACATGTTGATTTTAATCAACAGACAAACTTCTAGATCCTTTAGATCAACAGATTTTTTAAATATTTTGAATTATATGGATTTTAGTCAGCACTTTATGCAGCCGTCTCACAACAGAGGACACACCCTGGATTTGGTCATCACGTATGGCCTGTCAACTATTGTGTCCTCTGTTGTTGACTTGGCTGCCTCTGACCACTACTGTGTGTTTTTTTTTAAATCACCATTTTCTTTCTACCAGAGTCCTCTGTGAGAACTGTTAGGAAATGTCATCTAACCCCTGAAGTGGCTGCAGGTTTTCTTAAAGTTTTTAAAAAGCTTACTGCTATACCTTAACCTGCCCCCTGTGATTTTATTGGGAATGACTTTAATCTTGACCTGCTGGCTCCATTTAAAGTTGCAAATACTCATTCAAAACATATAACAACATGTAGAAACTAACACCTTAAAAAAACTTAAAGAGCCGGTAGTGAGGCAGCTGCTGAAGATGAGCAGTTTAGATTTTAATTATTTAAACAATTACCGACCGCTGTCTAACTTATCATTTTTAAGCAAAGTTTTAGAAAAACTTGTTTTAATTCAACTTAATGATTTTATTAACACTCGTAATGTCCTAGACAAATTTCAGTCTGGTTTTAGGGTGAACCACAGCACTGAGATGGCTCTTTTAAAGATTTTAAATGATTTTAGACTTTTTAAACTATGATGCTACTATGATGTAGACTGGATCTAAGCGATGCCTTTGATACAGTAGACCACACTATTCGTTTAAAGCAGATTGTCCTCTCCGGTGCTGTCCATAAATGGTTCACGTCATATCTTACAGACAGGGCTTTTATGGTAAGTTTAGATACCTGCTCCTCTAAAGTCCACAAGATCCCATGTTGTGTGCCCTAGGGTTCAATTCTAGGCGTGTGCTCCCTCTTGGCAGTATCATCAGAAGACATGGAGTTAATTTTCACAGTTATGCTGATGACACACAGTTGTACATCTCAATGTCTCCTGATGACACACAGCCAATGGATGCACTTTTTAACTGCATTTTAGATATGAAATCCTGGATGGCAGAAAACTTTCTCCAACTCAACCAGGACAAATACATGCTTTTTTCACCAGTAGAATCGATTACTGTAATGCCCTGCTTTCTGGTCTTCCCAAAAAGACTACCTCAAGTTTACAGCTTTTACAAAATTCAGAAGCACGTGTTCTGATGAAGACTAGGAGCACATTACACCAGTCATAAAATCACTGCATTGGCTCCCTGTATGTTTTAGGATCGATTTTAAGATTCATTTAGGTTCTTCGGCCTTCTTATCTTTCATAAATGCTTTTACTATGAACTCTCGTGGTCTCTGCGCTCCTCTGGCAGCCGTCTACTTGTCATCCCCAAAGTCAGGACAGACACTCATGGTGAGGCGTCCTTCCAGTATTATGGCCCTTGTAGCACTTATGGTGCTATCTGTGCCCTTATGTAGTGAAGGACGGACTGAAGGGACAATTGGGCTAGTTCAGATAGATTGTAAGATTCGGAGGAGCCTAGGGTGTACAACATCAAAGGACACACACACAAGAGCTTGCAGAAAAATAATAAAGGTTTACTCTGCAATTTAGTTAAGAGAATTATGTACAATGGCAACACAATTTGCGCAGTTTAGAAAATAAAATAAAATAAAAATCCCCCCTAAAATTGTTGTAAAGTCCATTCAATGTTTGTCAAGTCTTTCAATGTTCGTTTATTACCATAACCAGTCGGCTTACAAATACCAGTTACTGTGGTTCGGGCTAGGGCTCGCCATCCAGATCTGGAGCATCTTCTTGAATTGGATCCACGCAAGAAACCTGACCTGGAAATAGGTCAGACAATAGCTTAAAATATGTTCTATAAAGACTATAGTTACTAATAAAAGCGTTTAAAATTATCAAAATATCTTCATTTGTACAACATTATAATTCAAGTATTACTAAATAAAAAATAAACCAAATTTACATTAGTTTACATTTAGTACACAAATAGTTTCTCTCAAAAGTGTATAGCAAGTACACTTTAAACTCAAAAAATACACTCACAGGCCTTAAGTGCATAAAATAGAAATTTCTCACTTTTTAAAACAGAAAAACCTTCAAAAACAGGCAAACTGCATAAAATAAATATTTCTCACTTTTTAAAACAGAGAAATCTTCAAAGAAAACAGGCAAAGTGCATGTACCAGCACTTGACATTAACCCTAATAATTTCCACAGTGGCTAACCCACATTACCACCACCAGGGTAAAAAATAGATGGGCTGTATGGTGAATGGACGGAACTTATATAGCGCTTTTCTAGTCTTACTGACCACTGTAGAATTTAATTTTATCAAAAATAATTCAGTGCATGTTCAAAACAGAGACAAGGAACCAATTTCCAGTTCTTAACATTTATTTTGAACAGATTAACAAATATGCGGGTTTACAGAGAAAATATGCCCTAATTTCTGGGCCAGACAAAGATTTCTGACGAAGAATGGTTTCCGTGTCATAACTTTTATAAACGTCCAAAACCTCCCAGGATTAATCTGCTCCAATCAGAACGTTTTAAACAGTGTCTTAACAATGATTGGATGTCAAAAATGATGCAGTCATAAGGGACGTGTCTTTTCTCCTGGATCCAAGTCAAAAGTTCATTCTGAGTTTTATGGTCCTAAGCAAAACTCCCAGCTTTATGGCCTTGGTTCTGGCATCCTAAATCTACAGACATCCTGTTTTTACAGCCTGCAATAAAACTCTTTGTCTCAGAGGTCCTCAAAGGTCACACATACTCCCCATTATTTATCCACGGCCTCTGCTGCTCCTCAAAAAGTGCCCAATTAAAATATTGGTAAAAACAGACTTTTACCTCTGACTTCTTACTAAAGATATTAGCCCCAAAAAATAGATACAACAACTCCCTCTTTCAATCTATTTTTGAAAATAGATTGATTACTCCTCTGTACTCTCCTTCAGGATTAGTGTTTAGAACTTAAGATCTAAAACCATTTGAGAATGCAAAAAATTCAAACCCAAGAAATTTTATCAGTTTAAAACATGAAGTCTTTCATATGATACCACAACAAGACTTCCAGATTAAAATTCAAAACACAACCTGTTGAAATACCTTTTTAACCTTAACTCCCATTACTCAAAAATGTCAATCTGTTAATTATAAATTCACCCTCTTTTGGCATTATACAAAAAATATTATTTTAACAATTCCCAAAAACTAATTCAAAACCCAAAAATGTATAAGAATGTCTTACATGTGAAAAGTTAACTAAGTCTAGCTTTTAATGTATGTGAATACTGTGGAGGAGGCCCCAGAGAAATACAATACAATTTAATACCCACAAAATAATGAGAAAACACAATTGACTATCTGTTCTGAAACGGATCAAACTTAGAGTGTAAAGAAACCTGTGAAATAGAAGGTATCAAGAAACCTTTAAGAAACCCTCTTAGGCAGTATTAACAATCTGCACCTGTGAATAAAAAATAGTTAAACAACCTGTAAAATGCAAAAAATTATTAAAAAGTCTATTCAGTCTTTTATATATTTTTATCTTCTGTTCTTCTTTCTTCTCTCTCGTGGTTAACCCCCCAATGGTGGCACCTGGCAGCTGCACAGAGCTGATCAGTGTTCCAGTTTTACTCCCATATATGCAGATAACCACTCTCTGAAATGCCAATTACTTCATTAATTGAGCATTTCCCCCAATATACACAAATGCACAGCTGGTCCCTCTTCCAATAGCTTACCCCACCGATGTGGGGTGGTCAAAACCTGCTGTGAAGCTGATTGATGAGTTGTGATCCTCTTCTGTAGATCCCTCTTTGAGATGGCAATTTCAATTGCCCATCTCCCTCATATGGCACATAGATCACACTGGATGATTAATATCACCACCCAAACAACCTTCTGGGTGAGTTAGGCCCCGCCGCCTGTGGCTTCAGCTTCCGATTCAGCTTGGTCAAAACCTTCTTGACCCTCTTTAGGTAGATTCCTGCTGATCCTCGACCAGGAGCTGTCATCTGGAACTGGCTGAACCACTTGGACTCCTCACGCCTTCGTCCCAAAGGGTCGTGGAGCTGTACCTTGGACCCCTTCAGCAGCTGTAGTCAGCTGTGACCAGAGGAGACTGTGTGCTCCTCACGTGCTGCTGAATCCTGGGGGCATAAGCTTGTAAACATCTAAAAAATGACAGTTTTTGATCCGGTCTTGTGATCACTCTTGATGATCATCAAAACAATTTAGAGGGCCTTTCGACAATAAGCCCCGACTGTGCAGTCCTGTTAGCCAATTTTGATCTTAAATTAAGATACAGACGTACAAGTGAATACCAAAAGAAATCCGCAACCCTGACCGAAGTCATCATGTATGTAATCAATCATCCCCTATTAATAATACTTTGACATTGTACTATAATGTTTGTTTTTCTCTTTTCTGAGTCCTGAGTACCCCTGCAGAATGTGTCGTCCAATTAGAGATTAGTTTCTGCCAGTTACCTCAGCCTTCCTTCTTATGTAGCATCCATGTTGATAGAAACAGTATACACCAACATGACCAAGTATGTAATTTTAATAACATAACAATACAAATGCACCATCTAAAATGCAAAAAAATAAACTATTATCTAACATTGAAATATAAGGTAAAAGTTAGTTCCCGATTCCTTGTTCTTTCATTGGACATCCACTCCTTTTCAATCTAATCCAACTGTATTGTGCTGAGAAATTATTTCACCCATCTAATTAAAAAATAATCCCTGGGGAAAGAGCAAATCCATCTTATTTTGGTGCAACACCATTGTTATTCCTGAAAACTAAACAAAAACATCTCCCTCATTAATGGATTTAAAAGCAAGAGCAGGCTCAAGAGTTTACTTTTTGTCTACAGTTCAACTGATTACTATACATTTGCTTGTTCACCCAAATTGATTCTTTTATTTACTTATTTTATTTATCAAGTTTAAGACACTTATGTCTGTTTTACTATGCCTCCTTTTAAATGTTATCAATTATTCTATTATCCGTTTCAACTTTTTAATTATCTTAAACCGTTAAGCACTTTGATTCATTCTTTCTGCTAGAAATCAAATAAAATTCTGACTTACTTTTGATTTAGCTGTTCCATTACAATATATTCTATCTTAAATTTAGTACATCCCTGTGGATGAAACGTAAAAATAAGGAAAAAAAATTTTCTCTCTCACCAGCCAGCAACCCCATGCTATAGGCCCAGTTTTTCCTTCCAAATTTTGTTCCCGGTAAATGGTGGTATTTTACCTGGAGATAATCCTGGGGAAGGCATGGGGGTTTCAGAGTTCAAGCAACCTAGGCCACCTTAGATCAGAAAAACAGAAACTCTTGTGGTTAGTTCAGCAACATTGACATTGAATCAGCAGTCTTTGATCATCACTTCTTTAGCAGAAATTGTCCATTTTACACCAGCCAAGTGGATTCACACATATTGTCCTTGAAAGTTCAGTTCAGCATGAGGAAATGTGCTCCTTTTGAGGGTGTGTCCTCTGCTTCACCCCTGAAAATATTCAGTCACTGGTGCCCCCCTTGTTTTGGGAGCAGAGCACAAGACATAAGAACTTCTGCGCTGGTTGTATAGATTCTTCTTTCTTTGGCAGTTATGGCGGGCGCCTGGCACTATCCGTCATCAGCCCACGCACCCCCACCCATCTTATCTCCCCAGGAACATAAATTACATCTCAAGAATGTTATCTGAGGGGTCTCTGTTGCGGGATGGGAATAAGAGAAATAATATATAATTAGAAGAAGAAAAAGACAGACAGAGAGTCGATCCTCTCAGCCTATTCAAATCAAGTTTTATTTAAACTTTTTATTTTCATATTCATTAGTCTCCTTCCTCGAATGCTGAATTTAAATATCTTTCACACTCAGACTGCCTATGTGGGCTCTATTTTAATTTTATTTTAATCAGTTATAATTTCTTCAGTATTAGTTCTGGTAAAAATATACTAATTAATAGGTTTGCTCTCTCCAACAGGAATGATAATTACTCCTTATATGTCTAATTAAACTGTTGTTCTAATTCTTCCCCTGCTTATTTTAATTAATGCTTCCTTCATTTTTTCATCCGATTTATATTCTATACTTTATCAATGCAATGCCTTTCTCTATTTTGTCAATTTGATAAATGTCTCTTTCATCTCATGTGTAAATTAAATATTTATAAAGATTGACCATTGCAATATTTTATCAACACACTTAGTTCTTTTTTTTAGTGATTTAACCATTTTATATTTACTTCAATTCATCACCCCCATAACTTCCTTCCTGGGCAATACATTTCAGTCTCAACAGTCTCCCAACTCCTTGAGGTGAGTAAAATATCTGAAAATTAATCAGTAAGATCAGTAGGCTCTATGTTGATGTCCTACAAAATGGTGTCTGAGAGCAAACATAACATAATGTCTATTCCTCAGATATAAACTGCATTGATACCATTCACTAATTCTTTTCCTCAAAGTTTAGTGGTCTGTTCACAAAGTAAATAGACAAATAAAATTAAATAAAAAAAAAAAAAAAAACAAAAAAAAAAAGGCTGGATTTTTCTGTTAGATATTGCTAAAGCACCACTAAAACATTGCAATAACAAAAATAAAGTCAATAACCATCTGCAAAGATCCAGTCTCCAACTCCCCATCACTTAAGTGTACTGGATCTCTATCAAGCTGGCTCAGACAAAAAATATCAAAATTAAAACACATCAAATGTTTTAAAACAAAATCAGAGAATAGTACTGACTGATAAACACAACATAGTTTACAAAAATAGTCTTCAGTTTGCTATACTTCAAATTCTATCCATATTTCTAAAGAAAAATCCAAGATTTAAATCACTGACAAAACAGCTTCCCTATAAATATTTCTGTGGGACTTTAAAACCGTAGTGCAAAACATGCACGTCTCATTCCCTGATCAAATTGATGTGAAAGTAACCAGGTGGTTGCTTATTGTTAGAAATTGCCAAACCTAAAGTACTTTTTTTTTTTTTAACACAATCCAATATAAATTCAAAGTACTTTTGCTTATATGATTCCTCTTTAAACAAACCCAAATGTGCTAACTTGCCCAAATATTCTGATTGTAAATAACGAAACAGTTCATACTTCAAAAACATCTGTCCGATTCTGTGAAGTGAATCAAACATAGTCAAACTGATTTTTGCAACTAAAACTCCTCTTAAATTTTTGTAGGATACATAGTAGTCTAATTCCCCTTAGCAGTAGAACAAAAAAATTCAATAAAAGAGGTTCAA
This sequence comes from Apricaphanius iberus, assembly GCA_028564705.1. Taxonomy (NCBI): domain Eukaryota; kingdom Metazoa; phylum Chordata; class Actinopteri; order Cyprinodontiformes; family Aphaniidae; genus Apricaphanius; species Apricaphanius iberus. Next base: position 23,055 of record JAPXFQ010002030.1, read on the forward strand.
GAGATAAGATTTCTCTAAACACAAACTAGTAGCATTAAAATAAAAACAAAAACTAGCATTTTTCAGTATCCCAATTATCCTCTCAGGCTTCTTTTTGTTGCTCCAATGATAAACACCAAATTGAATTGAAGCTTCTAGAAATGTCAAATAAATTACCACTGAATCATGTTTTCTTTAATCCAGCTTCTCAAATTAACATTTTCCAAAGTTCTTATTAATAAGCAGACCGCAGTTCAGAAACCTGGGTCAGAATCCAAGTCGAACCAAATATATAAAGGTTGAGAGAGAAAGAGAAAAAAATAAAAATAAGAAAAAATAAAATCAAAACAATCTAAATAAATTGTCAGTTACAGAGTCCCCACTAATCAAATGATATATTATGCCATTATTCTATGATCAGAACTGTTCTAAAATGTTTTAGGACCTGTAAATTTACTCTCAGCATCAAGTAAACTAGTTAACAATCAATGAATAACATCTGAAATATTAATCTTAAACTTTTAAAACTAAAACCAATTCTTATTTGTCAAAACAAAATGTGCATTCAAATATATGGTAAAAATTATTTCAATGTAGCTGGTCCAATCACATTTTGCTTCTACACGATCAGAATAAATGAATTAGAATTTACTTCTTACTTCTAAATTAAACCATCATTTCGATCACCGCTGATAAACAAATCTACCAAAGAATTTAGTTGTTACTTTCAATCCTTAGACCAATTCCAAATTTATCCCCAGCATTTTTAAAAACAAACTGATGCCTTAAAGATGACTCTGTGTTTTAATGTTTTCTTTTTTTTTTAAACTCAAACATTCAAATCCCACTAGTTTAGAAAATATACTATGATAAGTATTGTTTTGCATGGTAAAAACATTCAATTTTGTAACGGAATCGAAATATGCTGGGTTACTCCTTGAGCCCCAGTTGAAATTTGATAAATCCAATAAGCATTTAGTGTCCACAAAATCCTTCTCCTTTAGGTCATTTATTCAGAGACTAAGCTATATTTCTAAAGTCTATAGAGCCATCAGAAATCAGCCAAACATAATTTTAGCATAAATGATACTTATTTAAATCACAGAAAGAATTCATTCTCTGTACCATTCAACCACGGTGCTTATAAAAATAATTTAGACCAGTTTGTTGCTTTCCAATTAACACTGTTTGCTTTTCGTTCCATTCTTATAATTACTGCTCATAGCTTTATCTTTATTTCGACCAACTTAATCAAATCCTGCTTAGATCAATCAAAAAGCAACAAATCCACCTAATTAAAGATTAAAAAAAAAATGTAACTTTTATTTTTACTATACACTCCCCTCTTTTTAATTTTAAAGATGAAATCAAAAATTAAAACTCCACCAAGTCAGAATCGACTCATGAGTAACTGTTCTTAGTCATTTGCGTTTAATTGTAACATGCATAATTATCCCAATAACTGTACATGCTCTCCTCATGTGATCAATTGAGCCTTCTCAGGCAAAACCAGTTAACCAAATTCAGCATGTACTTCTTAATCTTTAATCTCCGTACCGTAACAGTTCAGTTAAATGTGAAACACCTTAAATTGCCCTTCGTAGAAAATGTGCTAAAACATTGCCGAAAGGGAGAAGCAAACAAAATTTATCTGAACAGTTATCTTGAGGCCGTTTTACATCCTAATTAACCAGAAAAATTTAACAAAATCCAAATTCGCTTAAGTCTTAACAAGGCAATCGTCTGCAGGAGTCTGTAATCACTTTCTATCCAAAATCAACTTTTAGCTTGCAACACACAGAACATGCATTTAGTTTCAACCACAAAACATATTGACACACAAAAGCAACAAACGCTAGCATAGCACAGCAGCCTGCAGCAACGTGCTACCGTAAACTCTCTTTGTGCAACGAAACCTAAAACAGTACAAAACGTACGGCGAAAACACTCAAGAAAATCGCAACACACACTTTAGAAAATTACTTACCGCAATACCAGGACTTAATCCGCACAATTTATACCACTTTACCAAACTTTAATTCGGCACGTACAAAACAATCTCCTGTTCGTCCACGCGGACTGAAACATATGTTTCCAAACAGCTGTCCCGCACAGAAAACACCGAACTCTACAACGTCCGTTACAGCCAAAAACCATTAACAAAAAACACAACATTATAAGCGGTGACTTTTAGACCTTATTAATTATTTTATCGCGGAGGTTTAGACCAATCTGTTACAATTTTCGTAGTCCGCTTTGAGAAATTTCCCGGCGCCGGCCTCCAGAAAACCACTCAAAAGACTCGAACAGATGGCAGAAAACCGCCTATCACCACTAATTTATTTATCAAAACATATAGTCAAAGCTGTCGTATGTTAGCCGTGCTATTAAGCAGAAAATCACACAGAATTAGCTCCGCCATCTCACCACCTAGCTTTGGCGTTCGCTCTGATGGCCTGTTGTAAATGTTCACAACCAATTCTTATAGATTTATAATTTCAGTGATCCATCATATTTAGTTATATATTTATTTATCTATTTTAATTTATTTATTATACTCGAGTACATTATTTATACTATAACATTTTAACACAAACGCAACATCTCCAGCACGTCTCGCAAAGCGCCTGCGTAAAAAACCATCACACACACATACGCACATGCGCAGCTCGTCACCTCAAAACACCAAACACAGTACTTTTATAATATTATTAAAAACTAACCTAACAACACTAACCTCAATCGGACCACACCAAAAGTCGGACTATCACTCACAACCCAATTTGCTTGGCTCAATCGCGCGTTTGGGGATACGCCGGCTTCAACAAGGTAATCCGTCCAGATTAACAGAGGGCCCCCCGGCTCTGCTGTAATCTTTTTTCGTTTGCCAGCCTTGAAGAATCTTCCGAAAGCGTCCTTTCGAAATTGAGAATGCCAATTCTCAAGCCCCGATCCGCACTTTGGCTCCGATTTTATTCGTTGAAGGGACCGCTCCATCCGGTCCATCTGCTCCATTGTCCCCCTGGGCGCGCAGAGTAACAAACTCCATCTCCCAGCAGGCACCGGTGTTTCTCTGCGGAGCGCAAAGCAGGTCGCAGTCATGCGCAGAACAGAGACACAGACAAGGGAGCAGCTTCAACGGGCCCGCAACAGTTAATCTGCTCAAAACAAAAAAACATATTTAACTTGCATGACAACATTACCCAATGTTAGATTAACCAATCAACAGAATTAAAAAACTACGCAACTCTGCGCAAATTGTCAATAGAGCAAATACATGTCCATTAATTAATTTAAAAAAGAACTGGATCTTGGTCCAAACTCTGCACACGGTCGAGGTCACCATTTGTAGAATTTAATTTTATCAAAAATAATTCAGTGCATGTTCAAAACAGAGACAAGGAACCAATTTCCAGTTCTTAACATTTATTTTGAACAGATTAACAAATATGCGGGTTTACAGAGAAAATATGCCCTAATTTCTCTGGGCCAGACAAAGATTTCTGACGAAGAATGGTTTCCGTGTCATAACTTTTATAAACGTCCAAAACCTCCCAGGATTAATCTGCTCCAATCAGAACGTTTTAAACAGTGTCTTAACAATGATTGGATGACAAAAATGATGCGTCATAAGGGACGTGTCTTTCTCACTGGATCAGTCAAAAGTTCATTCTGAGTTTTATGGTCCTACAGTAGAAGCAGTTTAAAATAGCAGTTTAAAATTTCTCATGTTTCCATGATTTGGTCCGCTTGACTGGCCTTGACTGGTAACGGCCGATCCGTCAAAGGTCCCTGACAGGTCCGTGGTGGTAATGTAATCCCCCGCTATGACGTCTTCAGTGAGGCCTCGCCCCCAAGGAGCCAGAGTGAAAACCAGCTGCAATGCCTCTTTTGTCCACGGGGAGGAGCAGTGATTTTAATGTTAATGATTTATTGATGTATCAGACTCAGGGTAGCCTATATAAATGTCATTAAAAAATGTTCCCCTATCTGTTCCTCTATGGTTTGCTGGTTTGTATGTAGCCTAAGTTTGAATGTAACTCAGAAACTCAGGGTTCAAATAGCCTACCACTGTAGTCTTATACCCAGATACAGTAGTTTTATAGCATAAGAGTGCTCTGTAATGTAAAACGTATGACAGTACTGTAGGCAATTAGCCTACTTTTTGGGTTTCATAGGGTTAGGGAACCTGGCCAGGTTCTGGCTTAATTTCTATCATTGTCCACGGTCTCAGGACGGGCTTTAGTGGTCAGCTGATCATCTCAGCGCGATCATTTATACTGTAATAAAGTGCTGCAGTGGGCCACTAACATTATTCCGACAATACCTGTTAAGATGTTGCAGGCACACTGCATGTGTCACGATGTGGAAGACCCACTCCTCTCAGATCAAAACAGAAAACATGCTACGACTGCTGCGTTGCGCTCTCACAGAAAATACTGAAGTGTAAATGCACTATTATCCCAAGTTTCAAGTTGCAGAAGTCTCCTGCATTTATATAGCAGCTCCCTGATGGCCACAAGTCAGACAAAATCTCCTGAAATCTAGAGCAAGCGGTAAGAGCGCACACAGAGACTCACACAGGCGAGACAGACTTTTACGCAACAGAAGCAAGTGGTTAAAGCTTCATATAGCTGCAGACAAAAAAAAAAGGTTATAAATCAACATGCCTTGAAATTATTCTTATTCATTTATAATTTTAAGTTTCAGGTAACAGATCCTTTTGACCGGAGTTTCAAACATTTGTCCAGTAAATTGAAAACAGGTGTCAGTTTTTTTAACGCATGGATTCGTAGTCTTGCAGGAAAGTACTATATAGACATATAAGTCTTTGTAGCCGGGGTAATATTTATAAATTACAGTTTTTTCCCAACCACTTAAAAACCTGATAGTTTTTTGTTTGTTTTTTTAAACAGTTTGTCCACTAGCGCAATTTTCATCCAGTCAGTCTCCAACTTTTAAGGCCAGATTAAAGCTCTACTCTGAATCAACGTGTGATTCACAGATGTGATTTACCTGTGACTAATAATGGTTATCTACCATTAATAATAAATGAAACTGTGAAGCTATAACTTTTTTTTCTTCCATTTTATTTAAACTAGCATATTTCACACAACACAGCAAACCAAAAAAAAAATAAATCACATTTTGAAATTTTTTTTTAACGGCAATAGCCAAGGCGCTGTGCCTCAGGGTCAGTCTTGCGGGGACTTCTCACTCTCTCATTTATTTTGTTTCTGACTCTTTGCCAATGGTCCCCAGACAGGTTAGGGAAGCGCTTTAAAACCTGTTGGTGGACCCGCTCCTTTATAATTTGAGGCAGTGGACTTTTTCCGTTTGAGCCGCTCCAGTTTGTCATCTTTCCCCAGCTCTTGTACGTATTAAATGGAGTAAACTATAAGTTAATACAAGTCAAATGTTTCTATAGAGTAAAGCAATAATTTTGTGGACGGACTGAACATAAACAAACACTAGTTGAGAGCGAAGCGCCGCCATGTTGCATCTCATAGAGCATTCTCTGCTTTCTTACTAGATGAAACGTTGACTGTTCATAGGATTGAAAGGATATATCAAAGTCTAAAAATAATTTTGCCGCTATATATATATATATATATATACTTTTGTAAGATTTTAGGAACTTGTAATGTAACGTTGGGCCTAAAAGGCAGAAATTTTCTGAACAGGGCTTACACATTCACACATATAATAGTCACACAACACTGTCTGGGTAACCTATTGTACTCGCTGATGATCATCCTGAATGCATCCCCCAACTTAACAACACACCATAGACTCCAGATCATTCACACCTCCTAAAGAACATTACCATCTCCAAGCATCCCCCCACCAAGCTTTCGTGACCATCCCTACATTATGTAACCATGTCTATTCTGTTGTTATTGTGAGTTGTTATATGAGACGAGTGGACAGGTTAGTTGTTGTTGCTTTGGTGTTGCCTAGTTACAGCAGACAGTAACTGGCTTTGAGTACTAAAATGCCTGTTTGAGACCAACCACTTGTCGTCCTTCTAAAGTTCAGTCGGAGCTACATTCATTTATATTTTTCCAAAATGATTTGGCGACCCCAGGAATTATCTCGCGACCCCAAGGTTGAGAATGGCTGCATTAGCAAATGCTCGAAATGAAGAGGCTACCAATGTTATTTTTAATCCCTTACAGATTCCCAAAACAGCACAATTTTCACTATGAATCTGAAAAAACAAACAAACAAAAATCCATTTAATTTTTCTCAATAATTTGTCAGAATAATACAAACTTATACATTTAAAACAGATTGCTTGAGTAATGTACAATTAATATATAATATACACAACAACGTAATTAAGAATTTATTATAAAATATATAAATTGATAAATATAATAAATACGCTATTACGTTGTTTTTGCGTTGTGTAACTCATTACCATCTTCAAGCATCCCCCCACCAAGCTTTGCTCCCCATCGCTACAGTATGTAACCAGGTCTATTCTGGTGTTGCAAACATTCCGTGGTGAGCCGAATAGTCATGTGATTGCATAAATATTATAAATAGGCTATTACGTTGTTTTGCGTTGTGGAACTCTGTCATTTTCATCCAACAACAATAACATAAAAAAACCACGAGTTTATCACAAAATTAAAGGAAAGTACATTAGGTTTAAAAAAAAGATATACTTTAGGTTCATAGAAATAAATCAAATTGTTTACAGATATAACGTTTAAGGCTACTTGTTATAATGTTTTACAGAACTCATTTGGTGAAGTTTGGCCTGTGTTAGGAGAACTTAAGTTTATGGAGCCTATGATAAACTTTGACAATAGAAGAAGCAGGTTAATTACAAAAAAAGTGAGCAGTTTGTGTTGTTACATCCAAAATGGTTTGCGCAACCAGCTCGGCTTTTTCTGCAGTGGACGTGCATACTGATAATAACATCATGTCGATGAGAATTCTGTGAGAGAAGCGCCATCTCCTGGTCATACTCTGTATTTCAATTAATGGGTGGAGTTGCAGTAAAACTTTGACACTCCCACAAGAAAGAGGGAGGCCACTCCGGCCACTGGGATTTGGAGGGAACTCTGCTGTTAATGGGCTGGAAAGGGCACGCCATTCGTCCGGCGTTTACTCTGAATGAGAACTTTTAAACTGCTACTACTGTAAGCAAAACTCCCAGCTTTATGGCCTTGGTTCTGGCATCCTAAATCTACAGACATCCTGTTTTTACAGCCTGCAATAAAACTCTTTGTCTTAGAGGTCCTCAAAGGTCACACATACTCCCCATTATTTATCCACGGCCTCTGCTGCTCCTCAAAAAGTGCCCAATTAAAATATTGGTAAAAACAGACTTTTACCTCTGACTTCTTACTAAAGATATTAGCCCCAAAAAATAGATACAACACCACTCATGAACTGAATGAACTATTTTGCACAAAAATCTGCATTTTACGCCTCTACACAATGGACTTTGCATAAACCTTGAAATAGCATTTCGTATCAAATGAATTGGGACCTTGGATTAACCTATTTACCTCTAAAAAGGGCATTTTTGTAGTGAAAAAGCTAGCGGAGATACCACTCGCAGACTAGCATCCGGAGATTAGCATGCTAACTAGCCCCATACACAATGAATGGCACTCACCATGCTACATCCACGTAGGACACAGGGTTTCCCAGCTAGCGAGGATTCACAGCCTTTTGGACTCAGTATCTATTACCATGTATTTTCACCCAAAAGGCTGCTACTAACACGTTAGCTTCTCCGGAGCAGGTGCAATGTCTCTCTCTGTCTGCGTCTCTGGCATGTCTGACGAGCATGTACAGAGAACGTAGAAGTCAGGAGGAGACTTGACCTTATTAGCTAATGATGATTTTATACTATAGCATTATTTATTGCATCTTTTTAAATGATTTTTGTTTTGATATTTATCATTTTATATTTATATACTTTTTATCCATATTTATTCTTATTATGAAATTCTGGGATTTTAATCAGTAATATCAGTAATTATATTTTTAATCTCAGTTTTAACACTGGGTTACACCCTCACCTCTGGAACAGGCTGGCGGATGGACCTCAGGGCCGCAGAGAATGTTCATGTTTTTAAGAGCAGACTCAAGACTCACCTTTTTAGCATAGCGTTTAACTGATTATTATTTATCAATATCTGTTTTAATCATTCTGCATGTAATATTTGATTGAATCTTTAGTTTATCTTTTAACTAGTTATTATTTATTAAGTATTTATTTGCTTTGCATTTTTATTTGATCATATCTTATTATTGTTTTCCACTTTATAATTTAAAATGCTATAACTCTTAACATTTTTATATGTATTTTACTACTTAACCTAATTTTCTACTGTTTATTTTAATATTCCAACTTCTTATTTTAACAATCTTTCCAGTGTTTCCTCTATGGAAGACCTCTGCATCAGGAGCGGTGGTCGGGTGTAGCTGCCTGGGAGCTCCCCAGGTATTGCTTGGGTGGAGGTGGGGGTACCAGGCCTCCCTCCTCTGTGCACCCTGGGTCAGTGCCTTCACTGCTGCTGTTGATCGGCTGCTGCTGATTCAGTTGGCTCCCATGGTGGCATTTCCTGGCTCATCTGTACTCAGCCAATTGTTGCTTTTATTTTTGCTTTTACGTGTGTGCTTTGCATGGGAGATGGGTTGGGTTGGAATGGGGGAGGGGTATAGTTGTGATGATGTTTTTATTATGGGTTTGGGAATGGGGGTATTCGTAGGGTGATTTTAATATGTAAAGCACTTTGAGAAGGTATGCACTTTGAAAAGTGCTTTATGAATAAAGTTTGATTTTGATAAATATTTATACATATATATATATATATATATATATATATATATATATATATATGTGCGTGTGTGTGTGTGTGTTTAGAAATAGGACTTTGTTTGGCTCAGTCAGATATTCAAATGAATCAAATTCACCTTGTGATACCTTTTTAAGGTTTAGAGAATTATGGAAGATTGCAGCAAGGCCTCCACCTCTTTTGATATTTCTGCTCTCAGTAATAAAGTAATAGTCTGTGGGACAAGTTTCTATTAGCACAACTTGTTCTGTATCTCGTATGTATATCTTGTGTGGTGATAAGATGGTGATAGGAGAGACTAGTTTAATTGTCCATCCTCCTTTCCAAAAGGAAGGGATAAGAAAAAGAGATTAGTTCTCTGGTCACCATAATTTGGGTTTTATTAGATTGATCAACATTTTTTTATGGCCAGTAGGCCTATCAAGGATAAGCATCTTCTTCCTGTTTCAAAATGTCTTGTTATGGCCCATTTGAATGTCTGCAGCATCAGATATAAGGTATATAAACTTAACTATATGTTAACAGAAATCACCATTCACATATTGGCCATATCAGAGACCCATTTGGATGCAAATGTTCTTGATACAGAGATTTGCATTGACGGCTATAATATCTTTAGAAGAGATAGGAATAAAAATGAGGGTGGCATAGCATTATATATAAAAAAAATTACTTTCCTGTGACTTTGTGGTTTGAGTCAGATAGTTTAGAATATCTATTCGTCAAGGTGCATCTTCCTCATCTAAAGCCAATATTAGTCAGCTGTTGCTATAAACCAACTGGAACTGATATGCAGTATCTGAATGATTTATGTGTGTCATTTGACAAAGTTACAGATGTGAATAATTATATTTTGTTACTTGGAGATGTGAACATAGATTGGTTTGCAAATCGATTTCCAATAAAATAAAAGATGATATCATTAATTGATGCTTGTAATTTGCCTCAGATGATCTCTCAACCGACCAGAATGTTTACTAACAGTGCTGGCCATACTTCTGCCACTTGTATAGATGATATTTACACAAATATTCCTGAATTTTGCTCTAAAATCACTCTCTCAATCTGTGGGTTTTAGTGACCATACTATCATAGCAATTACCAGGAAAACTAAAATTCCTAAATGAAGAGTCAATATAATGTATAAAAGGATGTTTATACATTATATCTTTTTTGGCAGATGTCGGTTATACTGATTGGACAGATGTGTAGGCTTCTGAGGATCCTGATGCCTCCTTAAATATCTTTATGGAAAGTTTCATAAAGATCACTGACAAAAATGCTCCAATGAGAAAGCATATTGTAAAAATAAGGCCAGCTCCATGGCTGAATTTGACTCTAAAGATCCTCATTAAGGAAAGAGATTAAGCCAAATCCACATTATTAAAGTCTGGTTCAGTAGAGGACAAACACAAGTACTGCAAACTGAGGAACCAGGTAACAAAATTGAATAGATATATGAAAAAAGAATACTAAATGCAAATAATAGATGCTGTAAAGAGCGATGGTTAAGCGCTCTGGAAAATCCTTATGGAAATTATGGGGATAAGGACAACTGTTGGGGCTTCCTATCTGATATTGCATATTATTTTAATGATTATTGTATAAATAAGGTTAATACACTGAGGCAGTCTATGAGCAATAATGATTCTGATTATTTAAAGCTCCTAAAAAATAATGTGGTGTTCGATAAGAGTTGAACTTTTAATTTTAATAGCATAGATGAGCAGAAAGTATGGATGTTGTTGAATGCTCTACCTGAATACCGCTCAATGGGTACTGATATACTGGACAGTAAATTACTTGGTGTGGCAGCTGAGTACATTTACAGTCTGTTGGGGGTCTATCAATTAAAAATCGATCAAGAAAAGTTACGGTCTATCTGGTTAGTCTAAGGATATTAAATCAATAATTGATAAATTATTAATTTAATTATCTATTCAAATTATTAACGATGCGCCATCCAGTTTCCTATAAAAACCTGGCAAAAACATATATATCTAATTAATAGAAAGTTTTTAACCAACGGTTTATAACTAATTACTAGTGATTTTACCAAAAGGCCTTATCTGAAGGAAATGACTTCTTTGCAATAATTCACAGACACTCAGAATAAAAGAAACCAGAGGTTTGATTCAATGTAACTAATTTATTCTAAACCACACCAAAACAAAGAAAATACTAAACACACACAGAACGGTTCAGCTAACTGCCTGGCTAAAGGCTATCCTACAGGCTAATGCTACATAAACAAGATGGCGATCAGCGGTGACTTCACTTAGGCACGTCATGGGGCGCTTTCTACTGATGTCTGTATACAGTTACTCGCGTGCATGCATGGAAGCGTTGCACCGACGTGAATGCGCAGCCTGCCGAATGGGGGGTTTTATGAGTTTTTATTACTAGGCTGAGGTACCGCCTGGTCTTTTGTTTAACAAAGAGACCTCATGGCTTTTATAAATGATATAGCTTTCTGCTAACAAAGGCTCTGGTTTGAGATCACTGGTGAAAAGAGAATTAATGACTACATTCGGTGCTTCACGTCTCTGGGAACTACTCCTTGCGCTAAAAGGCGCCTAATGCTAAAACTCACCAACAGAGTAAGGAAGAGAAACAACATAATTTCCTACAATCAGATCCTCTCCTTAATAAAATACGAGCAGTACCATAAAACACGAAACCTTACAATCAAAAAGAGATTACTCAACACAAACAAGACCAGTACACTTCAACACTCAAATGAAAACAAATATTAAGAATTGAGAAACATGCATGCATACAAAATATAAGACAATTCCATTCTGGATAGCAGGGATCCCGCATCAATGGAATGCTGGTGGCATTTATAAATAGAACCCTCTTAATTTCAATATTCATGGCTCATACCCAACAAGTGCAATATTACATATATTGAATACATGCTTGATGAAGGGTGTTTTTCCCACAATCTGGAAAGAGGGTAAGGTTATTCCCATACCTAAAGATAGCAGACTAGCCCTCACTGGGAACAACAGTCAAGTTATCACTATTCTCCCAGTTCTCAGTAAACTGAAGGAGAGAATAGTCTATTTACAAATACAGGCCCTGTGATGGACTGGCGACCTGTCCAGGGTGTACCCTGCCTCTCGCCCGTTGACAGCTGGAGATAGGCACATAGCCCCCCCCCGACCCCTTGAGGATTAAGCGGTTCGGAAAATGGATGGATTGATGGATGGCTCATGGGAATTGATAATTAAAAGATGACTGTTGCAGTATTACTTGATTTTACTGTGGCATTTGATGTCATAGATCACAATCTGCTCATTGGCAAACTAAAATTCTATGGATTTATTCCTACTGCCATATTATTTATGAAGCATTATCTCACAAAAGAGTTTGGTTCGCATTGCCGGCAGTAAGTCGGGTTTGTTTCCAGTGAGAGTTGGACTCCACCAAGGTTACCCTTTGTCACCGATCCTGTTCATGACATTTATGTTTAAAGAACCGGTAAAATACAGAAAACATCCTGTTACTGCGGCCCTGTGTGTGAACCATAATCCCAGAGAGACATACAGCACGTTTATGTTGTATTCTCATGGCTTTGACCTGCCCAAACCTGTAACTATGGGCGGATTAAGTTACTGTGACATCCTGCTTTTGTTCCCACTTCCCAAACAAATTAAATATTTGTTTTGGGATTTAAAAAAGCAGTCTCTTTCTGCACAAAACATGTACCGAACTAGACCGTGGCCCAAGTACCAAGGTTGTCATATGATGATGTCATAGATGACTTTGCCCAAGAAAATCGAGGAAAGTCAAGCTGTAGCAAGTCATGTAAGATTAAGGAGGTGGTGGTGTAGTTCCTGAAGTAATTTAAGGCAGGACCAAAAACACCAATAGAGCTCTTTTAAAGATCATCTTTTCATTTTTTTTATTCAAATCCTTGTATTTTTGTGCCTAAAGAAGATAGATAAGAAGATAGATAGATAAGATAAGATAGATGGACAAGATACAATGTCTTATTTTGCACAGTGCCGTATTTCTATTGTATTTAAGTTAATGTCACTTGTTTACACTTTTCATTTCGGGAGTATTTAAATTTAATACTTTATATCTTGATATCTATATTGTATTTAATATGTTGAGTTCATTTTTTTATTTAATTATTATTATTATTATAATTGAATGTGCAATTGTTTATTTAAATAAAAGAATGTCTAAAACAAAGCTATAAAGTTTCTTGTGAGTATATGTACACTACCAGTGCAAGTACTGTACTACAATGCAAGGGGGCGCCACTTAAAATCTTGCCTAGGGCACCAAATTGTTTAGGGCCGGGCCCGCAGCAGATGATGTTCAGATGAAATCACGTCCAAAATTGAACGCTTTAAAGAAAATGGTTATTTATCGTGCGATCAATCTTTGGAATAACTGCCCACTGTACATACGTAACTTAAATAGTAAAGTATCTTTCAAGTACCATCTGAGGATGCAATATTTAAATTGTTTTATGTGTATAAGCAACGTTGTGCCCATGATGTAATAACTTTTTCTGACTGATTTCAGATGTTTATAATGCTTTCTGCAGTAGCTTTTCGATAACCATTGTAAGATTTTGACTATTATTTTGCGTATTGTAAATTTGTCTATTGTCTTGTCTTTTGGATGGATCCCAGGAAGACTAACTTGTCCCACTTTGGTGACAGCTAATGGGGATCCTTTTACCTATAAACCAATAAACCAACAAACTTTCCTGATAGAGACCTGATATTTAATATAGCTATTTTAATATTTATTTCGGTGATTGAGATATATTTTTGCAAGGTATTAGTTTTACATTACACAAACATATGAATTTAGATTTTTGTTTTCTGCTACTTATAAGTACTGGGATGGTACTATTTTGTTTAGGGGGGTCAGGCAAATTCTGGGAGACGATGGGGTAGAATTCCTGTCCGGTTCCCTTCAATATTAAATGTTATTTTAGTCCAAGTTTTGGTGTTAGCTTGGTCACAAGCATGATTTGTGCCCTCATCTTTTCAGAGATGGTCCTAAAGGGTGAGGCATTTGGTGTAGAGCCAGTTGAAAAGGGTGAATGGGGTGAGCCAGGTAAATGGGGGGAATGCTGTATGCCTCTGCTTGATCCTGCTGCTCTGATCTGCTTACAGCTTTGGCTGGTATGAATACTTTTTGTCCTGGTTGAGTTTTCTCTGCTTGTTTATTTCTGGGGAGTTGGGAGTCAAGTGGGTTTTGTGACAGTGTACTCCTTCGTGCTTGATCTGGTGGGGTAATGTTTGGAAATATTTGACTTTCTTTTGGAACATTGAGGGCTGTTTGATTTAGATAGCCAAGCAGATTAGAGATCAGAAGTCTTTGTCCACTTTTGTTCATATAATGCTGGTTTTGTGTGAGAAGGTGTTTGGCTCCACAGAAGAATTTAAAGTTGTTGATACAGACGTGGACAAAATTGTTGGTACCCTTCATTAAATAAAAGAAAAACTCATAATGGTCATGAGATATAACTTTAATCTGACAAAAGTAATAATAAATAAAAATTATATAAATGTTGACCAATGAAAGTCAGACATTGCTTTTCATCCATGCTTCAACTGAATTATTTAAAAAAATAAATGCATGAAACAGGCCTGGACAAAAATGATGGTACCCCTAGAAAAGAATGAAAATAATGTGACCAAAGGGACATGTTAATCCAAGGTATGTCCACTAATCAGCATCCCAGGTGTCTACAATCCTGTAATCACTCAGTGGGCCTATATATAGGACTCCAGGTAGTCACTGTGTTGTTTGGTGACGTGGTGTGTACCACACTCAATATAAACCAGAGGAAGCAAAGGAAAGAGTTGTCTCAGGAGATGAGAAAGAAAATCATAGACAAGCATGTTAACTGTAAAGGCTATAAGACCATCTCCAAGCAGCTAGATGTTTCTGTGACTACAGCTGCACATGTCATTCAGTAATGTACGATCCATGGGACTGTAGCCAACCTCCCTGGACGTGGCTGCAGGAGGAAAATTGATGACAGATCAAAGAGACGGATAATCCAAATGGTAACAAAAGAGCCTAGAAAGACTTCAAAATAGATCCAAGCTGAACTTTATGCTCAAGGAACATCAGTGTCAGATCGGAACATCCTTCGCTGTTTGAGCCAAAGAGGGCTACATGGGAGACGAACAAGGAGAGGACAAATCATTAAAAAAAACAGACTGGAGTATGCCAAACTACATGCTGACGAGCCACAAAGCTTCTGGGAGAATGTCCTGTGGACAGATGAGACAAAAAAATTAACTTTTTGCCAAGGCACATCAGCTCTATGTTCACAGACGAAAAAATGAAGCATATCTAGAAAAGAACACGGTCCCTACTGTGAAACATGGGGGAGGCTCGGTTATGTTCTGGGGCTGATTTGCTGCATCTGACACAGGGTGTCTTGAATCTGTGCAGGGTACAATGAAATCTCAAGACTATCAGGGGATTCTAGAGAGAAATGTGCTGGCCAGTGTCAGAAAGCATGGTCTCAGTCGCAGGTCACGGGTCTTACAACAGGAAAATGACCCAAAACACACAGCTAAAAACACCCAAGAAGGGCTAAGAGGAAAACACTGGCCTTCTATGAGCCCTGATCTCAATCCTATTGAGCATCTTTGGAAGGAGCTGAAACGTGCTGTCTGGAAAAGGCGCCCTTCAAACCGGAAACAACTAGAACAGTTTGCTCATGAGGAGTGGGCCAAAATACCTGCTGAGAGGTGCAGAAGTCTCATTGACAGTTACAGGAATCATTTGATTGCAGTGATTGCCTCAAAAGGTTGTGCAACCAAATATTAAGTTGTGGGTACCATCATTTTTGTCCAGGCCTGTTTCATGCATTTATTTTTTAAATAATTCCGTTGAAGCATGGATGAAAAGCAATGTCTGACTTTCATTGGTCAACATTTATATAATTTTTATTTATTATTACTTTTGTCAGATTAAAGTTATTTCTGTGTCCATTATGAGTTTTTCTTTGATTTAATGAAGGGTACCAACAATTTTGTCCACGTCTGTAAATCTCATGGATCGATCAGCACAGATGTTCTTTAAGAACATGTGGAGCATACCCAATCTTGAAAATTCCATATTACATCCTGTTGGGAGAGGCCACTGACAAAGATGGAAATGTCAAGCCCCTGTAGGTTATCTAATAAAACATAGATATCCTGTTTCAGTATCTCTGACTGTCTTTTGTCCGTATCTGTAGATCCAGCTTGTAAAATGAGCTTTAGAGGTTTTTGGTGTTGATTTATACTCGTCAAGATCTTTTCATTGATTTATTACACATAACCCTTGGTACAACTGACAACATTGGTGTTGTGACTACAGAAATGTTCAATGTCATTTATTGAACCATCGTGAATGTTGTTACTATATGCTTCCAATTGGTAAAAGAATTAGACAACATGGAATTAATTTCCATAGTTATGCTGTTGATACACAATTATATTTATCAATAAAATCTGATTAAACTTATCAGTTAGGTAGATTACAAGCATGTCTTGAAGACATAAAAACCTGGATGACTCTGAATTTTCTACTTTTAAATTCAGACAAGCCAGAAGTTGTTGTCTTTGGAACATAACCTTTAAAAAGGAAACTGCTAAATCAATCACTTCATCTGGATGGCATTAATTTGGCCTCTGGTAATAATGCAAAGAACCTTGGTGTAATTTTTGACCAAGACATGACATTTAAATCCCATATTAAACAGGTTTCTAAGATTTCTTTCTTTCACCCCCGGAATATTGCTAAAATGAGAAACATCCTGTCCAGGAGTGATGCAGAGAAACTAGTCCATGCATTTGTTACTTCAAGTCTACACAACTGTAATTCCTTATTATCAGGAAGTCCACAAAATGCAATTAAAAGCCTTCAGTTTATCCAAAATGCTGCAGCAAGAGTTCTGATGAATATTAAAAAGAGAGATCACATTTCTCCTTTTTTTGCTGCTCTCCACTGGCTCCCTGTTAAATCCAGAATAGAGTTTAAGATGCTCTTCCTTACTTGTAAAGCCCTAAATAATCAAGCCCCGTCGTACGTGAGAAGTCTGATTGTTTCATATGTTTCTGACTGAGCACTTCGTTCTCAGAATGCAGGCCTACTGGTAGTTCCTAGGATTTCTAAAAGTAGAATGGGAGGCAGATCTTTTAGTTACCAGGCTCCTCTCCTGTGGAACCAGCTCCCAGTTTTAGTCTGTGAGGCAGATATTCTGTCCATTTGCAAGACTAGGCTTAAAACCATCCTTTTTGATAAAGTTTATAGTTAGAGTGGCTTAGGTTATTGTGAGCTATTTTTGTAGTTATGCTGGTATAGGTTTAGACTGTTGGAGGACAGACTGACCACTTTTCTTCTCTCTTCTACTTTCCTCTTCTACTACTCTCCAGATATATTTTTTCTGCTATTATTGTGATTGTTAAACCAGTTTTCTCTCAGTATTTTTCTCCCCATAGAAGCTCCACATGGTCTGGTACCCTGCTCAATTATTATTATTATTTTTTTGGTTACAATGCGCTGGTCAACTGGCAGCAAGTCAGAGTAGCTCCTGAATTTTAGTAATGTTTTTATAGTTTAATTACTTTTATAAATAGTTTTTTTCTTGTAGCTGACAAACTTTTTTAATACTCTTACTTTTTTACTATTTTTTGTTGGAAATAAACATATTTTTATCGATATAATGTGTACAGCATCTGATAAAGTCATTTACACAAAGGAGAACTGTTGGAACTATCGAAGACAAAACATGGACTAAAACATCCCATTCCAACAGAATAAAGGAGGACGTTTCGTGGATGCAGAGCCGGAGCCAAGGTAAAGGCGAAGATCAGCGTTAAGAGGTGGAGATATATGTCTGTCCTACCCTCTGTCATCAAGAGAAATGTTAACTCACTCCCAAACAAGAGTGACGAATTGGAGTCGCTTGTACGAAATCAACAGCTTTATAGAGAGTGCAGGCTGATCTATCTAACGGAGTCCTGGCTGAATGACAACACACCGGACTCATGCCTGGACATAACTGGCTTCACAGCTGTGCGAGCAGATAGAGATCCACAGAAGAGCGGGAGGTGCTGAGGTGGGGGAGTCATTTTATTTTACAATCAGAGATGGGTTAACCCCCGGAACGTGACGGTTAAACTGAAAGTATGTTGTCCCGATATTTAACTGCTGGCAGTTGGTTTCCATCCATACTACATGCCACGGTTCCTGTGTGTGATGTCATCCATGACATTGTTGCTAGGATACAGACCTAGCAAACATAGGCTCTTATTGTGATCACAGGGGATTTTGATCATGTCTCTCTGTCCTCCTGCCTGATTGACTTTGTGCAGTATGTGCACACGTGGCGATAAGACTCTAGATCTGTTATATACCAACCTGAAGGAGGTGTACAGGCCTCTACCTCTACCTCTTCCTCCACTGGGCAAATCTGTTCACAACATGATCTATCTCCAACCCACATACAAACCTCATGTAAAGACACTTCCTGTTAACACAATAACTTTTAGGAAGTGGTCATCAGAGGCAAGTGATGCACCCAGAGACTGCTTTGAGTGTTCAGACTGGGATGTGCTGCTGGAGGAGCAAGAGATGGGAATAGACTGGAGTTTTGACATCATCACTGACTACATCACCTTCTGTAGGGACACTGTAATTCCGGTTGGAAGTGATAGATGCTCTCCTAATGATAAACCATGGATTACCAGTGACATCAAGAGCCTCCTTAACCAGGAGAAGATGGCGTTCAAGGATGGTGATAAGGAGAAGTAGAGGAGTGTACAACGGGACCTGAAAAAGACTGAGGCATGGTAAGGTGGAATACAGGAGGAAAATAGAGAAATGGCTGGAGAATAGTGGCATCAAAAAGGTATGGAAAGGGTTGATGACCATCACTGGCTACAGTATGAAGAATGCCTAGTCTATTGGAGATGATATAGAAATAGCTAACTCCTTCAACCAGTACTACATCAGGTTTGACACTGATGCTCCCTCCCTCTTGATGTCTGCTGCTGTTTTCTCCACCTCCATGTCTGAGGCTGCTTCCTCTACCTCCACATCTGCAGCTGCTTCCTCTCCCTCCACCTTCACTTCTGCTTTCTCCACTTCCACATCTGAGGCTATATCTGCTGCTTCTTCCACCATGTCTGCGGCTGCTTACTCAACCTCCACATCGGCAACTTTTCCGTCCACCTCCACGTCTGCGGCTACATCTGCGGCTGCTCCCTCCACTCACATGTCTGCAGCTGCTCCTTCCACCTCCACTTCTGTGGCTGCACCCTCCACATCTGCAGCTACGTCTGCGGCTACTTCCTCCACCTCTGCGGTTGTTTCCTCCACCTCCATCTGAGCGGCTGCTTCCTCCACCTCCATGTCTACGGCTACTTCCGCCGCCTCCTCATCTGCCTCCTCTACCTCCACGTCTTCGGCTGCTTTCTCCACCTCTGTGGATACTCACTCCACTTTCAACACCTGTGCTGCCCCCCCTCCCCTGCATCCTGAGTTCTCCAACTGTTGATAACAGTAGAAGAGGTTGGATTTGAGCTCAGGAAACTTCGACCAGACAAGGCTGTTGGTGCGGATGGAATTCCTCCAAGGCTTCTGCAGTAGTGTGTAGGAAAACAGGCAGTTCCTCTGCAGAGACTCTTCAATCTAAGTCTTCAGGTAGAAAAAATCCCAGTGCTGTGGAAGACTTCATGTCTCATACCGGTACACAAAATAGGGGATTACAGACCAGTGGCTTTGACTTCACACATCCAGAAGACCTTGGAGCGGTTCCTTGTCCGTAGAATGAAACTCCAGGTTGCTGTGGAAATAGACACCTCCAGTTTGCCTATCAGGAACACTTAAGACCTTTTAACACCATAAAGCCCTCCATACTGAACAACAAACTTGTGGGTATGGGTGTAGCCCCCTCCCGGACATCATTGATTATGGACTACCAAAAATCCAGACCTCAATATGTCAGGGAGGGGAGATGTGTTTCTGGTACACTGGAATGCAGCACTGGGGACCCACAAGGGACTGTTTTAGCTCCATTTCTGTTCACACTCTACACATCAGACTGCAGATACAACTCAGAGTCCTGCCACATCCAGAAGTACTCAGATAATACAGCTGTCGTGGCATGTGTGAGCGATGGACAGGAGGGGGAGTACAGGGACCTGGTGGATACCTTCACTGACTGGAGAAAAAAAAAAAAAAGCCTTCTTCTGAACACTACCATACAAATGAGCTGGTGGTGGACTTCAGGAGATTTAAACCACCAAGACAGCCAGTCTACATAGATGGGGAGGAAATATAGACTGTGGAGTCCTACAGATACTTGGGGGTGGTTCTGGATCAGAAACTTGATTGGACGTCAAACACAGACGCTGTACACAGAGAGGGACAGAGTCGCCTTTTTTTCCTTAGGCTGCTAAGGTCCTTTGATGATTACAGTGACATTCTGCAGATATTTTACCACACAGTCATCAGAAGTGTACTTCTGTAAGCTGTTGTCTGCTGGGGAACTAGCACTACGGACAAACACTGTAGACGTCTGGACTGGGTGGGGAGCTGGACCCTGTAAGAACTGTGATGCAGAGGCAGATGAGGAGGAAGTTGCAGGGCATTCTGCATAATACTAAACACCCCATCCATGATGTACTGACCAGCCAGAGAAGCAGCTGCAGTGAAAGATTGATCTCATTGAGATTTAGGACTGAGAGGTTTAGGAGATCGTTTGTTCCTGCAGCCATAAAACTATTCAACAGAGACATCCAACATGTCTCCTAAATTATTTTATTATTATTATTGATCTTTTTTCCAATCTAAGATGTATTTGTAAATATATGAGCACATCTATCTATCTATCTATCTATCTATCTATCTATCTATCTATCTATCTATCTATCTATCTATCTATCTATCTATCTATCTATCTATCTATCTATCTATCTATCTATCTATCTATCTATCTATCTATCTATCTATCTATCTATCTATCTATCTATCTATCTATCTGTTGCTCAAAGTCACCAAGCATCCACAAGCTGTCTTTTCTCTGTGTTCTGTCCCCCAGACGGTCATGGCAGAAAAGCGCTTGTACTGAGCCAGGTTCTGCCGGAGGTTTCTTCCTGTTAACGGGACGTTTTTCCTCTCCACGGTCGCTACATGTTTGCTCAGTATGAGGGATTGCTCAGAAATTGCTGTGGTTGGAGTCTGCATGATCCGGGCACAACCTCACATCGATGACTCATCGCAATCTGCTGGGATTCCTTACATGAAAAACTTTTAACTGATTGGAATGTTTGTATAATTGTATTGAAATGACTTTTGTTGTAAAGTGCCTTGAGATGACATTTGCTTTGAATTGGCGCTATATAAATAAAAGTGAATTGAAAAATAATTTCCCCTGCATGTTATGAATAAAAACCAGTTCATCAGTGGTTTCCCTCACTCGAAACACCTTCAACGTGTGTGTGATCATGAGGAAAGCTCAGATCATTGTATCAGCTTGTTAGCATTACGTCAGTGCTTATTGGCCACTGGCTGCCAGACTGAAAGGTGAACTAGAGCCACAGCTGGAGTATCTTTTAGTTTGATGATTTTCTCAGTGAAAACTTGAAACGGTGGACAGAGAGGCTGTAGCAGCTCATCATGGAGGATAGAGTCAAAAGCAGGGATGCACCGATCTATAAAAATGTGGCTGTACCGGTATTTTATATTAATATTGCTGTTATGGTCAATAATACCACTAATACTGATGTTATTGCCAATATATTGTGCCTTGCAGAACAATACCCATGTTCTCATGGTTTTAATTATGAGAAACAGGAGAGAAGGAGGAAGCAGACAGGAGAGGAGGATGGAGACAAAAGCCATGCAACACAGGATAGGGGGAGATAAGCAGGAGCCAGATACAGGTGTTATGGGAAACTTTATATTATGAATGATCTGTTATGTGTATTCTTACATACTGACAGTACTGTGAGCTATTTCTTCATGACATAGTGATGTAATCTGCTTGTATGACACTGTATGACTTAGGTCAGGTCAAATGAACTCCTTAATGCTGTGTTGCCATGCAGACGACCCTCTGTACACTGGTACAATGCTTCAATTGATTTAATTAGTCTCTGATGGTCTGATCTCCATCAGACAGACCGCAAAAGTCGACTATATTTAAAAAAAAAGTTAAAATACGTTAGTTTCCTGGGTACCCGAATAAGATTGCTTCCTTTTGGTGAAGTCTTGATAAAAGCTGATCTATGAAATTAATGAAAAACAAATACAAAGAGACCAAATTTCAATCAACTAGCAAAGAAACATGGACTTACTGTGTGATAAAACCACTCCGTCTTGATCAAAAAAGGTCTTTTTAGATTCAAACGTGTCTGATCAAAGTCCCCAATCGAAGTTGCCAGTAGAGTAAATAAATAAATCCTTTTTAAAAATCGTTTCTCTGTCACCTTACTTGACATTAGGGACAGATTATACCTTTTAATGTTGTTTTTAACAAAAACAAGATTTGTAAAAGTCAGTTTTCAAACGAATTGCTCTAGCCAATCGCAGTGTTTAGGAGCAAAACAAAGCGAGAGTGATGTCTCGCTTCAGCTGTGCGCAGTCAGAGAGTTTAAAAAAACAAATGGAAATAAAAAAAAATACATTATTTAAAAAAAGAAATAAAAATTAGAATATCAATAAATGAAAAAATAAACTGACTTCCGTGTGGCTTCGAAGCAATTCTGGTCCACTATCCGGCATCTCAGGGGGGGGGGAAGCGGTCTGCCACCAACACTGTTTACAGTGGGGGCGTTGTGCTGCTGACCTCGACACAGGACGTTTTGGGTCGGTGGATGGAATACTTTGAAGACCTCCTCAATCCCACAGACACGCCTTCCTGTTTGGAAGCAGAGTCTGGGACTTTGGGACGGGCTCTCCAATCTCGGGTGCTGAAGTTGCCGAGGTTGTTAAAAAGCTCCTCGGTGGCAAGGCACCAGGGGTGGATGAGATTCGACTGGAGTTCCTCAAGGCTCTGGATGCTGTAGTGTTGTGTTAGTTAGTGCGGCTCTGCAGTATTGCGTGGACATCGGGGGAGGTTCCCTTGGATTGGCAGACCGGGGTGGTGGTCCCCCTCTTTAAAAAGGGGGACCACAGAGTGTGTTCCAACTATAGGGGGATCACACTTCTGAGCCTCCCTGTCTTCGCCCAACCAGTCTACATGTGTTTTGTGGACTTGGAGAAGGCGTGCGACCGTGTCCCTCGGGGAATCCTGTGGGGTGTACTCCGAGAGTATGGGGTACCAGGCCCTTTGATAAGGGCTGTTAGGTCCCTGTATGACCGGTGTCAGAGTTTGGTTCGCATTGCCGGCTGTAAGTCGAACTCAATCCCGGCGAGAGTTAGACTCCGCCAAGGTTGCCCTCTGTCACCGATCTTGTTCATAACATTTATGGACAGGATTTCTAGGCGCAGCCAAGGTGATGAGGGGATCCGTTTTGGTGACCTCAGGATCGGGTCTTTGCTTTTCGCAGATGATGTGGTTTTGTTGGCTCCATCTGAATGGGATCAACAGCTCTCGCTGGAGCGGTTCGCGGCCGAGTGTGAAGCAGCTGGGGATCAGCACCTCCAAATCTGAGACCGTGGTCTTGAGCCGGAAAATAGTCATTCCTCAAGTGGAGGAGTTCAAGTATCTGGGGGTCTTGTTCACGAATGAGGGAAAAATGGAGCGGGAGATCGATAGATGGATTGGTAAGGCGTCTGCAGTTATGCGGGCGCTGTACCGGTCTGTCGTGGTGAAGAGAGCGCTGAACGGAAAGATGAAGCTCTCGATTTACCGGTCGATCTACGTTCTTACCCTCATCTATGGTCATGAACTCTGGGTGGTGACCGAAAGAACGAGATCGCAGATACAGGCGGCTGAAATTAATTTCCTCCGTAGGGTGGCTGGGCTCTCCCTTAGAGATAGGGTGAAAAGCTTGGTCACCCGGAGGGAGCTCAGAGTAGAGCCGCTGCTCCTCCACATCGAGAGGAAGCAGTTGAGGTGGCTCGGGCATCTGGTTAGGATGCCTCCTGGACACCTCCCAGTTGAGGTGTTCTTGGCACATCCCACCGGGAGGAGACCCAGGGGAAGACCCAGGACTCGCTGGAGGGATTATGTCTCCCAGCTGGCCTGGGAACGCCTCGGAATTCCTCCCGAGGAGCTGGCCCAAGTGGCCGGGGAGAGGGAAGTCTGGGTCTCTCTGCTTAAGCTACTGCCCCCACGACCCGACTCCGGATAAGCGGAAGAAGATGGATGGATGGATCGAAAAAATAAATAAAAAATTATTCTGTAGAAACAGACAGAAGATAAATCCAACTGACAGTGGAGATTTCTGGTCTGGTTTTGACTGGGAAAATTGAAGGTCTTGTTGTTTGACCCATTTGAACAGCTGGTGGAATCTGTGTTTTTTCTGTGTTGCACGCTGTGTCCGAAAGACATCCTAGACCAATGTTCCGTAGGGTCGAACTAACGTTTGGTTCCGTGTTTCAGTCCGTGCCTAGTTTTTACGGACATGTCTGTGCATTGAGCGCTATAAAGTGAGTAATTAATGTCCTAAAACACGGTAGAATGTACCAGTAATAATGTGTGGAGTTGCACACTTAGTAATCTGTCAGCTGCTTTAGCTGTGATTCGTTAGCATGCTGAGTTTAGGTTTTATTGAGCATTGTTGAGCTCAATTGTTTCAGCCCTAGTATATACATCAAACTGTTTCTAATTTAATATGAGGCACCTAATTAAAAAAAAATGAATGTAAGACTCTTCAATGTTTTAGGTAAATATTAATATGCCTGAAATTGTTTTTTTAGAGACCAACATTGTGGTCCTGTGAGTTTTGCTTGTGACAACCAAATACAGTTTTCAATTTTAATTCAGGTTTTTTTTCAGGGATGAACTGAACCAGAATGTAATCAAACTGGTTCGTAACTTTGCTGTGTTATCTCTCCAGGATTAGGTCAACAGCGTCGTTTGGGAGAATAAAGATGGTTCACAGAAGGCCCCCTGGACAAAGGAATGGACATGTGGCTTTGGTGGGTTACCTGGATACCTTAGTTTGGGGGGAGGAGATTGGATTTTGGCTCATTCGAAGCAGCAGAGAATTCTATCTAAAATTGTCTTCATATTTGCAGGACTTGTGAGCATGGACAGGAAAAAGACAGAGACACAGACCACTAGCGACTATTTTTTGGGTTTTAAACAGTATTGATAAAAGGTAATAATCACAAATAGCTAATCAACAAAAGCCTCTGGGAAAACAATGCAAAAGGGTGAAAGGTAATACCAAATTTGAGTTATGTTAAGCGATTAAAGTGTAGTTCGGCCTAAAAAAAAGATCCATTAAATAAGGCATATTTTTCCCTAAACCGAAAACCTTTACTGCTTGAAATACTTATTCAACTGTTTGAAATGTGGTTAAACTTATCTTAATTAAATTTGTTGTTGTGTTTTTTGCCAAATTGAGTTTAAAAAATGGAAATGATTCCGGATGACATCTAAAAAAGTTAATTTACTTTGTACTAAGTAGCAAGGCTGTTTTTAATGTTTCTATTTATATTGTATAGTATGATATGTTAAATTATTACCTGAGTTAAGAGCCTACCATGCCGCATTAACCTTTGTGAATTTGGATAAATGCCATTTTGGTAAATAGGAATTTGAGACTTCCTGAGTTAAAATTTATTCTCAGGTTATGATAAGTGAATCAGATACTTTTTAAGTCCCCCCCTTTTTAAGTTTAAAACACAGTTACAGCCCTAAATATTCTTTAGCAGATGCTAGTTAGCTTAGCAGGCTACAAGCGTTCCTTCTAATGATAAGATAAACCACAGGTTTTAGGGTCACAACTGTCCACACATATTTCAAATAATGGTGGTTAATTGATGAATACTCACAGACTGTTGTGTTGACAGTGGCTAGAAACACTTTATGGTTTTGTTTTTTAGCTTTGTGTCCTGTTTAGTAGCACATGTATTGTTTGCTCGACGCTAGTTCCTTTTCCAGAAAGGAACTTTTCAAACTAAAAGCTTCTCGGGCTGACGATAAATTGGATTTGTTTGGTCTTTAAAAAATATATGTATTTATATTACAGCTCTGACCATTTATTTAACCCCTACAGACAATATGCCCCATTTGAGTACTACTCCATTAGACAGGAAGGCTGAATGCTTCACTTGTTGTTGGAGTTGATTTGGTTTTATCATCCGCTTGTTTTTTTAGTTACTTTTTTTATTATAGCAAGGCAATTTTATTTGTACAATGCACTTTCACAGTGCTGTGCATGAGTTGGTGGTAAGGAATCCCAGCAGATTGCGATGAGTCATCAACGTGAGGTTGTGCCCGGATCATGCAGACTCCAACCACAGTAATTCCTCAGCAATCCCTCATACTGAGCAAGCATGTAGTGACAGTGGAGAGGAAAAATTTCCCTTTAACAGGAAGAAACCTCCGGCAGAACCTGGCTCAGTACAAGCGGTCATCCGCAACAACCGTCTGGGGGTCTGAGAAGACAGAGAAGAGACAGCATAGAGGATGTTAGGTGGCTTTGAGCATCATCTGGACTGATGTTCCCCATCCAGCAGGGGACTTTATAGCTGAGCAGGGTACAATACCGTGTGGAGCTTCTATGGGGAGAAAAATACTGTGAGAAAACTGGGTTAACAATCGCAATAACAGCAGAAAAAATACATCTGGAGACAGGTAGAAGAGAAAAGTAGAAGAGAGAAGAAAAGTGGTCAGTCTGTCCTCCAACTGTCTAAACCTAAAGCAGCATAACTAAAAAATAGCTCAGGATAACCTAAACTACTCAAACTGTAAGCCTTATCAAAAATGAAGGTTTTTATGCCTAGTCTTGAAAATAGACAGATTATCTGCCTCACAGACCAAAACTGGGAGCTAGTTGCACAGGAGAGGAGCCTGACAACCAAAAGATCTGCCTCTCATTCTACTTTTAGAAATCATTGGCACTACCAGTAGACCTGCATTCTGAGCACGAAGTGCTCGTTAGGAACATATGGAACAATCAGATCTCTGATGTTCGATGGAGCTTGATTATTAATGGCTTTATAAGTAAGGAAGAGGATCTTAAACTCTATTCTGGATTTAACAGTGAGCCAGTGGAGAGCAGCCAAAACAGGAGAAATGTGATCTCTCTTTTTAATATTCATCAGAACTCTTGATGCAGCATTTTGGATCAACTGAAGGCGTTTAATTGCATTTTGTGGACTTCCTGATAATAAGGAATTACAGTGGTTTAGCCTTGAAGTAACAAATGCATGGACTAGTTTCTCTGCATCACTCCTTGACAGGATGTTTCTAATTTTAGCAATATTCCGGAGGTGAAAGAAAGAACTCTTAGAAACTTGTTTAATATGGGATTTAAATGTCATGTTTTGGTCAAAATTTACACCAAAGGTTATTTGCATTATTACCAGAGGCCAAATTAATGCCATCCAGATGAAGTGATAGATTTACCAGTTTACTTTTTAAAGGTTCTGGTCCAAACACAGCAACTTTTGTCTTGTCTGAATTTAAAAGTAGAAAATTCAGAGTCATCCAGGTTTTTATGTCTTCGAGACATGCTTGTAATCTACCTAACTGATAGGTTTAATTGATAAATAGAAATTGTGTATTATTTATCATAACTGTGGCAATTCATTCTATGTTGTCTAATTATCTTACCAATTGGAAGCATATATATATATATACACTACCGTTCAAAAGTTTGGGGTCACCCAAACAATTTTGTGTTTTCCATGAAAAGTCACACTTATTCACCACCATACGTTGTGAAATGAATAAAAAATAGAGTCAAGACATTGACAAGGTTAGAAATAATGATTTTTATTTGAAATAAGATTGTTTTTACATCAAACTTTGCTTTCATCAAAGAATCCTCCATTTACAGCAATTACAGCATTGCAGACCTTTGGCATTCTAGCTGTTAATTTGTTGAGGTAATCTGGAGAAATTGCACCCCACGCTTCTAGAAGCAGCTCCCACAATTTGGATTGGTTGGATGGGCACTTCTTGCGTACCATACGTCAAGCTGCTCCCACAACAGCTCAACGGGGTTCAAATCTGGTGACTGCGCTGGCCACTCCATTACCGATAGAATACCAGCTGCCTGCTTCTTCTCTAAATAGTTCTTGCACAATTTCGAGGTGTGTTTTGGGTCATTGTCCTGTTGTAGGATGAAATTGGCTCCAATCAAGCGCTGTCCACTGGGTATGGCATGGCGTTGCAAAATGGAGTGATAGCCTTCCTTATTCAGAATCCCTTTTACCCTGTACAAATCTCCCACCTTACCAGCACCAAAGCAACCCCAGACCATCACATTACCTCCACCATGCTTAACAGATGGCGTCAGGCATTCTTCCAGCATCTTTTCAGTTGTTCTGCGTCTCACAAACGTTCTTCTTTGTGATCCAAACACCTCAAACTTGGATTCATCCGTCCACAGCACTTTTTTCCAGTCTTCCTCTGTCCAATGTCTGTGTTCTTTTGCCCATCTTAATCTTTTTCTTTTATTGGCCAGTCTCAGATATGGCTTTTTCTTTGCCACTCTGCCCTGAAGCCCAGAATCCCGCAGCCGCCTCTTCACTGTAGATGTTGACACTGGTGTTTTGCGGGTACTATTTAATGAAGATGCCAGTTGGGGACCTGTGAGGCGTCTGTTTCTCAAACTAGAGACTCTAATGTACTTATCTTCTTGCTCAGTTGTGCAACGCGGCCTCCCACTTCTTTTTCTACTCTGGTTAGAGCCTGTTTGTGCTGTCCTCTGAAGGGAGTAGTACACACCGTTGTAGGAAATCTTCAATTTCTTAGCAATTTCTCGCATGGAATAGCCTTCATTTCTAAGAACAAGAATAGACTGTCGAGTTTCAGATGAAAGTTCTCTTTTTCTGGCCATTTTGAGCGTTTAATTGACCCCACAAATGTGATGCTCCAGAAACTCAATCTGCTCAAAGGAAGGTCAGTTTTGTAGCTTCTGTACTGAGCTAAACTGTTTTCAGATGTGTGAACATGATTGCACAAGGGTTTTCTAATCATCAATTAGCCTTCTGAGCCAATGAGCAAACACATTGTACCATTAGAACACTGGAGTGATAGTTGCTGGAAATGGGCCTCTATACACCTATGTAGATATTGCACCAAAAACCAGACATTTGCAGCTAGAATAGTCATTTACCACATTAGCAATGTATAGCGTGTGTTTCTTTAAAGTTAAGACTAGTTTAAAGTTATCTTCATTGAAAAGTACAGTGCTTTTCCTTCAAAAATAAGGACATTTCAATGTGACCCCAAACTTTTGAACGGTAGTGTATATTGTAAAGAGAATCGGTCCAAGCACAGAACCCTGTGGTACTCCACACGTAACCCTTGAGTGTGAAGATTTATCATTGACATTAACAAACTGGAATCTGTTGACAGATATGATTTAAACTGGCCTAGTGCTGTTCCCCTGATCCCTACAACATGTTCAAGCCTTTCTAAGAGAATATTATGAGCGACTGTGTCAAAAGCAGCACTGACATCTAACAAGACCAGAACAGTCACAAATCCATTATCTGAGGCCATTAAAATATAATTGGTAACTTTTACCAGTGCTGTTTCAGTGCTATGATGAGCTATAAAACCTGACTGAAATTCTTCAAAATAGGTTGTTGCTGTTTAGGTGCTCACATACTTGATTAGCAACTATTTCACAAGAAATTTGGATAAGAAAGGAAGGTTAGATATAGGTCTGTAGTTAGCTAAGTCATCTTGATCCAGGGAGGGTTTCTTAAGTAAAGGTTTAATTACAGCAACCTTAAATTCCTGAGGCACATTTACATTTTAAGGCTTCTTCAGTTTCGCTGCAACACAGACATCTACAGAAAAGCCTTTCTCCCCACAGCCATCATGGTTTACAACAACTCCTTGAAAAAGAATTAGTAATGAGCTACAACACCACATAATTTTCCTCTGGGATCAATAAAGTATTTTTGAATCGAATTTATTAAAGCTACATTTATAATGTCTAGAATAGAGCCAGTAACCAGAGTGAACACTTCCTTAAATAATTTGGTTGGTATTGGGTCTAACATACTAGATGAGTGTTTAGATTAAGCTAATATTTGTGATAATTCCAAAAGTTCAACAGAATCAAAACGGTACAGGCATAAACATGGCTCCACAGTTATCACTGATAGTGGTTCATTTACTGAAAGAGAGTTAATCATGTTTGGGAGAATGCCAATGATTTTATTTTTAATAGAATGTATTTTATTTATGAAGAATCCCATACAGTCATCACTACTGAGAGAAGGGGGAATAGTTGGCTCAACAAAGTTATGACTCTGTGTAAGTTTGGCAACTGTACTAAAAAGAAGCCTGGGTTGTTTTTATTTGCCTCTATTAATGATGAGAAATATGCTGTTCTAGCTTGTCGAAGGGCATTTTTATAAAGTAGTAGACTATTTTTACAGGTTAGAAAGGAATCATTTAAGTGTATGGAGACCTTTTTTCTCTCCAGTTTCTTAGTATTCTGCTTTAAAGTATGCAACTCTGCACTAAACCAGGGAGCCAGCCTCCTATGGCTGATTACCTTCTTTTTTAAGAGGGCTACACTGTCTGGTGCCAAACGCAATGAGGAAGTAATACTTTGAACCTGACCATCAATTTCTGAAGGGTTAGTGTTGGAATAACTGCTGTCCACTGTGGTATTCTGAGACGGATAAGGAAGCAAGAATGGAACAGATTCTTTAAAACTTGTTACGGCTCTATCTGATAAAGTTCTACTGTAATTATAACTTCTTTCAGATTTTGGAGCGTTGGTTATAGTAAATGTCACAAAGGGTGGGATTGCACCCAGCCAAAAAGGCCACCCATCCTTAAAAGCCTTTAAGTCAAAATCAGGTGGAGAACACTGTTGGCGACCATGAGAAGCAACTGCTCCAGTTGTTTATTTTCTAAAAATCAAAGAAATAAGAACAAAAGAAACAATAAAACATTTTGAAAGTAGTCAAACAGAGTAAAATAAAATAAAACCTTCCGGAGCAGTCTCTTAAAATCAGTCTCAGCTGGCAACTTGGTCTGCAGCCTTCTGCGCCAAGTGCAGGAATCCTCTCTCTGTCTCCCGATAGCTTCAGCACCACGCCATTGACTCGGCCGCTGCGTAACAGAAGCGGACAGGTCCTCTTGCGTCTTTGTGCGCCACGTCCTCCGTAATCATTGCCACCTCTCCAACCACTGTCTCCCGGCTACATCGCCAGCCGCTTGGCTCCCTTCCCCGCTCCCCATTGGCCCAGGCTCATTAATCAGAGTCCCCACACCTGCGGTTAATCAGGGAGGACGCACAGGTGGAAAAAAAACAAACACATGCAACCAAATCATAATTTATAAAAACATACAATGAAACCAGTCAAAAGAAAAACTACCTTGTGACATAAATTCAAAGGTTATCAAAAAAATGCTCAAATAGGACTGGGTTATGTGGGAGGACTATTAATTCATCACACTCAATGCCATATGTCAGTGTGTGGGTCCCTTCACTTTCTGAGTAAAGCCAATTGAGTCTAAGATAATATTAAAGGCTGCAGTTAGGCTATCACTTTAAATGTCCATGTTAATTTTGAAATCCCCTATTAAACTCAACAAAAATGAGGAGTGAGAGGAGCTGAGGGGAAATGTGTAGCATGAAAGGGATCCCCCATTTAAAGGCGGATTCCAGACGCCGTGGAGAAAGAAAAAACAAAAAGAGAAGCACCCTTCCAGGGTGGGTGGAGGGGGGCCTACGGCAGGAGGGCCTGAGTGTCTGTAGGTATGCCCCTGAGGTTGGGTCGTCGGGGGGACGGCCCGAATGGCGTCGTCTGGCCGGACGACAGGCTGGCGGACGTCCTCTTGCCGGACGACAGGCTGGCGGACGTCCTTTTGCTGGACGACGGTCGGGAGGACGACCAGATTGGTGGACGACGGTCGGGAGGACGACCAGATTGGTGGAGTCCTCGGGATGGACGACGGTCGGGAGGACAACCAGATTGGTAGCATCCTCGGGATGGACGACGGGAGAGGGACTTTGTCTCGAGGTCTGGAACTTGATCCTCACAGAGCTACGGCTCCTTCGTCTGGAGACGAGGAGCAGGTTTGGGAACCTGGAGACGAGGAGCAGGTTTGAGAACCTGGAGACGAGGAGCAGGTTTGGAAACCTGGAGATGAGGAGCAGGTTTGGGTACCTGGAGACGAGGAGTAGGTTTGTGGGACCTGGAGACGACGCTGAGGCGTCGGGGCCTGAACACTCAAGAGGGGTGCAGGCACAGGGGCCCGGAGGCGGGGAGCAGGTTTGGGAACCTGGAGCCGAGGAGCAGGTCTGGGAACCTGGAGACGATGCTGAGGCATCGGGGCCTGAACACTCAAGAGGGGTGCAGGCACAGGGGCTCGGAGGCGGGGAGCAGGTTTGGGGACCTGGAGCCGAGGAGCAGGTTTGGGAACCATGGAGCCGAGGAGCAGGTCTGGGAACCTGGAGGCGGTGCAGCGGCGGCTGAGAAGCGGCGGCTGAGGACAGGTGCAGCGGCGGCTGAGAAGCGGCGGCTGAGGACAGGTGCAGCGGCTCTGGCGGAGGCGGAAAGTCCAGCAGCTCTGTTGACTCCGGAAATAAGCACGGAAGGGGCTCTGGTAATAGAGACTGAATGGGCTCTGTGGGCTCAGGGACCAGAGATTGGATGAAGGAGAAGTCCGAACAGGCTGATGCAGACGGCAACTTCGGTGCCGAAAAGGCTGAAGTAGACGCCAACTTCACCGACCCTTAAACTGCTCTTCCTCGTTGCCGCTGCCATCTGCGGCGAGGTGGTGGAGGAGCCTCTTGCCTTCAGCTGTGTGGCTGAGATGGCCGCTCATGCCTGCGTGGACCGTTTCCGGGTGCGCAGTGTACGAGCCGAGAGCCGATGAGTGAGTTCTGCTGCTCCACATACCGCTCCTTACCGTCCTCCCAGTCCGAGGGAGGATACTCCGGCGCAGCTCTGCGGCGTCTGTGTCGCCGATCGCGCCGAGGAGCTGGATCCCCTCTAGAGCAGAGGTAGTCGAACTTGTCCCCGTGAAAGAATTCGAACATTTCGTCCTCGCTAACGTAGAGGGGACCCAGTCCTGCGCTGGCAGACGAAGCCTGCGCTACAGACGCAACTGGACGGCTGGCCGAACCAGGGGGAGTCCTCGACGAAGCGGTCGGGAAAGGAGCGAAGACAGCCGGAGAGAGGATCGGTGGTGCGTGGAACATGGAGACTGAGCCGACGTTGGTGGATGCCGATTTCCTTCCAAAAAAGGACAACTCCTCCTCCAATGAGGAGTGAGGACATCCGCTGTGTCCTCTAGGTCCAGCGCGTCGTGAGACGTCAGCAGAGAGAAGAAGCGGGGAAGAGTCTTTACCATGAAGTCATCGGCTGCGGTCTGACGGGCTGAGGCTTCCAAGCCGCAGATGTCATCCAGGCTGGCCCAGAGGTCTTGCAGGAGATCAGGATCCGAGGCTTCTGCTGGGTCTATCTTTTCTGGCTGGATCATTCTGTCACGCTGGTGCTGCATGGAGGACGAAGAACCTAGTCGCAGAAGCAGGTGAGGTGATCATTTATTAGTGCAGCAAACATAAAGCGAGACGATACACAAGAAGGTACGACAAGGTACGACAATGATACAGCGAGGACTGAAGCTCTCGCTGGATCTTAAATAAGGGGAGAACAAGGAGGAACAGGTGGAGACAATGAATAATCAGGGTAACACAGGTGAAAATAATAATGGAGGAGTGAGAGGAGCTGGGGGGATTGTGCAGCATGACAATCTCTGTGCATTCAAAATGCCATCAATAAAATGCACCTGTGTTCTTCGTCCATAATAGATGCCTGCCCATACCATAAACCTAACCCCACCACCACCATGGGCCACTCGATCCACAACATTGACATCAGCAAAGTTCTCACCCACACGACGCCACACACGCCATCTGCCCTGAACAATGTAAACTGAGATTCATCCGTGAAGAGAACACCTCTCCAACGTGCCAGACGCCATCGAATGTGAACATTTGCCCACTCAAGTCTGTTACGGCGACGAGCTGGAGTCAGGTAAAGACCCCGATGAGGATGACAGGCATGCAATTGAGCTTCCCTGAGACGGTTTCTGACAGTTTGTGCAGAAATTGTTTGGATATGCGAACCAATTGTTTCAGACAATCTTGGAGGTGAACCTGCTGGATGTGGAGGTCCTGGGCTGGTTTGGTTACACGTGGTCTGCGGTTGTGAGGCCGGTTGGATGTACTGCTATATTCTCTGAAACGCCTTTGGAGACGGCTTATGGTGGAGAAATGAACATTCAATGCACGAGCAACGGATCTGGTTGACATTCCTGCTGTCAGCATGCCAATTGCACACTCCCTCAATACTTGTAGCATCTGTGGCATTTTGCTGTGAGACAAAACTGGACATTCCAGGGTGGCCTTTTATTGTGGGCAGCATAAGGTACACCTGTGCACTAATCCTGATGTCAGATCAACATCTTGATGTGGCGCACCTGTGAGGTGGGAGGGATTATCTCAGCAAAGCAGAATTGCTCACTATCACACATTTAGACTGATTTGTAAACAATGTTTGAGAGAAATGGTAATATTGTGTATCTGGAATGAATTTTAGATCTTTAAGTCCATCTCATGAAAAATGAGAGCAGAAACAAAGGTGTTGCGTTTATATTTTTGTTGAGTGTATAATTACCTGATCAGTGTTTAAAACTAAATCAGATAAAAAATCTGAGATCTGGTCCAAGAATTTAGAGTAAGGGCCTGGTGGGCGATACAAAACCACAAACAAAAGTGGTTTTAATCTTTTGCTGCTTGGATGCGGACAACTAAGGATTAGATGTTCAAAAGAGCTGTAGTTAATAATTGGTCTAGGGCGAATTTGCAAATCTGAATGAAAGATGGTTGCAACTCCTCCTCTTCACCGAGTACTGCTAGGAATGTGAAAATTTTGATAATTGGAAGGGGTTGACTCATTTATAATTACAAAATCCTGCTGCTGCAACCAGGTTTCTGATAGGCAGAATAGATAAATGTTATTATCACATATAAAGTCATTTACTAATAAAGTATTTGAGGAGAGGGATCGTATGTTTACTAAACCACATCTAATTGCCCTATTTCCTTGTTTGTACCAAGTCGTATTTAATTTAATTAGATTTTCATAGTTTGCTTTTGTCAGGTTAACTTTTATTCTATTTGATTTTGGCCGTGGGCAAGACACTGTCTCAATGAGGTATTGAGTGGGTAACAGTACAGAAGATGCAGAGAGGTGAGTTACACTACGACTCTGCTTCTTGGTCTGGACCCTGGTTTGTCTGTGTTTTGAAGGACTAATAAATCTTTCCAGATTCCTAGAAAGAAGAGCTGCTCCATCCAAAGTTGGATGGATGCCGTCTCTCCGGATCAGACCAAGTTTTCCCCAAAATGTTTTCTAATTATCAATGTAGCCCATGTTGTTTGCTGGACGCTCAGACAACCATCGATGAAATGACAGCATGCAGCTAAACATGTCGTCACTGGTACGATCGGGCAGGGGACCAGAAAAGATTACACAGTCCGAGATCTTTTTAGCAAACTTACACACCGAAGCAACACTAATTTTGGTGACCTCCAATTGGCGTAACAGGGTGTCATTACCACCAGCGTGAATAACAATCTTACTGTATTTACACTTATCCTTAGCCAGCAGTTTCAGGTGGGATTTTATGTCGCCTGTTCTGGCCCCTGGAAAACATTTGACTATGGTTGATGGTGTCTCTAATGCCATATTTCGGACTATGGAACTGCCAATTACCAGAGTCTTTTTCTCAGTGGGTGCTTCACTGAGTGGGGAAAACCTGTTAGAAATGCAGATAGGTTGGTGGTGCGCTTTGGGCTGGGAACTATGCTTTCTTTGTACCATCACCCGGTCGGCTTGAGATCCCAGCTGCTTGGGTTCTGTTGGAGGACCGCTAGGTGATTCTATCCTTGTTGGCTCCGTGCTGGCTGACGGCCCTCGACTATTTACTAGATTCTCAACAGCACAGAGCCAGGCCTCTAACTCTGAAACCCTCGCCTCCAAAACTACGAAAATGCTACATTTATTACACTTACCATTATCACTAAAGGAGGCGGGGGAGTAACTAAATATATGACACAGAACAGGAGAGAGGAGCCACAGAGGGAGAAAGAGTGGTGGGCGAAAGAGATGTAGTCATAGCTGTTACGGAACTAAGCTAACGAGCTAGCGAGACCTTAGCACACCAAGAACAACCGTGTGAAACACAAAGGGTTCCCAAAACATAAAGTACACCAACTGGAAATACGTGTAGTATTGTGCTTATGTGTTAAAATAACTTAGAAAGACCTCAACAAAGAGAAAAATAGATCAATCAAAGAGAATCTGAGCACCAAAGACCAAGCAGCCTTGAGGAGCTCAGCAGTGACAACAGGAAGTGACGCAGCAAATGTCGCAATACTCACAATGTCCACCAACCACCAATGCGCTTAATTAATGAGAATGGACTCATTGGCCAAGGTGTGGGGGTCAGTAAAGCTTGCCCTTGCATGTTGTGGAATGAGAGGGGGACCTGATCCCACTCTCCTGGTCTCCTGTTCCTTCTAAGGATTGCAGTAGAGGTTGTCAGGAGAGGGCCTTCCAAGCAGTGACAGATCAATGGCCATGGGACACTGGACACTGTGTGTGGTTGAGGTATCCACGCCTCTAGAAGGCCTGATGGTCTTGAAAGAGGGCATTGCAATTGTGTCAGTCCTAGCATTCCGGGACTAATGGCCAGAGTGTCTGACAGAACCTTTACACACCAGATGATGGAGATCTTCTCTGGCTGAGCCAACAGGTGTTGACGTGCCTGATGCAGACGTTAAGGAGGAGATGAAGAAGAAGAATATGGCATGGACACTCTGGACCTGCCTCATACTGGATGAACGATTGGATTACAGGTGTACCTTTAATTTATTGATGTTTACCTTTAATTCACCTTGTGAATTTGTTTTTTTTTATGTTTTTTTTTTCTGTGACTAATGCCTTGTGTTCCTTTATGTGAATCTGGCTGTTCACTGAAATTCAGCAGGGTCTCTCATCAGGGTGGAGCACAGAGCTAAGGCTTTCCATTGTTTTTCTTTTTTTATATATTTTATTACTTTAATTTTTGTTGTAGTCCATTTTGTAGTACTGCACTCGTTTGATTACATTTAATTTTTCCTTTCTCGCTCATTGAGTTCATTTTATTAGCATTATTCTTTCATTTTATTTTATTTATTCATATGTATTTATGAATAAAGGTGGGATATTATAATTATGTGTTTGAAAATGCGTGATTTTTTTTCATAGCATAATTTGTGAGCAGTGAAGTTTACCTGAGTAAAAATGAGGTTGAAGTTTTATTATATTGTTAATTTTAAGTTCTTATTTTCTATGATTTTGTTGTGATGGATGTTATTATTATTATTGTTGATTACTACTGATTTGTTTTTTGTGTAACCTCTTTAAAGGGTCACTGTGGCGCTGGGCAATGATTAACTCACAAACTTTGATTTTGGCATTCACACTGTGGATGCAAGCCTCGTTTAAGGGAAGAGTACACGTTTCGATTTGTGCTAAGAATTTTTGACTTTTTTATAGTGTACTTCACTGATACTGCCTAACGTTGTGCTTTTCTCTGTTTTGCATTTATTTCTTAGGCATTCTGACTTATGAGGAGCTATACAGAAAGGCCACCTAGGGGGCATAGGGGCCACTGGATTCTTTTTGCCTGCAGTTGTGAGAGACGCAAAGCACAACCATAGCTTGGAGGTTGTTTATCTTTCGTTTTCTTGGTTTTTTGAAACCTAGTCTAATTGACTGAGCCTGTATGGATCAGAAAACGTCATCAAGAAGGATGTATAGATTAAGATAATTTTGTTCAGAAGATTTACTGTGATTGTAATTCAAAATATAATTTGATCTTCATTTATTATAGTTGTTTTTTTTCTACTGCCTGCATTTCCAATAGTGGTAGTTTCTAAATGTATATCAATATCAATGTTATTGCCTGTCTCTTGTCAAAGGATAGCGCTAAAAAGCAGTGAAATCAAATATATATTTATGTTTAACACGTTCAGTGCTGTAGGACAGGAGGACAGCAATGTGAAGTTTCCAGCTGATTAAATACATCAAAGGCAATATTTAGTAGCCATGAAAAGAGGTTAAGTGGATAATCCATACAAATCTTGGGAGCCCTAATATGGTAGAATCAATTCTCTTCATTGGAGCTAAGTTTAAGCAAAAGTTAGCCTCAATCTTTTCATGAAAAACCTTAAATTATTTAAAATATCCTGCCAGTGCATAAAGCTACGTCTACCACTAGCATAGTTATCATGAAACACAAAGAAATAAATGGAATATATGGTGGGAACACTTTTATGACAATTAATCTGTTGCATATAAAAACTTATACATAACTGTATAAGTGTACCAAAACACTGTTGATTGTCAGTATGTTCTTTTTGTTCCCAACACGAAATTGGCTGCCAATTCTGACGACCATCACCCCATAGGTCATTAGCTATTGGTCTGGAAGCTTTGTGCTGAAAACAGTTAGATTTTTCCATAATCAGTAAATATATTATCTAAATTTGTAATAGGCTACATACATTTGTCATGAATTAGTCTCTCTTCTCATGCTTTTTTTCTGGCTTGTCATGTTTACCCTCATTGGACAGGCCCACTGTCCCTCGTGAGTTTGATTTCTGATTGCTTTCACCTGCCAGGTATCTTCCTCTGAGCCTAAGGATCAGTGCAAGATCTTCTGTTGCTATCTGTCCCTGCATTCAAGCCTTTGTCCATGTTTTTATCCTGTTCATCCAGTTTATTTATATAGTGCCAATTCACAACAGATGTAATCTCAAGGCACTTGACAAAAAAATTAATTTATATACAGTTATACAAATATTCCATTCAGTTAAAAGTTATTTATTTAAGGCATCCCAGTAATGTTTGATGTGAGGTGAGTGCCATGTACATGCAGACTACAACCACAGCAATCCCTCAGCAATCCCTTATACTGAGCATGCATATAGCGATAGTAGAGAGGAAAAACTCCCCTTTAGGAGGAAGAAAGCTACAGCAGAACTTGGCTCAGTACGAGCGGCCATCTGCCATGACAATCTGAGAATTCAAGAAGACAGAGCAGAGACACGTAAAGAACAAAAGGAGTGGATGTAAGAGTGCTTTCTATATTAAAGATAGGAAAAAGTTAAAAGATACAGGAAATGGAAGATGTGCAGACACTGCATTATCTTAATTGATGCTCCCCATCCCGCGGGGCATTGTAGTTGAGCAGGATATCAGGCCCGATTTAGCTTCTATGGAGAGAAAAACACTGAGAAATAAACAAGGTGTACAGCCTAAATAACAGAAAAAAAACATCTAGAAAAAAATAGAAAAGTAGCAAAGTCAATCTGTCCTTTTAACAGTCTAAGCCTATAGCAGCATAACTACGGAGATAATTCAGGGTGACCTAAGCCTTTCTAATTATAAGCTTGATCAAAAAGGAAGGTTTTAAGCCTAGTCTTAAAAGTAGACAGGGTGTCTGCCTCACTGACTAAACGGGAAGCTGGTTACACAGGAGAGAAGCCTGATAACTATGAAATATCTTGCCCATTCTACTTTTAGAAATTCTAGGAACCACCACCAGACCAGAAGTCTAAGAGCGAGGTGCTCTGTTAGAAACTTATGGAACACTCAGATCTCTGATGATTCATCAGAACAGTTTAAGGATCAGTTGTTCTTTGGATCAACCGAAGGCTTTAGATACAATTTGTGGACTTCCTGACGGTAAAGAATTCCAGTTGTCCAGCCTTGAAGTAACTAATGCATGTTGCAGTTTTTTAGCATCACTCCTGGACATTTCAAATTTTAACAATATTCTGGACATGTAAGAAGAACATCGTACACATCTCTTTAATATGGGTTTGAAGGTTCTCTTCATTATAACTTTAACACAATATAATGCCATCCAGATGAACTGATTGACTAAGCAGTTTCTTTTTCCGAGTTTATGGTCCAAAGACAACCACTTCTGTCTTGTCAGAATTTAGTCAAGTTGCCCTAGCTTTTATATACACGTGAAGAAAAAAACAACTATTGTGGCATGGGCACTTCCATGCCAAATATTCTTAGAGCAGGCACCACTCTTATTTATATTTTGAAAATGAAAACGTACAGATTCTGTAATACATGAGGTTCAGAATATGGATAAAAGAGGGGAATTTAGATGGAAGATCCAGTGAAGAACAAAGCAAACCAGATAACTTAAACATACTACAGAAGAGTAGAGGCAACAGGGAGAGCACTAATTACTAGAAAGCAGATGCAGTTGAGAGAGAGAGATTAGGTGGGTGTTGTTAGAAGCTGGCAAGGAAAGCACAATGGCAGGGAAAAAACAAAGTAAGAAAAACAAAGGCAAAACAGAAGAGAAGACTGGACAGAAATAATTCTAAATAAATAAAATAGAAACTAACTTAGGTAACCGAAGGAAAAATAAATCTAAGAAAATAAGAAATACAGCCTGAGAGGAATTTAAAGAGAGAAGAAGAATAAGAAAGGCAAAAAATGAATAAAAAAATCAGATAACCTATAAACATTCATCCATCCATTTTCCATACTGCTTATCCTTGAGGGGTCATGGGAGGCCTGCTGCCTATTTCCACTGGTCAATGGGCAAGAGGAGCATTGCAACTCAAAAACATTGAAACATTTAAAAAAAATCAAAGGACAGACTGGAACACCAAAAATCTTCACACTGACTGTTTGCAAAGGATCTAAGCTTCCTCAAGAAGTACACTCTGCTCTGTCCATTCTTATAGACAGTTTCACTGTTCAGTATTGAGTCCAGTCTGTTGTCCAGTTGAACTCCAAGGTATTTATATTCTTAAACTACCTCCGCTTCTCCAATGATACAGAGTTTGACGTAACCCTGTTTCTTATGAAATCTACAGTCAACTCCTTTGTTTTATTCACATTCAATGCATAATTTTTTTCCCCACACCATGCCAAAAAGAGTTCCACCAGCTCTCTGTATTGAGCTTCTTGTCCAGCTCTGATACACCTGAAAACTGCAGAGACATCTGAGTATTTCTGAAGATGACAGGTCCCTAACTTAAACCCTCCGTAAACCACCTGGTTTAATACGCAATCTTTTGGTCTCACAAATTGTGGAATGTTTGTCAGGTAGTCTTTATTTCAGGCGATTGTTGAGGGCTCTGTCGGTGTCCTCGGGAGTTTCTGACAAAACAAAAGGTGAACTGTGTTAAATGCACTGGATAAATCCAAGAACTGTCATGCCCTCTGGCTCAGAAGCCAGGTAGTGCACTCTCTGTTCCCTTTAGGTGGGTGGCAGCTTGGCAGGTGGATTGTCTTCATCAGCTGATTAAGTGCACCTGGGGCTGATCTTCTCCACTGCATAAAGCTTCTCTCTGGACTTCAGTTCCTCGTCGGACTGTAAAGCTGAACAGTCAGTGTCTGACCACAAAAACAGTCTGTTTGTATATTTGTGCCAGTACTTACCATTCTCTTTATTCCTTTAGTTGGAACTCTGCACCCCCTGACCTCCAAACCCTCCTCTAACCTCTGTGGACAAGAACAGGACAAAGTCTGGATTTCATTCCCCTCTGCCCCCCTGCAAACTCCCTGGACCCCTACACCGGGACTCCACAGCTTCACCACTCACCCTCCATCACCCTGTCAGCGATCCACCTGCCACTGCCACCCGCCGGACTTCCCTTCCCTCACAGTCTGCTGCACCCCAGTTAAGCTTTTATTTAGTTGTTACTTTTCGCTCATTGAAGTTGTTTTTTGTTAGGATATTTTTAGTGTAGTATAGCTTTTGTTTTGTTTCAGTTTGCTTTTGTATTTTGCTGGTTGTTTATTAAAACTTTTATTTGGAATTTTTGAGTTGTGTCTTGTTGTCCTGCGCCTGAGTCTCACCACCTGTAACAAGAACATGGTCCTCACAGTGCTGCATGCTTTGTACAGATGAAAGTGGTTTTGGTTTACGCAGGTGGATGGTGGCGTCCTTGACTCCAAATCTTTGGCAATAAGAAAACTGCAGTGGGTCATGATGTGTTCTAGTTTGCTTGCTCAGGTGAGCCATAAGGAGTCTCTCCAGTACCTTTTATGATGTGGTATGTCAGGGCTACAGGTCTGAAGTTGTTGAAGACTGATTGGGGAGTTTTCTTTGGTACTGGAACAAGGCAGGATGTCTTCCACCACACTGGCACCTTCTACTAGGTCAAGCTAAGGTTGAAGTGCTGCAGCATCCCACAGAGCTGATCTACACTCTGGGGCTGACATCTGGACCTGCAGCCTTGTTCCTCCTGTTTAGTCTCTCCAGTTGCCTCTTCAACTTACTTCTAGAGACAGACAAGTAGAATGGGGAGGCAAAGGAAGCAGCATCTTCTGACTTGGTGGAAGACAAACTTTTGAGAACAGACTGAGGTGGAAGATAAAACATCCAAGGTGGAACATCTTGTCTGCTCGCATAGTCGTGAATCATGGCAAAGAGACATTGGCGTCTGGGATATGATCCTGCTGCCATGTCTCACTGAAACACATAAGGCAAAAAAAGGCAATTTTATTTGTATAGCACACTTTCAACAAAGGGCAATTCAAGATGCTTTACATACAGTAGTAGCAGTTTAAAAGTTCCCATTCAGAGTAAACGCCGGACGAATGGCGTGCCCTTTCCAGCCCATTAATGGAAGACTTCCCTTCAAATCCCAGTGGCCGGAGTGGCCTCCCTCTTTCTTCTGGGAGTGTCAAGGTTTTACTGCAACTCCACCCATTAATTGAAATACAGAGTATGACCAGGAGGCGCTTCTCTCACAGAATTCTCGACATGTTATTATCCGTATGCACGTCCACTGAAGAAAAAGCAGAGCTGGTTGCGCAAACCATTTTGGATATAACAACACAAACTGCTCACTTTTTTTGTAATTAACCTGGTTCTTCTATTGTCAAAGTTTATCATAGGCTCCATAAACTTACGTTCTAACACAGGCCAAACTTCACCAAATGAGTTCTGTAAAACATAACAAGTAGCCTTAAACGTTATATCTGTAAACAATTTGATTTATTTCTATGAACCTAAAGTATAACTTTTTTAAAACCTAATGTACTTTCCTTTAATTTTGTGATAAACTCGTGGTTTTTTATGTTGTTGTTGGATGAAAAGGACAGAGTTCCACAACACAAAACAACGTAAAAGCCTATTTATATTTATGCAATCACATGACTATTCGGCTCACCACGGAATGTTTGCAACACCAGAAAAGACATGGTTACATACTGTAGCGATGGGGAGCAAAGCTTGGTGGGGGGATGCTTGAAGATGGTAATGAGTTACACAACGCAAAAACAACGTAATAGCGTATTTATCATATTTATCAATTTATATATTTAATAAATTCTTAATTAAGTTGTTGTGTATATTATTAATTATACATTACTCAAGCAATCTGTTTAAAATGTATAAGTTTGTATTATTCTGACAAATTATTGAGAAAAATTAAATGGATTTTTGTTTGTTTTTTCAGATTCAAAGTGAAAATGGTGCTGTTTTGGGAATCTGTAAGGGATTAAAAATAACATTGGTAGCCTATTCATCTCGAGCATATATTAATGCAGCCATTCTCAACCTTGGGGTCGCGAGATAATTCCTGCGGTCGCCAAATCATTTTGAAAAAATATAAATGAATGTAGCTCCGACTGAACTTTATAAGGACGACAAGTGGTTGGTCTCAAACAGGCATTTTATTACTCAAAGCCAGTTACTGTCTGCCGTAACTAGGCAACACCAAAGCAACAACAACTAACCTGTCCACTCGTCTCATATCTGCCCTCATAATTCACACAGCTGAGCAAAGAAATGTTTTTTTTTCTCTCCCCGATCTGCTGTCAGCAGGAGCTGTAGAAAGCAGACGCATTCACAGATGGTCTGAAATCGTTAAACGTAAACTTAAACATTAGTTTACTTAAACATTCTAAAATAAAGCGTTGTGAAATTCATATTAAATTAAATAATTTGAAACGGAGTTGTTTTCTGCTTCATTGTTTGTCCAAAATGCATTGTATCAACACTGCGTTTGTATGCGACTCTGATCTGTGCGGGTCAGATTCTGGTCAGTGAAGCACTCAGCGAATTTGTGGTGGTAGTAGTGTGTGTCTGTGTGTGTGTGTGTGTGTGTGTGCGTCTGCAGGGCGGGGACAAAGAAAAAAAATTAAAACAGGTGCGTTGTTGTTTTAGCCACATCTGGTTGAAAAAAAGGTTGATAACCACTGTACTAATGGGTTAGACATATTGGTTTGAATGGTGACAAAGCTAAATGTGCCTTGTTGGATA
Organism: Apricaphanius iberus; assembly: GCA_028564705.1. Lineage (NCBI taxonomy): Eukaryota > Metazoa > Chordata > Actinopteri > Cyprinodontiformes > Aphaniidae > Apricaphanius > Apricaphanius iberus. The sequence goes on from JAPXFQ010002030.1 coordinate 67,317, forward strand.
ATTGCAGCAGATTAGTTGTGAAATATTTACAATAACAACAGAATAGACATGGTTACATACTGTAGGGATGGTCAAGAAAGCTTGGTGGGGGGATGCTTGGAGATGGTAATGTTCTTTAGGAGGTGTGAATGATCTGGAGTCTATGGTGTGTTGTTAAGTTGGGGGTTGCATTCAGGATGATCATCAGCGATAACAATAGGTTAGCCAGACAGTGTTGTGTGACTATTAAATGTGTGAATGTGTAAGCCCTGTTCAGAAAATTTTTGCCCTTTAGGCCCAACGTTACATTACAAGTTCCTAAAATCTTACAAAAGTATATATATATATATATATATAGCGGCAAAATTATTTTTAGACTAAATTTGATATATCCTTTCAATCCTATGAACAGTCAACGTTTCATCCAGTAAGAATGCAGAGAATGCTCTATGAGATGCAACATGGCGGCGCTCTGCTCTCAACTAGTGATTGTTTATGTTCAGTCCGTCCACAAAATTATTGCTTTACTCTATATGAACATTTGACTTGTATTAACTTATAGTGGCAATGAGTCCCTGACATCCTATGTACAGTATGTACTCTTGTTCTCTGTTAAAAAGCACTCTACAAAATTCTTACTAAAAGTAGCCTCGTTACTGTTACGATAACTTATGGTCACCATCTTAGCAGATGTTCTGCGGATGAGAATCCCTATTGCACACACCATTTTAATTTTTATTTATTTTCATTCCGTTTATTTCATTCCGTGACATTGAGGCAAAAACAAAAGACACAAACCATTATTTGCCGCTTGGTGAACATTTATTATTTAAACAACATAACAGGAAATGGAAAAGAAGTGCGGTAGGCCTATTTTTTATTTTTTTATTATACATGACCACCAGAACTTTTATTTTCCACTGTGCCCCCCTTCGTTTTCAATAACACACCTCACAACTTTTGACAGTCCTGTGATAAGTCTGTTGCAAAAGTTCACATTGACTCTTGTGTCCCAAAACCTATGTATGGCGTCAACAAGCTCCTGCTTGGTACCTGGCTTAGCCTCCTTCCGAATAAAATATTTCATTGAGTGCCAAACAAGCTCAATGGGATTAAAGTCTGGTGACTCTGGCAGAGTTTTCACCCAGTTGATCCCCTCAGACGCCATGTACGCTCCAGCAGCGGTGTGTTTTGGATCATTGTCCTGGAAGAAGCGATGGTCAGACCCAAAATATGTCCTTATGTATGGTGCGGCGTGTTCTTTAATGATGGTCTCTTCAAAGTATTTTCGATCCATTATTCCCTTGAAGATTACCATTGGACCTGCTCCTTGCAGGGAAATCATTCCCCAAACATGCAGCTTTAAAGGATGTTTTGGCTGAGGTTTGGCCACGACGTGGCCCTTCTTGCGGAAACTCTGTTCAGCGTAATGTTCCAATGCAACAGTTGTTTCATCTGTAAACAGAACATCATACCAGGTCTCTCCAGAGTTGTTCCACAGAGTCGCCTGTTCCAGCCTTTTCACTTTGTTGCGTTCTTTTATCATTGGACAGAAGCGGTCCTTGCCAAATTTCCAACCCATTTTTCTGCGAGCAACGCGTATGCTTGTCAAACCCACTCGCACACCAAAATCTGTCTGGATTTTCTGCTGTACTGCCACGGCCGTCGTCTCGTCATTGGACTTGGTCATTTCACCAATGGCAACCAGAATAGCACTGTGAGAAGAAGAATGAGAATAGACAAATCCAAAAGCATTAGAAATTACAGAATATATAAGTGAATTGATTATTATTAGTTTTTGTTTTACATTTATCCATGGATGAAAAAACTTACTTGTGCATTTTTCTCGCACATGAGCGGCGGGGTTGCGGCTCTCTGTAGTGTTTTGTTATAGCCCTTAGTGTAACTTTGATGCCCCTGTCTACCAAATTTTTATGGATCTCCCTCGTTGGTTTTCCTTCAAGTCGCATCTGACGAACTTGCTGGGAACTCTCTCTTTTGATGCGTGTCATCTTGGCTGTACAGTAGACTGAGTCAGGCAGTGTGGGGGGAGAAACACAGCCTATTGCAATGCTTATGTAAATGACGTGTTGCAAACTAACGCATCTTATTGGCGGATGCATTCCCAAGGTGTAAGCAGCCAATAAAATTTCACTACACCAAAGAATAATCTTTCAGGTAGAATATAAAATGGCAATAAAACACAATGCTTTATTATTTTCCTCCACTCTTTGGCAACATCTTTGCACTACAAATGGAACCCGGCAACTTTTACAATCCAGTGACCAGGAGACCAAAACGTGTGGTAAGTTGCTTTTCTTTGTGTGCGCATTTCTTTAAACAGCACTATAGTTAACCAGAATTAAATAGCCTTCTTTGTTTAGTGAACATAACAAATTATTCTTCTTTTTTTTCCACTAGCCAAAGCAGCCCTCGCCCTATGCGAAGCCACACACATCCAAAACACCGGTGGGGAGAGCAAACGTGCGGCTTGTGAAGAAAAAAGCGGTAAGTTATTGAATTAAAACTGATTTAAACAGTACCAGTGACCTGAGGACTGTAGTGAGAAGACTGAACCTTGCTCTAATACTAATAATTTCCACCTTCTTATTTTCTTGTGCAGGCTAACACTGTCAGCGCTGCTGCAGGGAGCTGTGCTGGCTCATTCCAGGCGCTCATCGTGACCGAGATCGGGGCCATTAAAAGCCGTGTGGGAGCTCTTGAGGCAACAAGTGTCAGTGGCCGTAAAAATGACAAAACAGAAACACTGGAGGACATCTCCCGGAGAATGGGCCAGCTGGAGGCGGCCGTACAGGACGTTGTACATTGCCTTCAACGTTTGGAGAGTCCTGCACCACCAACAGCAAGTCCAACTGCCAGGCGTCGGCTGACTTACGAACCGGTGGACCCCCGCCCCTCTCCAGAACCAATGCCTCCAGCAGTTCATCTCACACGTCCGATGGATGTCGTGACAGACTGAAATTAGAGCTCTGCCAGCCAAACGTGAGGAGGAGTTTTTTAGACGATGCCATGATGGAGACCAACCTCGGCCAGACACATATGCAGCCAATGTGTTTATGGCGTTTACTCCATTTAATATGTACAAGAGCTGGGGAAAGATGACAAACTGGAGCAGCTCAAACGGAAAAAGTCCACTGCCTCAAATTATAAAGGAGCGGGTCCACCAACAGGTTTCAAAGCGCTTCCCTAACCTGTCTGGGGACCAGTGGCAAAGAGTCAGAAACAAAATAAATGAGAGACTGAGAAGTCCCCGCAAGACTGACCCTGAGGCACAGCGGCTTGGCTATTGCCGTTAAAAAAAACGTTCAAAATGTGACTTTTTTTTTTTGGGGGGGGGGTTGCTGTGCTGTGTGAAATTTGCTTGTTTAAATAAAAATGGAAGAAAAAAAAGTCATAGCTTCACAGTTTCATTTATTATTAATGGTAGATGACCATTATTAGTCACAGGTAAATCACATCTGTGAATCACATGTTGATTCAGAGTAGAGCTTTAATCTGGCCTTAAAAGTTGGAGACTGACTGGATGAAAATTGTTTTAAAAAAACAAACAAAAAATCAGGTTTTTAAGTGGTTGGGAAAAAACTGTAATTTATAAATATTACCCCAGCTACAAAGACTCATATGTCTATTTAGTACTTTCCTGCAGGACTACGAATCCATGCGTTAGAAAAACTGGCACCTGTTTTCAATTTACTGGACAAATGTTTGAAACTCCGGTCAAAAGGAACTGTTACCTAAAACTTAAAATTATAAATGAATAAGAATAATTTCAAGGCATGTTGATTTATAATCTGTTTTTTTCTGTCTGCAGCTATATGAAGCTTTAACCACTTGCTTCTGTTGCGTAAAAGTCTGTCTCGCCTGTGTGAGTCTCTGTGTGCGCTCTCACCGCTTGCTCTAGATTTCAGAAGATTTTGTCTGACTTGTAGCCATCAGGGAGCTGCTATATAAATGCATGAGACTTCTGCAACTTGAAACTTGGGATAATAGTGCATTTACACTTCAGTATTTTCTGTGAGAGCGAAACGCAGCAGTCGAAGCATATTTTCTGTTTTCATCTGAGAGGAGTGGGTCTTCCACATTGTGACACATGCAGTGTGCCTGCAACATCTTGACAGGTATTGTCGGAATAATGTTAGTGGCCCACTGCAGCACTTTATTACAGTATAAATGATCGCGCTGAGATGATCAGCTGACCACTAAAGCCCGTCCTGAGACCGTGGACAATGATAGAAATTAAGCCAGAACCCGGCCAGGTTCCCTAACCCTATGAAACCTAAAACGTAGGCTAATTGCCTACAGTACTGTCATACGTTTCACATTACAGAGCACTCTTATGCTATAAAACTACTGTATCTGGGTATAAGACTACAGTAGTAGGCTATTTGAACCCTGAGTTTCTGAGTGACATTCAAACTTAGGCTACATACAAACCAGCAAACCATAGAGGAACAGATAGGGGAACATTTTTTAATGACATTTATATAAGCTACCTTGAGTCTGATACGTCAATAAATCATTAACATTAAAATCACTGCTCCTCCCCGTGGACAAAAGAGGCATTGCAGCTGGTTTTCACTCATGCTCCTTGGGGGCTAGGCCTCACTGAAGACTTCATAGCGGGGGATTACATTACCACCACGGACCTGTCGGGGACCTTTGACGGATCAGGCACGTACCAGTCAAGGGCCGGTCAAGGACCAATATTGGAAACATGAGAACTTTTAAACTGCTACTACTGTATGATTAGAATACAAATAAGCAGTTACAATAAGAAAATAATCAAGAAAATACAACAATGTATTTTGTTGTAAAACATGTACAAAATACAATGTATAATGTAGTCACAAAACACTGGTTTGTAAGGGCTTGGAGTGCATCCATCTTGATAGCCATTGTTAGATTTCACATTGCCCATTACAATCAATGGAAGAGATCGCTTAAACTTCCTCCTGCTCCCCCCTCAATTTTTTTCTAGCTCTACATCCATCATTCCTTTTTTCTCAACTCATTAGGGATTTGTGGCTTCACTTGTGGTACTATTTCAGTTTTTTGAAATTTTAATCAGCTGCTCTCTGTGGTTGAACACTTTATTGGCATGGCTATGTATCACGGTGTCAAAATGTAAAAAATTAACAGCAAAAATCCTTCAAACTTCACTGCACCAAAAATCAAAAAGAATACAGACCTAATAAAATGCAATCTTTCCTCAAGACAAAAAAGAGGAACCAACATCCAACAAATAAAAACCCAATATGTAGCAAAGAGAGCGAGTCCAACATGATTTAAGTAGGATTTTAAGTTTATTACTTATTAGATACAGAATATCTGTAATTAAAATGTTAAAATTAATTCTTAAAATGTTGTATAATAAATAATAATTATTTAACAACAATAATATATAATGAATATAATTCAGTTATTCAAATTATAAAGGATGTCAGTGATCTCTGCTTTGCACTTTCAAAAGATAACTATTTATTTCTTACATTGAAAATGACTCTTAAAAGTTGAATAGTAAGGCCATACTTTCACATAATTATTATTTTTTATTTAAGACACATTGTATTTTTAAAAACAACAAATAAAAACAAGGCTGGTGTATTTTGAGTAAAATGGCACAAGCAAAAACTTTTTAAAAAAAAATCAGTGTAATTCAGTCGGGAACTTTAACTCATTTAGTTTTTAAAGAACTGCAACTAAGACTCCCTTTTTAAGTTGTCTTTCCCAAGTTTGAAAACACAATGGAAATAGTACTTCATTTAAACCCCTGGCACAATCAAACCGTTTTTTCAGTTGAGTAAATCAGCTTCAAACCCTCAGCTAAGATAATCCAAGCCATAAATTATGGAGCTGTGACCACAAAGATGTTCTAAAGTCATGTTTTCTCTTGGGGTGAGCTTTGCTGCTTTTTAATCATCAATGCCTCGCTTTTTAGAGCATGACATGGCCAGGAAAAAGCCTGTAAGTTCAGGGTACAAGAAAAGCCTTGTACAAAATTGTATTGAATTAGTCTCACGCTCAGAGAAAAGGGCAGACTGGGCGGCCTTACAAGAGCACAAAGCATTTCTCTTTGTAAAAAAAATGAACTTAATCACTGGGCCTGATGTATGTTTCCTAATGGCTTCTTGAGCTAGGCATGGATTTACAGTTTAAGTCTTTCAACCTCCAAACACCCACTGCCAAATTATATTTTTTTTTAAATGTCTGTCTTTAATGTAGCTGGAGAAGTCTAAAGGCTTCAGATACTTTTGATTTTCAATCATTTGTAGCTCCAAGTCTCTGTCAACAGTCCTGTTTGTGGGGCTGCCAGAAGTGCAGGAACTGTCCAAGCTGTTAGTGGTGCTTCGTGGTGACAGTAATGTCTGATATGATTGGGAGCTCACTGTCTGTGCCAGATCTCTCTTACTTTATCACAGAGATTCATAACATATTGTTTATTTGCCATAATATAAGGACTTTGTGAGTTTTGGTTCTTACTAAGAAAGTCTAGAAAGGTTTCTTTTGTGTCATACTTATATTTGACTTTTTATAATCAAATGTAACTGTTTCTTCTTCAGCGGTTCAGTATTTGCAGATTCATCTATTCTCGTATTTTTCTGTGGAATATGACTTCAAATTGTTTGATGAAAATCCACCTTTTTGCAGACTTCAGAGAGGGCAGACCTCCATTAAGATAGATTAGTCCCCTCCCTGTTAGGATTCTGTGGCTGTGTGCTAAAGAGTGGATGCGTTGGTGTTCTTTCTCCAACCTTCTCTGCAGTGTGTGCAGCCACCAGGTGTTACTTGTAGGTCATTATCACCATCCAGGTCAAAAGTGGAGAAGCTCCTGCAGGCCAGTCAGTTCTCGCTGTAAGCGGGGTTCATGGCCAAGTTACATCCCAAGATCTGAAGTAAGATACTTTGCTCAATATTAAGAGACTTTGACTTACTTTCCATTCTCCTAGGAGATCCTCCTTGGGTTTCCAGTGGTCATCCAAGCTAAGACCATCCATCAGTCTGGGTTTCTGCCTGGTCAGCCTCTGCACCGCTCCCTGCATGGTAACTTCATCAACTCTCTCCGTCGACTTCATCAATCTGCTCGCCTGTCCGCCCAGCAACACCTCCACCTGCAGAGAAAAACAGAACTCACCTTCGTTCCTGGAAATCATTCGTACTCCTTCATGTCATCCACCTGCAAAAAACAAAACAAAACAGAAAGTGATTAGACATTACACGCCTACCTCTAGCCAACCACCGTTTAGGGAATCCAACTTACCTTCCCCCCAGCATTCCTTCACCCAACTACAAGTAATAAACTGAATCTTGAACATCAAACATCATAATCATGATCTATGACGGACGACGGACACTGCGTATCGCGTCATTTACCGCTTTGTCTCCTGTTCCTCTGTCTCTCTCTGAATCTCATCCTCGCTCCGGCGCTCGGTGTCAGATGTTTAGATACTCCTCTGCCTCCTTTAGCGAAGATGATAGGTGTAATGAGTGCAGCATTTTTTTGGCCTTGGAGGTTGGGGTTTCTGAGCTAGAGGCCCGGCTCCGCGCTGTAGAACAGCCAGGCCCAGCAGTAGCTAGTGCGGAGCCAGTTAGGACAGGACTCTTGTACCCGTGCAGCCAGACCCTCAGGCGAGCTGGGTGACTGTTCGTAGGAGGCTTAGCGCCAGACCCCAGCGCGCAGCCAACCTCCAGTCCCTTTCTGTGAACAATAGGTTCGTGAAGAAGCCAACTTGTCTATCTTTAAAACTAGGCTTAAAACCTTCCTCTTTGACAAAGCTTACAGTTAGAGACAGGTTAGACAGGTAGCTGGGAAGAGACAGGTTAATGTTAGTAGTCAGGTAGAGTGTCAAAAGCTAGGAAGAGATAGGAAGAGGTAGAGTAGCTACGTAGAGATAAATTAATGTAAGCCAGGTAGAGAGTGTTAGTAGCTAGGTCTCCTAGTAGTTAGGAGACAGGTTAATGTTAGTAGCTATGCTGCTTTAGGCTAGGCTGTTGGAGGTCATTATTAGAGTCAGTTCTTACTTTTTCTCCTATTTCTCCCCAACTGCATGATGTGCTGTCAATTCAAGCGCTAACCTGTTTTCTCTTAGTCTCTTCCTACAGTAGGTGCTCCTGACCAGCCCTGCTTGACGACCCTGACTAAGATGGCATTCCAGTGGAGGAACTTTCTCCACATCCTGCTACCAACATCTGCTTCTGCATCAGTTCTGTTGCTCTTTCTGTGTCTCTGCTGCCTTCTCCAAACCCCAGACGGTCTCAGCAGATGACCGCTTATGCTGAGCCTGGTTCTGCTGGAGGTTTCTTCCTGTTAAAAGGGAGTTTTTCCTCTCCACTGTCGCTTCATGCTTGCTCAGTGTGAGGGATTGCTGAGAAGTCACGACGCAATCTTCTGTGGTTCTCTCATTTCTAGATTAAACATTGTATTGTAATAACTTTTCTTGTAAAGTGCCTTGAGATGACATCTGTTGTGAAATGGCGCTAAATAAATAAACTGAATTGAATTGAATAATCCTCACCACTCAAATTATTCTCAATACTCACCCCTCTTACAGTCTGGATTCATCTTCGCTAGAAAACTCTGGTCTTTAAAGCAGGGGAAGAGATCAGTAGCAGATTTCGCTCCTGCCCTTAAGGCCGTGTTCTACAATGCTTTAAACAAAAAGATTAAAGATGATTTAGCTGCCAGAGATGAGCCTGGAATGCTCAATCAATTGATATCACTTTCTACTAAGCTCAACAATCGCTCTAGAATGAGGTCAAAATCAAGAGTTATGATGGTTGGTTACCAGTCCGATTACAAGATCAAGCAACATGGTATAAATCGCATCTCCATGTTTATCTGGTTTTCCATGTATCCCAAGTCAACCCAGTATCCTCTCCATGTCAAGCAACGTGGGATAAATCAAACTCCTACCCCTAGGGAAGCCTCCCCAATTAATCAAGATAGGAAGAGCCCGAATAACTCCGCATGAGAGATAAAGATGGGTGAGTTCTAATAGCTGACTTTATTGTGGTTTTCCCTACCACGTTATCACTTCTTGTCCCATTCACCCAAAAGAGGTAACCCGTCACTGAGTGTAGGGGTCCTAAGAGGTTATAACAACAAGAACAGATTGATGGTTTCTTCAAGTTTCTATTTGACCCTAAAATCCCCTTTTAGTGTTCTGCATTGATAGATTCAGGTTCTGAACAAAATTTGATTCACCCAGAAATAGTTGTGAAATGTAAGATTCCTGTTTTTGAGTTAAATCCTCCCATCCATGTTACAGCTCTTGATGGCTTCCATCACTCGCCAAATCCAGCCACCACAAGAGCATTCAGTTTTACGTTTTCCCAACCAAGCAACGTTCCATAGCTCTTGATTACCCCTGGCTGTTGGTTCATAACCCTCAAGTTAATAGATACCTCGAGCCCCTTCTCAAAACAAGATGGTTCTCTAAGCCCATGCATAGGTTACTGTGGACTCAATCAGATTATGGTAAAGAACAAATACTATCTTCCCCTGCTCTTGTCAGCTTTCGAATAAGTCTTCCATCTTCTCCAAAATAGATTTAAGGAATGCTTATCATCTCGTTAGGATCCGGGCAGGAGACAAATGGAAGACTGAACACCTTTAAGACTCATATTGGACATTATGAGTATTAAGTTATATGACGAGGTTATGCAACGGATCTTAGCCCAAAATAAATCAATAGCTGATAAGAAGAGGAGACCAGCTCCCATCCACATATAGGGTCAACAGGTCTGGCTATCATCGAAAGATTTCCTGTTAAAATCATACTCTAAGAAACTCTCTCCCCGGTTCCAAGGTCCATTCTCCGTAGAGTCCGTTATTAGTCTGTCTACAATTAAACTAAAACTTCCATGGCATCTCCATTCAGTTTTCCATGTATCCCAAGTCAACCCAGTATCCTTTCCAGTCTCTAAATCTGCTCAATCCACCCTCCTCTCCACCACAGAGAGTGACAGATAATCACTTGTTTCTGATCCCGCTGCAGGCATTTCCTGCAAACTTTATCAAACTAAAGCTTGTTGAGTTATGTCTTTGACTAACTGACAGACAAACAAGCAATCAAATCCTGCCAAAAACATATCCTCCTTGTCAGAGGCAAAAATACATCTGGGGAAACCATAATAACTAGGTGCACTTCTGCTTGACATTTGCAGGCGGCTGGGGTCCTTAACCCCCTTGAATACTGGAAGTCCATTGTATATACTGTATGTACATTCACTGGCAATATTTGGCTTTTGCACCCATCATTAGCTTCTCTACCATAACTAGTAACTCTCAACCAGGGGTGCCCAAAGTGGGGCCCACGGGCCAAAGTTGGCCCCCCAAGTCATTCATTTTGGCCCAGCAGGGGTTACCCTGGTCTTACATAAAAGTCCACAGGCATGCATTAGAATTGAAATATAACGAATTATGTTTAAAATTGAATTAAAAGGAACTACAAGGAGACGTGTAGAGTAAATTTGTGCACATATTTACATTTGCTCACTTTGCAAGACCACAAATAGTAATATTTGATGAATTTAAAAATATCCCATTAGCAGATTCTTTGCTGCCACACCGGATTGGCTAAAACTACTTCCAAGTTGGCTGCTAGCTTAAGCAGTTGTAATCAACATGAAGTGGCATTATCAGTGGTACACAGACAAAAAACATTAACAAAAAATAAATACTGGGAGGAAGATTTTTTTTCCCACTGACATCAGTGCTAAACAAGGTTTAGATATGTTTTAAATGAATACATATAACATGTCATTTCATTGTTATTTACACAGAAAGGAATATTAAATAACTAAAATAAATATGAGTAGTTTACTATTCTTTACTATTGTTTGTATTTCGAGTGAAATTACTACATTTGGCCCTCAGCCCCCGGATAGATATTAATTTTGGCCCTCTGAGGGAAAAAGTTTGGGCACTCCTGCTCTAAACCGTACCAGAGTTTGAGTTCCATTGGGGTTACCCTTGTTAACTTGGATAACAAGAAAACGTCTCACAGGCAAGAAATTGCAAACCTGTGTTTTAGAATCAATTCTAAGGGAGGTTTTGAGTATTGTTGTTGAAAGTTCTTGTTCTTGCTGGAGCTGCTGACATCTCTCTGAAAAAAAATCAGAAATTACAAAGAAAGACTTCTTGGACTTACTGCGGAACTTTAATAACCACAATGTAGAACTTCACATATCTGGACCAATTCCAGCAACGCCCTCAGACGAAGAATACAGCAGGATCAGATTGTTCAGCAGGTTTGTTAAAACTGTCTGCGCTGAAAGGTCAATTCGATTTCTAAATCATTTTAAGATTTTTTGTGAAAGGAGACATTTGTTTACAAGAAATGAATGTAATATTAAAAAGAAAGGTCAGAGGCTTTATCTCATGAACTTGTCTAATGTGAACTCACTGCCCTGTTCTCAAACTGATATAAATACATCAGCAGCTGAGACACACAGTGGACGCCAACCAGCTGGAACACAGAGACCATGACGTCCTCACACCCTTCAGTGATAAGCCCGCCAGAGACATATCAGCTGACTGTAAAACAACGCCGCCTGATGACTTAGGTCACCCCCCAACAACTCCACTTCCAGCAGCGACTACAGCAAATCCAGCTGACCATGGAGATTAAACTCTACAGAAAATGCTTCCTGGGCAACCACTAAGAGTTCCAAAAACAACCGAATCACCCAAACCAGTGATTACAACTTCTCTAGCCGACCTTGATTACTCAGCTCCTTGCGGGAGCCACTACATCACCCCTCTCTGATTACAGCAGATTCGACCAACACACCAGCTGACAGAAAGACCAGCAATAGATCCAACACACCCCCATCGTCAACTTCCTCCACTATCTCCATAACAGGCTCGCCATTCTGGGACTTTTCTGATGCCCTTCAGACTCAGGTGAACAAGGGGAATCATGCTTTTAAAGCCACGCCCAACCACGAGTTATAAACAATGTGGCTGAAATGTTGTAGCTTTAATATGGTTATAGATAAAGGTATACTGTAAATAAGAAAAATCTTCAGCATGATCCAAAGCTTGGGATAGGAGCAAATTCACGCATATAATTTGCATATTATGACATCATCAGGCAATGTCAAAATATTTATGTTTTACATTGTTTAAAACGCACTTTATTTTGAATATTATTTTAATTTTTTCTATATAGGCCTGTGTATTTTCTGCATATGTATTTTTAGTATTTAATGGCATTTTTCTCAAGAACAGGTGGACATATCTGTTTATTTCCCTTGTTATGAGGCTCCATTAGTCTATCCACTGCATAAACCAACAGAAAGGAAATTATTAGCCTCAGAATTTTACAGATGCATCCCCAAAATCAAATTGTCTGATCCATTATTGATGCTCTTCATCAAACTCTTCCTCATACCTCCCCACCATCATCATCATCATCATTTGCAGCGGGAAAGTGAACTTTACTGCACCAGGGCCTTTCTGCATGGAGTTTGCATGTTCTCCCAGTGCATGCGTGGGTTCCCTCTGGGTACTCTGGCTTCATCCCACAGTCCAAAAACATTACTGTCAGGTTAATTCATCACTCTAAATTCTCCTTAGGTTTGAGTGTGTGCATGCATGGTTGTTTGTACTGTCTGTCTCTATGTGTGGCCTTGTAACGGACTGGCGACCTGTTTAGGGTTGTCTCGCCCGTTGACAGCTGGAGATAGGCACCAGCCCCCTCTTGAGGAATAAGCAGTTCAGAAAATGGATGGATGGATGTACGACCACCCCTGCTACCCGATCACATACCTTTCTCCCAGCGGGAGAACCTGACGAACAAAACCTGTTGCTGCTTGTGGAGAGTCATGGGTGCCACTGCTGTGCGCTGTTTGAGTTTCGCTTTCTTTCTCCCTGGACAACTGAACATCTTGATCAGAGGGTAGGCTAAATATTCGTCTTCAGAATCTGAATAAGCCAATACTTCCCGGTTGGGGACTCAGATGTCTCGGCATCGTAAGTTTTATCTTTCTAAATCTCGCTCTCTCTATGCTGCGACCGCAGCAGCTGCATGCTGTCTCTCTCACTCGCGGAGCTGCACAAAAAGTTTCCATGGTAACATACCCAAAAATGTGGTTTAAATTAAAGTTACAGATGTCAGCCATCTCCTGATGTAAAGTAGTAAGTAAATTAGCGGTCATATCTGTAGCTGTGGCTCATTAAAGGTAGAAATATTGGCTGTCGCAATATTGCATCCAGGGCGCTTAAAGAGTTAAAATGTAGGTACAAGATGCCGTTTTTTTACAAACCGCCATAAGCGCCGAACCTCATTTTTTGCCTGAACGCTATATATCCTCTCAACTAATCAGAATTTGGTGAACTTTCTACACTATGTTTCCATAGAGTGTTAAAGCGGACAAGCGTTGGGCTGACCTGAAACCTGAGGTACTTCCGAAGCAGACCTCTGTTAACGCTGCAAAAAAGAGATGTGCTAGCACTACTAGGAACAGGTGTGTCTGATGCTGTGTCTGATCCTCCCAGTTTTCTTCTTAGAAGTGTCCTGAATTTCAGTTCCCCTCCCGAAAATCTCCCAGAGCCAACATTCTCCTGAATTTCTCCCGATATCTGACTGCGTTCCATTTCATGTACATTCCCCACTTCTTATGTGAGAAGGATGGAGAATAAAAACTGTAACATTTTTATTTTGCCTAGGAAGGTGCTATGAGGTACAGATTCCTCATTTCAGTCATGAAAATCCATCACCTGTTGGTAATTTTTCCTTTTGAATCCTTAATAGGTTAACTACGTGATTCGTATGTCTAATGAGGGAAAAAATTAGCTGTAATTAGTTACCAAAAGCTGTAGTTTCATTTACTTTTTAAATCTTCTGAGATATTTAGGAATAAAAACTGTTTGAACCAACCTCAAGTCTAGTTTCCTTTCCTTTCAGATGCCCAATGGTAACTTCAGAAGTGAATCAAGGATTTTTCTTCCAGCTCTTTGATCCCGATCATGCTTGTGTTTTTGGCAGAAAACAAAGTAAAGCCAAATCAACAAACTCAAGGCTGCGCTGCTACCAAAGTAAGAAAAAATACTTCTCCCGACAAAGAGACTCCTTTGACTTTTTAGAATGATTAATGAGCGACTATTTCTGCTACTGAGAAGGAGCGTATCCACGAGGTTAATAAAGAGGGGCTAAAAGGGTGGCAGGGTGGGTCGGGGACTGTAGCAGCATGGCCCTTTTCAATGTCTCTCTAATTCTGAGGTCTCAAGGTTGGCAAGTATGCTGACAATGCAGACCTGGGTGATGAAAGGTGATCCATCCTATTGGATGTCTCTCTCTGGAAATGTATGGATTTATAGCGTTTTGTGTTGTTTGTCATTGTAGCTTGTATAAAGAACAGTTTGTGCAGACTAAAATAAGCCCTTAAAATAATTTTTATATAGGATAAAAATGGATACTGCTGGAAGTTTGTATCTATCAATTCCTGTCCATTTGGCAGATAAACTCTATTGCTCAATCACCTCTTGCATCTGATGAGGATCCAGCCTTCCTAAGCAAGATCTTTTCAAGTGGGAATCTGCTCCAGGAAGGAAAGTACAAAAGACACCACAACCAGATCTGAATTGTATGAGAACGAACCTGCAAGTCGGGCTCACCCCAAGAGTGCAGCCCCGATTAAACAGAGCATGTCTCTTTTATTGAACATAGCAAAGCATCACATGATATGGTTACACCCAGTTCTGGTATCTTTCCACTCAACCTCCACATATGTAGACAGTGCACTCTGTACCCAGTTATCTTCCACTGATTTAGGGCTCATCATCTCACAATCCCCTCCACCCTGTTATCACTTCCTCCTCCGCGTGCAGCTGGTCGTTGCTGTTTCTGCAGCGCAAGCTTACATGACTATATATGGTTAGTTAATGTTTGGTTATCCAATGCTTTATTTTATTTACACAAATCCCTCTTTTCATTCATTTTAACATGAATGAACTACCCTCTTTGGACCTGATCTGCAGCACCTTCCTCTCAAGGTACCATCATATACTGTCCCTGCATGTTATCCCCCACTGCCCTCTCTATGCATTTATCCACCAGAGATCTGATGCATGGAATGAAGACTGCAAAAGCCATCATCACAGACACCACAAGGGTTTTCCATTTCCCAAACATGTTATTTAGTAGGTTGTCCTACATTGAGGTATCCACCCCAGATTTTTCTCTTAATCTATTTGATAGGGATCTAAGTCCTTCCACTGCTTTGTTTAGTTTCCCTTCTGCATTGGTATTATTGGGAATGAAAATGCAACATTGGTCACCAAATATGGAACAAACAGCACCTTTTTTAGCTAACAACATGTCAACAGCAATCCTGTTCTGAAAAGCCATCAGGGAAGTAGCTTTGAGATGTTCATGAACAGCTTCAAATCCATCTCTACTGCTGTTAGCCAGTTTCTGTACATTAAAGAGAACATAATTTATTCTATGCACATTTTTGTTTATTGTACACCACCAGCAGATGCTGCACTCCCAACCTGCTGAGACCTGATTCACTAATTTATATTCATCAGGTACCCCTCTAGGAACTCATATAGCATCTATGTAGGTGGGATCATCAGGTTGACCCACCTCCGTTTTTGTTATATGATTATCAAATTATAGGAGGACCTGGTCACCTGTGGGATCATAAGTAAACACTACTACTGGCATAAGTAATGTTATTGGTGTGCAACATCCTGTCCAATTGCGAGGCAGGATGGAGCCTACACACTACCACCAGATGTTGGCACGGGCCTGGAAAGGTTTTGTGAAATTTTGGACAGTGCTACAGTATGTAAGGTTAATTGATCCCACTGTCTTGTTTCCCTCTTTAATATTATTGTAACAGGTAAAATTATTTAGGGCCACATTGCTGTCAAAGAATGGTGGGGTAGCTCTGTTGTCAACTATAGGGAACGGTTTCTCCCAGTCAGAACAGTCCTTGTCTGAGTTTTCACTGGATAATAGGGACACTAAACATGCTTTATTAAGTTCAGAAGGAGTGGGGACCACTCTGAGGAGAGGTCTTGGTCCCATACAGACTACACAATCATTTCCCACCTTCTGACATGTACGCTCTGCCATAATTAGCCAGTTATTAGTGGAGCCCCCTATGCCCGTCATCATTTCAAAATAGTCTTCTGTAGTTGGTCTTCTCTAACAATGATCCCATGTTCTACTGAGGCTTTGTTCTGTACTACTGTTTTTGTTACATTATGTGGCTCCTGACAGACTGATAGAGGAAAACTAACATCCTTCCCTCCTTTATACACCCAGATTAGGAACAGTGCACATTTATGCTGTGTCATAGTCTGTGGTAATAAACTGCTTTGTGTTAGATTTACAGTAAGAATCAACTTGTCTGCGACTTTGGTTAATCTCACGAGTGGGCACTGGTTTTTTAGCATATGCAGTAGTGGTGTAAGATCTCCAATCATATCCTATAGGGTCTGCAATTAGAGTGGACCAACTAGTGTCCTTCTGATCATTAGTCATGTACCAGTAGGGATAATCTCTATATTAATTTCCTTTCTCCCTTTTATGATTTAGAGTGGTCAACGGGATAGCAATAACCACTGACCCATTAACTGGAATGCAGACTTGTGGGAAAGATACATGTGTTCGTTTGCTACCACACCTAGAGGAGTCAGAGGGCTGTGCCACTTTACTCTTTTTTGTCCTGTGGAACGGAGAGGTTGTATGGCGGGTTTCCTGTTTTAGAGCTGTTAAATGGCCATTCACCACACAGAGAGAGGCTCAGGTTAACTATCAGAAAACCAACTAATATCAGGACCAGCAGGACTGGTCCCTTTCCCCAGAGATGTCTCCTAGGAGGCATTTTGGACAATTGGCTTATTGTTTTTACCCAGTACTATGTTTGTTCTATTTGAGAATGAGAGGTGTTTGTTCATACTTTTAGCTTTTTATATATGCTAACACTGTGGAGGAAGTCCCACAGAAAAACAATGTAGATTATTACCCAAATAATAATGAAAAAACACAATTGGCAATCTGTTAACATTCTGACTCAAAAGGTGTTAAGAAACTTATAATTTGAATTAGAAGGTGTTAAAAAAAATGTAAAAAAAGATTAATATTAAAAAGTTACACGCTAAGAGTTCTTCCCTTTCTTGTTTCTGTGTCTGGCTGGTATTACATTATTCTGTGGTTCATGACACACCCTCAGGAGAACTTGAAACCTTTTCTCAGCTCAGCTAATTTATCTTTCCTATTAGAAGACCCTCTTTACACATCTACAAACTTGTTTAAAACTTGTTTATAAGTGTTAAGAAACTCTTCAAAAGCCAGTGTTAAGAAACTGAACGTGTAAAAAGAAAAAAATTGGTTAGGCAGGTATAAATATTCTTTTAAATGTTCATGAGTCTCTATCTTCCGCCCTTGTTGCCGATCCCTCTGATACTGCTTGCAGCTGCAAGGGCGCTGGTTATGATGTATGGAATCATCTTCTTCTCAAATACAAAAAATGGCTCTTTGAAATGGCAATTACTTCATTCTTTGACCATTTCCCCCAATAAAACACATATAAGCCAATTGCTTCAGGTGGAGCAGGCCCCGCCTCCTGTGGCTTATCTCACCGATGTGAGAGCAGTTAAAACCTGCTGCCACCCTCTTTATGTAGATTCCTGTAAATCCTTTGAAATCTGCTGCAGCGTGCGAGAAGGATCTGGAGCAGCAGCACACTGTGACCAGTGAAACCAGATGGAGCCTTTCAGCTGAACCGCATGGGTGGTATGTGCAGATACCAGGAAGTGGCCAGACCAGCACGGTTCCTGCCCCTTCCTCTTAAACACCTTCAGCCAAACCCATTCAGCCTCTGTAGGTGTTGGAGCTGGACCGTGAGTGACGTGTGGAGCCGGCAGGAAGGAGGTGATCTACCAGACCATGGACAAGGGAAAATTCTGCCTGCAAACATCTCATAAGTTCAGGCCTTTGGTTCTGCAGGCTGAGGCCCTAATGGCCATAAGAGCAATGGGTAGGGCATCCAGCCAATTAAGCCCAGTTTGTGCACATATTTTTGATAGCTTAGATTTCAAATTTAGATTCGACCGCTCGATCACCCCCTGTGATTGTGGGTGATATACTGTGCCAAATTTATGAATTATCCCCATGTGTCTCTCTACCCACTGTAGGTGTTCATTCTTAAAATGGGTACCATTGTCATATCTCACACGAGTGGGGAAACCATTAAAAGGGATCCAATGGTTATTCAGACACGTAACCACCACGTAAGAGTCCTCTCTCTTAGCATGGAATGCCGCAACCCATGAAGTAAGAGGGTCAACAAATACCTGTAACCCCTAATAGGAGTTACCATATCCGTGTAGTCAATCACAACTTCCTCCCCTGGCCTGGACAGGTCCTGAAAAGTTCCCATCTCAGGTTTGATAATAGGTTTTGGGTTAAACTGCCCACTGCATTCACTCAAAACATGCTTGATCCAGTACGTTAAATACGGGTGCCACCACAGACACAAATTCTGTTTCATCTGATTGAATGATAAATGAGCCAGCCATGAGCCTCCTGATACAGATTAGGTTTAAAAACTGGCTGGTAACACAAGCCTGCCATCAGGGCCTCTCCAGTAATCATTAGAGAAAACTGCACCTCTGTCTTTCCAAACTGATTTCTGTTGTTGAGCTGCATTCTGCTGAGCTAGTTTGACTTCCTCTGCAAAGCTGTCTTACATTTCCTGTGTTTCCGTGACAACGAGCTGTGTGTGTGTCTGTGGTTGATATCCTGCTGCTGTCTTAGCTGCTAAATCAGCAGCTTCATTTCCTCTGGCTTGTGCTGTGTTTGCCTTACTATGACCCTAACATTTCAAAATCATTTAGAGGGAAAATGTACCGCTTCCAAAAGCTCCATAATGTCAGAATGATGTTGAATAGTTTTACCTGTGGTAGTAACAAATCCTGCCCTCTTCCAATTTGGCAGCTCATAATGAATCACAGAAAACTTAATTAGAGTCAGTTTAGATGGTGACTTCTTTTCCTGTGCTCCACTTACAGGCTTCAATCAGAGCCCTGATCTCAGCTCTCTGCGCGCTCTGTTTGCCCTGTAGTTTACCTGACACCACGGTCTGTTCAGTATTTTTTATCTTGCAACGCTACAGCAAAGCTTGATTGTAAGTCACCTTTACTGTCCATAAAACAACAACCATCTGTGTACAGGGTCAGTCCTGCGCAGAATGGTTCTGTCGAAAGATCTGGTTGTATTTATTGGGTCACAGAATTTAGTGCAACACATTCATGCGGTTCCCCAGCGTTGGTAAGCTGATCTGCCATGTTTATGCCTTCATGTATGAACATCAGATTTGGTGCTTCCAATACTTTAATGAGACGAAGCTGGCGCAGAGTGGAAAGAGTAAAGGCCTCAGAATTTATCAGAGCCATGACACCGTGGGATGTGAGGATGTGGAGTGGATGTCCTCTGACTACATGTGCTGTTTTCTCAACTAGATGTGCAATGCCTGCTGCATGTCTAGTGCAAGGAGGTTGTCTCATCTCTATGGCTTGTAGTTTGACACTAAGATACATAAGAATGTGTCTCCGGCCTCCCTTTTTCTGGAACAAAATCCCAATGATCACCCCATCTGTTTCTGATATGACTAGAAAAAAGTTACAGGTGTAGTCAGGTGTAGCTAAGTCTGCTGCCTGAGCTAGAAGTCGTTTGAGCTGAGTGAAGGCCTCTTCAGCTGTGGAGTTCCACTGTAACTGTGCCTGTAAATTATTCATGCCATGTTCATTCACCAGTGCCCTCAGTGGTGTGGTCAGAATCAGAATCAGAATCAGCTTTAATGGCCAAGTATGACACATACAAGGAATTTGACTCCGGCAACTCCCAAAAACTGCACTTCCTGTCTTACCAGTTGTATTTTGTCACGTGAGACTTTGTAACCCTCTTTTCCTAGATGGGAGAGTATGGCCAATGTTGCTTCAATGCATATTTCCGCAGTGGGCGTGGCTAAAATTAAATCATCCACATATTGGATCAAAACACAACCTGTTAGGAGGAGTAAGGTGCTTAAGGATTGTTTCAGAACCTGATTGAAAATTCCAGGGGATAGGGCAAATCCCTGGGCAAGTCTGGTGTATCTCAGTTTTCTACCTCTGAAAGTGAAAGAGAACACATCTCTCACTGATGGATGAAGCGGTAAACAGAATAAAGCATTTGCTAAATCAATACATGTGAACCATTTCAACTCAGGTGTCAAGGATGCCAGAGCAGTGTATGGTCGCAATGGGTGCTGTTTTAAGTACCTCATTAATTGCTCTAAGGTCATGTGCCATCCTGTATTTTCCAGTACCTTGTTTTTCTACAGGTAAGATTGGTGTGTTGTAAGGCAAGTAAGAAGGTTCTAAAACTCCAGCCTTTACTAAACCTGCTATAGTGTTTGCTATTCCCTCCTCAGCTTCAGGTTTATGAGGGTACTCCGAACGCCAAATTGGATCAGAATGTTTTAGTTCAAAAGTAATGGGTGTGATGTGAACCAATCCTACATCTGTGGGACCATCTGACCATAGGTGATCGGGGAGAGTTTGTAACATCTCAACAGCCTGTGGGTGATCTGTTTTTTCTCTAACATGAGTTCTAGACAGTTGGAGGTGTTCTAACAGGGCCTCAACCAGTACCTCTGTCTATTTCGTGCCTCTGAGCAGAAGGAGAAAAAGAGACTGAAGGTATATGAGTGGGAATTCAATCTGTAAGTGTGACCCCCCTCTTAACCATTCCCCCCCAGATCCCTGGCTTGATGTTTAGGGTGTAGTAAAAGTGACACATGCGGGAGAGCTTCAGTCTCCATCATGTACCACATCAGTTGATTAGATGTGAGATTAGTAAACAGTGCTACTCCATCCTTCCCCACAAAGCATGGACAGAAAGCCACAGAGCAAGTGTGTCCCTTAAGATGGTTCTCAAAT
Source organism: Apricaphanius iberus (assembly GCA_028564705.1). Taxonomy (NCBI): domain Eukaryota; kingdom Metazoa; phylum Chordata; class Actinopteri; order Cyprinodontiformes; family Aphaniidae; genus Apricaphanius; species Apricaphanius iberus. The sequence goes on from JAPXFQ010002030.1 coordinate 88,258, forward strand.
TGTTCCTGATACATAGTAGGATCACCCCTCTCATACAGGAGAGTAACATGTAAAGGGTCAGGCAGCGGGACAAAAGGTTGGAGTTCAAGCAGCCAAAGTTGCCAGCATGCTGCAGAATGTTCATGTTCAGGAGGTGTGGTAAGTCTGCCTCAAAATATGTCAGCCACTTGTGAAGCGTCATCCCTGAGTAAATATTGTCCATTTAGAGAACCACAACAGTGGGTCTGTCCATTTGGAAAAGTCACTTCAAGTCCATCAGCCGTGCATAAGATGGTAGCCCCCAGTTTGATAAGCATATCCCTTCCAAGAAGATTCACTGGGGTGGTGGGTGCTATGACGAAAGGATGATTCACTTTTTGGTTTCCTACTGACACAGACATGGGTTGGGTCACCGGGAGAGTCATAGGAGCCCCAGAAATTCCCATCACTGACACTTTTTCCCCAGATAAAACTGTTTGTGGTAAAGATTTTTCCAAGGTGCTTAAAGTAGCCCCAGTATCCACCAGGAAGGGCAAGGAATGTCCAGAAATGTTCATTGTGAGCAAGGGATCTCCCTTGGTCCCGCCCACGCGGAACGTCTGTGGGCATTGTCAGTAGGTTGATCCTGCTCTCCCCCCTGATATGAGGGAGGAGCCATGTGTTGGTTTGGGGCCATGTGTTGAGGTGGCTGGTGTTGTGATTGATTCCCCATTGGGGGATTTTGACACTCTCTCACCCAGTGATCGGTGGAGCCACACCTATGGCACCCGTTGTTGCCTGGCTGCCTTCCCTCCGTGCCTCTGAACCCATGGGCCCTTCCCCTCCCCGTGATCTCCAGGGGCGTCACCACTGTTGCCCATAAAGGGTAACAGGTGGCTGGTTAGGGGCGGCTCTAGCATACATTATGGGAAAAGAAGGGGGAGGAGCCACCGGGGTTGCAGCTGGGGCAGCCTCTGCCACCATTTGCTCCCCCTTTTTGGAACCAGCTTTTTGTTCAGCTATTTTAGATTGGGCTTCTTTTAACTGTAATTTCAACAAAGCATTCTCCATTTTCTTAGTCTCCTGAAAACCTTTCTCATATTGATCTGCATCCTTCTGAAGATGATGAATTAAATGTAATTCCATTCTAGCTTGTTCTGTGCCTAGTAAATCTGGATTGTCTTTTAGTTGCTTTTGTACAGACTATGGCACCCCTGCCAACACTGCTTCCCTGAACCAGGTTCTGTTTGTTCCCTGCTGATCAGGATATTGCCCTGTTTGTCCCACCCAGGTGTCCTTGTTTTGGTATAAATAGTCAATGGGTGGAACCTCAGGCTTCCACATGAATTTGGGTACTTTTGAGGCTTGTGTTCCTGAATATTTCGGTCTCAGCCAGTTGGCTATTCCATCAATTTGTTCTGATAGGTGGACAGAATCTGGGAGATTAGTTAAATTATTTTCCTCCTGCATACTCCTAAAATCTGTGCCTGTCATTACTAACCCCATTATTACCATCCTATGGCCAATGTTTGATTAGCTGTAAATTGGTACAGCTTATTTAGCCACAAATTAGCTCCCTCTGATAACGATGGTAGAGATTGGGTCAAACATCTTAGGTCGGCTAATTTTAGGGGTTTGTACAGTTTTCCTCCCCCTGGGGCGTGTACTAAGGACATTACTTTTTTCAATGTCTCTGATTCTGGTTCTGGCCCTCCCTCAGGACCCCCCCTTGTTGATTAGCTAGGGATCTAATTATCATTCTGTCCTCTGACATTTTTGGCCCTCTTCTTTCATTTTCTTCCTCCTTCTTATATAGCTCCTAACTCACTCTCCTTCTTACTTCCCTTTCCACATAATCTTCCTCCTCATCCGTATGTTCTAATATACCCTGAGCCTTGACTGCAAATTCTATCTTGCGTGTGGGGTTAGGGGGATCATTTTTTTCTAGTGTGGTTCCTGACTGGATACCAGACGCCTGAGTAGGCGTATTAGTCTGAGGGGGTTCTGGGTTTGTGTTTGGATGACCTACTTTCTTTTTACTCATCACCTGCCATGGCTGTGCAGGCTGGACTGGTCATTGAAGAGACGGCATAGTTGCTGGCGGGGCAGAAGGTTTACGTCCGTGTGTGTGTGGTCTGTGTCATGGATATAGAGACATTCCTGATAAATGTGCCTATATCTTTCTGTCTCATCTGGCCTACTGAGTTGCCACATGATCTCAGTTCCATCGGTGGTTTTGATTATGGGACACATCTTGGTCGTCTGGGGTACTTGGGGATATATTCCTGTATTGGGGGGAGGACTAGAGCTGCCTTCCTCATCAAAGTCTGGTTCCTGACACAGATGTTCTATCCCTTGTCCCAAAATACCTAACCGGTTCCATTTTGCCTGTCTTTTCTTCCATTTTCCCTTTCCTCCAGTAACCATGCTAGCCTTTTCTGTTTTATCTCCACACTTCTCTGCTTCTATGAAGCACAACTAAGACAAACATCTCCTTTCCTGTCCCTTCAATCGCTCATCCTTCCACATACCTCTGACCCTCTTTTCTACTTTATCTGTCTAACTGGAATTAGTCTGTACCATTGGTAATATCTTGCTGCCCTTGCAGGGGGGTGCTGGGTTTATAGTCCATTTGTTCAGCTATTATGTCAATCCACTGATTTACTTTAAATTATGTAGGATTGAGTCAGGTAAAAAATTATATTACCCTAGATTGTCCTAGAATGTCAAGCTTCTACTACCAGAATATGTCTGATGGAGCGGACATTCACCAGGTGTTTAAGATTCACAGGACAACCTAAGTTTTAGATTCAACCCAACTACTATCCTCTAAATGAGAGTTATATTTTGAATCCAGAGGTGCAAGAACAGTTTCCTGGAAGCTGTATTTTCTGGGTTTCCACTCTCCACTCACTCTCCCACGCACACCCCAACTATGTTCTATTTGTCAAGAAAAACACTTTAACACTTAGGCAGGCATTCATACTGACCTTTCTTGAGATGACGCTTTGTGGGGCTCAGTCCATGGGCCGACACAAACCCAGGCGTGATGTAGGAAACCTTATCTTCCCACTACATCTGTCACTGAAGAAAGGTCTTTCCTCAGATAGAGACGCCCAAACTCAGAGCTAGCTCACACGTCCCGTTTTTCCTTAAAGAGATAGAGTCAACATTAGAATGGAGAATTATCAGACTAACATTTACCTAGTAATTTGTGTCAGCGCTTGCCAGACAACTGAAAAATGACCCGGGTCTGTTATCAACGGTCGGTCCTCAGTTCTCCATCATCCTGTTGAACTAAGTTCAATACTATTCACTTCAACATTTTTCTCATTTTTATCAACAATTCACTTACTTTTCTACCTTCCTCCTGGAGCACCACATGCCCGCATTCTCCACCAAAATTGCTGGAAGTTTGTATCTATCAATTCCTGTCTATTTGGCACATAAACTCTATTGCTCAATCATCTCTTGCATCTGATGAGGATCCAGCCTTCCTCAGCGAGATCTTTTCAAGTGGGAATCTGCTCCAGGAAGTAAAGAACAAAAGACACCACAACCAGATCTGAATTGTATGAGAACGAACCTGCAAGTCGGGCACACCCCAAGAGTATTGCCCCGATTAAACAGAGCACGTCTCTTTTATTGAACATAGCAAAGCATCACATGATATGGTTACACCCAGTTCTGGTATCTTTCCACTCAACCCCCACATATGTAGAGAGTGCACTCTGTACCCAGTTATCTTCCACTGATTTAGGGCTCATCATCTCACAATCCCCTCCACCCTGTTATCACTTCCTCCTCACGTGAAGCTGGCCGTTCCTGTTTCTGGAGCGCAAGCTTACATGACTATATATGGTTAGTTAATGTTTGGTTATCCAGTGCTTTATTTTATTTACACACCTAAGTACTTATATGGTTTTAATATAGGGCCCATGTAAAGCCCACCTAAAGACCACATAGGCTGCACACGTGCGGTCACCATGGTACCCCAGGACAAAATTAACTGGGGCCCAGATGGGATAATTCTGTGTTGTCCATATGTGTTTAATATAGGTCCCATGTGAAACCCACATAAAGACCACATAGGCTGCCACGTGGGGCCATCATGGAATCCCCGGACTAAAATGAACTGGGGCCCAGCTGGGCTGCCCATATGGGGCCCACTCATCAGCCCACGTTTAACCCAATATGGGCCCCATATGAGTGTGTTGACAGGGGCTTCCTTAAAGAAAACTCAGCTCAAAACTTTAAACCGATGTACACTCCAACTTTATCTAAATCACCATCATCCACCAACACACAATCAGTAAAAAACTGACAGATGAATTTCTATCCAAAATCTCCGACATGATGGATAAGATTGCACTACTTAAGGTTAAAACTGTCTCTAGTAAAAAGAAATCTCCATGGAACATGAACATGTATCCAGTAACCTTAAAGGGTGCAAGGGAATCATTCTTATCTGAGATTATTCACAGAAACTACAATAATGCTAGGATATTATTTGCTACAGTGGAGAGACTAACTACTCCTCCGGTGACAGTATCCCCTGAACTAAACTCTACAAGGAACTGGAATTAATTTACCAGCTTCTTTACTGAAAATATCTGCAACATCAGAAGGTCAATCAGTACATCAGCTCCAATTGTCACGACCCACAGGCCATGATCAGAACCTCCTGCCCAGTGTGTGTATGCTTCCCTCTGGAAGCTGCTGGTGGGCATGGCCACATGAGCTCCGGTCAACTCACCTGCAACTCATCACCTCATCAGTGCACCTATTTAAACTCAGACCAACCCTCCAGACCCCGCCGGATCGTTGTATCAGTAACTGTGAGACACGCCAGCCGCACCTAAACTAATTCTTGTGTTTTCTCAAGATTCTGTTTTAACCTTTGCTCTGCTGAATCACAGACCACCAAAATGGAGCCTGAACCAGCCACCTGCCAGCACCACCAACTACAAACCTGGAACCAGAGCCTGAGTCGGAGTCACACCACCACTCCCGGAACCACGAAAGATACCAGCCTTATCACTATTGCTGCTGTGTATAAAATAAACTTAACTAGTCACCAACTACTCTAGTCTGCGTTTGAGTCCCTGGCCCCGGAGACCCTGACACCAATGCCAATACCAACTATTAGCCAAAGTACCACCTATGCAGAGAAAAAGACTAATTTCCAAACAATAAATCAATGGAGCTTCGATTAAATTACTGACAAACTAAGCCCTACCACCTGCTGCTTGGATATCTGACCAACAGGTTTTCTAAAAAAGGTCCTCCCAGCCATCAGGGCGGATCTGACCAAAATAATTAACTCACCCCTCCTATCAGGTTTCTTCCCCAAAGTCTTAAAAACAGCGGTTATCAAACCAATACTAAAGGAGAAGAACCTAGACAGCATATTAATGCAAAACTACAGACCAAAATCTAATCTCCCATTTATCGGTAAAAATATTGGAAAAGCTGTGTTCCAACAGTGAAACAGAATCCGTAGCAATGAACAAACGCTTTGATATTTATCAGTCAGTTTTTGACCTCAGTGCGGTGTATGACACCGTTGACTATGATACATAACTGAAACGTCTAGAGAGTTTGGTCGGACTCTCTTGTACAGTACTCGACTGATTCAAATCTTACCTTTAGAACAGGAATTTATTCATGTCAATTAATGCTGTACAATACTGAAAAATTTAGTATTGATCCGATACCAAGTAAATACAGGGCTAATATTGCCGATACCAACACTTTAAGTACTATCATAGAGATTTGTGTAATTTATTGAGTGAATGTATCGTCCCTTTTTTTACCAGGTGATGTTGAACCCATCCAAACCCTTAATTAATGCATTGAGCAACTTAACAGCTGGCTGTCCCATAATTTCCTCCAACTGCACAAAACCAAAACTGAAGTACTTATCTTTGGACCCAAAAAAGATTGACTACATATCACTAATCAGCTTAAAGGGATTCTAAGGAAGTTTAACAGCAAATAAATGTATAGAGCTGCAACATGTCTTCCCCATACATAATCCAGCAATGTCCTGGTCAGTAAAAAGATCCCTGGGCTTTTCACCGTGGTTGCTTCTATATGCCTGTAAAATAACTTTATTAAACACTTTTTGTTACTGTTCGGGTCGAAAAAGTAGCGCTCCCTCTGAGCCTCCTAATGTGTGACGATGTCATGCGCGTTCACGTTCGATCGCTTCCTGCAGCTAAAACTGTAGCAGGGATAGCTTTGGAAGCATGGATTCTGCCCTATGATTCTGCCGAGAACAAGAAGAGAGCTGTTTCAAGCACCACCAACACTCCAGCCCAAGATAACCAAGAGTTTATTCCAGCACTACAAAGAGGGAGAAACACGAGTCGGATCGATGTAGGCAAAGAGCCAGAGTAAACATCGGTGCGGGCGGATTTGAGAGGAGAACGCTGAATCTCTCGGTTGAGAAAAGACCTGCAGCTGGCGTCTGTTTGATGAAAGGTAAGAAATCTTTACTAAATACGTGGGGGGAAAAGAGTAGACGCGTTCAAAGTGGGGGTTTGTGTACTTCGTCCGCAGTAGGAACCTGTTTTAGGCTGCATGTCTGTCGTGCTCACAGCTGAGCATTGTTAAGCTAATTCGTTGGGATCATGAGAAAAAAAAAGTTCTAACTTTACTGGAGTATCTAAACTTTGTAGAACTATAGGAGTCTGATAGGTAATTATAAAGTAAATAAAATGCAACTCCTGTTCCTAGTTATTGTTCTCCTCATCACAAAAAATAAATAGGTTCCTGTTTGATGAACAGTTACCCTGTTTTTGTAATTTATGTAGGCTATAGGTTTTTTTTTCTGTGTAGCATCAACTCAATGGATCAACAGGATGAAGCTTTAGATGATCCAATAGTTTTGAAAACAAGTGTATAAGTAAGAAATTATTCTCTCTGAAATTCTATGTGTATATGTCATTATGTATTGTCATATTTTGCTCCTATATTATCATCTATTATATATTATATCCTATATTATACTGGATACATCAACCACAAAAAAAAAGAATGAACATCAAGACAGTTGGTAGTTTTTGCTCTGGCTGAAATTAGAACAATGTCGCCCCAATACTAGCATCTGTATCGTTGCATGATCCATTCCACAAAATTATATATCACTATGGTGGATTTTATTTGCTCTACAGACATTGCCGTTTTTATTTTGTTTGTCTCTTTGCAGGACCACTTCTAAGCTTGAGTCTGCCCAGCGGGGAAACGCTTTGCATTCTCATTTGGCGTCTATTAAGCCAAGACATTCCTTGCTGCATTGGACTACAAAGACCATAACCACCTTCCAGTGCATGTGAACAGCTCTCAGCTCTGCCGGGGGACTCCCAGAAAGAAGCATTCAGCCAGATGACCCCAGGGCCCTGGGTCCTGTCTCCAGGATCATCCCTCCTCCTACAGCTGAATTGGTGCTGACACCGCAATGCAGAGGAGAGATAATGATGATAACCAAATGTCTTCTCCATTTTGGTGGAAGAAAATGACATAATTCTAATTTCTTTATTTTATCCTTTTCCAGGACTTCATAAGTGATCCCCTAGCAAAAGCTGATAACATTCTAAGCTGAACACAGCAAATGTCTGTATGCAATTATGACAAATACAAATATGCAAGAATATTTTGCTACAATAACAATAAAAGTAAATAGTATTTCTGAGTTGGTCATGAGTTTCATGTTGGTTTCTGTGGAACGGGACTCCTTTAAAACCAACATAAACCACAAATGGGTCGGGGGTTTTGTCTCTGATCCTCCATACACAGAATGAAGAAAATCACAAGCTTTTTTATATAAACTTAACTGAAACAAGACATAAAGTGTTTTGGTCAGGGTTTTGCGTTTACAATGAAAAAAACAATGTTGCTAATACTTTACCTTGATGCAAAATACAGAACAAATGTGGGTAGAGTACACAAAAGTTGTACTCAAGTAATAATAGCAGTACCTTTACTTGAGTAAAAGTAGCTGTCAAAAATGCTACTCAGTGAAAAAGGTTTTGTTAAAAAAGTTGCTTGGGTACTGTGTATATTGTTAAATTGAAAAAACAAAAATGATCTTTAAAGACAACTTAAATATCCCGACATACAGGTAAACAAATCAAAAATATATTTAAAAACATATCTGAAAAAAAACACCTCAGAAAAAAATTAATACAAAATACACTCATGATATATTGTTAAATTGAACAACAAACATAATCTTTAAAAAACTATTTAAACGTCGTCAAAAGATTGGCAAAAGATCATAATGTATGAAATGTTTGTTTTTGGTGATTAGCATTACTTCAGAGGTATTGATTTACAATTATTCAATCCTAGAATGCTTGATTACACTACATATAGAGTTAATATAAGTTGCTAAACATTGTACAGTAAGTAATTAAATAACTCAAGTAGGCCTACATACTTTGCTCCTCTGCCATGCAGGACCCATGTGTTCCCAGATCAAACCCATGCCCACTTGGGCCATAAATATGCTATTCAGTACCCATATATGAGTTCCCAGATCAAACCCATGCCCATTTGGGCCAAAAATATGCTATTCAGGACCCGTATATGAGTTCCCAGATCAAGCACATGCCCACTTGGGGCATAAATATGCTATTCAGTACCCATAATGAGTTCCCAGATCAAACCCATTTGTCTTGTCCCGTGCCTGTCCCTTATGGGGCCCATCTCATCAGCTCAAATGGGCTTCCTATGTGGGACTAATGCTACAAAACCTACATGGTACCCGCTGATTTCACCTAGCCGAAGCCCATGCCCACACAGTACCCATGGAACCCATACTTAATCCATCTGTGCCCCAAATGTCATTGCTGGCTGGGTAGGACCAGAACCAAACATGAGGAAGCAGCTTTTAGTTTCTATGCTCCTCACATCTGGAACAAACTACCGGGAGAATGCAAAGCTGCAGAGACACTGAAGTCTTTTAATTCTAAATTTTAAAATGTACCTATTTGGACTAGTTTCTGAGTAACTGATCCTATTATTGATTTTAACATGCTTGTTTTTAATTTTCATAAAAATTATTGTATTGATTATTTATTTTATTGTAAATGGTCTCTTGTTTTAATCTTAAAAGTGATTTATGCTCTCTTTTCTGTGTTCTAACTTTAATCATGTAAAGCACCTTGAATTGTCTTGTGTTGTTGAAAGTGTGCTGTACAAATAAAATTGCCTTGCCTGGAAAGAAAATGGCGCCCTACACACTTGAATGATTCTTATCTAACCTGGAAAAATACTCTACAACTTTAAAAAAACACAATTCGACAAGATAGAACAGCATACATCATTAATAGAGGTAAATAAAAACAATCCTAGGTTTTCTTTTTAGTACAGTTGCCAAACCTACACAGTCATAGCTCTGTTGAGCCAACTACCCCCCCCTTCTCTCAGTAATGATGACTTTATGGGATTCTTCATAAGTAAAATAAATTATATTAAAAATATTGGCATTCTCCCAAACGCGATTTATTATTCTTCACTAAATGAGACAGTATCAGAGAGAACTGTAGAACCATGTTTGTGTCTGTACAGCTTTGATTCTGTTGAACTTTTGGAATTATCACAAATATTAGCTTCATTTGGACAATGGGTCCACAAATCCAGGCCTCGAGGTCAGGTGCCCTAACAGTTTTAGATGCGTCTCCAACACAGCTGATTCAAATTGTCCAACTTCCTCCTCAGCATGGCAAAGTTCTGCAGAGGCCTGCTAATGAGCCATCATATGATTCTGGTGTGTTTAACCAGGGAAAGAACTAAAACCTGCAGGACACTGGGCCTCGAGGCCTGGATTTGGGGATCCCTGATCTAGACCTTTAACTTGTTAGACCCAATACCAACCAAATTATTTAAGGAAGTTTTCCCTCTTGTTACTGGCCCTATATTAAATATAATTATATTCTTAATAAATGGATCTGTACCACAGGAACTTAAGGTTGTTGTAATTAAACCTTTACTTTAAAAAACCCTCCAATTGGTAAAGTAATTAGACAGCATGGTATGAATTTCTACAGATGATACACAATTATATTTATCCATAAAACTTAATGAATCCAATCAGTTAAGTAGATCACAAGCATGTCTTGAAGACATAAAAACCTGGACTACTCTAAATTTTCTGCTTTTAAATTCAGACAAGACGGAAGTTGTTGTCTTTGGACCAGAAGCTTTCAAAAAGAAACTGCTAAGTCAATCACTTCATTTGGATGACAATAAATTGTCCACCGGTAATAGAACGTCAGAGTAGTTTTTTATCAAGACATGATAGTTAAATCCCATATTAAATAGGTATCTGAGATTTCTTTCCTCCACCTCCGGAATATTGCTAAAATTAGAAACATCCTGTCCAGAAGTGATGCAGAGAAACTAGTCTATGCATTTGTTACTTCAAGGCTGGTCAACTGCAATTCCTTATCATCCGAAAGTCCAGAAAATTTAATTAAAAAGCTTCAGTTTATTCAAAATACTGCAGCAGGAGTTCTGATGAATATTAAAAAGAGAGATCACATTTCTCCTGTTTTATCTTCTCTCCATTGGCTCCCGGTTAAATCCAGAATAATTAGGCTCCATCGTACATCAAGGATCTGATTGTTCCATATGTTCCTAACAGAGCCCATCGTTCTCAGACTGCAGGTCTACTGGTACTTCCTAGGATGTTTAAAAGTAGAATAGGAGGCAGATATTTTAGTTATCAGACTCTTCTCCTGTGCAACCAGCTCGCATTTCTAGGTCATGAGGCAGACACCCTGTAAACTTTCAAGACCAAGCTTGAAATTTTCATTTTTGACAAAGCTTATGGTTACAATGGCTTAGGTTATCTGAGCTTTCTCTGTAGTTATGCTGCTATAAGCTTAGACTGCTGGATGACAGACTGACCAGTTTATTTACTCTGCTACTTTCTCTTCTGCTACTCTCCTGTTGTATTTTTCTGTTATTTTAGCAGTTAACCTTGTTTTTCTCTGGGTTCTCCATAAAAGCTACACCTTGTGTACCTGTTGAATGGGTAACTGAACATCTTCCAACTTTTTCAACTTGTCAACTTTTTACTTTCTTTAATATAGAAAGTACTCAAATCCTTTTTTGTGGAAGAAACCTCCAGGTTCTGCTGGAGGTTTCTTCCCTTTAAAGGGAAGTTTTTCGTCTCCACTGTTGCTACATGCTTGAGCAGTAAAAGGGATTGCTGTTGGTTGTAGTCTCGATGTGCAGGGCACAACCTCACGTCAATGACTTTACGCAATTTGCTGGGATTCCTTAAATAGGAAACTTTTTAAGTGATTTTTTGTATTATTATATTGAAATGACTTTTGTTGTAAAGTGCCTTAAGTTGACATCTGTTGTGAATTGGTGCTATATAAATACACTGAAATGAATTGAGATAATGACATTTCTTGTTTTTTTATAGATATGTTTATTGCTCTTTTCAAATTACAAGTTAAACATAAAACAACTAGACAGAGAGAAGAGAAAAAAATGTATATATATGATTCTCAGAATCAAATCTTTGGCGACCACAGTTCCAAATAGGATTGCCTTCTTCTGATGTTTGTTGATGTCCAGAAGAGAAATTGTTGCCCCAAGAATAGCAACCATCGGGTCAGGTTCACAATTTTTTCTGTAAGCTGTGGAAAAGCATTGGAAAATATATATATATATATATATTCCAGAATGTTTGTAGCTTTCTACAGAACCAAAATAAGTGTGCAAGGTTCCCGATCAATCAATCAATCAAACTGTATTTATAAAGCACTTTTCCAACTACAGAGCTTCTCAAAGTGCTTTACAAGTTTATTTTTTTATTTTGAGAGGATAAGCCCCTTGATATGCAACCATTTCGTTTTCAAGAGGGTCCTCAATAGAACAAAAAGGACAGAACAGATGCAGCGATGTAGACATTGTGCAAAGAAACAGGAAAAAAAAAAAAATAAAATCGAAAAATGAACAAAACAACACACACAGACACACAACCACGCACAGAAGGCTCTCTTCAAACAAGGAATACAGACATTGCAGTTATAAGAATATAAAATAAAGTAATAATAATAGTACAAATTAAAAATGCTAAGAATTACATAAGTTACGTTTAATAACTAAATACAGAATACAAAATACAAAGCTTATGTAGTAATAGTAATTCGAGTCAAAAATCAGTTGCATACTGTATCAAAATGTTGCAGGAGGGCATTTCTGAACATTTTATAGGAGCTTATAGAGCGGATGGAGGATGGTAGATTGTTCCAATCAGCAGGGGCTTTGAATTTAAATGCATATTTGCCAATTTCCTTTTTGAATCTTGGAACAACAAAAAAAAGTTTGATTAGCATGCCGTAGACTATAAGAGGAGCTAAAGGGAATTAAATATTGTTTCAAATAGTAAGGAAAGCTGAGATTACACAGACTGTTATAAACAACGTCAAGTGAGTGAAGGTTAGAGGCTGTGGTGTTTTGATAAATAATATCACAATATTCTAATATAGGGAGTAGAAGTTGTGTGACAATTCTTTTCCTAACAGAAAAAACTAAAACAATTGACAGACTGATACAGTAATTTCAAACGATAAGTGATTTTATTGGTAAGAGAAAGTGTGTGACAGTTAAAAGAAAGTGTGGGGTCCAACCACAGACCGAGATATTTGAATTTCTCGACTGATACAATTGGAGATTTATCTACAAATAAGAGATTACTTGTACCTGCTATTGTAGAGATATTGTTTTTCTGAAGTAGCATAAAGTAATATTTTGATTTATTGAGAAGAAGTTTGTTAGCATAAAGCCATAACTGTACTCTGTCAAAATCATATTCAAGTGAATGCTGAATATCGGTATTGTTGGATTTTGTACAGTAAATGATAGTGTCGTCGGCGTAAAGTTGCATATCACAGTCAGTGCAAGTGAGGGGAAGATCATTAATAAAAATTGAAAATAAAAGAGGTCCAAGAGACGAACCCTGGGGCACACCTCTATCTATGGATTGAAAATCAGAGTAAATGTCTTTGAATGAGACGCTTTGTTGACAATGATGAAAATAAGAGTTATACAAAGAAGAGAAGACGTATATCAAAAGAATGCAACTTATCTAAAAGGAGGTAGTGATCAACCATGTCAATTGCCTTGGTGAGGTCAATAAACAAAGCACCAGTGGACAAACCATTATCAAATCCAGTAAAAATATAATTCGTCAACTTAAGTAGAGCAGAAGATGTAGAAAAAAATGGTCTAAAGCCTGATTGAACCAAGGATAAAATATTGTTTTCAGATAAGTAATCCGAAAGCTGATTATAGATCATTTTTTTCAAAAACTTTGACTGTGCTGTTAATAATGGATGTAGGTCTATAGTTGCTAAGGTTACCAGGGTCACCCCCTTTGTGGAGGGGTATAACTTGTGCACATTTCCAGTCAGTAGGCACATCACAAGTAGAGAAGGATAAATTAAAAAGATATGCCAAAGGAAATGAGAGAATGTGAGAAGCAAATTTAATAAATTTGAGTTCAATGCCATCTGGGCCAGCACTAGACTTAGAGGGGAGTCCACTAATGGCCTGCTGGACATCAGCTGGACTAACTTGTCTAAAGGAAAAAGAGTTATTACAAGGAATGGAATCAAAAGACAAGGCCAGGTGAGGAGGAGGCTGCAACTGAGGTGAGTGAGAGAAGTGCTGACTGAAAGCATTTGCAATCGTTCTTGGATCAGTTGCAGTTTTGTCATCAAGAGTAAAGTGTACTGAAGCACAATCAGATTTGCCGAGCATACTTCCAGAAGCGCTGCGGATTTTTGAAGTTATTTGATAATGAATTTTTATAATAGTTTCATTTAGCATTACTAGTTTGTGTTGTAAAGATATTCCTAAGCCGTTAGTAGGCATCCCAGTCAGCGGAATCTTTTGTTAAAATATACTTTTTCCATGCTTTGTCTCTTTGCTCAAAAACATGCAGCAATTCTCCATTCACCCATGGAAGATGACTTTAATCAATTTAAGAGGTACATGAATATCAATTACATTCTTTAACTCTTCATAAAAATACTTCCATGTGTCATGAATATAAGGAATTAATTTGATCCTGCTCCAATTGATATTTAATAAGTCATTACAAAAATGGACACAGTTAAAGTGTTTGGTTTGACGAACAGTAATAAATCTATGAGGTAGATGAGGGGTTTTAATTTTCCAGCGGCAGTAGATAATGCAGTGATCACTGAAACAGTCAGACAAAACACCAGATTCCAAAAATCTATCAGGATGAGAAACTAAAATCAATTCAATTCAATTCAGTTTATTTATATAGCGCCATTTCACAACAGATGTCATCTCAAGGCACTTTACAAAAAGAGTAAATCCAGTCAAGAAGAGATTTAGTCTGAGAATTAATTCTTGTATGCTTATCAATGAGATGAGAAAGGTTTGCACTGTTGAAAATATTGCGCTGGTTGGATGAAGAAGATAGCCAGTCAATGTTGAAATCACCCAGCAGAATTATTTCACTGGACCTACCTAAAGAGGACAGATTATTGATTATATTCTTTATAGAATCGGAAGGAGAATTTGGTGGTCGATATATGTTTCCAATTAGTACGTGTTTATTTTCAACCGTACAGGGTAAAGGACCATTCGGTACACCCTGCACGGGACAATCCGTCCTCCTGTACCGCGGGACTTCGGTACTGCCATTGATTTTGTGCTGGTAATTAGTTACCGTCGGCCCGACATTACCAAACCGCGCCGCGCTCCCAGACACAGGTTCAACAGCCAGCTCGCCGTTCAGGGGCACCGGGTTGCGCTGTTTTCATCTCCTCTTTGCGGTGCGCCGGAGCGCGAAGCAAAGAGGAGATGTGCTGCGCTCCATTCATTGATGGACACACAAATGCCCTTTGAGCACATGCAGAATATTTATCCGCCACCTGTGTCAGTGTGGTCAGATGCGCTCTTGTTTAAAGAACCGGTAAAATACAGAAACCATTCTGTTACTGCGGCCCTGTGTGTGAACCATAACCCCAGAGAGACGTACAGCTCGTCTATGTTGTATTCTCACGGCTTTCACCCGCCCACAGTTACAGGTGTTAAGACATTCTGTTTTTTTGTTCCCAAAAAAGTAAAATATATGTTTTGGGATTAAAAAAAGCATTCTCTTTCTACACAAAACATGTACCGATCTGTACCGTGGACCGTGGCCCAGGTACCGAGGTACGGACCGTACCGTGGGCTACCTGTATCTTGCACCCCTATTATTTTCATGCAGGATTACTTTGACAAAAAGACTTTAAAAATTGACTGGTTCTTCCTCAGGAGAGACAAGTTGAGAGTGTAAATAAGAAGCAATGTAGGTGGCAACTCCACCCCCTCTGGAACCTCTTTCTGCTCTGTACAAAGTATAGTTGTTTAAGCTAATATCAATGTCAGAAATGTGACTAGAAAGCAATGTTTCATAAATAGTATCAATGCTGGGGTTATTATAAATAAGCCATGCCCTGAGCTGATCTATTTTAAGCAACAGACTCCTAATATTAACATGAATAATGTAATATATGAAAATGACCCCACAAACCCCACCCTTCCCATACCTCCACCCAAGCACTACGTGGAGAGCACCCAGGCAGCCATAGCTGACCACCGCCCCCGATGCAAAGGGCAGAGAAAACACTGGAAGGATGATTAAAATAAGAAGTTAAAATAAACAGTAGAACATTAGATTAAGTATTAAAATAATGTTAACATGTTAAGACTGATAGCATCCCAAATTATATATTAAAAGAGAATGATAAGATATGATCAGACAAAAGTGTAAAGCAGATAAATAATAATCAGTTAAAAATGTAACAAAAAAATTAAATCAAATAAAACATGCAGAGCGATTAAACAGATATTAATAAATAATCAGTTATTACCTCAGCTAAATAGGTAAGTCTTGAGCCTGCTCTTAAAAACATGAACGTTCACTGCAGCCCTGAGGTCCTCTGGTAGCCTGATCCACAGGTGAGGGCCATAATAATTGAAGGATGCCTTACCATGAGTTCGTGTCCTGACTTTGGGGATGATAAGGAGACGGCTGCCAGAGGAGCGCAAGGCCGTGAGGGTTCATGTGGCAAAAGCATTTCTGACAGATAAGAAGGCCTAAGACCGGTGTGATGTGCTCCCGCCTCCTGGTCTTCAACAGGACATGAGCTGCTGGATTTTGTAAAAGCTGTAAACTTGAGGTAGTCTGTAGTGGGATTTTATACTCTTAATAAAATGAGATAGATTCCATTAAACGTTTTGGAGGATTTAATATGATTTGAATTAGTCATACAAGAGGACAGTATCACATCACAGTAAATGTAAAATACTGACCTGTCTCGGTCTTACAACAACAAACTTGTAGTATTTCTAGCAACCTTGGTCAATCTATTCAACTTGATAAAGTACAACTCTCAAGGTGAAAATCAGAGACTTTCTCTTTGATTAGGAAGCTGTGAACTTTGTAGATCTTTAAGGATGCATGGTCGAAGAACCATCTCCATGGTAACACAGGATATGGACTATCATTATCAAAACTCTCTGACCATGACTTGGGTGAAGGCGTCACTAATCTAATAAGAGTCTAATAAGACTAAATATTCAAACTGACACTACAACATTAAGTAAAAATGTGTCACAGTTGATTGCAAAGTACAAATAAACATAACACTAATTCTTTCCACCACACACTCCTCCCTTTTTATCTAATCGTAAAGATAAACCAAAGTACAAAGGAGAATCAAAAATCAATAACAATAATTATCAGTAACTAACCTAGGAGAAAGGCAGTATTCAAAAAGAAAGACAATAAAACAGTGGTTCAAATATTCAATCATCTAATCTAAGCATCCATCTTAATGATCTTGGGTAAACAGCTCAAGCAAAAAACCTGCTGGTGGCCTCAGATAAGATAAGAAACCTCCATCCTAGGATCGTGTCATTTGTTGTTTCTCTTCACAACTCGGCAGGCAAAAAGTTTGAGACGGCCCGTAGCCCCCATAGGTGGCGCTCTTTTCAGTTCCTCATTAGTCAGGATGCATGAACATAACTGCAAAACAAAGAAGAAGGGCACAATGTTAGGCCGTATCAATCAGGTACACACCAAATAGATCTAATCTCTCAACAACTTGACGTGCGTACTCTTCCCTTAAATGAGTCAGGCATCCACAGCGTGAACCTCAAAATCAAGATCGTCAGTCACTCTTTGCTCAGCACCACAATGACCTTTTAAAGAGGTTACTCCTCTTTATATTTTTAAGAGCTTAATTTCTCCATGGTACTGTACGTTTTTAATTTATGTTTAAAACTTTAAGTGGAGCTAGCAGAATCGAGATCAGATTTAAGCTTATTGTTAAACACACAGTAGTGGTCAGATACAGGCAAGTCAACAACACAGAACACACTGGTGGACAGCCCATATGTGATGAACAAGTCCAGGGTGTGTCCTCTGTCATGAGTCGGCTACATGACACGTGGCTAAAATCCATATAATTCAAAATATTTAAAAAATCTCTTGATAAAGGATCTAAAAGTTTATCTATATGTAGATTAAAATCAAAAGCTAAAATTATCCTTTCATAGGAGTTGTGTAAAATTGATAAAAACTTGGAAATGTATTGAATAAAAAGTGCATTCCTATTCGGTGGCAAATAAACTGTGCTACAAAATCTGAGGAGTGCTAAAAACAGAGGCAGTGTATTCAAAAGTGGTAAAATTATCAAATAAAACAGGTTTGGCGGAAAGAGTTGATGAATTTATAAAAGCAGTTCCGCCTCCCCTCTGGCTACTCCTCTTTAAAAAAGAAAAGTTAAAATTAAGTGGATAGGCCTCTGTAAGAACAGCAGGGGCAAATGTCTCCATTAAAAATAAACAATGAAGATTATTGTCTAAAATCAAATAATTTTTTTATAAAAGTTTTATTCAGCAGAGAGCTAACATTTAAAAGGGCCATATTAATAGTGGCTGGAGATGGAGTGACTCTTTGATTTACTGTAGGTGGGATTTTTAGTAACCAGTGAAGATAATTTGGGTTGCAGTTTTTTAGTTTATAATTATTTGTTCACTCTCTGCTGATAACAGGTATGAATGAAGTGGAGGAAGGTCCAAGTCTGATATATGAGTTACTGTTAAAATCAGGATTGAGTTTATAGGAACAGGGACCAGCTGCACATCAGGATGTGGTGGATGGGGCAGAGAGGGAAGGAGCAGATGGGGCCGGTATGGGGCACAGGGGTGGGCGAGGCTTACTGGCAGCATGCGTGTGCCTTTTCTGTTTAAATATAGTCCTCCTGTCCCAAACTATTGACTCTTGCCCCAGAAAATGTTAAAATTGTGTATAAAACCAATATTGTGCATCAGGGTGGCACAGAAAAGCCAGGTGTTAGAGACAGGAGCCTGCTGAAACAACGTATTCCTCTGCCGATGGTGGGAGTGGAGTCAGAAAAAAAAAAACAGAGTATAAAATCCTGCTCTAAGAGCTCAGACTGCTGTTTGCAAATGTCATTGGTGCCAGCATGAATTATGACTTTGCTCATAGATCAGTGTGATCATCCCATTAAATGGCCGTTATTAGTGGTTATCACTCCCATTAAATAGCGTCAGACTCTGCCCTCTCTACCAAATGAAACTTACTTTTCCGTTTGGTGTTTAAAACCTCTTCAAATTAGGTTTAGGCATTTAAAAGAAAGTATATTTTTCCTTCTGTGACCTTAAGGTTAGGACATAAAACTTGTGGGTTGGTTAAAATTGGTTAGATAACTCCAATTACGATATGCTACTCTGACGAAGTATTTTTGACACGCAGATAGTTGGCTGTTATCAGCGATAAGAATGGTAGATAACCTACTAGTAGGTAGAGAGAGCACAGTCTGACGCCATTTAATAGGAGTGATAACCGCTAATAACATTTATTTGATTGACAATATCCAAATGGACTGAATCTGTTCTGAAAATTCCTTTACTGTAGCTCCAGGAAAACAAAGAGTAACAGCTCCTCTCATTCTAATGTACAGGATAATATAATCTTCTATGATGAGAGTGCTGGGTGGATGGTGTGCAGGCTGCTGCTGGGCAGAAGATCCCTCGGTGTCCAGGACCTGCTGGATGTTGGGCAGCTTGGCTTCCACAGAACTGCAGCGATGTTTAGTGGGCGCCGAGGGCTCGGTCCGTGGATTGGGGGTGTAATGGAGCACACCTCGGTGGGTCCCGGCTGTAGTCCTGGGTTTGGCATGACGTGGATGGCTACCAGAGTCTGACTGCTGCTCCGGCTGCTTGGAGGGGATGGGCGGCGGTCTTGTGGAGCTGCTGTTCTGTGGAGTACGGTCAGAGGAGGAAAAGTCGTCCACAAGGGCACTGAAACGGTTTGACTGCGGAAGGCCGGGTGGAGGAGAAAAGTGGCAGGGGCTCTGTGTGCCCCCACCACGACCAGGCCCAACGATTGACCGCGCACCCTGGGGCACCGGAGTGGAGCTCAGGGGGGCTTTTGGTTTAGCCCCCTGCTGGAACCAACGCTCCTCCTCTGCCATAGTTGTTATGCCTCCACCGGCGTTCCTCTGTCCGAGTTCGCCTGGAGAAACAGCAATGGATTCCACCTCCGCAGCTTCACTGGGCTGGCAGGGGATTGTTTCGGCCAGCTGGGCGCTGGTGGCAGCAGTGTAAGTCCAGCTGAAGATGATGTCCACGTCACGCTCGTGGTCCTGGATCAGGTGTAAAGTAGAGATCCTCTGCTCCAGTTCCAAGATTTTCTTTGTTAGCACAACCATGACACCCAGAGCTACAGGTGAGTGGAGGCATGATTGAAGGTAGCAGCAGTCCGAGCTCTGATTAAAAACGCGTCGGATAATAGATAACTCGCTAAAAGTTAAAAACGCTTAAAACTAGTCATAAAAAGAGAATTTAAAAAAAACAAATCGTATAAGTAAAACAGTATTAAAAACCAGTTAAAACCGTGTTGGAGACCCGGAGTTGGCAGGTGGCATCTGGACGTCGATGCATGCGCAATACAGAACGAATGCAGCATAGGTCATGCACCACACGTGTATCACCAGATTTGCATCTATTAAATAAGGGTGAAACCTCTGGAAAGAAACTAGGGCGCTTTTCTCTGGAATAATGAAGCCTGTGGACTATTTTGAATTGCATTAAATTGTGTCTGGTATTCACAGAACAACTGTGTATGCTTTTCAAGCAAGCATCCCATACATCATCTTCTATTTGTATATTAAACTCATCACTCCATGCTTGTCTAAAGTGAAATGCGTGTGGTTGAGTGCTATTATATAGGATCTGACGGAAAAAGGAAATCGCCCCTTTAGAAGCTGGGTTGAATTTATTAATTAACTCTATGGTCTCATTTGCCTCTCGCCTCTCAAAACCGGTTTATGCGTCCTGACATAATCTTGGATTTGAAGAAATCGAAAAAAGATGGATCCAGGAACATCATGATGTATAGTCACCAATATTGTGAATGCCTTTTTGTCTTCACAGCTGGAGAAGCTTATCAGTTAGGCCTGATTTTCGCAGGTAGGAGAGTCTAGATGAATGTTTGAGCTTAGATGTGATGTTTAATTTGCCTCCAGATTCTCATGGCATTGCCCACAACAAAACTGTTGTATACT
This sequence comes from Apricaphanius iberus, assembly GCA_028564705.1. NCBI lineage: Eukaryota > Metazoa > Chordata > Actinopteri > Cyprinodontiformes > Aphaniidae > Apricaphanius > Apricaphanius iberus. The sequence continues at coordinate 108,861 of JAPXFQ010002030.1, forward strand.
GTACTTTTTTGATAGTGGTGGGGCTATTAAGTAGAGCAAGTAAGGATGTTTTATTGCAAGCTCTCCTTTCATTACACAGCCATGCTGGACAGAAGCTCGAATCTGAAGTACAGCCTTTTTTTCCACCAGGAGAGAATGGTTAAGTGTGCTGCCAGATAATATAATCTAAAGTTTGGCAATGTTAAACCTCCCTTTTTTTTGGCTTTAATAAATGCCCATTAGAAATTCTGGGTGTTTTGTAACTCCAGAAGAAGGAATGATTGTAGAGTCTAACTGTTTAAAATATGATAATGCAATAAAACATGGAATGGATTAAAAAATTGGAGAAAGCGGGGTACGACAATTTTAATTGCGTTAATCCTCCGTACTAGGGATAATGGAAGGCTTTTCCAGAACTTAATATTAGTTTTAAGTTGTTCAAATTTGTTCTGCCAGTTTATCCGAAATAGATCACCTGGATTTTTAGTGACAGTAATACCTAGATATATAATATATATTATATATACCTTTCATATGATTTTTTAACTGGGACTGATTGTAAGTATCTCTCATCGACCTTTGTTGAGATAGGCATAAGCTCGCTTTTCTCCCAATTAATAGAAAAACCTGAGAGATTGCCGAATTTAATAATAAGAGCTAAAAGTACGGGTAAAGATTTCTGTGGTTTTGAAACATACAAGAGAATATTATCTGCATATAATGAGAGATGATGCTTATACCCAAAAGTATCAATAGGGGAAATCAAAGGGTTCTGTCTAATACTTGCCACAAGCAAGTATTCAATGGCAATGGCAATCGCGAACAGGAAGTGGGAGAGAGGACAGCCTTGGTGCGTCTCTCTTCGTATTCCAAATGGGGGGGAATTATTTTGATTGGTAATTACTGATGCGGATGGTTGCGAGTAAATAATTTCAATCCATTTCATGAAGTGGAAGCTGAAACCAAACTTTCGAAGTGCAAACATCATGTATGACCATTCAACCTGATCAAAGGCATGCTGTGCATCTAAAGAGATGACAACTGCCTCCTCTTCTTGCTTGCTATAAAGGATGTTAAAAAGGCATCGCAGATTGAAGTACGTGTCGACCTTGCATGAAGCCAGTTTGATCAAGATGTATAATTGAACATATGTTGCTCTTAAGCCTGTTAGCTAGAATTTTGCCTAGAATTTTAGTTTCAATAGGTAATAGTGAGATTGGACGATATGAAGGTATCAGCTGTGGATCTTGGCCTGGTTTTAAAAGTAATGAGATATTAGCATTATATAGGGTGGGTGGAAGAACAGAGAATAGCTTAGCATGATTGTACATTTGCAATAATAAAGGCAATAAATTTGGAGTATTTTTTTATTTTTATTCCACATTAAATCCATCTGGGCCTGAGGCTTTATTATTGGGAAAGGAAGCAATAACTTGTATGATTTCATCTAATTTAATATCTTTGTCAAGCATTTCGACCGAATCAGACATTCATTTAGGTAGGTTTAGATACTCAAAATTGTCTGCAGTTGCATGAGGGTCCAAATCTACCTGCGATCGGTAAACATTAACATAGAAATCTGCAAAACATTTATTGATCTTCATCGGGTCAGTGTGCAAATTACCCCTCACAGACTTAACACAATGTATAGCTCTGGAAGCCTGAATTTGTCTCAATTGTCTTGCTAGCAGCCGATGTGGTTTATCCCCTAACTCAAAATATTTTTATTTAACACTGTAAAGTAATTTTAATGTATTTTTTGAGAGTACAGAGTTATATTCATATTGTAGGGCCGTTATCTTGTTGAGTATTTCTATCTTGCGTTCACTTTTGTATAAGGCTTTGAGCTTTGTAAATAGATGATCAATTTCCACTAACATCAACTCAGATTTCTTTTTTTCTGCAGCTTCGTATGATATTATGTGATCCCTAAGGAACGCCTTCATAGCCTCCCAGAGGGTGGAATAATCTACATCCCCTGTGTCATTGGTGTTTAAATATAATTTTAAGTTGTCTGATAGATAAGTACAGAAACTTTCATATATTAGTAATGTGTTATTTAGGCGCCCGTTATGATCACCTCTCTTATGGTTTAAGTCTAGACTTAGTGTAACAGGGGCATATGTAATATGTTATGGTATGACAAATCAACCACTGAATGCATCAATTTGGAATCAATCAGGAAGAAGTCAATCGTAGAATAAGATTTATGAACCATGGAAAAATGGGAGAAATCTTTAGTAGTAGGATGAAGAAGCCTCCAGATGTCTAACAAATTGTATGTTTGCAACGGTGTCACTATTTTTATATGCATTAGAATGGGAGCGCTGTCTGTCTAAAACCGGATCAAGAACATAATTAAAATCACCTCCGATAATTAAAGAAGATTCTGACAAATTTGTTAGAGAATCAAAGAGGTTTTGAAATAAAAGTGGATCATCAAAATTTGGCCCATACAAACATACTAACTATTACATACCTTCCTCCCTGATCTACAATTGTTTAAGTATGTATAAATGGTATATATTTTTTTATTATAATTCCAACACCTCTAGATTTATTACTAAAATTGGATTAATAAACTTGTGAGGCCCACGAAGGACAAATAATTCTTGCTGTAGTTTTTTTAATGAACATGAAACATATTTATGGTAAGCTTAACCTCCTGAGACCTGAGCATTGTTTTGTTGTGCATTTTTATTTTTTCTTAGATGTTTGAGTTTAGTCAGACATTATAAGAATAATACCAAAACTTTGCCTTTGTACACGAAGTAGTTTTTTGAAAAAATTATGTCGCCATATGGGGACAGTAGTTTTATCTTTGCATTTTAAAATGTTCTTAGTTTTTGAGATCAGAAGGTCTTAGTTAGTCTAAAATGTGAATTTCAGCATTTCGTGATAAGTAATTCTCTCAAAAATCAATGTCCAAATATGAGTACTATAGGTCTATCCTGATGTTATGAAACACAAGACGCAATTGGTTAAAAACTGTATAAGCCTTTTTATTTTACCCTTGGAACATTAGGAAATCAAACAACACAGCAAACAGCTGTTTATGTCATGCCCCTAACATGACATGACGATACAAAAAAGTGCAAAACGTATAAAGTTTGTTTTCAAGCCATGAACTTGGCTGTTCAAAAAGAAAAGTGCAAAACATGTGTAAATCTTTTTACACAGTTCTATTGCCATCGATTTACCCATAAAACTCAATTGTTTATGGTAATATGTGTAAAGAAATTAATACAGATCCATATAAATAAAAGAACACAAAAAAGAAATGTCAACAATGAACAGGCTTCTGAGTTTAGCCTTCTCTAAATAGCTTCCTCTAACTAGCTTTTTTCAACAAACCAGTTTTCCAACCTGGAAGGAAACGCCATATTAACCTTTGTGAAATTCAGCAAAGCAGTTGCATTCACTCTGTAAGCACAGAAACACATTGCATGTCACGCACCGCACGCGAGATTCCCCAGAACAGCCTTGTGCTGTACAACGCATAGGGTTTATCAAGACAGCCATCTCCGGGAGATGAGCAGCAGAACACGTGTGGACTGAGACATGTGGGACTGGAGTGACCCGAGATCTTCTGCCATGTTGTAATGGGTGTACATTCTTTTCCTCTGCATCTACAACTCTAGCATCCTTGTGAAGAATACAATTCTTGTCGAGGACTACCTGAGCTACTACTGTACGAAACTCAATAAACTTGATGATAGCCTGTCATGCCTCACTCCACACTCAGCTTCCCTCACTCACTCATCATCATCATCACCCTCACCTGTGCCTCCAATCACGCACACCAGATCCTCCTTACCTCACCTCTTTATAACCTGCCACTTCCCTTCAGTCACGGCCGGATCATTACAGGACTTCAGACCTTCCACTGTGTGTTTCTTCTGTTATCTTCGTTCTCGCCATCCTTCACCCTCAATAAAGAACTCTGCACCTTGCTTCTGCGTCTGGGTCCATACCTCACACCGCAAATCCCTGACAGAATGATCCGGCCCAGAAAGATGGACCCAGCAGAAGCCTCCGACCCCGAGATCTTGGAGTCCCTCTGGTGTAGGCTGGAGAAGGTCTCCGGCTTCGCCAGCCCGTCCGCTCGCCTCACCGCGCTGGAGGACTATATCCTAGACCTCCTTCCTCGGTTCCGCTCCAGCCTCAACCCGCTCGATGCGGAGGAGTTGGAGGAGGCAGCCGACGACGCCTTCCTTGCTGCAGAGGAGGAGCTGCCTCCTGCAGGGACACAGCGCGCCTCTACCAACGTCGGCTCGGTCTCCTGGTTCCATGCGCCTCCGATCCTCTCACCGGCTGTCTTCGCCCCTTTCCCGACCGCTTCACCGAGGGCTCCGGTCAATCGCCCAGCTGCTGCTCCCACACCACCGTCTTCGGCTGCGGCAGGACGGGGTCCCCTCTACGTTAGCGAGGATGAACTGTTCGAGTTTTTTCATGGGGACAGACTCGAGTACCTCTGCTCCAGAGGGGATCCAGCTCCTCGCCGCGGTCAGCGACGCAGACGCCGGAAGGTTGCGCCGGAGTCTCCGCCCTCGGACGGTTCGGACTGGGAGGACGCGGAGGAGCAGTATCTGGAGCAGCAGACCTCGCTCGTCGGCTCTCGGCTTGCCTACTGCGCTCCGGGAACAGGCCCACGTAGGCATGAGCCTCCATGTCAGCCACGCAGCCGAGGGCACGAGGCACCTCTACCATCTCGCCGCAGACGGCGGCGCCGACGGGAAGTAGTTGCTTCCGGGTCCCCGAAGTTGGCGTCTGCATCGCACTGCTCGGCCCCGAAGTTGGCGTCTGCATCGGCCTGCTCGGCCGCGAAGTTGGCGTCTGCATCGCCCTATTCCACCTTCTCCCTTCTCCAGTCTCTGTTCCCGGAGCCCACAGAGCACCTGCAGTCTCGGCTTCCAGAGCTGCCGGATATGCCGCTGCCGCCTCCTGAGCTGCCGGATATGCCGCTGCCGCCTCCTGAGCTGCCGGATATGCCGCTGCCGCCTCCTGAGCTGCCGGATATGCCGCTGCCGCCTCCTGAGCTGCCGGATATGCCGCTGCCGCCTCCTGAGCTGCCGGATATGCCGCTGCCGCCTCCTGAGCTGCCGGTGCATCGCCTGCCGGCTCCCACGCCGGCTCCTCGCCTCCAGGCTCCCACGCCGGCTCCTCGCCGCCAGGCTCCCACGCCGGCTCCTCGCCGCCAGGCTCCCACGCCGGCTCCTCGCCTCCAGGCTCCCACGCCGGCTCCTCGCCGCCAGGCTCCCAAGCCTGCGCCTCGCCTCCAGGCTCCCAAGCCTGCGCCTCGCCTCCAGGCTCCCAAGCCTGCGCCTCGCCTCCGGGTCCCCAGGAGAGGACCGCCGGGCCGTGCGCCCGCCTCCCGTCCCGTCAAGGGACGTCCGTCCAGCCCCCAGCTGGACCTCCCGGTCCCCAGGAGAGGACCGCCGGGCCGTGCGCCCGCCTCCCGTCCCGTCAAGGGACGTCCGTCCAGCCCCCAGCTGGACCTCCCGGTCCCCAGGAGAGGACCGCCGGGCCGTGCGCCCGCCTCCCGTCCCGTCAAGGGACGTCCGTCCAGCCCCCAGCTGGACCTCCCGGTCCCCAGGAGAGGACCGCCGGGCCGTCCGCCCGTCTCACGTCCCGCCAGGGGACGTCCACCCGTCTCACGTCCCGCCAGGGGACGTCCGCCAGCCTTCACGTCCCGCCAGAGGAAGGCATTCGGGCCGTCCGCCCGACTCACGTCCCGCCAGAGGAAGGCATTCGGGCCGTCCGCCCGACTCACGTCCCGCCAGGGGACGTCCGCCAGCCTGTCGTCCGACCAGAGGACGACATTCCGGTCGCCCGCCTGACCTTCAGGGGCGTCAACACAGACACTCGGGCCCTCCTGCCGTGTGCCCCCTCCACCCACCCTGAAAGGGTGCTAATCCTTTTGGGTTTTTTTTCTATATGGCGTCTGGGATCCGCCTTTAAAGGGGGGGGTCCTGTCATGCCTCACTCCACACTCAGCTTCCCTCACTCACTCATCATCATCATCACCCTCACCTGTGCCTCCAATCACGCACACCAGATCCTCCTTACCTCACCTCTTTATAACCTGCCACTTCCCTTCAGTCACGGCCGGATCATTACAGGACTTCAGACCTTCCACTGTGTGTTTCTTCTGTTATCTTCGTTCTCGCCATCCTTCACCCTCAATAAAGAACTCTGCACCTTGCTTCTGCGTCTGGGTCCATACCTCACACCGCAAATCCCTGACATAGCCTTTCTTGGGGTGCCACTTTCTTGGTTATCTTGACGATACAACAGCCAGCTGTTCACTAGGGCAAGATCAGTGAAGTTAATCATCATGCGAATCGTCCATTTTTTGGTCCTAACACTCATTCGGTAGTAGCTCATCATCCGGTCTGACAAGTCTACCCCACCCATTTTGGTGTGGTACTCTTGTACAATGCTTGGACGAGTGACAGTTACATATTTTATGTCCTATTTCGACCATCGCTGGCAGGTGTCTTGGGGTTGTTCGGCATGAATGGTGGAAAGCATCAGAACCGGCTTGTTGTCATACCACTTCACTACACACAGTTTCCCATCTGCCCGGGTGACTGTTGCTGAAGCCCCTCTTCCTTGCCGTTTCAGGGTTTTGTCAGTAGGAAGCTTCTCCATTGCTTTGGAGACCCGGTTCTTCATCATTGTACCAGTAAGGTACACTTGCTTCTTCAGCATGAGATCCACAGCTGGTAGGGTGGTGAAGAATCGATCACAGTACACCTTTGTACCAGCATGTAGTGTTTCACACAGACGTTTGATTACCAATGCGCCTGAACCGAGTCCCTCTGAGTCCTGAACCAGCAAGCCCAATGCTTTAGCGCCTTGGTAGACTTCAAAGTCTAGCACAATTCCATCTGGGGACGCCAGAAAAAAGTTCTTCATCCCCACTGGATTGGGCTTTAGTGGCACATACTGTCGGAATGGACAGGCTACAGTAAATGGGATCATCTGCTCATCTACTAAGGCGACAGCCCTGAGTATGCGTTCCATAAAGGGCCTCACATTCCAGAATTTGTCTGCTTTCTTCTTGTCTTCTGGAATGTCGTTATCATTGACTATATTTAGAATGTTCCTCAGCTTGAAAAACCGATCACGTGACATTCTGTCACTAATGGCAGGGATCTGAAGAGCATTGGACCAGAACATTCTTGTGTGTGGGTAAAGCACACAGGACATCAAGATTGCTGCCCCGATAAAGTGGTACATTTCTTCCACTGTAGTATTGAGCAACTTCCCATTTTTTGCTAGTGATATGGTATTTGTGCAGTCAGCACGTAATTTAATCAGCTGTGAGTCAATATATTGCTCAACATAATCTGTTGGCTGCCAGTTTGCTTGCTCATCTTTGAGGTTATCCTCTTCATCCTGAAACTGGACAACGTTTGGAGTAAATAGAGCAGATTTCCAGCGCTCTCAACATCCATCATTGCTAAGTCCTGCTCTTGTCTCTCTGTACCCTGGCTCATCCTTGTCCAGTTCTAATGCAAAAAATATGTGTTTTATTAGTAATGCACTTGTGATTTTAAAATAAGTTGAAATGTAAAAATATGAGAGTTGTTTTCTGGCTCACCATCATTCTCAACACGCTGTCGCTTACACACGTTTTTGCACATTTAGATGATGTGGCTCATTTTCATTACTGCTGTCAGTATCTTCATCAGGTGGTCTATAGTCTTCATCTGAATCATCCTCTGGTGAATCCAGTGAATCTTCTTCTGAGTCATTAGGTTGATGTTCCACAGTGCCAAAATGAAGCGGGATATTTCCATCCACAGCAGGTTCATTGTCTTCCCCCTCAAAGAAATCTTCAACATCAGAATTTTCTACAATTGCATTTAGCAATTGTTCTGCTTCTGACAATGAATGTTTTCCTGTAATGATAAAACAATCAAATGAACTCCAAATTTAAGTCAAAATTGATTAAAATATGTAGATTGTTTATATGTATATATGACTCAGTTGTCTTGCTAGCTAGCTAGCTAGCTAATTATTTCAAAAGCTGAATTAAAGTATCAGTTGCAAGAAATGATTACTCTTGTAAGCTCAAGGTATTCTCAAACTTATTTGAAAACATAGCTGTAAAAATGTATAACCTATAATATTTATTTATACATCTAACTTATTCAAAAAGTTTGTAAGTCTGCCTAACCACATGGGACAGTTAAGAACTTAACATTGTCCCAATGTCCTCAAAGAAGTACTTCATCTTTAGATACCTTTTAATTTCCTAATATTTTCAATATATGAAAAAATTGCAAGCCATATGAAGCTATAGACCTTATTTTGCATAAATAATTTAGAATAATTTATTAAAACTGTATTTACTTATTACCTGGCTCTTTTTTCTTTCGAGAGTGACCATAGAAGTTTTTTGCTGGCATTCCCTCCATTTTATTTTCAGTTAAATGGGTGCAGTGTTGTTCTGTGACCACTATTAGGTGCTACCTGTGCACCTGAATGACGCCAATAGGTAAAAGTTGTGAAAAGTAAATTAGCATTGTGTGGAAAGGCAAAAATGTAATGTCCTCATTTGAGGATCCCGGGTCTCAGGAAGTTAAACGTGAACATTGCTGTCCAGACAGTGGCATGAAAAAGACAAATGCAAACTAAAAATTGAGCTGACAAAACACCCCAGAAAACCCTGAACCCCCTAACCCTGAACATTGGAGTAAAGCTGCAAAGACTCCATCTCAAAGCTATAACTATGTTTGAGAGCCACCTGTAGGCCCAAACTAGCGGTGTAGCTTACCATCTCCCACCAGACCAGGGGAGCTACAACCCCTGACCCCACAGTCTCAAAATTAGAATGAAAAAAGTAAAAATTGTCAAACTCTGCGCAAAATCAACATGTAAAATTATCCTATGAATTCGCTGTCGAACAACACAAAAAAACACAATCCATTAAAGTTCCTGTTATACATAGTACGGGAGGATATAAGCTGTTTATCTGCTTGTTTAGGCTCTGCCCATGGTAACTGTAGAATTAAATTTTTGTAAAAAAATAATTCAGTGCATGTTCAAGCAGAGACAAAGGGGCCAATTTCCAGTTCTCAGTTTTATTTTAAACAGATTAAGATATGCAGTTTACAGAGAAACATGCCCATTTTCTCTGGGCCAGATTAAAGACATCTGACAACGAATGTTTCTCATGCCATAACTTTTATAGACATCCAAAACTTCCCAGGATCTGGGCGTCTCTTCTCCCTCAGAATCTGCTCCAATCAGAACGTTTTTAAAAAGTGTCTTGACACCGACTGGTCCGTCAAGAATTATGCATTCATAAAATGGAAGTGTCCTCCTCTTTGCTTTTACAACTGCCATTTCCTGGGTCCAGGTCAAAAGTTCATTCTGAGTTTTATGGTTTTATGGTCCCAGGTCCTCTCAAGCAAACCTCCTAGTTTTACGGCCTGCAATAAAACTCTTTGTCTCAGAGGTCCTCAAAAGGTCACACATACTTCCAACATATACAAGGGCTTTGATGTTCCTCAAAAGGTGCCCAATTATCCAGCCTTCACATCCTGTAATCGTGCGATTTTCAATATGCCATCATACATGACATTTAACACATATGATCAAATTTTGCATACTACAAATCCCTCTTTTCCATCTATATTTATTATAGATGGATCACCTTCTGTACTCTCCTTCAGGGTTAGTGTTTAAAACTTAAGATCTAAAACCTGTAAAGCATTTGAGAATGCAAAAAAAAAAAAGTCAAACCCAAGAAATGTTATCAGTTTAAAACATGAAGTCTTTCATATGATACCACAACAAGACTTCCAGATTAAAATTCAAAACACAACCTGTTAAAATACCTTTTTAACCTTAACTCCCATTACTCAAAAAAATGTAAATCTGTTAATTATAAATTCACCCTCTTTTGGCATTATCCAAAAAATTTATTTTAACAATTCCCAAAAACTACTAAATTCAAAACCCAAAAATGTAATAGTAGGTATAAGAATGTCTTAAATGTGAAGAGATAATTAAATCTGACTTGATATATGTTAATACTGTGGAAGAAGCTTAGAAAACCCATGAATATAGACATTATTACTATGTTATATTCTGAAATAAATCAAACTTAAAGTGGGAAGAACCCTGTGAAACAGAAAAAAATAGTTAGAAGTAACATTTTTGTTCTTTTAAAAGTTCATATCTTCTCTTCTGCACCGCTGGCATTCCGTCCAAGGATGCTGGGAGCTGCATTCAGTAAATGTCTATAAAGGAACTGTCTTTTCCAAATGAAATCATATTCAAAAGATTACAATAATAATCCCTCTTTAATGGTAAATTACTCCCGTAATTGACCATTTCCCAAACACAGCCAATTCATTCAGGTGCAGGAAGATGCGATCTGATGCCATTAAGAAAACCTGGTATGGAATCAAATGATTAATTTAACATTTACGCATTGTTTCTGAATTCTTCCTTACAGCTTAAAAAACCCATAACATGTGTCATATAGCCAGAAATATATCCCATAAAGTACGCAAAAACTAACCTAGTTAGCCTGAGTTTTTCCCACTCTAGCTGTCAGACCCTGTAAATTTTCCAAGTATAAATTAACAAAACTAAACCTATAAATTTAAAGTATCCAATTATCTTCAAATTCACCAAACCTGGGCATGGGAACAGAACCATGTTTTCCCATCCAGCACTCGACAGGCCTGCTCCTAATGGGGCAGCAGCTTTGTGCCTCTCCCCACTTCCTCAGGTGCTTCCTGTGGATAAAGCCAAGAACGTTTGTTAATCCCAGCAAATTGTCTCCTGCATTATTGTTGAAAGGCAGTTATGACAAGACATTCCACAGATAAGCAGACCAGACGTTCCATCCAGCCTCAACACAAAGCACCGAGCTTCCTGCAGCCATTGGAGTGCGTCAACAGCGGACAAACAGCCATACATGTCCCATGCCCTAATTTAGCAAATCAATATAATCTTATTTAGTTTTACTAAACATGTCCAAACAAGTAGATCTATGGTCTGATCACAAATACAATCAAAAGTATAGAAAAACGCAGGTTAGCCTCTATCAGTCAGTCTTACCCACTCTGCAAATTCTTTCATCACCCCAATAACTTCCTTCCGGTGATGCTCCTCCCAGCAATGATAAGCACACACTCAGTCTCCAAACTCCCCATCACTTAAGTGTACTAGATCTCTATCAAGCTGGCTCAGACACACAAAAAAAAAAGTTTGTAAAACAAATGCAGAGAAAAAAATAACCCAACGCATAAAAAAAAAATTATGAAAACCAAAAACATGAAACAAATGACGGAACAACTTTCGTTACAGATTTCTATGAGACTTGCAGGCTTGTTGTGCATACAAAGCCTGTCTCACTCTTTGCTCCAATTAATGTAATCGCAGACTATCAAACCTAAAGTACTTATTTATTAACACAATCCAATCTAAATTCAAAGTAACTTTTGCTTATATGATTCCTCTTTAAACAAACACAAAAAGCCAACTGGGCAAGATATTCTGGTTGTAAATAACGAAACAGTTCATACTTCAAGAACATTTGTCAGATTCTGTGAAGTGAATCAAACATAGTCAAACTGATTTTTGCAACTAAAACTCCTCTTAAATTTTTGTAGGATACATAGTAGTCTACTTCCCCTTAGCAGTAGAACAAAAAAACAAAAAAATTCAATAAAGGAGGTTCAAGAGATAAGATTTCTCTAAACAAAAACTAGTAGCATTAAAATAAAAAACAAAAACCAGCATTTTTACAGTATCCCAATTATCTCCTATGTCTCAAAGTACAAACACTAAATTTAATTGAAGCTTCTAAACAAATGTCAAAGAAATTACCACTGAATCATGTTTTCTTTAATCCAGCTTCTCAAATTAACATTTTCCAAAGTTCTTATTAATAAGCAGACCGCAGTTCAGAAATCTGGGTCAGAATCCAAGTCGAAACAAATATATAAAGGTTGAGAGGGAAAGAGAAAAAAAATAAAAAATAAGAAAAAAATAAAGAAAATAAAATCAAAAAATCTAAATAAATTGTCAGTTACAGAGTCTCCACTAATCAAATGGTATATTATGCCATTATTCTATGATCAGAACTGTTCTAAAATGTTTTAGGACATGTAAATTTACTCTCAGCATCAAGTAGACTAGCTAACAATTAATGAATAACATCTGAAAGATTAATCTTAAACTTTAAAACTAAAACCAATTCTTATTTGTCAAAACAAAATGTGCATTCAAATATATGGTAAAAAATTATTTCAATGTAGCTGCTCCAATCACATTTTGCTTCTACACGATCAGAATAAATGAATTAGAATTTACTTCTTACTTGTAAATTAAACCATCATTTCGATCACTGCTGATATTCATTACTTGTTCTTCAACAAATCTACCAAAGAATTTAGTTGTTACTTTCAATCCTTAGACCAATTCCAAATTTATCCCCAGCCTGTTTAAAAACAAACTGATGCCTTAAAGATGACTCTGTGTTTTAATGTTTTCCTTTTCAAACTCAAACATTCAAATCCCACTAGTTTAGAAAATATCACTATGATAAGTATTGTTTTGCATGGTAAAAACATTCAATTTGTAACGGAATTGAAATATGCTGGGTTACTCCTTGAACCCCAGTTGAAATTTGATAAATCCAATAAGCATTTAGTGTCCACAAAATCCTTAAGAATGTTCAATTGTGTAAATAATTTTAACACCAGTCTCCTTTAGGTCATTCATTCAGAGACTAAGCTATATTTCTAAAGTCTATAGAGCCATCAGAAATAAGCCAAACATAATTTTAGCATAAATGATACTTATTTAAATCACAGAAAGAATTCATAAACTGTTCGTGGTCTCAGATAAGAATATATGCAGTTCTGAGAAGTTTTACTCATTCTCTGTACCATTCAACACGGTGCTTATTAAAATAATTTAAACCAGTTTGTTGCTTTCCAATTAACACAGTTTGCTTTTCGTTCTATTCTTATAATTAGTGCTTATAGCTTTATCTTTATTTAGGCCAACTTAATCAAATCCTGCTTAGATCAATCAAAAAGCAACAAATCCACCTAATTAAAGATTCAAAAAAATGCACAACTTTTATTTTGACTATAAACTCCCCTCTTTTTAATTTTAAAGATGAAATCAAAAATTAAAACTTCACCAAGTCAGAATCGACTCACGAGTAACTGTTCTTAGTCATTTGCGTTTAATTGTAACATGTATCATGCTCTCCTCATGTGATAAATTGAGCCTTCTCTGGCAAAACCAGTTAACTAAATTCAGCATGTACTTCTTAATCTTTAATCTCCGTATTATAACAGTTCAGTTAAATGTGAAACACCTTAAATTGCCCTTCGTAGAAAATGTGCTAAAACATTGCCGAAGGGAGTCCAAATGAGTAGCAAACAAAATTTATCTGAGCAGTTATCTGAGGCCGTTTTCTAACAAACGTCCAGTCATGTCATAAAATATTACATCCTAATTAACCAGAAAAATTTAACAAAATCCAAATTCGTTTAAGTCTTAACAAGGCAATCGTCTGCAGGAGTCTGTAATCACTTTCTATCCAAAATCAACTTTTAGCTTACAACACACATAACATGCAGTTATTTTTAACCACAAAACACATTGACACACAAAAGCAAAAACGCTAGCATAGCACAGCAGCCTACATCAACGTGCTACCGTTAACCCTCTTTGTCCAACGAAACCTAAAACAGTACAAAACGTACGGCGAAACACTCAAGAAAATCGCAACACACACTTTACATACCGCAATGCCAGGTCTTAATCCGCACAATTTATACCACTTTACCAAACTTTAATTCGGCACAAACAAAACAATCTCCTGTTCTTCCAACACGGACTGAAACACATGTTTCCAAACAGCCGTCCCGCACATAAAACACCGAATCTACAACGTCCGTTACAGCCCAAAACCATTAACAAAAAACACAACATTATAAGCGGTGACGTTTAGACCTTATTAAATTATTTTATTGCGGAGGTTTACAACAATCTGTCACAATTTTCGTAGTCTGTTTTGAGAAATTTCCCGGCGCCGGCCTCCAGAAAACCACTCAAAAGACTCGAACAGATGGCAGAAAACCGCCTATTACCACTAATTTATTTATCAAAACATATAGTCAAAGCTGTTGTATGTTAGCCGTGCTATTAAGCAGAAAATCACGCAGAACTCGCTCCGCCATCTCACCACCTAGCTTGGGCGTCCGCTCTGATGGCCTGTTGTAAATGTTCACAGCTAATTCTTATAGATTTTTTAATTTTAGTTATCCATCATAGTTATTTATATATTTATTTATCTATTTCAATGATTTTATTATACCCGAGTTCATTATTTATACTATAGCATTTTAACACAAACGCAACATCTCCAGCACGTCTCGCAAAGCGCCTGCGTAAAAAACCATCTCACACACACACATACGCACACACATACACAGGCGCATGCGCATCACACACCAACTCGTCACCTCAAAACATCAAATACAGTACTTTTACAATATTATCAAACACTGACCTCAATCGGACCCACCAAAAGCCGGACCATTAAAAGCTGCCATTAGTGTCCACTCAGATTATGTTATGAGCATCTTAAGGTTTGAAAAACAGAGCAATACTCTGACCAGTATTGAAGCTAATTGCTAGTCAGAATGGGACCAGTTTTTAGCACTGACTGTTAAATAAATCCATCAAACTTAATTTATAAAGCGTTTTTCATAGAAAAATTGCAACTCAGAATTTAAAATTACCCCAAATAAAACACATTCCCATCCCTCCCACAAATAATTTAAACAATGATTACAGTTACCCCCCCCACGATAAAAAAAGACATTGGTCCAAGTACAGATGAGCCAGGTCAGGAAATACAATCAATGGAGTCATCTGCACCGACACCAGCACATCAACAGCAGGAGCCAATATACCGACACAGGATGCCCAGAGGAGGCAAGACAGAGGCCCCTACCTCAATCAAAGCACTACCTGGAAACAAAATTAAAATAAAAGCTTAAAATATAAAGATAAACAGTGGATAAATATGGTAAGATTAAATAGTAAAACAGATAAAATGTATTACATAAAACATGCAAAGCAATCAAACAGACTATAATAAATAATAATCAGTTAAAAGCTAGGCTAAAATTAGGTGGGTCTTGAGCCTGCTGTTTTTATTTACTTATTTTAAATGTATCCTGTCTGGCAGTGTGGCACACAGAATTGGTGTGTGTGTGTGGGGGAGGGGGGGGGGGTGGCAGCATGGCAGACGGGGTAAAGAAATAACTAAAAACGGAGCTACATTGACAAATCAAACGAAAACAATGTCATCCCGCGCTTCACCCTACTCCATACCACAGCGCCACACGTAAAGCTAGAGCAAACAGACGACATCCCCAGGCCAAGCCCAATCCGCATCCGGACACCGAGCTCCACCAGCCCCCTAATCCTGATCCCGCGCAGAGCGCCGGGACCAGGCATCCAACCATGGCCAAACATACCCACCAATGAACCGACCAAGCACGGCAGCATGCAGAACAGGAGATCAATCAAGCGGAAATGCCGGATCTGTACCCTGCCGAGCCATCAGACAGGAACCTGCTCATAAAAACATGAAGATTCTCTGAGGCCCTGAGGTCTTCTGGCAGCCTGTTCCAAAGGCGGGGGCATAATAATGTAAAGACTTCTCGGCATGAGTGCGTCTCCTGACTTTAGAGATGGCAACAAGACAGCTGCCAGAGGAGCGCAGACACTGCAAAGGTTCATCTGGTAAAATCAGTTCTGCACATCAAAGGAATCTAATCTAACCATTAACGGTGCATCCTTTTTTGTCAAACAGTGTCTCCTTTGATTTTCATTTTAAATTTTCTGCAAACTGTCCTCTCATCGAGCATGGAGGTATAAAACTGTTTAACTTAGCAGCATAAGCCGCTTTTATGATTAGAAGCAGTTGGTGTCTGCGTTGCTCTTTCTGCAGTAAGCAATAACTGGGTGGCTGCTACCACCCTCAACATACAGTAAAGATGATGACAGGATTTCAGTTGTCTGAGTCTTTAAACTAATCCTTCATATAAACAGTTTTCAAGCCTTTGTCTTTGCTTTATTTGCATAAAGAACAAGGGTCGACTTGCTGAGAAGCTCCAGCCTCCCACACTGACATCTGTTGAGAGTTTTGCTGCAACATAGAAAATGATATGAGAGTAGAACAACATGGTTCAGCAGCTGCTTGTCAAATTCAATAAACCCATCCACCGCAGATATTTTGGCTTGTCACCACATGAAAACTGTGTAACTGATAATAATAAATAAACAAGTTCTAGGTCCTGCTACCCCACTGTCTACCTCACATTCAACGTGTAACAATGTTGGGTCACTGACCCAAAAATGACAAAAAAATATTACAATCGTTTTCCTAAATGCACCTCTCACTGTTGTCAGCTGCTGTTGTAATTACAGGTGAGTTTGTTCAAAATTTGACACCTGGAAAGTTAGGAAAGGCAAGCTCCAATTTTAATAGGAAAAATGCAAAAGATTACATAAAAAATGATACATTCCTGCCTACATCGCATTAGACAGGCCTCAATAAAATAAAATTAGAATTTAAAATAATGTATCTACAAATCCTTGCAGTGCAGCACCATATGAATCAAAACCCTTAATAAAAGCTGAATTAAATCAAAAGGAAGTGCCTAAATTGTGAGTCATGACCACTTATGGAAGTTGATCATGTTCGACATTAAAGCTGACATCCTAGTCTGGTGGAAACATTTCAGCCAGGAAAAATACTACATTTAAGTCAGGAGAGCGTTTCTGGATTTAAACAAACCATTCAATTGTCTTTGTTGAAACTTTTGTTCTGTGATCTGTGTATCCATGAGCACACTAAAAGCCACAAAAATTCTTAAGTCAAGGTTTTTTGTACAAATTAAAAATGTTGGACATCCTACAGAAGCTTGTGTATTTGAGCAGTATGAGGAGGAGAATGAGTTTAAAGCAATTCTGGGGAAATCGGTTGTAGAATAGAAGATTGCAAGGAAAAATCTGGCCCTAATTTCTAAGGCAATATTATAACATATAAGGTATTGTTCAATTTTTTCAATTCAATTCACTTTTATTTATATAGTTCCAGTTCACAACAAATGTCATCTCAAGGCACTTTACAACAAAAGTAATCTCAATACAATTATACAAACATTCCAATCAGTTAAGTTTTCTATGTAAGGAATCCCAGCAGATTGCGTTAAGTCATCGGCGTGAGGTTGTGCCCGGATCATGCAGACTCCAACCACAGCAATTCCTCAGCAAAACCTCATACTGAGCAAGCATGTAGTGACAGTGGAGAGGAAAAACTCCCCTTTAACAGGAAGAAACCTCTGGCAGAACCCTGGCTCAGTTCTCTGTCTTCTCAGACCGTCTGGGGTCTGAGAAGACAGAGAAGAGACAGCATGGAGGATGCTCGGTGACTTTGAGCATCATCTGGACCCACGCTCCCCATCCAGGAGGGGGCATTATAGCGGACCAGGGTACCAGACTGGGTAGAGCTTCTATGGGGAGAAAAACAATGAGAGAAAACTGGGTTAACAATCGCATTAACATCAGAAAAAATATATCTGGAGAGTAGTAGAAAAGAAATGTAGAAGGTGTGTTAGGGTCAATTGAGTCTGAAAAAGGATCATTTTTTTCCTAATTCTTAAGTCTGTTAGCAATGTACGGTGAGGGAGATGGAGTTGAGGAGGGCTGCCGGACCGGGCTGCATCCTCCCCTCGCCGGATCGGGCTGAACACTCCATCTCCCTCTACTCCCTGCCTGGAAATCCAGGAGAAAAGAAGGAGGTAAGTGGGTAAGTCTTGTAGAATCTATGTATTAGAGAGTTAATATTATGGTAAGTGATATAACTGGAGTAGATAAAGGCCCGCTCTTCCGAAGACTCTGGCATTATTTACCTCAACGACCCCCCCTGGCCGGTCCGTTGACCGGCTAGTTTGGAATAGGGAGACGAAGGCAGTGCACTGACCAATGCATGCTGTCAGTAGCCTCTTTGTCCATCACTTTCTATCCTTAAAACCTGGTGTAAATCTGTTTCTGTCCTGATTCATGATTCAACCTTTGTTCAATTCTCTCATTACTTTATTCTGGTAAATTAATACATTACTGTTAGAAATCGGAGAGGGATTATAAGGTCTAGTGTCTATATAAGTATAACAATATAACAGTCGCAGGACGCACACTCTGCATGTGACATAATTAGAGAAGCTAATGCTTATTTGTTTTATTTTTATTGTTCAATAAATCAAAAATCGACATCGTTCAATATAGTGAAAACAGCCTTGATTATTTTATTTTCAGAATCGCCCAGCCTTATGCAGGAGGAGTTCTTGGTTTAATAAATACTATACATCTCTATACATTTAAAAATATATACTCACCGCCAGCTTTGAACAATAGCCAGCCCCCTGTAACTTACTTCAGTTTTGGAAACAAGACATTCAAGGCATCCCTTAACTTAAATAAATAAGTCAAATAAAGTGTTTAACGGCCTAAAAAGTCTACACATCACAATTAAGATTCATTTTAACTCTGCATAAACCAAGAAATACTAAAGGAAATATGTACTAACAACGCAAAAAGTAGCATCTAATAAAAAACTCACGTTTTCAGCATAAATCATCAATGAACAATATCTAATATCAATTATGTTAAAAACATTTTAGTTTTGATCAATGAATAGAAATAATTAATTTCTACCTCTTCGTCTGTTGTGCTCTCATCAAGATATGCAGTCCTTTGACACATCCCTGCATGTGTATGTTTATATTTCTCATGGTTATTTGGGGTCTTCTCCATTTCTTTTGGTAGCAAATAAAATATGACTGGCAGGAACCAGAGATGTAGCAGGGAACCGCCTTTTACCTTTCCCCCTTGAGAAAATACCTGGGAAGGACCTGTCAGAAAACAGAAAACACAAAACAAAACTATTTATTAAAAAGCAAACAATATAAATTGTGTTTTTCTTTAAATCCTAAACAAACACAGCAAAAACACTAAATACCATGCTTATGCAGAAGTTGTGTGCCCCTTCTCCACTAATGCAGGTACAGTACAGAACGGGTCGCTTTGGAACGGTTATGCCTTGTTTCCATTACTTGTGTGCATTCCAAACCGACTCCAGCCGATCCCTTTTCTTTTGGATTACCTCAGCCTTGGTCCGAAGCGTGCTGAAGTGACCCAACAAGCCCAACTATGGACTGACTGATCCAGTTGAATGATATCCCTCTCACTCCTACCTAGCAGTGGTAGCCATTCATTGGCCTGGAGCTGTTTGTTCAAAGTTATGTCTCAGAATGTAATAACAGTAACATTCACTAAGATCAGAAATGTTCTCCATAAAATTGGAAATATTCAGGTTTTATTTTTCTTTGCTTTAAGTAGCTCCATATAAAAAAAACGAGTGTTTTATAAACTGTTTTATAGCATTCAGGGAGGGTTGTCGTTTTGATAAACCTGAAGTAGAAAGGCGACGGGAGACTCTACATTTATACGGGCTACAGCTCTGCTTGTAGCAGGAGAGAAAAACTACTTGATATCGGCTGCAGCTTCGGCCTCTAGGACTTCGGAAAACTGTGAGTGATGAAACAGATTTGTCAGGTCGCCAAGAGGAATGGAGCTGCGATCGGGGCTTTATCGGCTTCCATACGCCGGCTTCCATCAGGTAGCGGTAGCAGGCAAAGTCAGTGTGTGATGGAAAGGGGAAGACAGCAGCAGGCCGGTGATGTCGAGGAAGAGAGAATCCCGTGTACCAGCCGAGAAGCAGCATGTCTCTGTGGTGAACAGAGAGCTGGATTGGCTGGATGGTGGCAGAGTTGGAGTCTTCAGAGATTGGATGATCGTTGGTTAGATCAATACTGGCATGAAGAACACAGATCAGAAGATGGAGGTATGAGCAGATAAATGTCTGAGAGATGTGAGGTGAGTCAAAAGTCTTTTAACTTTTTATAGGACGTGTGTTGTCATGACGACTTTGTGGCTGCTTTTTGCTGGAGTTTTTGTTAAGCTAACCCCGCCAATGTCCTCCTCCACTACTGTTCTTCTGACATGGCAATGGAAACACAACTTACCTGTTCTAGACCATACCATGCTCTACCATTCGGGTCTGAAGTGAGTGAGCCTAATGGAAAAGGGGCATTGATTGAAGGTTTTTTGCCAAGTCTTTACCTGGTAATTTCCTGTTGAACTGATGGTCTTTCAGGAGTGACTGAATTGCTACTGTCGCAACCTTGGCTCTGTTCTCTGTAGGATGTTGCAAATGACAATATAATATCAGTTATATATTATACGTATATAATTTGTCTAATAACAATAAAGTTCAATGATTCAAGTATTAAGCTACAACTTCTGCCAAAGTAAACCTTGTATTTTGATTTGTCACAGCAGCATTTCTGCTGGTTAAAGTCAGCAACTGCAGTAAATGCCTTGCTGACTGAATAATATCATCTTGGCTAACCTGAAACAAATCCACAGAGACAAAAATAGGTTTATATGCAAAATAATTCAATTTACAATAAAACATGTACTACAAAAGAAGACACAATTTGTATCTTGATTTGGAAAATGGCTGAAATTACAGACTTTGACACAGGGATTTACACAAACATAACATTTAGTATAATCATTCACAATTTTTTAGATATTAATGTTAATATGTTTTATATAAAAGATGGTCTTTCACGGTCCTCAATGCTTATGTCTGATGATTGGCTCCTTAGATTAGAGTAAAAAGAGATTAACAAAAAGTACTATGATTAACTGCCTGTTTCACATAAATTATTTCTTAAACCTCGATGTTTTACATTTACTTTTTTTAAATCCTACCCAGCTGACTGTTTCTTTTAACATGAGTATCCCATTTTAATAACGATACAGTATAATTTTCCTCATGTATATTTTGCTTACTGTAAGGGGTCTTATTTTTTCTTTTCAGTTTTAATATTGCTTATTGCTGTCTGCACACCTCAATTTACACCCCAATTTCCCCAAGAAAAGATGTTTCTATTCAACGCTATTCTATTAAATAAATAAAGCACAGTAGCCTTACTTATTCCTACTGCTGGTCTCAAATTCCTGTTCATTAAAGCTCTCATCATCATATTCATATCGTCAGGTATAGAAATGTTCTTTTCTCAGTTTATCTGACCGTGTTTTACAGCATTAATTCATTTCACACCAGTTTTCCGTGTTCTCAGGATCGCAGCGATCTGCAACCATCGCTGTTGTTGACTCACTGGCTTTATTTACCCTCCACCAAATGCTATTCTTGTTCCTAATGTCTTATTTGTAGTGTCGTCTATCCTTCAAAATCTGAGGGAATATAATTTTGTAACGAGTCTCATAATTTACACAGAATGACAACTATCTCACTAAGCATGATGCTAGCATGTAGCTTATTGGCACAGTAGCCCTCAAAGAGAAGTTGAGGAAAGACCCCGTCTGTGTAATTTAGTTAATGAGAAACACATTTAAAGAAAAACCCTGGTTCAAAAAACACAAACTTGGAATATATATATACTAGGGCCGCGACTCGATTAAAATTTTTAATCTAATTAATTAGACGCCTTGTAATTAGTTAATCGAAATTAATCGCATTTTAATCGCACATAAATATTTGACCTGAGAAAAGTGAGAATTTTCTTCAGATAGATTTTTAGTATGAATAATGAATACATAAGTTTAAGTTATCAGGAATGATAAAAACCATCATTCTGTCACAACACCGATAACAGAATGAGTCATGGAGAAAGCGGAAATGTCTGTAAGATAGAAATAAAATAGAGGATGACCAGGAAGCTGCAGCGCAGATGTCCTCCACTGTCATCCCTCTTTGCAGAGCTGTGGAAGCAGCAGTGTGCGCCATGAAACAAGAGAGCCCACGAACGGGACAGAGTAGATGAGACCGTTCTGTCACCAAAACCTTCATAACAGGAAGAAATAGCATACGTTTTCTTTCCATCAGCTGCTGGAGGAACGACAGCATGCGGCTTAGCAGACATGAAACGGGATCTGCGCCCTTCTCTGCACGCCAGCGCCGGAAGGCTGCGGTGCTTAAAAAGATGCGATTAAAATGCGTTAAAAAATGTTAACGCGTTATTTTTGTGTAATTAATTAATCTTAATTAACACGTTAAATTCCCGGCCCTAAAATATACATACCGAGAGTTTGCTGCCGCCATTTTGCCGCTTCTCCGGGTCAAAACGAAAGCCTCTGAAGACAGAGGAGGCGCAGTAGTCATCCGTCAGTAAAAACAAATCCATTTCAAGTAGTAAAATAAATAAAACGAAATTAAAACGGCTGTCAAATTCTACTTTGCATTCAGTAACGACCTTCTTTTTAGATAAAAACCTCATCACTTACCTTCACCAAGCCGATAACAGTGCAATAGCCAGCTGACTGTTAACAAATGTCCCTTTGGCTAACGGGGTCATGTGACCAAAGGAACGTAATTTTATTGGCTAAGAGCCGCTCGACTCAATGTGGTGCTGATTGCTTTGGCTTGAATCATTAACAGTTCACCACATTTGAAGGCAAATTTTTGCAGGTGAATTTCTGCTGGTGAATTCCCGCAGGCGGATTTTTGCAGATGAATTTCTGCGGGTGAAATTTTGCATGCGAATTCTTGCAGATGAATTTTTTCCAGGTGGAATTTTGCAGGCAAATTTCTGCAGGTGAATTTTTTGCAGGTGAAATTTTGCAGGCAAATTTTTTGCTTGAGGATAAAAATTCTGTGTTATAAATTCAATGTCTAAAAAGAGTTGAATTCTGATGAGACTATATTTCTTCCATAAGTGTGTATATGGAAATTATTGCCTCACACAGGGCTCCATTATGTTGGGGAATTTATCAATTAAAAATAATTAATTTATTTATAATTGCTATGATCTATCTGGTTATGTTACGAATATTAACTAATAATTGTAAATTAGTAGTTCATTATTCTTTCATTCATTTAATTGGGGCACCACCAGTCTCTGGGCTAGAAACAAGATATTATATATAATCAAAAGGGGATTAGGGGAAGGACATGAATTATTTGCAATAATTCACACACACACTTTGATTCACTTTACCTAATTTATTCTAAAAACACAACTAAAATAAAAACACTACTTAAACCGAACGGTTCTGTCAAGACTACCGGTATACCTGGGCAATATGGCGACCAACGATGACGTCACCTAGGCGCGTCACAGTCGCTTCGTAGATACGTACAACGGATCACGCACGCGTGCGTAGATGCAAGATACGTCTACAAGCAGGCAAACACCGAAAGTAGGGGGATGTTTTATGGCTGATCTTTTATGTTTTCACTTTTTATTGATTTTCTGTGGCATAAAATACAAATGACAACTTACAAATGTTACACGCATTGTTTACAATGTTCCGCTAATAATGTCCGTAAGATTGGCATAACAGATAACAAAAGGTAAAACAAACCGAGCATGACTAACAAATGCTCTCTTATATCCCCCTTTCCTACCATAGAAAGAAAAAGAAGCGCCCAAAAACAAGAACATCAAGATTGTTTTGGTTTGCCCATGACATCCTGCCTAACTCTCTTCTTGTGTGATCGCAGATTTTCCTAGGGGGTCTAAGAATGGCTGACAGATTTCCTTAAACAATCCAATCGGACCTGATAGAGAATATCTGATCTTTTCCAGTTTAATGTGTAACAACACATCTTTGAGCCAATTATTGTGCGAGGATGGGTAAGCTCCCCTCCAGTTAAGCAGAATAAGGCGCCTGGCTTAGAGGGTTGTGAAGGCTCTCACCCGCCGGTTGGTTAAAGGAAAATTGTCCATACTGGTTGAGGGAACCCCAAATAGGGCTATATATATATATATATATATATATATGTGGGTTAATATTTCATTGAAAAACCATAGCTAATGTGTTAAACACCTGCTTCCAGAAGCTGGATAACTTTGGGCCGGACCAAAACATGTGTTTATGGTTAGCCTACGCAAGGTGACAGCTATTACAGCAGTTATTCACATTGGGGTCGATTTTTGCCAACCGTGAATTGGTGTAATGAACTCTGAGAAGAATCTTACATTGTAAGAGAACATGTCTAGCACATAGAGGACGAGCGGACTGCAGCCAAAATTGAGTCCCACTGATTATTCTGTAGGCTTAACCCCCTTTCTTCCTCCCAAGTCCGTCTTAGACGAGCCAGCCTGGTTGTGTCTGCTTTGTCAATCAGGTTGTAAATTGTTGAAATGGCCCCGCTCCGAGTGGGGTCGACGGCAAGCAGTGAGTTAATTGGGGTCCCAGGCGGGTGATTGGGGAAGTGAGGGTAGCAGGATTTCACAAAGTGACCGTTGCGAGTGCCTGGTGAGCTTCTGAACCTGTACATTACAGCAGTACATTATAAAGTACATTAAAGCAGATTATGTTCCCATGTATTATTTCAAATTGAGAGAAAAAGTATAACTATAATATCCAAAATTACCTTGCTTTATCCAGTTTTTCTCTGGACTTGAATTATCCAAAGGCTAATGCCGACAAGAACCAGATGCTCAAGTATGTTTGTTTCGCACATGAGGCAGGATGTCATGCCACATCATCTGAAATGATTGTCACTTCTTTACTACAATACCAAAAGTGGTTCACTATGTGTTACGTCCATTCCATGATGCTAGTATTTTCTTTAACCATGCCAGCCTGTGAAGATAAAAAAACAATCATTAGATGTATCTACATCACAGACATCTGTCATAGAAGAATGCAGGGACTATAACTCAAAATGATAAAAGCAGCATACTCATCATCTTTTTCCCCAAATTCTTTCCAGTATGCTAGATGTGAAGGGAATGCTGGAGATCTTTGTATTTGGCATGATCTGAACCTGTAACAAATAACACATTCGTTTAACTTACAATTTTGACAATTAATTGTAGAAATGAAGCATTCTGAAATCAGTTTCACTTACTACACAATGCAGTTATTTGTTGGTGAGGATCAGTGAGCACTTCTCTTGGAAAAAGACATCCATGGTTGTTATAAGGCATTGCTTCTCCATAAGTACAGACTTTCTGTCTGTTTCCCTCTTGACAACAGTCACAATGTTTCTAGATTCTTGTTCTATTGTTGTATATGTGCAAAAATGTGCCGAGTGGCCTACACACAAAAACACAAGAAGAGTACAGCAGTTAATCTCGGAAGTAAATCCATCACACAGTGTTCCATTCTATTGCCTATATTCCCGGGGGGTCCATTCTGTCATCTCTTATGGAAGAAAAAAATATTTTTGTTATAATATAAAAACAAACAACTGCCTGGTTGTGTTTCTATTGCTATCTCAGGAGCGTGGCAGTGAGTGAAGTCTTGGGCGGGCTTAATTTAGCAAAATTTTCCAGCAAAAATCTGTAAGTAAATCATCATGTCCAACACCGATCTTCTCACAATTTCAAAAGACTCATTCAGTCACCTCACATTGCTCAGTCATCTATCCATTCATGCCTCCAGTGCCTGATCTATGTTCTCTGCTGCTACTGGCTACCAGCCTCCTCACTGAAACCATAGGCTTGCTGTGGCTTCTCCATACTGTCACATGCCAACATCGCCGGCTCTATCACTCCCTGAACAGAGCCTACACCAATCCGCCTGTGGAACTTGACAACAACTCTGTTCCAATCATCTTGGCGACTTGACAAAAATCAGTGATCACTCACAGTTTTCCAACGTTACAGATGGCGATGCTGCAGCCGGTATGTTGCCCATTTTCTCTCCTGTTGCTCGCTGGCCTTTCACCATAAATGCCATTTATTTCTACAAATCACTCCAGTGCTTGTAGTCTGTCCAACCCCTGCCGTTGTATTACTTCAGGGTATGCTATTCACACTTTCATTTCTTTAGTTTGCCCCTGCAATGTTTCGAACTCCCTGGAATCCATGCTTCACCATTTTGTGACACTTCAAACAAGGGTGAAGTGCCAGGGCAATCAATGGCTACCACTGTTGGGTAGTAGTAAAAATGACATAACTTTATTGGACCAAACAGTTCAGTACATCAGATATGCGTGTTGGGTCACCTCGGCCTGCTTTGAACCAAGGCACAGATAATCAGCTCGTTCAGCTCGGTGAAGAGAAAAGTAAAGGAAAAGTGCTAAATGGGGTCTGAGTCTAGGGGGCATAAGTATCCTGTATTGACAAAGGTGTTTTGATCCACCATTCACATTTTCATTAAAAAGAAGATGAGGGTTATTTTGCGATAATTTTTTCCTCACAACAGTAAGTTTGTTGCCAACATAAAGTCTCCTCCCTGCATCCCAAACTTTAATAATGGGTGGGAATTCCACCTTCACAATCAGTCCACAAAAATACACAATTACACACAGTTACACAATATATAACTTTGACATCAAACAATGTGAACACACAAAATATAGCTACATTTTTGTTGGACAATTATTGAAGAGTAATTAAAATTTTTCATCATGCATTCATTTTACAAAAGAATAAAAAATGGTCTCTTAACCATTCCAACCAGACTCCTGTTCCACGATGTTTCAAGGTCACTTGAAATAGAACTCTCTCTGGACATACTATTAGTTTTTCTGGATTACTGTAATTACTTGTCAGGAAAAGCAGCTCTAGTTATGACACAAGCTGCAGCAAATTCCCATTTTAGACAATGCAGGCACTTTTCCCAGCCTAAAGTCCTTCACACATAATTTGGGTTTTTTTTGGTGTGGTTTAGATGTCCTCATCTGGTTTATTGGGGTTGCTATATCAAGAACAACTTAATCTATTACTGATGTCATGTAGTTGGGAAATTACCTTCATTTTGAAAGGCTTAGTGTGCATGAAGAAAAAAAACAAGTATATATTACAGATACATTCAATTAGAGCACATTATAGTAACATTGAATGAAGTAGTGCATGCAGTACTCTAAATGCTGTTGCAGATATTATTAAGAATGTAGTTATTTGGCTATTAATAGTCAAAAGACTGCGTATGGCAGTCAGTAAGATAAATAATTTATGAAAAATTATTAATATTTTTGGGGCACCCCCTGGGTTTTCTCAAACTATTTTAATAGTCAAATATATTTTTCTGTCTCATAATCTGAAGGATTGACCATAAACCTTGCCATATGTGTGTGTTGAATCACAGAGACACATTGACTTCCAAAATACAAAGTTTATTTACAGAAGAAGGAAAAGACAAACATTTAATCATTAATGCTAGTAAAAGAAAACACTACTGATAAAATAAATGAATAGTTAAAATAAAAAGATGAATATGTGATAAGATGAGAAACCATGGATTCTGATGTCAGTTCTTGATGAATTTGGATGTTTTTTTAGAATGAAAGCTAAATTAGCTTATCAATTGTAATTAGTCTAATTAATTTAGGACAATTAATTTATGTGTAAACCAATAAAACGGAAAATTAACATTCTTTGGATCAAGAAATGTTTGTTTGAAAATGATCTGGACAAGAGTAATTAACCTTTTGAGAATTACTTAATTCATGGATTGATCACCGGGGTGAACAATCTAGTTCCAGCATTTTGATCAAAAAGGAGTTCCAAACATGGCTAATAAGATTAGTTTCTATTATTATTTTATCTGAACTGATCTTTATTTGAACACCTGATTATTTATTCATTGAGGGCGACTTGGGCCTGAACACGTGAGTTAATCTTAGCCTTAGCTCCCTATAACACACGGGGGCGTTTGAAGTAGCTCCAATACAATTATTAAACAAATAAACAAAGAAAGGAAAACTCCTGTTTGATTGAGTAACTCAAATTGCAGGATTAAAAATGACTCTTTTTCAGGAAAGTCTTTAAAACAAAACACTGATTAAAGGTTTCAGGCCGCGGCCTGGTTTAGCCAAAGATAGCAAAATGAAAACTTATACAAGTTAACAATAAAAAGGAAACATCTTTAAAATTAGTTATCCTAACTAATTTGCCTCTACCCAAACAGACCTTATTAACATTTAAAGTCCTCCAAGCTGCTGCACGTCGATGAGGGAAGGGGGTCTCAAGGAGTGTTAGCTAGCAGGCTAAATAAAGGATCGCTAATCTAGCTAGCAGTGCTGGGAAGCTCCTGGCTCCGGCTTCCTCCTGGCTGGTTGCGTGGCGATTGGCACCCGGCATCCACCTTTTTAACACTACCTTTCTAGAGCACACCAGTTTGGCATTTACCTCTTATTGGCTCGGTGGCAGCAGCTAAATGCAGATTCTGGCAGGTTCAGCTCTCGGGACACGTGGCTAACAGCTCCCGTTTCTCAGCGGTCGGCAGTCTGAAACTCAGAGTGGTCTCATTGGAATCAGGGGATAAACAAATTCTTTGTTTATCAATTTTCAAGGTTCACCTGGAGTAGTCTTTGGGTTCCTTTGGAGTGGATTTCTCCCAGAAACTCGGTCTTCCCTCTGCCAGAGAAGGAAGATGGTTGGAGATTGTCTTCTGTTCTCCACCCGGCTGAAGCAGCATGCAGAAGAACGAACGGGTGGCCGCAGGGGCTATTTATGCCTTTTCAGTCTTCTTCTCCTTCTGTGGAGCTAGAGGGCAGGTAGTGCCACCCAATGGCTGTGTGTGTGAGACCCAAAAATGCAATGAATACTAGTCATGCACCACAGACAAAGTTGTGGAAAGAAATCCTCATCAGAGGTGTCCTCGTCATCTTCTTGGCTAGCATTACCCAGATCCTTGCAGCATCTTTGAATCTAGACACTACTCAGAAACAAACAACTGTTAATAGACTGAAGAACCTTGTCAATGTAAGCTTAAGAAAAAACATACTATGAAAACATTTACATGCTGTTCCTCAAATAATGCATGTCCTTGTGATTCAAAGTCTTGTTGCTATTCTTGAGCAATACTCAAGGAGAGCATGCTGGAACACGGCATTCAAGTATAACGGTGTTCAAGTATAATGGTGTTACTAACTGTGTTATTTTTTACGTAACGGAGTAATCTAATTAATTAACTTTCATAACGTTGCAACACCGTTGCTGTTAACAGGGATGTAAAGTGGGGGTTACTACAATGTGGTTGAATAAAGCTCAGCGTTGTCAGGCTTTCTGATAGTCACACTTTAGCTGAAGAGAGAGAGCAGGTGTTTGTAATGACACCGTTGCAAATAAAATGATGATTTGCTCGTTGGGCAGATACCCTGAGTGCTCTTGCTTTCTCACTGCATGCAGTAAAGATCATGGTAACCCTTTTTTTAAGTTGGATATTCGACGGACATTACAACGGAAACTCCCTCCAATGTCTCACCAAGAAATGCACTGATAGAGCGAAAACATCACTGCCGAAGGTAAGTCCTGAAGGTGCTGATTTTGATTTTAG
Source organism: Apricaphanius iberus (assembly GCA_028564705.1). Classification (NCBI taxonomy): domain Eukaryota; kingdom Metazoa; phylum Chordata; class Actinopteri; order Cyprinodontiformes; family Aphaniidae; genus Apricaphanius; species Apricaphanius iberus. The sequence continues at coordinate 138,237 of JAPXFQ010002030.1, forward strand.
GGTTTGGTATTCGATAAATCTTGCAGTATGTGCATATGGCAGCAAAGAGATTTATGGATTCATTAAAAAGAAAATTATAGTTGACTACTGTCATGGAAATCTGGGTGTCTGAGAAGCCTTGGATGAGAGAATAAAACAAGAGTGTCAGCCATATTCGTACATAGTTTATTCTACGTGCACGGGAGGGTCTCTTAGTGAGAACCCCCAAAGCTTCAGACAGATGTATGAGTTTATATACCGTTAGCCACACCCTAAGAATCAGCTTTTGTCAGATCATTACATCATACAGTTATGATAGGATAACCACAAGACCAATCACAGAACAACATGGAATCGGTAAACACAGGAAGTTTCACTTCAGCCGTCAGCAGTAAACAATCAGGAGATAGTTTCACTGGACACTCAGTATATGGATAACAATAAGGAACACTTAGTATAATGCTGAGAAAGACATTCACAGGAGCAGTCATACGTGTAACAACAGATAATAACAAGCTTTGTCATAAGTCAAGATGAGATGTTTACATACAATTGGTTCTTGTTTGTACCTTAGAATAAGAACAGCTGTCTAAGAGCTGAGTAAGAGGATTGAACCTTTCTAATGTCCCAGCATAATAAAATTTTCTCTCACAACTACATGAGCGGAAAAAAAGACAAACTGAAACATAAGAGCTGTTTGAAAGTTGTGTGCAATGAATAAAGTTTAATGACACACTATGATGTTCAGGGCCACTGCTGTCTATACGCAAGGCACGCAGAGTGCTTAGGGCCTCAGTAACTGGGGGTGGATCCCAAAAAAAATAATTACAGAGTTGAGTTATTACATTAGCAGATTGCTCAGAAAATACACAAATTAGTTGCCCACCGTTGAGTTTTTTTTCTTAATTATGTAACCTATCTGTCAAAATTCGGACAAAATAGCTATTTTTATAATTTACAAATTATCCAGTATGCTTTGTAGCTCACAGTAACCTTGTTAATTAACTAAACACTGCTAATTAAACAATTATTATGTCTATGGTGTTTCTGTATGATTAAAAAAAGCTCTGACAAATTATCAGTCTCTGTTTTGGGCATCTTTATCAGTTTTTGCTGCACTGGCAGGGGGTCAAAATGTCCCTCTCTGACAGTCCTATAGTGGTAACAAAATGGTGAATCATAAAATGTGTTAAATGTAAAACTTTGGACTGATAGATTACTTACCTAAAAAATCCTGTTGATAAATAAGTAAATTGTTTTTCTAATACATACATTGCATAATTACTAGAACTATTTCATTCAAGATTTTTGTTTTGTTATTTTCATTTTTGTACAATTGACTTATTGAAAAGATTGTTTTAGGCACAAAAAGCATGTTGAATTACCTCTGGAGAAGTCTATAAAAATATATGATTTTGTTCTATAGCTGAATAATAGTGTCTAATCTAATGATCTAATGATACAGAGGAGGCTTAAAATGGATTAAAGGCATCTTTTACAAAATTGAGAATGATTTATATATGTAATGCTGCTCTGTTATTTCATTTTCGCCCTGCGCTATAAATTATGTAATATATCCATTGCATTCCATATTTTTATTTAATTCCAATTTTAAAAGAAATAGCAAGAGTTTAAATGCGTTTTGGGTGCGTTTCTGTTTGGGGGTGGGGGTATGGGGGGGTAGCTCCTTGGCCAATCAAGCTTAGGGCCTCCAAAAGCCTAGCAGCGGCCCTGATAATGTTCATAGTAACAACATTAGTATCCAACATTCAACATCAAGAAAATAATATTGAAAAAAATATACCCAGACCCTTCCGTAACACTTGTTATGGGTGTTAGGATTCGGTGGTTGTGTGCTGGACAGTGGGTGTGTTGCTGTTCTTTCTCCAAACTTCTCACCACTAGGTGTTCCTCATTGATCCTCATCACCATCCTGCTCAAAAGGGGAGCGACGCCAGCCAGTTATAGCATGGTACATGGTCAGGTTACCTTCTGAGATTCCCCTTAAGAAACTTTGTTCAACCTTGAGAAACTTTGACTTACCTTCCGTTCTCCTCGTATATCCTCCCTGGGTTTCCAGTGACCTTCCAGTCCATCAGTCTGGGTTCCAGCCTGGTCAGCCTCTGCACCGCTCCCCTCACAGTAATCACATCAACACTCACCTTCATTACCGTTGTCATCAAACTGCTCACCTGTCCTTCTTCTGTCCCAGAAGCACCTTCCCCTGCTGAGAAAAGCAGAACTTGCCTTTGATCCTGGAAATCCTACGGACTCTTTTGTGTCATCCACTGGCAAAAACAACTGAAAGTTAATAGGTATTACAGGCCCACCTCCAGCCAACCACAGACACAGTTTTCAACTTACCTCATTCAAGCAACACTTCTCCTGACAACAAGGAAGTACCAAATTTCTGACATATAATGTCCAGATCCTCTTTATCCTTCTAATCTTAATATGTACACCTCTTGCAGTTTTACTCAACTCCCTGGTTTGCCGTTCCCCGGTTCCTCCCGAGATGATCCAGAGACCCTTGTTAAATAAAATCATTTTTAAGGAAATGTAAACTGTCTATTGTGTCTGGTCTTTTGCTGGCTCTCAGTCCTGAAACCAAATTATGTCAGCAGGTGGTGGTGGTTTTATTCGGCTTGTCTCTTGTTAGTTGCAGAGATAACTTGCCCTATTTGATACCCGAGAAAATAAGACCTAATTTAGTCAATTTTCAAAGAAAGATTTTATGGTTTAGCAGAACAATTAGAAAATAAATTAAGTTTTACATCACAATCTGAAACCAAATTATGTAGCTTAACAAGAAACAAAACAGTCCCAATTGAAAGGTATATTCATCCATCTACCTTAGAGGAAGCACATTTAACCCCCTATCTCAGAAATCGTGCCTAGACCGGAACCTGAAACCCCGGAACCGGAAGGGGTGTATTGTGACATAGGGAAGCCTGGTTTATGGCATAAGCTGGCAAGGTTTTGTGAAAGTTGTTAGAGGTGGGCTTCTGTAACCAAAAAATTAACCAAATAGTTTATTAAAATTTTTGACAGTATATTACATACGCTTTCTCTTACCTTCACTCTAAGAAATGATTCAAGAGGTTTGTTAGTATGACTTAAACATGTTTAGGAGTGCAGACAACTTACATTTATTCTCTTCTGGTGCTGTGTTTATATCTTTACATTCTTTTTTGGTCCTATTATTCAGTCTGTTTAGTTTTCTCTTTTCGCTATTACGTTTTCTTGTCTACTACGTCACAGCATTTGTTGTTGAACTGCCAAATAAGGTAATGGACTTCCGGGTAACCAATATCGTGAAGCCGCCATTTTTTCTCCCCCACAGGGATTTTGTAGTCCAAGGTCAGTCATGTCGAAATTACATGAAAACAAGTCAAAATGTTCAGTTATTGGGTGTGTAAACCCACACAAATCCCTACATCGACCCCCAGCATCAGATGTAGATGTGAGAAGTGCCTGGTTATATTTTATTTTTAGTGGAAATATACCGACATCTGTGGGGAAAGTTCTCCTCCTTTGCGCGAAGCACTTCGAGGATGAGTGCTTCAGCAACCTCGGTCTGTATCAGGAGGGATTTGCCAAAAAGACTTCGTCTGATTGAGGGGTCAGTTCCTTCTCTCCACGGAAACGACGAAAAAAGCAAAGCGGTAAGCTTCAAATAACACTAAAATGACAGTAAACTTTATTTTAGACATGAATGTTCTGTGTTGATATGTCGTACGGGCGATTGTTCTGATAGTTGTAGCATTGTACATTCTGCTTCTGTTAGCGATGTGTGCTAGCTTTTAGCTGAGGATATAACTGTACTGCATGCTTTGAATAAAATGATTGGGCTTTTTTTGCCGTTTTTTGTTGTGGGGTACACATTATGTACAGGAATTTAGCAAAGATCGCTTCGCAATAAAAAGTTTATCTGCCGGTAGTAATCGAATCAGACTACAAAAATGTCCCAACTGGGTGGAACGGAACGCTCTGTAACCTGAAGGGGGCGGGGCATGAAATGTTTCGCTTACATTTAAAGGGACCGCACCAAAATGAGTTGCTCTAAAGATGCTCCTCAGAACGCTATAAGGAGGGTCTGTGGGGCTACAATAACATGGAATTCAGACCAAACCACTGTGGTTCTACTTTACATAGACCACAAGTGAATGATTTACATGTGAAAAGGAAGGATTTAAAAGCATGATATATCTCCTTTAAGTCTATGGTGGAGGCCGTTGGAGGAGCCTCACGGTCTCTGCGGCACTTTGTGAGCTTTGGCTCCGTCAACTTTTCAAACTTTTCCTGCTTCAAAGCTCATAAAGCCAGCAGTGCAGAAATTCAGCTAGTTGACCTTTTGACGGTGCTGACGGCCCTGAAGCGGCGCGTTAACCAATCAGAGCTTATAATTGTAGTGATGTCACTACACTTATTTTGAATGTAGCGGGAGCAGGAAAAACCTACATTTTAAGTCTAGACAACGCAGATTTAAAAAATCATAAATAACACTTACCGAAGACAGATGGACAGGCACTCTTCGGGAGGAATAGAGAACCTGTAGTTGCTGTCCTGGTAGGAGATTTGAGCGCCGATGCGGCCCAAGAGGTCGTAAAATTAGGCGCGGGACAGACTGAAGTACTGCTGAAAGCGGACCTCATCCATAAATAGCTCCTGGAGCAAATGGTTAAACTCCCCAAACTCAGAACACATCCGTAGAATAGGGTGTATCCACAAACGGCTCTGATGTTGCAGAAGTCGACGTTGTCTAGCTTTATTTAGCGAAGCCACACTCTCAATACTATCTGCCATAGTTCAGAATGTCCGGCAACAGAAGAAGCCCCGCCCATGCGCTCTTTTTTTTTTGCTCAGAAGTGGCAGACTTCGCAAGCGTCAACATAGAAGCGTCAAACTAGATGCTTTGTGAGCTTTGCCTGACGCTGATAAAGCCTGCGGTTTGAATGCACCATAAGACTTATATTGTCTATCATATAACTGAGTTCTGTTTACCACGGTCACAAGTTAATCTGGCTGTCAACCTGTGCCCCAAAAACCCCTACCATGTATATTTTAGTTGAAAAGAGGGAGACGAGAGCCAGCTGTAGCGGTTGTAGTTACGGTAGTGTTGAGGTTAAAACACAGCTCAGAAACTCATTTTCGCAGAGTTCGACTCTTACTGTAGTTTTTTTGTTTTTGTTTTATTATATATTTCTTTATTACTTAAAGCTAGGTTTTGGTAATATTTTTAATGTCTCTGAGACGTGATAACTGGGCATGAAATGAGGCGGGTTGAAACAGTTTATTGCAGTGCTGAAAACAAACTTTGTGTTTGTTGGAGCTTCTTCAGATCAACTTTCAGTAGATACGGCTGACCTGGAAAAAAAGGGAAACATCGCTGAGACATTTTGGTAACCAACAAGTTGAAAACTATAGATTACCATCTGTTTTATCAATTGGATTGTTTGATTTCATTCTGTGTAAGTAAAACGGCATCGACAAGGGCAGCTAAGCAGTGTCCTTTGGCACAATAACATCTGTGGTAGCCATTAGCAACCACAGATGCTAACGGAAGTTGGAAACCAGTTAACACAAAAACCCGTTAATCCGTAACACCGGTGCTAGAAGAGGCTAGCTCTCGTAAAAGGGCAGGTTACTCAGTATGTTTACATGCATCTTGGTTGAGCTCTGGAGAGAAATCGGACTAAGAACATAATTAGTGTCGGCCTCTTTGTCCCAGTTTACATGTCAGTCAGAAAATCTAATTATTAGATGAAGTGAGTCATAAATCCACCTTTAAAAAAAAAACCTTAATGAGTGAGGTGCAGGATCAGCTGCTGAGTTCTCGCGAGAGCTGTGCATAGGTGAACATGGCGGTTATGTGGTAAAATATACAATCAGTCAGGTAAAATAAGAAAATCATTTTGAACCAAACGCAGCTTCTAAACTAACCATCAAGTTACTTTTTTTTTTTCCTCTAAACAACCTGGACGAGGAAACATTGGATTCGCTGGAGTGCTACCTAGACGAGTGCTTTGATAACATCGTTATGGGTAAGTCACGAAAACCTGCTTCGGATACAACAACAAGCACACCGTCGCAGAAGCGCACTCGTTCCGAGGCTAGCACATCCACCGACTCGCCAGATAGAAGCTACGGCGACATCCTGGACTCAATAGACAAGAAGCTAACCAGCCTGGACGCCCGTCTCGCGCTGGTTGAGGTTCTGCATAAAGAATTTCAGGCTCTGAGGGAATCGCTGGAGTTCAGCCAACAACAAGTAGCTTCGCTAGTTACAGAAAACCAAACACTAAAAGAAGATGTTAAGAAATTCACCGAGGGGATGAAGCAGTCTGGAGAAAACAAAAGCTTCAAAGAGTCTATTCTAGACATCCAGGCCCGATCAATGAGGGACAATCTTGTTTTTTCGGGGATACCAGAGCAGGCTGAGGTAGATGCTGAAGTAGCCGTGCGAAAGTTCATTCAACACCAGCTGAAACTGCCAGGCGACACGGTTAAAAACATAACCTTCCATCGAGTTCACCGACTCGGAGGTAAGAAGCCCAACAACACCCGCCCGCGACCAATTGTTGCAAAATTTGAACATTTTAAACAAAAAGAACATGTCAAAGGACGCGGGAGAGAGCTACAGGGGACGAATTACAGCGTTAATGATCAGTTTCCAAAAGAAATCCTGGACAGAAGACGCGTGTTATTTCCAATTAGAAAAAAACATATTAGTGAGGGCAGTAGGGCTACGGTTAGTGTGGATAAACTGTATGTTAACGGTCAGCTGTTTAGGGACCCTCAGGTTACTCCTTGGCTTTATTAGTCATATTTAACAGAACCAAGACAGAATTAGCTTTATCAGACAACTATAGTTTAAAAAAAAAAGCACAGCTCAGCAGGCTGTTTTTGTTTGTAAATGTGGGTAGGGGCAGGGCTGTGCACTAGATTGCTTTTTCTTTTTTTTTCTTCTTTTTTCTTTTTCTCTATTTTCTTTCTCACATTTGTACCACCAAATCTCTTTATCACCTTTTTTCCTTTTTCTCTCTCACACACACACAGACTTTTATCGTGGCATATTCATGTTTTTTTTCCATCATACTTTCATTATGTACACACTTGTATGGTGCATTATTTGCCTCGCTTTATCTCTGCTTCTGTTTTTTTTCAATCTGGCAACCCCATGGACAAACCAAAATTACACCTATATTCATCCTTGGCGATAGTACATGTCTAAGGTTTATCTTAGCTCTATGAATCCTGTAAAATTAATAACATGGAATATTCGCGGCGCTAGCTCCAGAGATAAAACCATTAAGATTTTTAACCATCTTACAAGACTGAAAGCAGATGTCGTCTTACTACAGGAGACTCATAAATCAAGTTCAACAGCTAATGATTTAAAAACACCAGAGTATCCTAATATATTTTCTTCATGCTATAACTCTAGACAACGAGGAGTAGCAATATTAATAAATAGAAATACTAATTTTAAAGTAATAGACACAGCTACAGATCCAGACGGTAGATTTATAATATTAAAACTATTTATAAATAACCAAAAGTTATGTATAGTTAGTATATATGGTCCAAATGTTGACGACCCCTCATTCTTTCATACTTTCTTCTCGGTTCTGGCTAATCACATGGATTGCTCACTTGTTCTTGGGGGAGATTTCAACTTTGGACTAAATGAAGAAATAGACAGCCTCAGTACAGCAGGGACTCAGCGCAGATGGCAATCCATAGATATAGTTAAACAGTACATGAGCGATTATGGACTCTGCGATGCATGGCGATCGCTTCATCCCAACGACAGAAAATACACTTTTTACTCAAACGTACATCATTCTTATTCTAGATTGGACTATTTGTTAGTCAGCAGCTCACTGTTGAATGACATTTCAGACACTGAGATACATCCTATAGTGATCAGCGATCACGCTCCTGTTTCTTTAAATTTAGCAAATAAAATTGCAACCCTTCAAAATAAAAATTGGAGATTTAATACATCATTACTTAAGGATAAAGAATTTATTAAATATATTGAAAAAGAATGGGCTTCATACATGGAATTTAATGATCTCCCTGGTATGTCGCCATCCACTCTCTGGGAGGCAGGGAAAGCTGTGATTAGAGGTAAAATAATTTCATTCTCATCAAATAAAAAGAGAACAGAAAATAAACATGTTCAGGAATTAGAAGAAACTATCAAATCATTAGAAGCTTCCCTGGATAAAGAGAGCTTAAGCAAAATACAGAAAGCAAAATTAGAATTAAATGAAATTATTTATAAACGGACGCAGTTCTTAATCCAAAGACTTCAAATAGAAAACTTTGAACATAGTATCAGGTTTATTCTTAGCTAATCAGTTAAAAATAAATAAAGGAAAAACAACTATATCTGCAATCAAAGACAAAATTGGGAATATAATATATGAGACCCTGAAAAAATAAAATCCAACAATTTCAAAAGATTTATAAGACGTTCTACACACCAGAGATAAACCCTTGTCAAATAATTGATATAGTACAATATTATGGATAAAATAACTCTTCTAAAACTTTCAGACAGTCAAACAAAGGCCCTGGAGCCCCTGGATTCCCCGCTAACAGTGACTCCAAGAGAGCCTCCAATCCATGCCTAAAAATAAGGCTCCAGGCCCAGATGGATTTCCAGGAGAGTTCTATAAAGAATTCTGGCACTAACATTTTACAAAATGTTACAAGAAACAAAGGAAAATGGTCGATTACCACCAAACATGAACTCTACCAACATCAATCTTCTATTAAAACCAGGAAAAGACCCTATGTCTCCTACCAGTTATCATCCCATTTCTCTTATCAATGTTGATCTTATAATAATTTGCAAAGCTCTTGCAAGAAGGATTGAGAAAATAACACCTCTACCTCTACCATCCTGATCAAAAAGGTTTTATTAAAGGTAGGCTCTCTTCCACAAATTCAAGTAGGATTAATAGTTTTAATAGATTATTCCTACTGTAAAAACGTCCAAACCTATATATTATCTTTAGATGCAGAACAAGCATTTGATAGAGTTAACTGGAAATTTTTATTTGCAGCCTTCCATAAATTTGGGTTCCGTAATTTGTTTTGTAAACTGGTTAAAAATATTATACAGCTCACCAACAGCATGTATTAGCACTAATAATCAAACATCATCAAGGTTTTTCCTTCAGAGAGGTACCAGGCAGGGATGTCCACTTTCTCCCTCCCTCTTTGCTATTTTTATTGAACCATTAGCAGCAGCAATCAGGCAAAATAATAATGTTAAAGGTATACAATGCAACAAAATAGAACATAAAATCAGTTTATACGCAGATGATGTACAACTATTTCTACAGCATTCACAAACTTCCTTGTATCAGGTAATTGAGTTAATAAAATCTTACTCAAGAGTTTCAGACTATTCCATAAATTGGTTAAAATCTACAGTCCTTCCAATCAACTGTTCTTACCAGAGTCCTGTTGCTTTACAGCTCCGGTCGGGAAATTTTACATATCTAGGTATCCATATCTCACCAAGACTTTCAGACTTATCTAAGCTAAATTACGTCCCACTTTTAAAAAAAGTGGAAGATGATCTGGCAAGATGGAAATCCCTTCCAATATCACTTATTGGAAGGGTAGCTACAATAAAAATGATGGTTTTGCCTAGAATCAATTATTTATTCTCAATGATCCCAAGCAAACCATCACCTGATTGGTTTAGATCTCTGGACTCTTCTGTTTCTAAATTCCTTTGGAAAGATAAACCCCCACGTATCAGCTTAAAAACACTACAGAAGTCCAAAGATAAAGGAGGTCTAGACCTACCAAACTTTCGTCATTATTTCTTAGCCATCAGACTCCAATACACATCAAGATGGGTAAAACACAGTTATATCGATGAGTGCTGGGTAGATGTAGAACAGACACTATGCAATAAGATAAAACTTTCAGATCTACCTTTTGTTAGCTCAAATATAAAACAAAATGAATGTTTTAAAAGTATTAATATCAGCTCCTCTCTCACAGCTTGGTGGGAATTTCTTAAAATGACAAAGACCTCACTAGTCCCATGCAGGCGTACACCCATCTGGAATAACCCGGATATCTTACAAAAAAAATGCATGATCAACTTTCCAGGCTGGAGTTGTAAAGGAATTGAATACCTGGAGCATATATTTGATGGAAGAGACTTTATCCAATTTAATACATTGGATAAACAATTCGGAATTAACAAGAATAAATTCTTAGAATACCAACAAATTAAATCAATTATAAAAAATAAATTTAGGCTCAATACAGTTGATTTACAAATTCCAGGAAAAGTTTTAGACTTCCTTAATCTTAACCCTCCCAAACTGCTATCTAAAATATACAAAACATTAAATAGAATAGATGAATCAATAGCCCTTCCTATTTCAAAATGGGAGATTGACTTGTCCATCTCAATAGTCCAAAACCTCTGGTCTCAAATTTCATTAAGAACCTTTAAATTTCTTAAAAATACTAATCTACGATTAATACAATATAAAATCCTTCATAGAGTGCATTATACAGGGCAACGGATGTCCAAGATGGGTTATACGCCGTCTGATACCTGTTTACAATGTACAAGCAATCTACCAGACAATTATATTCATGCTCTCTGGTTCTGCCCACCTGTTAACAAATATGCGTACCAGATATGTGAAGATCTATCAAAGTATCTGAAATGTAATATCACACCTGCTCCCACAGTTTGCTTCCTGGGAAATGTAGATGAAGTTACCATGGATACAAAGTCTATGCAATTATTTTACATCGCCTTATGCATCGCTAAGAAAAATATCCTCTTGAACTGGAAAAATAAAAATACTCTGAATATTAATCAATATAGAGATCTCCTTCTGGATTACATTGGTCTAGAAACGGCATCTGCCTCCACATCTGATCAATCTTTCTGGTCACCCTTGATCAGTTCCATCACCTAGTGGGGTCGGGCCCTTGATTCCGTTCTGTGGGACACGGTTGCCGATGTGGAGCTTAAGGGTTGGTGGTGACTGCGGGGAGGTCCTTGGGGGTGGGTCCGCTTGCGGTTCGGCGGTAGGTGCCGTGACCCTCGCCTGGGGTGGGACTTTGGGGGCTTTGTGTGGTGACTCCTAGTGGCTGTATGCGGCGCCTTAGAAGGCCGACGTCCTCCTTGGATTGACTGGGGCACCTCTTCTAGGGGTGCCGAGGTTGTAGAACAGGTTGGTGCCGTCCGGTGGATCGGTGGGGACCGTGCCTGGCGCCCAGTCCTCCTGCCGGTTCCAGGACTTCTGCTGGCTGGTCTGTTCGCCTGGTGGGGCTGTCCGGCATTGGCTGGGCCCCTGATCTTGGCGCCCTACGTGGGGCGGGATCTGGACCCGGGAGCTGGAAGATCTGGATGTCCAGGTGCCGGCTGGGCGCGGCCTGGGGAGGGCGTACATCCGCTGTGGCTCTTGCTGTGGCTCCCTGGCGTGTGGGTGTGTGGAGGCGGGCCGGGTTATTGGCGGTGGGTATTGGTCCGGGGTGGCGGCGGCGTGTGTTGTCCGTCGGTTGGCTGCGGATCCTCCTTGCCTGCGGCGGCGGCGGGGGGCCCTTGTCGGCTGGTCCCTGGTTGGGGCCCCGCTGGGGGGCGGGGTGCCCCTGGTCCCCGTGGCCTCCGGTTCCTGATCCGGGCCCGCCCTGGCGTAGCCGGTTACCGGCGGAGCCCGTTGGCTCGTCGCTGCGATCTCTCGGGCCCCAGCATTGCGGCTGGTGGGTGTTCCCCTGGGGCTTCCAGCTGTTCCCCTCTTGGCAGGTGATCGACCTTGCGCTGATCCGCCTGTGGCCTCTGTACTCTATGGGACCCTGGATGCATACATCTCTTATCTCCTCCATGTCTGTGCCGATTCCTGTAGGACGGATTGACGGTTCCTTACACCAGCTATCAATCACTTGCGTGGGGAAACCTTATTCCAACCTGCATGCTCGCACACACATGGGTGTGGGGACATAGGTGAGGACGTACATATCTTAAGCTGAGGTTATCATCATTAGTTAGTTGTTCACAGGAGCTTACCAGAAACATTTATATTATGTTCATTAATCAATGCTTGTGTGTAGTGAATGTGTAATTCTTAGTTTATTCTACTAGATCCGAACTATTGGTTTGGTTCTGTACAGTTTGTCGTTTTTGTTTTGTATTACTGTTTCTCTGCCGTCCGGCAGAGGTGGAGGACTGGGATGTTTTCTTGTGTTCTTTGTTTGCCTCCCTGTCTTGTGTCGTCGGTTCGCACCTCTGCTGGTCCGGTTTCTTTTCTTCACCTTCTTCCTTCTTGTCTCAGTTTAATGTCCATGACGTCAGGAAATTGAACCCACAGTAATCACTAATAAAGATTTTTCATACATATACATCAAGTGGCGTACTACAGCGAAGCTGTAATACTCTGCTTGGGAAAGTAAAACTGTTGGGCTTGTACTTGGTACTCAGACACCAATTCTGAGTAGCATACTGCTAGACAGGACACGTTAAAAAAAATAAATAAATAAAAAAATAAAAAAATTTAAAAAAATAAAAAAATTTACTGCGAAAGATGTTCCACGAAAGATCCGAGGAGGAATGGATGGATAGAATAGAGCGTCCTTGGTTCTTAGGGCTGGCAACTGGCTGCTAATGCTACCTGCATGCAACCGTCTTTCTGGGGCCCGCTCCTGTTGCCTACTCGGCATTACCAAGCTCTGGTCCAAACGCACTGGCGGTCTCAAGTCCAGGTTCCAGCTCCCTTGCAATCGCTAGTCCCGGCGTCCCGCTTCATTTTGGCATCTGTCATGCTGAACCCATTGGAGGGAAATGAGGTGGACCTTCCTCTGTTTTCTCAGCATTCAACATTAAAGTGAAAAATGAACATGAATTGGAATAAACATTTGAACTGAACACTATTACAAAAATACTGAACTTTGATATAAACCTGCCAAAAAATGTACATAACTGGAATACAGATAATTACTTGCTATATTTACTTTCAGTTGCAGACTCAGATTTTAAGAAATGCACAAGAATTATGGATGTGGTTGGTCTCTAGAGCTGCACCTTCAGGCCAGATTAGTCTGAATGATTCGGAAGCTACTCTCAGAATCAGAATCAGCTTTAATGGCCAAGTATGACACATACAAGTATGACGCATACAAGGAATTTGCAGATACAGTAGAACCTGTCCATCCAGGTCACTGTTGGGCATGCAGCCACCGGGCAGCGCTCCTGATGTGTAAGTGAAGAGGAGGACTAAATACTCTTTTTAAAATCAATTTAGGTTCCCATTATAGAAGTGCATGCATGCATGGTGTTTACTGAGTTAAAGTAGTAAAAAATATTAAGGAATTTGCATTAAAAAATGCATGAAAGTGTTAGAAAGAGAAGTTAACAATGAGTATTAAATGAGAATAAAATAAGGGAGGATTAAGACATAAGAGCACAGACAAATGTGAGACAGTGGGGAAATAAAGGGAAAATAAAAGACGGGGACCTTCCTTTTCCGTAAATACTCTGCTGAGATCCTGCTCCCACTCATACCACAGGAGAAAAGAGGTGAGGGGGTGCTTGTAGGAGGAGGAGGAGGACAGAAAAAAGATATACAGAGAGCAGAAGAAAACCAAAGAAAGCCTGTTGAATGGAGAAAAGGAGAATCCAGAGAATCAGGAAAGGAACAAGAGAGAGAGTTGAAAGGTGGCAGTTGTCAAGTTAGAACAGTGAGAGTATAATAGAGAAAAGGTGTGAAATAAGGAAGAAATTTGACTTCTACCAGACATTAGTGCCCTCTCAGCTCCATGGCTACTTGCACCTTTTTAAGACCTGTCAAGCTTTGTTTCATCACAGACAAATCATACCATCTTACCTGTAAGAGCTGCAGAAATACATCAGCCCACGTGCACTCAGCTCATGTTGCTGACACTGACAACCGCCATCTTAGTGATCTACAGAGAGTTAAATACTGTTTTAAATGGTTCTCTATCCAATTAACTGTAATCTGTGTGTGTGTGCATGGGTGCTTGTGTGTGTGTGTATTTATTGGAGAACGAGAGAGAGAAACAGGGGTAAGCACCCTAGTGAACTTTGCATCATAATCCTTGTGCATCTTTACACACACAACTTCATACATATAGTCACAGGAAGTAAGATAATGTGATATCACTGTTGGTCCACACATATATTTCTAGCCTTGAGCAGTAGTGGAGAATAACATTAACCTAATTTTAGATTACATTAGCTTCATGTGACTGTGTACAAACTGTAAATGCAAAACACAGCACTACATGAGTGTTTATGAGAAAAATGTGAATCCTTTACCTTAAGAATCAGCACCTCTAGATCCAAAACTATTGTCTTGAGCCAGAAAAAGGGTAGAGTGGCTTCTCTGGGTTGGGGAAAAATAGAAAAGAAGACTGATAGCGATGTTGGGTCACACACACAGCCATCGAGTGGCGCTAATCTACACTCTAGCCCCACGGGGGGTCTTTAAATACAGCCCACTTCCAGCTGCTCTCCCTTCACCATGCAGCTTCAAAGGGTTGAAACATGGAGAACCTTCCCCTTCTCACACAAGCCACTGACCAGGCTCGCTCCAGGACGCAAGGCAAGGCAAAGAAGTTTTATTTATATAGCATACTTTCAACACAAGGCAATTCAAGGTGCTTTACATGATTCAGTGATAATGATACCAAATACATGGTTACAGAAGCATGATTAGAGAATAACAGAAACATATAGGTTTAACAGATAGACACAATCAATCAATAAGAAAAGATTATGTAAGGAACACATTTATGCAATATAGATTAAAAACAGATAAAAAACAAATTTATGCAAGATCTGATCATTGGTCAGAATTTTTGGTCTCTTTCGAGCGGGTTCAGACGCATCGTCGTTCTGAGCAGCGTCCTTCAAAGTTGCTTTAGTATCCATTGAAAAATCCTTCTTTTTACCAAAACAATAAAAACAGCAATAAATCTAAATAGTTAAAGATGCAAAGAATGCAAAAACTTAAATTAACTATAAAAACTCTCTTCTTTCTTTTAAATCGAAACTGATTTAAATGTTATCAAGTATTTATCTGAATGGTATTTCTTAATCCCCCTTTATCAAGCTTCTATTTGTTTTTATAAAATGTAAAATTCGAGCTGGACAACAAAAATCTGTATCAAAATAAAAAATTTGTTTAAATTTAACAAGGTATTTGTTTATGTAATTTTTCTTATCTCTTTTTTATCCTCAATAAACTTTCTAAACCCAGTTACAAAAAAAGTCTTTCCACATAAATTCAATTAAAGTTATTGACAGAAAATACACACACACAGATTCATACACTTGTATTCTCCCCCCAAATAAGAAAACATTTAGGAGCTCATTTTTAGATTCTCAATAAATTATTTTAATGCAGAGGTTTTAGACAAATCTGTCACAAACTCGTAATCTGACCAGAGCCTGATTTTTCGGTACCGGCACTCCGAAAAAACACTCTGCAGACCCAGACAGACAGCCCAAACCTCCTTTTAGAACCAATAATCTGTGGCTTTCAAACCCCCTTTTGTTTAACATCAAAGCATATATTAAAGCTTGTTCATTTTAACCTCACTTTTCAGCTCAAAATGTATCATATCGCTTCCACAGCAAACATCTACAATTTCTCTTCAACAAGGCTGTGGCGCTGGAACTGGCACAACTCCGACAGCCGAGTCTTTTAGTTTGATATGTACACCGACTCGTGGGTGGGCACAACGGCGCCAGCCTAAAGCCAAAAGAAGAGAATCTTCCAACCGCTAATGAACGTCCCACACAGTGCTCCGCTTGCAATAATCTTCTAATAATTTCTTATGTCTAATATGTATATATTATTGTGTAGTTCACTTCACTTATCCACCACTACACACACTTACATATTAATTTAGTTTCCAATAATAGTGTATACTCGATCTGCAATTGTAAGACTCCTGCTCTCACACAGAGTTGAGATCTCAACACACAAACACATACACACCTCCCACCCCAAGGACCTTAGCAGCTACAGGCCGATAGCCTTGACATCGCATCTGATGAAGACCCTGGAGAGGTTGGTCCTTAACCATCTGCGCCCCCTGGTGGGGTCTTCATTGGATCCAATGCAGTTTGCTTACCAACCCGGCATCGGGGTGGAGGACGCCATCATCTACCTGCTGCACCAAGCTCTGACTCACCTGGAGAAACCTGGAAGCTCTGTGAGGATCATGTTCTTTGATTTCTCCAGTGCTTTCAACACCATCCAGCCACGACTCCTGAGGGACAAGCTGGAGCTGCCAGGAGTGGACCTCTACATGTCCCAGTGGATACTGGACTACCTCACAGGACGCCCACAGTATGTGAGGACTCAGGGCTGTGTCTCTGACACGCTGGTCTGCAGTACGGGGGCCCCACAGGGAACCGTGTTGGCACCGTTCCTCTTCACCCTCTACACTGCTGACTTCTGCATCAACTCCCCACACTGCCACCTACAGAAGTTCTCTGACGACTCTGCCATAGTTGGACTCATTACAGGTGATGACGACTCAGAATACAGACAGAGGACTCTGGACTTTGTGGACTGGTGCCAGCAGAACCACCTGCTAATCAACGCTGGGAAAACCAAGGAGTTGGTGGTGGACTTCCGGAGACACAGACCCAGCACACTGACACCGATGAACATCCAGGGAGCGGACATTGAGATAGTGGACTCTTATAGGTACCTGGGTGTTCACCTAAACAATAAACTGGACTGGAGCCACAACACTGATACTCTTTACAGGAAGGGTCAGAGAAGACTCTACCTGCTGAGGAGGCTGAGGTCATTTGGAGTCCAGGGAGCGCTGTTAAGGACCTTCTATGACTCTGTGGTGGCCTCCGTCATTTTTTACAGTACTGTATGTTGGAGCAGCAGTTTATCGACAGCTGAGAGGAAGAGATGGATAAACTCATCTGGAAGGCCAGCTCTGTTCTAGGATGCAGCCTGGATCCAGTGCAGGTGGTGGGAGACAGAAGGACTCTGGCTAAAATAACATCTTTGATGGACAGAGTCTCCCACCCCATGCATGGAAATGTTGCTGAACTGCAGAGCTCCTTCAGTGATAGACTGCTGCATCCTAGATGCACAAAGGAGCGTTTCCGCGGGTCCTTCCTCCCTGCAGCTGTCAGACTGTACAACCAAAACTGCTCCCAAGAAATATAAATTTTTAACACCTGCACTGTATCTTACATTTGCACTAAACAACCACACTGATATAATTTGCACATTATTTTCAACCTGATGTACATATTGTTATTCTGTGTTGATGTACATATTCTTCCTATTATTGTATTTTTTTTGTATATATTTTTCTGTTCTGTTACATATGTTGTATATTTGTTGTTTCTTTGGCTGCTGTTTACGACCGAATTTCCCCTGGTGGGACTATTAAAGGATTATTCTATTCTATTCTACACACGTTCTCCGCTCTGACAGCTAAACACTCATTCACAATCCTACCACAAACTCCTCACAATCAGCGACAGAGAATTATTTAAAAATCTCTTAGCGGTTTTTCTCACCTCTAAACAACGATTGCTTCACTGGCTGCTTCCTCCCCGCAGAGCCGTACGCCCACTGGCCTCCCGAGAACGCGTTCCAGAGGTGGGGTAGATCTCAGGTCCCTCAATCAGCCTTTTTGTGTATGGCCTTTAAGTAGTGGGTCACACCGATCCTCTCGGAGCGAAAGCAGACGGCGAAAAGAAAAACAAAGAGAGAAAAACATCAACTATACTTCAGCATTCAGACTGCTCATATTTTCATTGACCAACCCACACCGAAACTGTCTGCTTTGCCTCTTCCCCTTCGAGAGGCGCCTCTTCCCCTGTGAGAGGCTGAATGACTCTCGTTATGCGTTTCTCCGCTAAAAGGTGTCTCTAACCCTGTGAGAGACTTATATTACTGCTTTATGCCTTTCCCCGCGAAAGGCGTTTCTAACCCTTTGAGAGACTTATATTACTGCTATATGCCTCAATGAGAGGCCAGTCATTTGTCATTCATTTTGCACTGACCTGTTTATTTTCTTTTTTTTTTTTTTTACTTTTTTGGACTCATTTGTGGATCTCATCCCACGAGACATACCTTGCTCAGCCTTACTGAAGACCACACTGCCCTAGGCTCTTGGTGACACACGTCTGTAATCACGTAGGGACGACCACTCCCTAAGCAGGTCAGCGTCTTATTCCTTTAACAGCAGACAGTTTCAGCATTGAAAGGAGAAACTCAAACAGACCTGCACCGATTCAGTACAGATTCATCCAACAGTCTCCAACCTGCTGATCAAAGCAAATCCACAACAACCCACACCTATTTTCTATAATATTCACACACTTACTCATTTTTATCTCCCAGAAATCACGTCGGCTTGGTCACTAAATTGTTGAAAAATTCTTGACTTAACTGACCTGCTCCTTAAGGGAACAGGTGCCCAAATATGGGATATACTGTTTGAAGTCCATTTTTTCCAGCGTGTTCATTATTTCTGTTGGAGAGCAAAAATGTCCACTCGCAAACTGATATATTGATTTGGCCAAAAATCTCAGCTTTGCAAAGGGATGCACCTAAGTCTCCTCAGAATGCTTGCCGATCCAGAGTGGATGAAACATTTATTAGAATACAGATTCAAGATGGGTAAAACACAGTTATATCGATGAGTGCTGGGTAGATGTTGAACAGACACTATGCAATAAGATAAAACTTTCAGATCTCCCATTTATTAGCTCAAATATAAAACAAAATGAATGTTTTTAAAAGTATTAGTATCAGCTCCTCTCTGACAGCTTGGTGGGAATTTCTTAAAATGACACAGACCTTACTAGTCCCATGCAGACGTACACCCATCTGGAATAACCCGGATATCTTACAAAAAAATGCATGATCCACTTTCCAAAACTGGAGTTGTAAAGGAATTGAATACCTGGAGCATAGATTTGATGGAACAGAATTCTAGGAAAAGTTTTAGACTTCCTTAATCTTAACCCTCCCAAACTGCTATCTAAAATATACAAAACATTAAATAGAGTAGATGAATCAATAGCCCTTCCTATTTCAAAATGGGAGATGGACTTGTCCATCTCAATTGACCAAAACCTCTGGTCTCAGATTTCCTTAAGAACCTTTAAATTTCTGAAAAAATCCTAATCTACGATTAATACAATATAAAATCCTTCAAAGAGTACATTACACAGGCCAACGGATGTTCAATATGGGTTTTACGGCGTGTAATAGCTGTTTACAATGTACAAGCCATCTACCAGACAATTATATTGATGCTCTTTGGTTCTGCCCACCTGTCAAGAAATATTGGTACCAGATATGTGAAGACCTATCAAAGTGTCTGAAATGTAATATCACACCTTCTCCCACACTTTGCTTGCTGGGAAATTTAGATAAAGTTACCATGGATACAAAGTCTATGCAATTAGTTCACATTGCCTTTTGCATCGCTAAGAAAAATATCCTCTTGAACTGGAAAAATAAAAATACTCTGAATATTAATCAATATAGAGATCTCCTTCCGGATTACATTAGTCTAGAAACGGCTTCTGCCTCCACATCTGATCAATCTTTCTGGTCTCCCTTGATCAGCTCCATCACCTAGTGGGGCAGGGCCCTTGAATTTGTTCTGTGGGACACGGTTGCTGATGTGGAGCGGGTGGCCACGGCAGGTAGCCGGCATCTCTGGGCCCGATCAGTCATATTGGCACTGGACATGGCTCCTGGGTCTTGGTCCAAGCACTCTGTAGGGTGCTGGGGTGGGGCCCTTTGACCGGTGTCGGTTGGCCTCTGCGGTGGATTGGCCGGGTGGTGGGGTGTGGGCTGTTGGGTGGAGGTGCTGGGTTCGGTTGCCTCCCGTCCATCGGGCGGTAGTAGCAAGGCTGGAGGGTCTTGGCCTGGGGGGTCGGCCGCCTGGGGCTTCGGTCTGCTCATGGGCCCGGCGCGGCGTGTCCGGGGTATCCGAGTTGGTGGTGCGCCGGGTTCCGACATCAGCACATGGGCCCTCGGGGCGCTGGCGGTGCTTGGGGCCTCTCTTGTTGACAGGGAGGCTTGTACCATCTATCACAGGCGCTCTCCCTAACGGGGTGCGCTTAGGACGGGGGGGAGGGTGTACAGAGAGAGAGTCTATTGTCCTTTGTTTTGTTAGTAGTCTGAATGTTGGGATGGATTCAGGTCTCCCCCTGGGATGGGGGCAGACGGATGGCCTGGGCCCCCATGGGGCTCGGAGGGGCCGCTGCCGTGGGCCCCGACTTGACGTGCTGGAGCCTCCGACCCCTTGTGGATCGGCCTGAACGGGGGTGCCTATTGGGGTCAGCAGGGGCGCTGGCTCCCTGGGGATGGCATCGTGTCACCCCAGTTATTTCCTCCCCATCCCCATTTGCCTCTGTCCACCTGCTCCTTCATTCTACCATTCACAAGGCCTTGGGACGTGGGCACGTCACTGGGGTGTGGCATGGAGTTTCCGTCTTTGCTACCCGGCGGCGGCCTGGGTCCCAATTTTATTGAGCAACTTAGACACTTACACTTGCAACATTTACATGACACACGCACATGTAGGGACCTGGCAGACGGTGCTTATAAGGGGCCTCGCCTGTGGTGCCGGTTCCCACTGTTTAAATGCATCTAGACACTGAGGGCCCGGGGAGGGAGATGGGGGTACCAGGCAGTATTCCCATTCCCACCCCTCTGTTTTAAGTGCACATTAGAACAACATCCAACAACACCACAATTGAGCAGGGGGAGAGAGGCTGGGGGTCTTTCCACACCCCTGTTTGTTGGACCATCAGGGGTTGGAGCCTGGGTGGAATATCGGGCCGTCTGGTTGGGGACCTGGGCTGGTGGGCTACTCTTGCCGGGGTGGGGGCCTTGGCGGTCAGCTTGTCCCCGTCCTGGTGGGCAAGGGGTCCGTCTCCCGGTTGCAGGGGCAGGGTGCTCTATTGGGGCGTCTGTCCCTGGGCCTGGGAGTATAGAGTATGTATGGGGTGTATGAATGAGTTTACAGCGTCCTTTTTCCTGTGTCCTGTATTTGTAAGAATGTGTGCGCATGAGAGGGAGGGTACGTATGAGTGTCTCTGTCTGTCTATGTCAACTTGTCAGGTTGGGTGTTTGGCTGCCCTCTGGCCTGGTGCATCTTCTTCCCCTCCGTCACTCCCAGTCTGTGATGGATGCCCCTGTCCGCTGGTCGATGCCTGGGGCCGGGGGTCCCGGTTGCGGCCCGGCCCGGTCCTGGTGCATGCCTGGCTGGTCCTGGGTGGGCCAGTGTGTCGGGCGGCCGCTGTTTCGGGCCGACGTTCTCCTTGGATTGAATGGGGCACCTCTTATGGGGGTGCCGGAGTTGTAAAGTCGGTTGGTGCCATCCGGTGGATTGGTGGGGACCATGCCTGGCGCCCAGGCCTCCTGCCGGTTCCATGAGTTCTGCTACCTGGTCGGTTCATCTGGGGGGGGGGCTGTCCGGCATTGGCTGGACCCCTGATCTTGGCGCTCTGCGTGGGGCGGGATCTGGACCCGGTAGATCTGGATCTCCAGGTGCTGGCTGGGCGCAGCCTGGGGAGGGCGTACATCCGCTATGGCTTTTACTGTGGCTCCCTGGCGTGTGGTTGTGTGGGGGGGGCCGGGTTGTTGGCGGTGGGTATTGTTCCGGGGTGGCGGCAGCGTGTGTTGTCCATCGATCGGCTGCAGGTCCCTCCTGCCTAGCGGCGGGGGACCTCTGTTGGTGGGTCCCTGGTCGGGGCCCTGCTGGGGGCCAGGATGCCCCTGATCCCTGTGGCCTCCGGGTCCTGTTCCGGGCCTGCCCTGGCGTAGCCGGTTTCTGGCGGAGCCCGTGGGCTCGTCCCTACGACCTCTCGGGCCCCAGCATTGCGGCTGGTGGGTGTTCCCCTGGGGCTTCCATCTGTTCCTCTCTTGGTGGGTGATGGGCCCTGCGCTGGTCTGCCTGCGGCTCCTGTGCTCTGTGAGACCCTGGACGCATACGTCTCCTGCCTTCTTCATGTCTGTGTCGATTCCTGTAGGACGGATTGACGGCTCCTTACACCAGCTATCAATCACTTGCATGGGGAAACCTTATTCAGACCTGCATGCTCGCACACACACATTGGTGTGGGGACATTGGTGTGGACGGACATATCTTGAGCTGAGGTTATCGTCATTAGTTAGTTGTTACCAGGAGCTTACCAGAAACATTAGTATTGTTTATTAATTAATTAATTGTTTATTAATTAATTTATATTAGTATAGATGGGGGCCCATAGCCTGGGTAAAGTTTCGGCCCTTTTCCCCCAGCCTTCCACAATACAATCTTATGAGTAGGGGACGAAAAGTAGGGTGCCGTCCTTATTTTCGTCCCCTCCTCATAGGATTGCATATGGTGGAACCTGATCCCAAATGTCCATGGTGGACTTTGTTTTTTCTTCTCTGGGACATACATCCAGGGCCCCTGAGGATGGATTTTTAGCCCATAACGGAGGCCCATAGCCTGGGTACATGTAGCCAGATGTGGCCCTGTACTTTACCAGAGAACCAGGGGCCAAGACAGTGGATTATTAGCCCAGAACGGAGGCCCAAAGCCTGGATACGTGGAGCCAGAGGTGTCCTTGTACTGACTTAGAGAACCAGGGGCCCAGACAGTGGGTCTGTAGCCCAGGATGGGGGCCCATAGCCTGGGTAACGTTTTGGCCCTTTGCCCCCAGCCTCCCATCATGCAATCTTATGAGAAGGGGACGGAAAGTAGGGCGTCCTCCTTATTTCCGTCCCCTCCTGATAGGATTGCATTGTGGAAAGCTGGGGGCAAAGGGACGAGGCCTTACCCGGGCTACAGTCACCCATCCTGGGATAAAGATTCACCATCGGGGTCCCCGGATGACTTTGGTTATTTGACATCCAGGGACCCTGACGGTGGATTTTAAGCCCAGCATGGGGGCCCATAGCCTGGGCCCATAGCCTTTGACCCCAGCCTTCCATAATGCAATCCTATGAGGAGGGGACGAAAAGTTTTTTGGTCCACCTGCATCCAGACCCCCGGTACTCCTCCATCCAGACACCACTGGCCCACTGCTGGATCACCTCCAGAACCCGTCTTACCAGGCGTACCATGGCTCCCACTCTTTACCCCCCCACCCCCCGCGGACTGAACCGATCAATCCGCGCCGACAAAAGTCTCGTGCCTCTGGTAAGGTAGGATCCTGTCCCCTCCTCATAGGCTCCCATTGTTGGAACCTGATGCAAAATGTACACAGCCCAGTGTTGAATAAAAACCTAAGTGTCACCATGGACATTTGACATAAGGTTTCCATAATGCAATCCTATGAGGCGGGGACGGAAAAAACACTTAGTGAAAAATCCTGCCTTACCAGAGGCGCGAGCTGCCTTACCAGAGGCACGAGCCGCCTTAACAGAGGCACGAGCCATCCAGGATTTTTAGCCCAGGATGAGGGCCTGGTGCTAGTGTAAGGCCTCGTCCTTTTGCCCCCAGCTTTCCACAATGGAAGCCTATGAGGCGGGGACGGAAAGTAGGGTATCAAATGTCCATGGGGACACTGTGGTTCTTGGGCACTGGGACAGGCATCCAGGGACCCTGACGGTGATCTTTATCCCAGGGTTGGGGCCCGCTGAACCTCACGGGGTCGGGGCCCCTATCCTGGGTAAGGCCTCGTCCCTTTGCCCCCAAGCTTCCACAATGCAATCCTATGAGGAGGGGATAAAAAGTAGGGTCGGGGGCTCGAGAAGGACCATCACGTCCGTTTGGGACAGTTTCGGTCCCCTCCCCATCAAGGCCTTAAAGGCCTATGAGCCGGGGCCAGAAAATGTGCCAAAATGAAGCCAGGAAGAAGGCCCGCGGGCCCCGGTCAGTGTCAGTTTGGGACAGTTTTGGTCCCCTCCCCATAAAGGCCTATGAGCCGGGGTCGGAATATGTGCCGAATGGACAGGTCCGTTTGGGACACGTTCCGGCCCCGGCCCATCAAGGTTCGCATCCCCATGCAATCTTATGAGCGGGGACCGAAAAATGTCCGTTTGGGACATGTTTGAGCCCCGGACGACCAAATTTGCTCCACCTGGTGGCCGTTTTGCGCCGACGTCCTTTTGGCATAGGATTGCATTGGACTTTGAAAAATCGCACCGCGGACACCGTGCGACTCAGGGGGCGGGGAAAAATCATGAAGGTGTAAAGGGGGTCCGGCTAATTTACGAGGGGGGACCCAGGCCCCGGGGACCCACGGCTCGGCCGGGGGGATTTTTTGAAAATGTGGTCCACCGTCCCTAATTTGTAACATTGAGCCTATGCCAAGTGGATGTGAGTGCCCTAGGTGTACTAAGAGCTTGGGGAATAGTTGGCTCGATAGAGCTATGATCCTGTGTGAGTTTGGCAACTCTATTAAAAAGAAACCTAGGATTATTTTTATTCTCCTCGATTAAAGATGAATAATATGCTGTTCTAGCTGTTTGAAGGCTCTTTTTATATAGCAATAGACTATTTTTCCACACTAAATAGGAATCCTGTAAATGCGTGGAGCGCCATTTTCTCTCTAGTTTTCTAACGTTCTTCTTCAGCGTACGTAGCTCTGAATTAAACCAGGGAGCTAATTTTCTATGGCTAGCTACCTTCTTTTTCAGTGGGGGCAACTTTGTCTATTGCGAGACGCAGGGAAGAATTAACGCTATGAACTAGAACGTCAAGTTGTGAGGGGTCAGGAGTTAAATCACTGTTTTCTGTTGTACTTTTATGTACTGAGGAAATTAAAGTTGGAAGAGCTTCTTTAAAATTTGCTACAGCATTGTCTGATAAAATTCTAGAGTAATGAAGTTTTCTTTCAGGTTTGATATGATCCGTTAGAGTAAGTTTAAAAGTGATAAGGAAATGATCAGACAGGATAGGGTTATGTGGAAAGACTGTTATTTCTTCACAGTCAATGCCATAAGTCAGCACAAGATCTAAGGTGTGGTGACCACGATGGGTTGGTCCCTGCACATTTTGAGTAAAGCCTATTGAGTCTAAGATAATGTTAAAAGCTGTATTTAGACTATCACTTTCATTATCAACATGAATATTGAAGTCTCCGACTATAATGACTTTATCAGTGTTTAAAACTAAGTCAGATAGAAAATCTGAAATCTGATCTAAAAATTGAGAATAAGGGCCTGGTGGACGATATAAGACCACAAACAAAAGTGGCTTTACTGCTTTGTTATGTGTATGAGGAAGGCTAAAGATTAAATGCTCAAAGGAACTGTAACTATTATTTTTTTGGAGATTAATTAGTAAATCTGAATGAAAGATAGTTGCTACTCCACCTCCTCGACCAGTACTTCGAGGGACACTAAAGTTTAAGTAGCTAGGGGGAGTTGACTCATTTATTGTGACATGGTCCTCTTCCTGCAACCATGTCTCTGCAAGACAAAACAAATCAATATTATTTTCACAAATTAAGTCATTTACTAAGAGTGTTTTTGAGGGGAGAGATCTTATGTTTAGTAAACCACATTTAATTGATTTATTTTTCTGTTCAGTCGGAGTTGTATTTATCTTTATGAGATTTTTATACTTTGCTCTAGTAGCATTAACTTTTAATTCATTAGTTTTGGGCAGTGGACGGGAAACTGTCTCTATAGGGTAGTGGGTGGGTGGCAGTCCCTGATCCCTGAGCTGGACTCTGGGTTGTCACGGCTTTGGGGAACTAGAGATAACCCTATCAATGTTCCTGGAAAGAAGCGAAGCTCCGTCCGCGGTGGGATGGATGCCGTCTCTACGTAACAGTCCAGGTTTTCCCCAGAAGGCCCCCCAGTTATCAATGTAGCCCACATCGTTTTCTGGACACCACCTTGACAACCAAAGGTGAAACGACAGCATACGGCTGTACATGTCATCGCTAGTACGATCAGGCAGGGGACCAGAAAAAATTACAGAGCCAGACATCTTTTTGGCAGCCCTATACACCAAAGCTACGCTAATTTTAGTGACCTCCGATTGCCTTCGCCGGGTGTCATTGCCACCAGCATGGATAACGATCCTGCTATACCGTCGTTTGTCCTTGGCCAAAAGCTTTAGATGGGACCAAATGTCCACAGCTCTGGCCCCTGGAAGGCATTTGACGGATGTCTTTCGTTTCTCTGGAGCCAGGTTCCTAACTATGGAGCTGCCAATTACAAGAATCGGCCTCTCCTGCTCGGAGGGTGCCTATTGTTCACAGAAAGGGACTGGAGGTTGGCTGCGCACTGGGGTCTGGCACTAGGCTTCCTACGAAGCCTAGCTTCCAGCTCGTCTCAGATCCCGGCTACAGGGGAGCTGTTGGAGGACGGGTAAGGGGTCCTGTACTAATTGACTCCGCGCTAGCTACTGCTGGGCCTGGCTGTTCTACAGCGCGGAGCCGGGCCTCTAGCTCAGAAACCCTCGCCTCCAAGGCTACAAAAATGCTGCTACACAGCTTGGTATTTATGACTGTTGTAAAAGCCTGGTACAAATTTAAGATTGTTTCTACTTCATTGACCAGCTGAATGGAGCAATAATTCACAAACGGCGGCAACACCTCAGTATGCAGCGAGATTCAAAGCCCTCATGAGGAAGCGACGCGCTGAATGAACCGATGTTGTCACCCGCTCAAACCGAGTCCTCGGTCACATGATTTCTTCATTCTTGACGCACGCCTCGAATCGAGATTTCATCTGGCACACCGACTTTTGCTCGAGACACACCCCGGTTAATTTGTCCCATCACTACCCATGAAGTAAATCACAAACATTGAGGAAACAGAGCCATTGTTTTGTCCTCAAAGCCCAACGAAAGCCCCCCCCCCATCAACATGGAGAAGCCTGAAGAACCTTAAATCATTTTATAAGGTCTGTTCTGCCAAAATTAGTTAAGGATTTAAGGGTTGTGTTTCACTGTGATTTGTTACTGTGAGTAATATATTATCTGCTATTTGTTTTGGTAAAGACAGGCAGTCAAGCCTGAAGTTTTAACCAGTGTTTTTCCTGCCCATGAGTCCTTTAATCCTGCAATTTGAGTTACTCAGTCTGACAGGAGATCCTTTTTCTTTGTTTAATGTTCAATAAGTGTATCAGTGGCTCCAAACCTCACCAAGTGGGCTACCTAGAAGCTATTTGTTAAGATAAGCCCCATGTGACTGGTTTAGGCCTGCACAGTGTTCAAATAGAGATTGGTTCAAAGTAGTTTGTTTAAGAACAGAATATGAATCTTATTATTTGTGTTAGAACTTGCCTTAATGCATCAAAATACAGGAATTAGATTTTTTTACTGCATTGATCAATCTATAATAGAAGTGATTTTATTAAGGCTTGTAAAAGGCTTATTAATGACTTCTTATCCAGATAATTTTTAAACAAAACATTTCTTAATCAAAATAATGCTTTATTTTTCCATTGCTTATTGGTTTAGGCATAATCAATGGTGCTAATTAGTTAAACTAATCACAATTAGGAAGCTAATTTAGCTTTCATTCCAGCTTTGCAAAATAATCCTTAGTTCTTAAAAGCATCCAGACTCCTCCAGAACTGTGACATCAGAATTTATGGTTTCTATTTTATTGCATATCTATCCATTCATTGTGTTCTTTTATTTTTGGTTATTCCTTTATTTTGATCAGAAGTGTGTTTGTTTCTAGCTTGGGTGATTCAATGTTTGTCTTTTTCTTCCTTTGTAAATAAACTTTTGTATTTTGGAAAGTCAATGTTTGTCTATTATTCAGCATACATAGATAGTTATATGTTCAATACAAGTCTAGAACAAATGCCTTCTTTTTTTTATTATTGCAATTTTAAAATAAAAAAAAAAAAAAAAGAACAAACTCCTTCTTGATATTCACCTCAGACTGATATATAAATTTGGCTAGTTCCTGACTGGTCAGGCGGTGCCCCGTTAGCAATAATTTTCCATAAATTATTAATCTTATTAATTGCCATAAGCGATCCTTTAACAAATGATAGCTGAATAGCTGCATTTCCTCCAAATACCCAACAGTGTGCACACCTTTAATCTATTACTGTACTGAAGTACGTTTTGACTATATTCCAGGATTCAGTTTTCATTGATAGAGACCAGCCTTAAACTATTTGAGAATCTGATCAACCATAAATAGTTTATCTATCCTAACTGGATTTCCCTGACATTACATCATTTTACTAAAGCCATAATGTGCACGTTAGAAAAGATTAAAATGATATGTTTTTACAAAGTTTTCAGTCAGAAAAGGGCTACAACGGGACTTCCGGATGAAAGCGAAGCAGGAGACAGCATAATTGACCAGCTCCCGAGCGGCCTAGCTACCCCCTGAAATTGACATGTGAAAACATAACCAACAATAATTATAATAGTATGCCAGGGGGTTACAAGAGGAAGACAAGAGGAATTCGACAAGAAAAAATGGAGAAAGAGGTCTTTTCACCGAAAGAAGTCGACGGCGCAAGCAAGCTAAAGCCACACAGAGCTCTGGAGTGAATGGAAGCTAATATTCTCGCTGAGCTGAAAGAAGTTCAAGCTAACTTGAAAAAGAAATAACTGATCAGACTGGACTTGTGAAATCAGAAATGGCAGAATTTAGAAATGACATGGGAAGACGACTTGACAAAATCGTTGCGGACATGAAAGAGGTTACAAACAGGATCGAAGGAGTCGAGCAAAGGGTGGCCGATGTGGAGGAGTTCACCGTAGACGCCAAGGGCGTCCTTGGCTATACTCTCCAGCTACAAGAGGACCTCCGGTCACGTCTATCCGACTTGGAAGCCCGTTCACGCAGGAACAACATAAGTGTTCACGGCATAACAGAAGGAGAGGAAGGGGACAACATGGCAGAGTTTATCGAGACCTTCATAAAGAGAGAACTCTCCCTAACTGACATTAATCTGCGCATACAGCGCTGTCTTCGTTCCATGGGCCCCAGACGACCACTGGGATCCAACCCCAGATCCATCGTGATTAATTTCTTGGAGAAAAAGACAAAAGCCTTGATCCTCCGCTCGGCGTGGGCTAAAAAAGAAATACAGCTGAACGGTAGACATGTGTACTTTGACCAAGACTACCCCAGTGAGATCTTGGCTAAACGTAAAGCATACAACTCGATCAGGAGGATTCTAAAAGAGAGGGGAATCCGCTTCCAAACCCTGTACCCATCTAAACTGCGAGTGTTTTTTGATAACGGGCCTGTGGTTTATAACAGCATGTAAGACGCATCTGAGGACCTAAAAAAGAGGAAGATGATGGAAGGGGGAGCGGATGACCCGGTAACGCGCACCTCCACACCCAGACCGAACACATCTTCCTGGAAAAAACGAGTGGGACACCGCGGTGGAACCGAGAGGCACAGATGAAATACATCCAGGAAAAACTCCAGGGATTCGAGCGGAACGATGGCATCATCTAAACTTCTTCCGTAGCAAGAATGCAGCTTTGCAGACGAACGGAACACGTGTATAATCTACGTGACGCCAGCGCCTACATAATATTTACAAGAAGCTCTACAGCACAGTACATGTCTGCCTGTCCCATTAACCGAAGAGAACAATAGCTGCTCAGAAGAAGCAAGTTTTTGGTGTGGACAGACGATGAGATCGATTTATTATTCTTCGCTGTTGTCTTTGTCTGTAGTGTCGTATTGTTATTGACGCAGCATTCATTGATGCCACTTCCTTTCATTATCCGGGGAAGCTGTCCACACTAGGTCGTTTAGCCGTTGAATTAAGATTTACACGGCTCTCTTACCCGGCTAATAGTTATCCGGCCACAGACCTTAAACGACGCCGGGTTAGTGTGGACGATAGAGGGGTGTAGACTAAATAATTATAAGTTTAAGGCATTACCCGGCTGAAATGCAGATAGTGGTTGAACTTTGACTTGTGTTTGTTGTCAGAGTTTAAATCATATGTTCAGAAACAAACTTCTAGAAGTATTCAAGAAGGGAAATTACATCTTCTGAGGGAGGTGGACCGGAGGGAATATTACATATACAGTGATATGTACCAGTCATGGAGAACAGTGTGCGTTTATTTTGGTTGTCCACAATATCTCAGTTTTTGCTTCAAAAGTTAACATGGCACTGATATTTTGAAGTTGTTTCGAAAGCTACAAGAGCTAGGGGTTTCTTCTTATTTAATATGTATTCTACTCTACTGGTACACAAAACATTACAAGTAAGATGGGGTAATCTCATCGCTGAGCCTTTTCTTGTTAATAATGGGGTTTGGTTGTTGGTGGCATTCTGAAATGGAAAACAACAAGTTTGAAACTAATGTTTATAAAACACATGCTTATCAGGTTGTAACCTGTAACCTGCAGGAAAAGTTATGGTGGTAGGGAAATTGCCTCCAATATAAAGGGCATTAACATACATTCACTAGTCACACAGTACAGTAGCTACTGTTTGGTTAATCTATCGTCCTCTCTGATTATTATCCTGACAGGTATGTAGCTCAAGAACAATTAGAACACACCCTAAACACCTGAACATTCACACCTGCTCCACCATCTCAGTGCATCCCCAACTGCTGCTTTGACTGTGAATTGATTAGAAATGAGCAGGGATTTCTTTAGAAGGGCTTCCTTTAATCATTTTTATCTTTTTGGGCAATTACAAAAGTGTTATACTTCTGTGACAATTCTGGGGAAGTGGATAGACAATGGAACTAATAAATGACCCCTGTT
This sequence comes from Apricaphanius iberus, assembly GCA_028564705.1. Taxonomy (NCBI): domain Eukaryota; kingdom Metazoa; phylum Chordata; class Actinopteri; order Cyprinodontiformes; family Aphaniidae; genus Apricaphanius; species Apricaphanius iberus. Next base: position 168,912 of record JAPXFQ010002030.1, read on the forward strand.
GGCTGGATTATCCACTTCACCAGGTGCTCTTGTGTAGCTAAGAGTGGACCTGGGTGTTGTAACACTTCCACCAAGAGGGGACCTGCGATCCTAGAGGGGACATTACATTAAATGTAATTTTTGAAAGTGAACCTTACAATACTTCAGTCTTTAGAGTATTTCAACTTATCACATTGTTATTTGGCTGTGTTGTGCAGAACTTCAGTTTCTTTATATTTTAAAGCACTAAAAAAGGAGCATATATGTCAACACAAATGCAAACTTGAATTACAAAAAACAAGAAACGTCTTGCAGTAGTTTAACACAGGACTGATCTTCGTTCATCCACCAGAATAATCCGTTATTTCTCAGACAAACTGATAATTTTGTCAGTAAACCTAACAGAAAAAAATGTAAGTAAAAAATAGAAACTAGAATTGTTTAAAAATAAGTAATTAATGTTGCAGTAATTTAACACAGGACTCTCTTCATTCTCTTCAGACCAACATAATAATAATTATGATTATTTACATATTAAAATACCAGTACAAATTAACTACAGTGGAGTTACAGAGTGCCAGCACATGCAAGAAGCTGTGTAAAAAAGCTATTTTTCAAAGGTTTTGGCTCCATAAGTCCAGTGAGGAAGAGTTAAATAAATTTAAACCAACAATCAAACTTGTTGTTTTTATTAAAACATAAAATTCAATCATTCATATTTTGCTTAATATGCCATTAAATATGTCTGATTTAGTTAGAAAGCATAATCAAATATGACCTAACTTTTAAAACTATCTAAAACGAATAACCATGAATTGATTTGCTTGTAAGAATGTATGAAGGGTCTTTTACAATTCGGCAGCAATTTCAATAACCCATTTAATTGTTTTAAACAGTTTAAGACTATTAATGTTGAAGCACGGCAGCCATCTTGGATAGGTTCCCATTCATTCTAACTGTGTGTCCAGACCAAACGCGATAGGAGCGACTAGAGCTTCAGGTTTACATGTAAAATCAATGGAGGAGCGCGATGAAGCCCGACTTGGTGTCCCGCGACACTTCAGAAGCAGATTTGCATCGCAAAAAAGCTTTTCTGCCTGATTTGCGCGAACAATTCGCGCTACAGATGCGATGGAAAATTCGCGCTGCATTTTATGTGGTGCATTTTTTGCATTCGCGCTCATGGTGTCTATCGCTTGAGTTGGAAAAATCTGAACTCCAGCGTCAAATCGCGCCGCGCCAACCAATCAGGGGACAGAGTTTCAGTGATTCTGTGACTGTCATGGAGTCTGTCCTGAATCCTGCCTCCATGTCCTCAGCAGGACATGGAGGAAATACTGATAAACACCGTGGCTAATCACCCCGAGCTACATGACACAAGTAGTTTTCTATACAGAGACAAAAAAAAAAAAAAAAACTATTTAGACAGGAATGCACCTCTCGGCCTAGAACTGAGCCTTGAAACAGCCTCCTCACCTGGTTTCCTGGTATCAGCTCCCGCACCACATATCCGTAGCTCACCAAACCTCCATCAGGTCGGTCCATAATCCACCGCCATCTGCACTGTAGCCCCAGCTCTGCTGAAGGCCAGTTCGCGCGTGAAATTACAATATTTGAAGCGGGACCAGTTCGCGTTGTACACGCTTCAAGGTGCGAATGTTCAAGCATCCAGCTGGGGGCATGTGGCGCGTTTTGACGCTTTTGGTGTGGACACACAGTAACGGAGCAAAGCTTCTCAAGTTTCCTTGCACCTATTTTATTTCGAGTGGTTTTTATTTCAAAACATTTTTTTCACAAAGTTTTACTTCATTTTTATACTTATTAAAAAATAGCAAAACTTATCCAAATAAATATGCATCATTTTATATCTAGATGATATTTAGTTTGATTTAATGCAGGAAGCAATGTCTCTCCAGGAGGTCAGGAACCCTCCTGCCCCCAGCGTCCCGGTCACCACCATACTTCCAGCGGTCAGGCACAGCAAAATCCATCACTTCAAAATTTAACCTGTTAATAAAGGTTGGCTATTATATATGCCGTTTCTTCAAATGAAGAGAATTGTAAGCAGGAGCAGAGCATACTTGAGTCTTGTTTATTTATTCCTGTTGAATAATTTCCTTGTTTAATAGGAACAAAAAAAATTTTTTTTTCACCAACATCCAACCCCCCCAATTAAATCTTTTCATTAACATCTGTCCAGAACTGTCCGGCACCTTCCAGCGCTCCACCTACAGGAAGCTTGCCAAGGAGAAGACTGTCTTTGGGGAGCTGCTCCTGCTGCTTGGGGATCCAGAGCGCACAGGGGGATATGTGTGGTTGAGCTAGGGTTGCCAACTTCCATAAATTAAAATAGGGGACACAGGGCGTTCTTTACCACGGGCCTAGCCGTACATCTGACTCACGGGGAGGTGTGGTTGTTTTAGTGAGGGGATCATCCAGAATGCTCATATGTTAAGTTTGAAATGTTTTATGCACAATAAACACATTAATGCATAATATCTATAAATTAGGCTAATCTTCAAAGTGATTTATGCTCTCTTTTCTGTGTTCTAATTTTAATCATATAAAGCATCTTGAATTGCCTTGTGTTGAAAGTGTGCTACACAATAAAATTACCTTGCCGTGACTTAACAAGATGCAGTCTGATCTAACACAATGACGATGCTCAGAACAACAGGTCTGGTTGTTGAGCTTCCAACAATGTGTTTTCAATATTTTCTTTCTAAAGTGACTGTATGGGGATATTGCAGATGAACCCTAAACACCTTTACACTACTATCTGCTCACTTAAATACAAATTTAGGAGTGGGATGACAAATAGTTTATTGAATGGGCTTAAACGGCTTGTCTGAACAACAATCAAACCACACTAGGAGATTTAATGCAACGTTCACTTACTTACATTTATTGGCTATTTCTCCAAAATGTGAAATTTCAACAGCCAGAAACCTATCCAGGATTGATCCTGATCAATCCTGAGCGCGCATCACTCGCGAGCCGCAAACAAACAATTTGCGGTCCCGCTTGATCCCGCCTTTAGAACAGTTTTGCTGACTGTAGGGTGATTTTTATGTTTATATAGGCTACATAGTTAGAATAAAGCAGTATGAAGCCTATTACGGACACACATGATAGACATTTATGAAAATACGGAACAAATAGCGTCCCTTATTAGTTCAAAACGGGACGGCACATTTAATAGTCAAATACGGGACGATTCCGTATTTTAAGGGACGGTTGGCAACCCTAGGTTGAGCAGACCCTCTTCCTCAGCCACCACATTTGGGTCCAACCTCAGGTTGAGGACATTGAGGGACCTGCAAAGTTGAACTACAGCCCTTGAACTAAACTCTGTGCCATCTAGTGCCATCCCCAGTCAATAACAATGTGGAGAAAATGTCTGAATTCCACGAATTAAACCAAAAAAAACCTTGAAAGAATCATTATCCAATTGAAAATGAACGAAATAATTAGTCTGTGAAATAAGGGATTCTTTTGGAGGACGATTGAAGACAGTCCTGTGTTTAATTACTGCAACACACATTACTCGTTTTTTAAAAATTCAAGTTTCTATTTTTATAACTTTTTACCCGAGCTACTGACATTGTTGCGACTTATCTCCATGGCCCCCAAGAAAGAATAGATAAAATGTTTAATTATTTTTATTGTAAGGGAATAAACACAGTACATACATTTGTTTTTGTTTTTCATTTTTATTTAAGGTGAACAGCCTAGCCTACAAGACAAAGGATAATTAAAAAAGAGACTCAATCGTGTACATTTTTGCTCCACTTAAGTAAAGCCAAGTCGCTGTTGTTGAGTCTGCTTTACGGGGGCTCCTCAACCTCTCATTGATTCTGCTGCGGATACGTTGCCACTGGTCTACAGACAGGTCTGGGAAGCGCTGGGTTGTGTATGCTCCTTTTTACGTTCTGTGGCAGTGACAATTTTCCGTTGGAGCCTTTCCAATTAACCTTTCTAGCCCAGCGCTTGTACTCATCAAACGGCGTAACAGCCATGAAAAGATTTGATGCGTACATATCCGGCCGGTACTGTCCCCCTTGAAAAGAAAGTCTGAAGAATTCCTCCTCCAGCTCAGCCGAAAGGGGTCTGATGGGGGTCGTTGGAGCCGGTGTCTTTGGACTTGCTGGGACTGGGGGGGTGGGCTGAGGGTCTGGATTTGGTCTGGACGCGGTAGTTGGTGCTGGGGTGATGGGCCGAGGGTCCCCGTCTTTCCCAAAGATGAGGTGACGTCTGACACCTCGTGTGGCAGGAATACGCTCGTGTTGAGCTGGAGGGTTTTCGAGCCGCCGTAAATTATTTTCAAACCCTTCCATGGCTTCTTGCATCTGCTGTTCTATACCGTCTAACTGACATTTGTGAATATTGTAGCCCATAAAACAGACAAACTTTACGTAAAAAAAAATAATAATAAGTTGTCAAAAAACAAGACCCCTTCTCAAACCAGGATCCTCCTGTTGAAACTTATTTTGCAGCTATTTGACCACTAGGCTATCTGCACTGACACACTCTGAGTCCTCTTTATAATCACATACAGCTCTGCGCTTTGAGAGAAAACTCCAGATTACCTTGCGACAGTCCGTTTATACGAATGCTTATGATTCTTTAGTGGGCCTATATATATATATTATTCTGATTTAGTAGACTATTAGGTTGACTTAGAAAATAACAAAAAGGAATGATGTTTGAAGGGAAATTACAAGAAGAATTCCGCAGACACGGAAACAGCAGTTACAGCAGTTTAAGCATTCAGCCTTTCAATATCGCAACTTTAGCTTCTAAATAATTCTCTAAATATTCTCTGAATTTGAAAAAATTTCAACCATTTTCCTATGAAACCGATGAGTAGCCTACTGGGGTCTCATCGGTTTCCTCTGAACTGTAAGACAATAAATTTCGAGCCCCTCGAACACATTTATATTTACAGTAGGCCTATGGGCTACAATAAGACGAATAAATTAAAAATAACAATTCCAGTCATTCTTGTTCAACTTAATTTTATTTTTCATGGCTCTTCAACATTTCTGTCATCTTTCATAGATCCGTGCTTCTGGAAAAAATAGAAAAAATATATAGATAAAACTAGGTCAAATTCAGCGTAATTTCCCAGTTCTGTGTCAGCAGTTTGTCAGATCTTATTTTTAAAAAGGCTTTAGAGCAATACAGTATCTGTCTTGAGCTAGTTACGATTGTAAAAGATGTCTTTAGGAATTCCGACTGCATTTTATATCACAATGATTTGTAGTTAAGGTAAACGCGAATTGTTTATTTCCTGGTTTGGTGAAGGGGTCCTTAAAGACCCAAGTATTATACAGCATTTATTGTACTTTATTTGTGCACAGTATGCTTCAGTGTTAACAATAAAACCACCACAGGCCATTTATTAGAATGCAAAATCTTTAGACAAGAAATTATATAAATAGATATAATATAAAGTGATAATCTTATTTTTGCTGCGTTTTTACTATACTTTTGATCAAATTTCCCCCACGGAGCGGCCACGGACCAGTCATGGTCCTATAGAGGTCCTGCCAAGGAATCACGGGAACCTCTATCTGGCTACTACTGTATATTTATTTAACCTCAGAAATTAAGGCGGACCTACAACGCTGGAAGATAATGCCTATGAATATGAACAATCGGATAGACATAATAAAAATGAATTTATTACCTAAGCTTCTTTATCTTTTCCAGGCACTCCCGATACACGTACCCCCTAAACAATTCAATGAATGGAACAGGATGATCTCTAATTTAATTTGGGCTAAGCAAAAACCGAGAGTAAAATTTTCCGCATTACAACTTAAAAAAGGGGAGATTTGCTGTACCATGTTTAGAGGACTATTACAGAGCTGCACAGTCGGTATTGGTCGGGTGGTGTGACTCAACATATGAGGCTAAGTGGAAGGAGATAGATCAGTCCTATAGCGGAACAACACTTCAATCACTGCTTGGAGTTTTGCCCCTTATTAAAAGATACATAGATGCAGACTTGCTTCCTACACCAATGAAAGTGCGGTTAGAGATATGGGATAAGATACTCAAACACAAGAAAACTTAGTTTGCGGTGGCCCGCATACGATTCAGATTTTACACCTGCGAGTATAGATAAAAGATTTATACAGTGGTCCCAGAAGGGTATAACAGGTTACTGGAAGATATCAGACAAAAACAAATTAAAACATCATCAGCAACTCCAGAGAGCATTTTATCTGGAGAGACCCGATTTTTTTAGATACCTCCAGTTGAGGCACTATTATGACAGAAACGTAAAAAGCCAGGAGGATGAGAATACAGGCCTGGTCATCATATTTCTTGATTCTTTTAGAGGACAGGCTCCAAAGAAGCAGATATCAATACTATATTCATGTTTACAAACCTGTAGGAACAATGACACAAACCCATTAAAACAAGGCTAAAATAATTATAACTGAAGACAGTTGGGTTAATATATGTAAAGCTGTGTTAAAGACTTCCAGCTCAGGTCTTTGGAAGGAATTTATGTGGAAAAACATGTTTCGCTATTTTTTTACTCCTGATATTAAAAGTAAGCAAAGTAAGGATCCTGACAAGGCTCAATGTTGGAGGAACTGTGGATGTGCAAAAGCAGAACACTTTCATGTTTTTTGGAACTGTGCAAAGATCACACCCTATTGGTTGGATGTGAGAAAGGAAATCAATACCATGATGGACTTGAACTTGGCCTGCAATTTCACCTTGTTTTATCTATGTGATATACCTCAAGGAGTGCAAAAAACGGACAGGTATCTTCTATTAATACTGTTTGCAGGTGCAAAGAAGGCTATAACCCGCAAATGGCTGAAGATGGACCCTCCTTCATTGCTGGACTTGATTGACATTATTAACGAAATCTATGTGATGGAGAGGCTGACTTTCTCACTAAGACTTGCAGCGGATGAATGTCAGAAATATTGGAAAAAATTGAACTCTTACATGAATCAGAGAGCACTGTAATGTCAAAGCAAACGCATAGAATTTTCAACTACCTCATTATACTGCTGTACCTTAAGTGGCAGTGTTGTCCTATCAACAAATTTTGATCTGCCTTAGATGCTCTGTTAATCGGTTGAATGAGGTCTGTATGTTCTGTTTCTTCTTTTCTTGTCTTCTTTGTTTAAGAGGAACATAAAACTACTAATAAAAAGAAAGTTTGAAAAAAAGAAAATGGCTACAAAATATTCTGAATTACTATTGGACAAAATATAATAACAGAAACATTGCAAACACTGGACTATTCTCAAAAAAACTGATAGGAGAATACCAGAACCGGTAAGGGAGATAAGAATTCTGCAGGAATTCTGTTTCACACTGGTTGTTTTCTACATGTGCTTCTGGTATTTTCGTTATGTCTGGACTAAAGAGCGGTGCTGAAAGACAGCATCCTTTCCTTCCAGGCCTTTAAGAGGCGGTTTCCAGAAAAGAGAGAGAGAGAGAGAGAGAGAGAGAGAGAGAGAGAGAGAGAGAGAGAGAGAGAAGTAAGTTTGCACAAACAATGAAAGTAAATGTAGAACTGACAGACATTACGGGAGCGAGACAGTTTACAAAAAAAAACCTTTTTTTAATGAACAAACCCACATAATGGAAAACAAATTAAGAAATAGATATGATGCCACTTTTAAGTTAAACGCAGTTGATCTGGCTTTTAAAGAAGGAAATAGAACAGCTTCACTGACCCTTGGCAGCAATGAATCCGTGGTGAGACGTTGGTGACGCCAGCATGAAGAACTGTCTCAATGCAATAAGATAAAAAAAGCTTTCAAAGGTAATAAAAGCATAATGCATATGGTCCGAACTTTAAATCTCTCTTGAAGATTGGCTGAACAAACAGAGAGGACGGCCGAGGTAATTTCACCATGTTATTAATATTGAAGCTTCCCTAAACATCAATCACTTTCCTGACAACCCCCTCTGCACGAACTCTTACATATGGTAATTAAATCTTAAAACACATGTGGCTTATAATTGGGTACAGCTTGTATTTGTGCACATTTCTGTTTTTTCACTAAAATGGGCTGGTATAGCTTATAATAAGGTGTGCCTTATAGTCCAGAAATTATGGTAATATCATTAAACGAACAAGTGGATGTATTTATTGAAACATTGATTAAACTATGTTTAATAGATTTTTTCAGAAAAAAATAATATTTGTTTTAAAAGGAGCATGGGGCAGGAGAAAGACACTAAACTCAAAGGCGTTGTGGCAGGCCCTCCGAGAACCTGCAGCAACCAGCACAGGAGCATAGACAAACTTTTCACAGTGACATACTGCCAGACCACTGTGCATAAAAGGATATTATGAAAACAACACCATGTCGAGCGATGAAGTAAGTACAACTTTTTCTCTGGTCCCAGTGGGCATAAACGCCTCTGCAGATTTTGTGGTCACATGTAGATTTCACAGGTGGAAGATCATTCCCATAGGGAACCGAATGTGATGCAGCATCGGTGGCTATGTTACTACATAAACACAAACAATACCACCACCTGCTAATGTAGTATCCTTACTTACAGGTTGGCCTTTTGGTCTAATATGACATAGTTCTAACGAACTGGGTGCTCGGTTTGTAAAATGCCTGGTCTCTAAACATTCAGTGGTACACAAGATCGGTGTATCCCTTTACTTGAGCAGCCCAACCAGATCAATGACCCTGCTCCTCTGTTTGAGTCACCAAAATTATTCCGTTGAGTCTTCCCAGTACAGGTCTCTAATAGTCTTTCTTAACAAGACCTTTTCCACTCACACCTCTCCTCTGAATTCTTCTAATCTCAAACAGGCTTAAAATACTTCCCATTCCAGCAGGACAGCCTTATTGATTCTTGGGCTGCTGCAGCTGTAATTTATTCTTCAGGGGTGGTGCAGAAAATAAAACAAAATATAAAAATAAACAAAACCGAACACAGAGCTGACATTTTATCAACTTATTAAGTTTTAACAAGCAAGAGAAAAAAACATCTCCCACAGCAACAGAGCCCCCGTATCGAAGCGCATTTAGGTAATTATTATGTCTTACCTTAGTCTGTGATAGAACGAGGTATTAGTTCTGTTTTGGGAAGCTGTTATACACCATATTGTCCATACTGAAAAGAATGTTGACTCTAAAATTTGATTTATTGTATTCCGGTCAGCTCTAGAATGTTTTGCTAACCTGTGCTCTGTATTTCAATATTTAATTTATCTTGAAGCTCAAGTCTCTCTGGTGCACTGCATAGGGTTGACCATCTTTGTATTAAAAGATAATGTGACTTTTAGAGATTGTAATGAGATGACATTTAGATTGATACTTTTTTTAATCTTGAGAAATTATTTTAGATTAAAATACCAAAAAAGCCCCTTGGTAATTACTAAATCTGTCATAATTGCCGAGAGACTCTAGTGCGCACACACTTGACTCAAACACAGAGGAACAATTCAGCAAACTTTATTGGAAGGTTTAGACTCTGGCGGCGAAGGGGATCCGGCACTGGGAGGAGTTCTGTAACTCTGGGGAGCTCGTCTTTGGAAGGGGTTTAACAGGTGAGCGAGACAAACTTGAGAACGTCAATATTGTTGGGTGCGAGTGTGGAGGAAATCTTATTTGCAGGCTGATGGGGGCTCGGTTGTCAAGAGAGAGTATGTGGGTCCAGTTCGTGGCGGCGGTGGGACTAGAGCTGTGCGGGTGAGATCCTGAACGTTCAATGTCCCTTCATTCCGGGGGGGGGAATCGAGAGTGAGGCAGGGGAGAGCTGAAGGAACCCAGGGGGCTGGTCGGAGCTTTCCTGGGACCGGTGGGAGACTGATGGAGTCCAAGAGAGACGCAGACACTTTAAGCTGCGGCTGCAGCTTGCCAGAGGCCAAACACAGGAAGTCACTGGAACACGTACAACCGTCTGGCATCTGCTATAGGTCATCGCAGCCCTTATAAAGCTCCTCCTTGATGGAAAAAACCCGCACAGCTGGGACCACATCAGCACTCATGCAAGCTCTCTCTTCACCTGCCCACCCTCAAAAACATAACCGAGAAATGTTATGAGCGTATGTGAAACTCACACTTTTTCGCCTTGGTGAACAGGTTGTTCTGCATGAGTCTCTGGATTACTAAATGGACGTGCCTTTTGTGTTCTGGGAGAGAGTTTGAGAAAATTTAAATATCATCAAGGTAAACAAAACAAATGAGTTAAGGAAATCACGGAGGATGTCGTTTACCAGGTTTTGGAAGACTGCAGGAGCATTGGTCAGGCCGAACAGCATCACCAGGTACTCGTAGTGGCCTTTGTCGGTCTTGAAGGCAGTTTTCCACTCATTGCCTTCTTGGATCCTGACCAGGTGGTATGCGTTCTGCAGGTCCAACTTAGTGAAAATGGAAGAACCATGAATGGCCTCAAAGGCAGAGGACATATGTGGTAGGGAATACTTGTTTTTTATGGTGATGGTATTTAGGGCTCTATAGTCAATACATGGGCTGAGTGTCTAATCCTTCTTTTCAACAAAAAAGAATCCAGCTCCAAGTGTCGAGGTGGAAGGACGGATGATGCCAGCCTTTAAGGACCTGCCGATCTAGGCCTCCATCAGCTCCCGTTCCTTGCGGGACACAATGAACAGACGACCGGACGGGAGAGTGTCCCCAGGGAGGAGGTCAATGGAGCAGTCATAGGGACGATGGGGTGGTAGTGAAAGGGCTTGATCCTTATTGAAGGCTCGATGGAGATCATGGTAGTCCGAGGGAACATTCGAGAGGTCAGGGGCTTCGGGAGGCTTTGAGGACTCAGGGGAGGGCTCCTGGTAAAAAGTGACTGCAGAAAGAAGACATGAATGGTGACAGGCAGTAATCCAGGATTCAATACTGGACCCGGTCCAGCCAATAAATGGGTTATGTTTTTGTAACCACGAAAACCCTAAGACTAAGGGCAAATCTTCAGAGGGGAAGACAAAAAAAGAAACACGTTCCTGATGGTTACCAGAAACTAGCAGGGTCACTGGAAGAGTGCGGTGGGTGATGGCTGCCAGGGAACTGCCATCTAGGGCGGAATCATGAATTGAATGGGCAAGTCTTTCGACTTTGATGTTGTTTTGTTTGACTAACTCTGGGCTGATAAGGTTCTGTTCAGAGTCGACCAAAGCACTAACAGAAAACTGGGAATCTTGCGTCTGAATGATGGCAGGTAAAGTTAATCGGAGGAGTTTCTTTAATTTAGATTCACCCAACAGCACCCCCAGTCTTACTGCTGGGCTCTGTCTTTTGGGCGTCTTTTACAAGATGAAATGAAATGATTTGGTGAACCGCAATATAGGCAACATCCGCCTTCCATACGGCGTTGCCGCTTGGCCGGAGAAAGCCGAGCCCTTCTGATCTGCATCGGCTCGGTTGACGGCTGACGCGATAGGGGGCATGGCTCCGAACTCCCCGAAGGACGCCGAGGAGATGGACTGAAAGAGTTGGTAAGCCCAGTTGTGGATCTTTCCCGGATTCGTGAATCAATTTTAATGGCTAGATCGATCAGTTCGTTGAGGGAGTCTGGCTCGTCCCGACACGCTAGGTCATCCTTTAATCTTTCTCCCAGGGCATGTTGGAAAGTAGCTCTTAAGGCTGCATCGTTCTGACTCCGCTGCCAGAATGGGGAAGTCTACTGATAATAAGGCCACAGAATGACTGCCTTGCTTGAGGCTCCACAGTCTCCTAACGGCTTCTTCCTCACTCATCTTAGGGCAGAAAAACGCTCGAATTTCTCGATGAAACTGGCAAAAGTTACGTGGGAGAGGGAGGGCACCCACATCGTAGTTTGCCTCAACCTACTTTAGAGCCCTATCACGAAGAAGAGCAATAAAATAGGATATCTTGCTCACATCGTCTCGGAAGGAGTGAGGGGATCTTTCAAATGCGAGGGAGCATTGAAGAAGAAAACCATTGGCCCTGCCTAAATCACCAGAATAAGGCTCCGGGGTGGGCGAAACTGCTTCCCCGGAAGACCGAGGAGGTTGTGCGGTCTGACTGGAAGCTGTGGGAGTGGGTCGAGCTGCGGGAAGACATGCGTTTAGACCCTCAAAGAGCTCTGTGAGGCGACTGACACTTTGGAGCAGAGTCTGCTGCTGCTGGGAAATTGTTTGCAGCGCTGCTTCGTGCCGACCCAGAAGAATTCCCTGTTCTGAAAGGGCTGAGCACAAGTGTGTGGCAGAGTCAGGAAGGCCGGATTGTTCTGTCATAATTGCCGAGAGACTCTACTGTGGTTACACTTACTCACTTACCTTTGCTCATTACCTATGACAAAGGGAATAACAGATATATCAGTAAATGGAAAATAAAATATGGGCTAAGAGTTCATTTTTAATTAAATAATTCTGATGAATTATGGTGTGTGTGTTTTTTTGCACATTCCTGAATGATTTTCTTATCATGCTTGGACGCATCTCTCTGCAACACACATTTTCTGTTGCAGACAATGACGTAGTGGCTGCTGGTGTTCCTGTCCAGGCAGAGTCATAAAATTACTCAAGCTAATCTATATTTATTATTAGATGTAGCTAACAACAATGTACCACTCAGAGACGGCGCCCATTCTATGCCGCGATACAGCCACAGGCTCAGCATCTGCTGCTGCCCCGCGCAGAGAAAGAGACAACGGCCCAAAACGATATGGTGCCACTCCGCTATCTCCCTTTACTCTCTTCCCTTTGGAGAAGGAAGTTAGTTGAGGGAAAAAAAAACTCAACATCCAGATTATTTCCAGGCAAAGGACCTTCCTACAGCTCTCTCCATCTTTCTGGCTGCCTGCGACTCTATGTTGCACTGCTGCCTTTCTGTCACAGCCCAGATCACGCCCAGCCACTCATCCCCCCCACGTTTTTCCTGGTCTGCCAGGCAACGTCTCCTTTTGAGCAGTTTTTCAAAAATAAATGTGGGTGGGGTTATACTCCGGTAGGGGGGGTGAGTTACTCTTTAAGGAACTCATTGCATTTGACAGATGATATGGTATTACCAAATATGGTTAATTCAGGGTGTTTCTGTATGCAAATGACAAGTGGGATTTATTAAAGCATGATTGCGATGGAGCACCCGTACATTTCATAAATCAGTCAATGTATGTCTGTTTTGCCCTGGGATACAGTACATATCTTTAATATCTTTGCATAAATCCATAGAGCAGGAGATGCAGCTTAATCAGAACACCTTGCATTAAAGAAATGTGAGTTAATCAATTACCTGCAAAAATTTACTATCAATCCTATACCAAGTAAATACAGGGCTAGTATTGCCGATATGATACAGATTCCGATACTTTTAGTACTATCATAGAGATTTGTGTGTTTTATTAAGTGAATGTATTATCACTTCGAAAATTTCTCTAAGAATTTGAATATTCATGATTATTTTGTAAGTTTTCCTTTAATAGATCATGTATATGATGATAATAATAGTAGTAATAATAATAATAATATTATATAATAATAAACATAGGAATACTAATGTTGTTTTGACAGTTAATATAAAAGAGTTATTCAGCCATTTTCATATTTCAGGATTGAGGCATAGCTATGACTTTTGTATAGGTAGCAGCATATCTATTTTTTTAATTACAGGGAAAAATATATTATTTGGACTGGCTAAATATATTCTCTATGTGACTATTCAGAAATAGTAGTACTGATAATATAATAAATTATTGTAACCAATTACATGAAAAAATGCTAGTAGCCTATCATTAAATCTTATTTTCCATTCACTATAAGCTACCTGGATATTGTTGTTGCCCATACTGAAACGCCCCTGCAAGGGACCGCTGTCTCGTTGCTGGGGAGCTGCGTTCCCTCTCTTCTTCCTTCTTTTTGTTCTGCTGCAGCTCAGAGTTTTGCTTGGGGTGTGTTTTAATATATTTGTACAGGCTTGTGGTATTGCTACAGTACCGTAGTTGTTTCCTGCAAATATTACAGGTTGCAGTGGTTTGGTCAAGGACTGTAAAATAGCTTCAAACGGTGCTCCTCTTTCGCTCTGCGTTCGCTCGTTTGCCTCAGGTCGCCTCAGCTCGCCTCGCACTTTAGTAGAGTTCTGTGTTGCTGTGGAAGGGGGAGGGGCTTACCAGCAGTGCAAGGGTTGGGGCTGAGTGAGATCTGAGCAGCAGCAGCAGGCAGCATGAGTGAAGGGAGAGAGGAGCTCTGGATCGGCTTGGACTTGTACTGAGGAAAAACTTAAACTTAAGGATCGATCTCATCACGCAGCTATCAATCAATACTCAATACCAACGTTAGATCGATGCTGTCGATATTTTAGATCGATCCGCCCAGCCATAGTACCCACTTTTCAATGTGAATCGTATGTCTGCACTCAGACGCAGACGTATTGACAGAGACATTTTCTGTTTATAGTACTCCGATCTTCCACTCCATTCTCTATTGTTTTTTTCAGCGTTGTTCGACCAGGATGGCAGGGGGTGCTACGTTTTCATGGCATCTCTGCCTAATATCACACAGCCTAATATCTGTTTTTTTCTAGGCTTGTGAACGCATTTCTTCCTCAAGGAGCAATGAATGACAAAAAGTACGTTTTGATTAAGCTGTAAAGCTTTTTACTGGAAGTGCGGATTATAGAATACTCTAGAAACACATGGAAACGATAAACAGCTGCCATTTTTTGTTGTTTTCATACACCTCCTTGTGTTCAAAATCGCCAAAGGAACAGATTAGATAACTTATCCTTTCAATATAAAGAATATATGGTGGCTAAACGCTGTATTAGCTACTGATTACGGCGACTATAGAGCCCCGTTCTGGTGAAGTAATCTCTGGCTGTTGCTGAAACTGACCAATCAGATGCATATGCTCTCAGTCCACGGAGACGGATAGTTAAAATTTGGGCCTCTACTCTGTGCGTTCTTGCATAGGTGATGGAGAGCCCTTGCGTTGATGGATAATGCTGTTGCGTCAATCCGTCTCCATCAAAACGCAGAAGCATAAACTAGGCTTAACATCAATCTGTGCAAAGAGGACTGCAGGATTTGCACATAGGGAAATTGCATAAGATTGTGGAATACCACTCAGTTTAACTACTGATTATTTGAAAATTGCGCTGGTGGATGCACTGTTCAAAAAACCGCACATGTGATTTTTAAGTGGTGGGGACAAACATTTAATATATAAATGTTGCCAGGGAAAAAAAATATGCAGAGTTCTGGTTCTGAGAGGCCAAATAAGGTGTTTCTGATGCTACCACGGGGCAAAAAATAATCTTACCTGCTCTGACTGTCAAGTGAATTCTTATCCTTAATTTTAATCATCTTGATATTTCCCTAAATGTGAAGGAAATGTAATTACAATAAAAATCTATCAGACAATGCTCTAACAATTTTTAAAGAATTTGTTCCATTTTTCCTTCCCTGTCTCAGAATAACAAAGTGGACGGCAGCGATTCCTTTACTAACCCTTCAGAAATTGATGGCACAACTTCCTCACTGCTTTTGCCGCTAGAAAGTGTAACCCCCTTAAAAAAAGAAGGTAATCAGCCATAGGAGGTTCGCTCCCTGGTTTAATGCAGAGTTGTGTACTTTAAAGAAGAATACTAGGAAACTGGAGAGAAAATGGTGCTCTACACACTTGGATGAATCCTATCTAACTTGGAAAAATAGTCTACATCTTTATGAAAACACCCTTTGACAAAAACAATCCTTGGTTTCTTTTTAGTATAGTTGGAGACTTACTGTGTGTTCCCACCAAACACATTTGAAGCGTCTTGAGAGTCGGGTTTACATGTAAAGTCAGTGTAGAAGAATGCCGAAGTACAACAGCAGGTCCCGCATCATATCAGAAGCGGATTTGCGTCACGAAAACGCTTCTCTCCCTGAGTATTGTTGCTGACCATATTCATCCATTTATGACCACAGCGTACCCATCTTCCAGTGGCTACTTCCAGTTGGATAATGTGCTGTATCATAAAGCTCGAATCATCTCACACTAGTTTTTGAACATGACAATGAGTTCACTGTACTCAAATTGCCTCCA
Organism: Apricaphanius iberus; assembly: GCA_028564705.1. NCBI lineage: Eukaryota > Metazoa > Chordata > Actinopteri > Cyprinodontiformes > Aphaniidae > Apricaphanius > Apricaphanius iberus. The sequence continues at coordinate 184,897 of JAPXFQ010002030.1, forward strand.
CAGTCAACAGATCTCAATCAAATAGAGCAGCTTTGGAATGTGGTGGAACGGGAGAATTGCTTCATGGATTTGCAAATGTACAAATCTGCAGCAACTGCATGTTGCTATCATGTCAATATGGGACAAAATCTCTGAGGAATGTTTCCAGTACCTTGTTGAATCTATGCCACGAAGGATTAAGGAAGTTCTGAAGGCAAAAGGAGGTCCAACCCTGTACTAGCAGCCTAATAAAGTGGCCAGTGAGTGTACATTCCAAAAATGCTAAAAGATTTCAGTTACCCATCCAAGTCATTAAAATTAGATGTTCAATCACTTCCAGGATGGATTTGTGATTGGATGATTCTGTTTCAGTGACTATTAGCCAGACAACTATTAATTGTTTTACAACAAATTACCACAGTAACTCAATCACAAAATCACAGAGTGGGGTCATCAGATGCTGAGGTACATATTGTAAAGAGATCATCACCTTCTGCAGAACCTAGCTAAACCCCTTTAAACATCAAATAACCTTCAGATTAGCTCAAGGACACCGTATAGAAATTTTAAAACGATATGTTTCCATGGCCGATCAGCTGCGTCCACGCCGACGCAGACTACAAAGGGTGTAAGCAGCTGAGTTTTAATTTTAAAGCATCAACTTTCGTCTGTTTAAGCGTTTTGTTGCCTGGATGCGCTGGCCGGTGTGAACTTAAGACTCCCACTGGACTCCAAACAAGGATGAAGCAGCTGTCCCAAAAGGAGAATCTTTGTGACATCTTTGTACGCATGCATGAGTGATTGGGTGGCAAATGCGCAGACAAAATGATGGGCTATAAAGATGCGACAAACACTTCCAAGAGTTTGCAGGTGTTGGGAAGAAGTAATTTTCCCCAGAATTAACTGGTTGGACTGTTGAAAGCCAAATTCCCCAGATGCACTGAGTATTAGTTCTGCATTTCCCAGCATGCTTAGCTGCAGCCCAAAAGCTATCCCACTGGTCCATGGCCACCAACAGTGACTTCACAGAGCCTTTAAAGTCTTTAAAGAGAGCGGAAGTTGGCGGCCAACTCTGATCTCTGCTGGCCTCTGGGTAGAGAGGACATGTCATTTTCACCAGTGGAGAATTTCCCTTTTGTTCTGTCCAGCTAATAACTGTCATTCTAAAAACCTAAGTGCTACTGTCTATCCAACGGTCGTGTGCGTATCCAGCTTTGGCTGACAGGTTTGAACTGATCCAAGACAGTTCTTTGAGGAGGGCTCAGATGTCCCCCTTTCGACGTCGAATAGCTGTTTGCGGCCTCCAGGTGGAATCGTCTGTGGATCTACCCTTCTGTTTCTCTCTTCATCTGTTCCTCCTTGGTTTGGACCTCATTTCAACGCAACAGCGGGGCTGAACCACTCATTTATTTTACGTGTCTAGGCACATCGTTAGAAAATAGGGCCTTGTTAAAACACTGTTACCTGTGATCACTGCATCGCAAAACACATGAGGTATAAACTGTTTTATTGTTTCACACTGTTTTTTGTTTTTGTTTTATCCTATCTCTATCCATCTCTCTTTTTCTTGCTCTCACTTGCTTTCTGAGCACATTTAGCCAGCCCGGTCCAGTCTGCGTTAGCTGATCTGTTATCTGAAAGGCTCACTCACTGTGTTTTTGGTTAAATTTGTGGCCTTACCATATGTTACCAGGACATTCCATGTGCTTAGCTATTAATGAGGCTTAGCTTCAGAATGCTTTGGACCCAGCTTCTGGGGACAGGTATTCTCCACTCTCTGCAGAGGTGAAACTGAACTGAGACTCAGCCTGACTTTTCTCCACTGAAGATTTTCTACTCCAATTACTCCTGAACTTGGGGGGTGGTATATTGACCACAACAATTTGGTGATTCGTCACAGAAAAGGAGTCTTGGAGACCATTTGGACCGGACCAAAGCGAACGGAGACTGACACAAATCGTGTCGGCACTTTCATGTGGTGAGCGGACCTTTTGCTCTGCTCATTGGCTTTGTTCAAAAAGTTTTTGTGTCAGACTCCAAGTACCTGAGGTTGATAAATTACTTGAGTGGAGAAAAACGAGGTATGATGTAAAGTAACAGGGTTACTAAAAATAGACTATGTATGTTGACTAGAGTTTTGTGGTAACGGGGTTACACACATAATCCTCGGGGAGGAATAGTGCATTGAAAACGTAACAGGGTTACAGAAGGTATGAGACCTGGGGTCTGACAAAAGTTGAAAACGTAACAGAGTTACGGCAGGTATGAGACCTGGGGTCTGACAAAAGTTGAAAACGTAACAGGGTTACGGACGGTATGAGACCTGGGGTCTGACAAAAGTTGAAAACGTAACAGGGTTATGGACGGTATGAGACTTGGGGTCTGACAAAAGTTGACATTTGTAAGAGAAAAACAGATAGAATATCTTGGACAAGCAAGAATGAAATACACGAAGAATGAATGTTGGGATTGGCACAGTAGTCTGAAATAATTGCTGATTAGAAATAATCAGTAAAAGTAAGACCTGTGCAACCCAAATTACACCATAAGGAAGTAAATAAGGCACCGCTGGGATTTTTGTCCTAAAAAGGATTCTTTGGAGCTGATTTGAAACTGACCGAGGCGAAAGGAGACTGACACAAAGGCGTGCACGCAAAATAAGGTAAGCAGAACTTTTCTTCTGCTCATTGGATTTTACGTAATATTTCTTATTGTGTCTAGACTCCAAGTAACTGAGGTTGATAAATTATCTAGAAGTGGGTGATACGAGTAGAATTTTAATACAGTGTTGAGGGTTCAAGTCCTAAAAACGTGAGTAAAAGGTTGTTTTAAGAAAATAGAATCACAGAGAGGAAAGAAAAAGAGCGGAGAAAGTGTGTGTGAGAGAGATCTCAGCGCTGGGTATGTGTGTGTGTGTGTGAGATTTCAACTATTATGTGAAAGCAGGAAGTTGAGAGGTGAGCTGAACTTTTGGGTTCGTGTTAAAACAGGACTATCATTAGTAAAAACTCGAGTATAAACTATTATCTAAGAATATAAGAATGGATAAGAGAAATTAAACACTCTAGAATATATAGATAGGCGGAACTGATGTTGGGTACGCGTTTCAGTCCGTGCCGAATTTGTGACGGATACGTCTAATTTTGTGCCACATTAAAATCTGGAAAAAGTGGTGTGAATTACGCTGATAAGAATCGAAATTGAGGTGTGGAGTTCTCTATTTAACGAAGGGTATGTTGCTATTTTGTTGAGTAGTTTCGCGGTAGAGTTTAACTGTTTTAAGCGACGTTGGCCAAAAGGGGCTAACGTTAGCACCAGACTGTAGGCTACGGTGAATTGCTGGGAGAGCTCGCAGCGAGCGGATTCTGTTCAAGACTCTTGGTTTTTTGATAAATCTCTGAATAAAAATAACTTGATAAGAAGCTAAACATCAGTTTATAAATCCTTTTAACTTTACTAAGCTTCGGCTTGGGGCATTCACTCTTAAGATCAATGGTGAACGAACAAAATAGATAGAAAAGAGAAAACAGCTCGGAGGAGCGATTTAAGGTTGGACCTCTTGAAAACAATCAGGAAGCTACCTCATAAAAACGACATTAAATAATTACGCTTGTTTAATTCGGATCTAATATTTTATAGAAACAAATACAAGCTTGGTAAAGGGGGGATTAAGAAATACTATTAAGATAAATACTTGATAACATTTAAATTAGTCTTAATTAAAGAGAAGGCGCGCCAGGGCAGTTTTGCTTGTATAGCACACTTTCAACACAGTGATATTCAGGGTGCTTTACTTATGATTAGAATACAAATGAGCATTTACAGTGATTAAGACAATAATTCGTGTGACAATTAAAAACAAACAAGTAAAAACAGTTACTCATAAGCGATACTAAATAGGTAAGTTTTAGTTTTAGATTAAAAAATAATTTTAAATTAAAAAGAAGAGAAGCTCGAGAGAATACTTAATACATAAATCTAGATGGTGTCAAAAATGTAGTGGGTTTCTAAATAGGATTAAATTGGTTAACTAAGAATAAAAATACAAGCTGTAGGGATAAAGGACAGAGTGAAAAGCAAGTAGATTTTTAATTGAAATAAATATAAAATGGTTAAATCACTAAAAAGAACTAAGTGTATTGATAAAAGATTGCGATGGTCAATCTTTATAAATGTTTAATTTACACATGAGATGAAAGAGACATTTATCAAATTGACAAAATAGAGAAAGGCATTGAATTGATAAAGTATAGAATGATAATGATAATGACTCACATATGTTTAAAAAAAAACACATTTTGAAAGTAAAAAAGGGGGGGCTTCAAGGATGAACAGTACGTTTCTAAAGGTGGTTAAGTGGAAAGTGATAAAAGGAAAGGGTAAGTGTAGAAAAGATGGCTAACTGGAATAACCTCTATATCATAGGTCAAAAAGATCGAGCAGTTATGCCTGAAAGATGAATTTTTACAAGGAGTGAGACAGACGCAACAGAGATTAGACGGGAGGAACCTAAGCAAGAGAAGAGGAAAAGAAAGCAGAAGGAAGAGCAGAGATAGAATATAAATTAGATGAAAAATGCAGGAAACATTAATTAAAATAAGCAGGGGAAGAATTAGAACAACAGTTTAATTAGACATACAAGGATTAATGAACATCCCTGTTGGAGAGAGCAAACCTATAAATTAGTATATTTTTACCATAACTAATACTGAAGAAATTATTGCTAATATAACTGATTAAAATAAAAGTAAAATAGAACCCACATAGGCAGTCTGAGTGGAAAAGATATTTGAATTCAGCTTTGAGGAAGGAGATTAGTGAATATGAAAATAAAAAGTTTAAATAAAAGTTGATTTGAATAGGCTGAGAGGATTGACTCTCTGTCTGTCTTTTTCTTCCTCTATATATATATTTTTTCTCTCTTTTTCTCTTTCCCATTCCGCCAACATAGAACCCCTCAGATAACATTCTTGAGATGTAATTTATGTTCCTGGGGAGATTTGATGGGAGGGGGTGCGTGGGCTGATGACGGATAGTGCCAGGTGCCCGCCATAACTGCCAAAGAAAGAAAAATCGATACAACCACCGCAGAAGTTCTTCTGTCCTGTGCTCTGCTCCCAAACCAGGGGGGCACCAGTGACTGAATATTTTCAGGGGTGAAGCAGGGGGCACCCTCAAATAAGAGCACATTTCCTCATGCTGAACTGAACTTTCAAGGACAATATGTGTGAATCCACTTGGCTGGTGTAATATGGACAATTTCTGCTGAAGAAGTGACGATCAAAGGCTGCTGATTCAATGTCACTGTTGCTGAACTAACCACAAGAGTTTCTGTTTTTCTGATCGAAGGTGGCCCTGGTTGCTTGAACTCTGAAACCCCGTGCCTTCCCCTGAATTATCTCCAGGTAAAACACCACCATTAACCAGGAACAATTTGAAAGTTGGGTGGAAGGTAGAACTGGGCCTATAGCATGGGGTTGCTGGCAGGTGAGTTGAGAAAATTTTTTATTTACATAGCAAATTCAACACCTAAGGAATACAAATTCTACCTTATTAATACACAACTGTAACGGTTACTTAAATGATATCCTTATTTTTACGTTTTATCCACAGGGATGTACTAAATTTAGGATAGGATAAATTGTAATGGAACAGCTAAATCAAAAGTAAGTCAGAATTGTATTTGATTTCTAGCAGAAAGAATAAATCAAAGTGCTTCACGGATTAAAGTAATTAAAAAGCTTAAATGGATAATAGAATAATTGATAACATTTAAAAAGAGACATAGTGAAACAGACATATAAGTATGTCTTAAACTTGATAAATAAAATAAGTAAATAAAAGAATCAATTTGAGTGAACAAGCAAATGGATAGTAATCAGTTCAACTGTAGACAAAAAGTAAACTCTTGAGCCTGCTCTTGCTTTTAAATCCATCAATGAGGGAGGTGTTTTTGTTTAGTTTTCAGGAATAACAACGGTGTTGCACCAAAATAACATGGATTTGCTTCTTTCCCCAGGGATTATTTTTAATTAGATGGGTGAAATAATTTCTCAGCACAATACAGTTGGATTAGATTGAAAAGGAGTGGATGTCCAATAAAAGAACACGGAATCGGGAAGGAACATTTACCTTATATTTCAATGTTAGATAATAGTTTAGTTTTTGCATTTTAGAGGGTGCATTTGTATTGTTATGTTATTAAAATGACATACTTGGTAATGTTGGTATATACTCCTCCTATCAACATGGATACTAAATAAGGCTGAGGTAACTGGCAGAAACTAATCTCTAATTGGACGACACATTCTGCAGGGGTACTCAGGACTCAGAAAAGAGAAAAACAAACATTATATTATGAGACCAAAGTATTATTAATAGGGGAATATGATATAGCAAAATTTAATACAGTTACCAACATTCTAGGCTAATTCTTTTTCAGATTATGACTCTTTTTAACTTAATGACCCACTGGATATAAAGCAAAATCTTTTAATCAAAAAAAAATGTAATTTAAATAGGGGATGACTATGACAGGCAAACCAAGTCTTTGTAGCAGATTGGTTCAGGGCAATACACAATTTAGGACTTAATTTTTTGCAAATTAATAATGTATGGTTGCAGGATTTAAACATATTTGGGATTCAACGGGATTATGCAAAATAATAAGTAGGTTTAACAATTTTTAATAAATTGCAGTTCGAATTAAATTTTATAAGGCCAGGTTTGGGGACAATCTTTACCTACTGTCAGTACTGTGATGGGAACTTTTTTAAGGTCTGTCTGGGTTAAATGGATAGGTGATGATTGATTACATACGTGATGACTTCGGTCAGGGTTGCGGATTTCTTTTGGTATTCACTTGTACGTCTGCATGTTAATCTAAGATCAAAATTGGCTAACATGACTGCGCAGTTGGGGCTTATCGGCGAAAGGCCCTCTAAATTGTTTTGATGATCATCAAGAGTGATTACAAGACCGGATCAAAAACTGTCATTTTTTAGATGTTTACAAGTTTATGTCCCCAGGATTCAACAACAGGTGTCATTTTTAGGGAGAATGGTGTCCCAAAAGGGGGTCTTCCTCTCCCCTGAACATAGATCTTCTATTTTACATCATCCACTACCACACACAGTGAAAGAAATGTTGTCTTTCCTGGGCCTAACGGGATACAGCAGAAACTTTGTGGCAGACTATGTAGGACTTACACAACCATTAAGGGAACTGGTAAGGGAATTGAGCATGAGAAATATGTCTGCTCCTCTGAAATGGACTCAAGCTGCAGATGAGGCTTTCATTACGCTCACACAACGTCTGTCCACAGCAACTGAACTGGTCACCCCTAATTACAGTTTGCCGTTTCATCTGGATGTTTCTGGAACAAAGGAAAGGATGAATGGCATTTTGTTCCAGAAAAAAAGGGGGAGAAAGAGTAGTGTTAATGTATGCTAGTGTAATGCTAGACAATATGGAAAAAGACACCCACAGTGCACACAACATGCAGCTGGATTGGCAAAATTGCTGCAGAAAACAGCACACATAGTCATGGGATACCCTCTTAAAGTATTGACTACACACAGTGTGGTAGCATAGGAGCAGTACATGTAGAACTAAAGCAATGGCTGAGAGGAGGGTTTGTGACGGCAGGAAACAAACCCATCAAACATATGAAAGAAATGCAGGAATTGGATGCAGCCCTGCTGTTACCGGAAGAAGTTGCCGTAATAAAGTGCAAAGGCCACAGCCAGGGGTCAGATTTTGTGTCCTTGGGAAACCAAGCTGCAGATGCCGCAGCTAAGCCAGAAGCAGGGTATCAAATCAAACACATCATGGTAAGTACAACACTCCCTGAAAAACCAGAAGAGGAGATAAGAACAAAGATAAGCGAGGAAACCATAGTAGACTTACAAGGGACAGTCTATCATCCTCAGTCTCAGGGAAAGGTGGAGAGAATGAATCAATCTCTAAAAGACAAATTGGCAAAATCTGTGCACAGACTAAAATGAATTGGATTGAAGCACTACCACTAGCCCTTATGTCTATCAGGTGTTCAGTGAACACAGCCACGGGGTTTACTCCACATGAGTTACAAACCGGGAGACCATTTCCTGGGCCCAGTAGCAAACTCCCTTTGCTTAACTCTGAATGTGATCAACTGAGTGAAAGAGCATACTATAACATACTGCAAAGTGTGGTGTCTAAATTTTCTAAACAGGTACAGGAGCAGAGTGGGGGATACCAGTCACTAAGCACTCCAGGCGTGGAGTGGGTGCTCCTAAAAGTAACAAAAAGAAAGTGGTCTGAACCAAGGTGGACGGGTCCATACCAGGTGGTGGAGAGGACGTCCAATGCTGTTCGCCTGAAGGGAAAAGGAGAGACCTGGTACCACTGGAGCCAGTGTGCCCCCACGGAGGGACCTCAGAGATCCCTCTCTGAGACAAAGAAAGATCTCCAGCTAGGTGAGGAGGCCAAATAGTGGGGCAGAATAATCTCCGGCCAAATCACAGGGTTCAGGGTAGTCGACCCCTGAGCCCACAAAGGTGAAGAGGACTAGGACTACAAGTAGACGACCAGAAGGAGGAACGGAAGGCCAGCCAACGGCTACAAAGACAAAGAGCGAAACCACACTTCCCAGCTGCCAGGAGCCAGAGAGGGGGAAAGGAAGTGCCAGGTTAAGAAGAGCAAAACTTTTGTTGTAACTATTATCATTTATCATTTTACTGTTTTCACCTCTGCAGACTAAATAATCATTTGTATATCTAATCAACTTTGAAGCAAAGAATGACAACCGCTTGGCTCCACGTGCTTATCGTTTTTTGGTGTATAATCATGGCTGTATTTTTATGGGGACTCCTGAGGGCAGTGGGACTGGCCTAAAAAGCTGAAAGAAGGATCAACTTACTTACAGTAGCATAGAATAATTATTACCTGTTACAGGACCAGAAAAACAAAACACACATGATGATTGCTCTCTTAGGAGAAGAACCTGTGGAAGAAAATGAAGAGGATGAGTTTGAAGTACTTTAAAAAAAAATTTTGAGGTGTGCTTTTCTAACATGATTATGATTTTTGATTTGTTTATTTACTTTCTAGCTACTATCAGTATGCACTGCTTTGACTTATGTTGAACTCTTAAGAGAGTTCAAAAGGGGGATTAATGGGGATTTTTAATGTGATTAAATGTTTTATGCTTGCTGAAAGTAACCAAGGCCTAAGAGGAAGTAGTATCTGATATGAGATGTGCTGTACTGTGCTGTACCATATATGGAGTTGTTTTTCAGAGCAGACGCTGCAGAACCAGGCACCACCAGGTTTCCTGTTATCTCGCAAGATTAACTGAATGTGGGTGTGGGGAAATACCCAGCAAATGTATTGTGTGTATGTGCTGTGAGCCACTCCCTGTTGAATGAATAAAACTAGTCAATCTCTGCGATACAGAAAACTTTACTAAAAAGAAAGGTCAGATCTGGCCAAGTAGAGTCACAGGATCATTTGCATCACTTGCCAAAGAGAAAGGCGAAATCCTAACTGCAACTTCAAAACTGGGAACGTCATCATTGATCTGAGACCTTATTTATCTATAATTTCATTTAATTTTTTAAATATGGAAATGCAGTCATTGTTGTATAACTCAGTTGTCCTGTGACTTGAGATATTCAATGGCGTATTATTTTTTTTAAATCCTGTCTTGGAGAAACATGCAATCATGTAGCAGCTTTAAGGTTGAAAGTAGAAGCAGCTGTCAGGATAGGAAAAACAACTGTTGCATGTACAGCAGATTGCATTGTCAGGGTGTTGTGCAGGGTGGAGTTAGGGTAGCTACTTAGAACAGAATAGAATGGAATAATCCTTTATTTATTCCACGAGGGGAAATTTGTTTTAGTACAGTCCAATCAAGGGTAGACAGACAAACAACAATTACACACACAGATACAGGCGTACCATGGTATTGCATCCAGCTTCAAGTAGCGTACCACATTGCAGTATGAAAGGGTATACACAAGGTGAAGGTGGGGGAAAAAGCACTCATTTGTATCTTGATTACTTACTCAAGAAATCAAAAGACAGGGAACAGAAAAAAACACACCTTAAACATTTAAGCACATACCCATCTGATGTTAGCAGCCCAGCAAAATCCCATTGCAACGATGGGGGTGTTTATTGATCAGGGCAATTTAGACTTTAGATTCTCTCTGGAACAAAAATAATGCATGGTTCTTATCACTATCTTAGGTTTTGGCTAACAAAGAGACTATGGATTGAACAATAGGGTGAGGCCAGTGTACGTTCGGCTTCGCTCGTCTCTCAGAAATTCTCCGGTCTGTGGCTTAACACAGAGATTGAAACAAATCAACACACTGCTTGCTTACCAATAAAAGAAACACAATAACTTCAACACAACACTAATTAACAAAACATTCAAAGAAGCATGCATGCATAGAAATATTCAAGATCTTTGCTCCAAAACCAGATCTTAATAACAAATGGAACGCTCTTACTTAAAAGTGCGTACTGATGGTTTATTGCAGAAGAAAAAGTAAGTCCTTTTCGAGGGCAACGGAAAAATGCAAAGGAACAAAAAGGAAAAAGTTAATCCATTTGTTTGGATGGGGAAAAAGAGAGGAGACTCTGGCAGCCGAACAGAGCTCTGATATGATTTTTCTAGCAGTGAACAGGTGTAAGGAGATCCTTGGAAACCAGCACACGTATCTGAGAGGGATCGGGGAGTTTCTCTCCTTGATCACGACTGTGAAATGCTGGTGACTAGAGAGACAGAGCAGCTTCCTGCTGCTGGTTTTAAATTTCGCGGTGCTCCTCCCACACTCCACGGTGTCCATCCAGGTTGGAGGAAGACCGTGATGAGGCTGATTGAGAGGTGTTTTGACCAACTGACGTGGAAGGACTTATCAGAACCCATTCTTTCAGAGAGAGAGAGCGGCAGCTCTGGCTCACCAACGTGCTGCGCCGTAGTCCGGGTGTGGCTTCATTCCAGAGCAACGTTCCGCTCTGATAATGACAGGAAACCAGCGCTGGAGATGCTGGCACCACGTCATAATTATAGTACCCCTTTGATATTGTTTTCATATATTCAGGGCCAGACCCAACACTGATATCCATATCAGGACTTTTTTTTTACTCAAAGTAGCCCGTAGATTGACAGTGACAGCAGTCAATTTATTATCAGTAACTTTGTGGCACAAAGAAAATGAATGGTAAAAATATAATGTAACATATTGTGGTAACATGGGAACAATATAAAATAAATGATTGGATTGTAATGAAAAAAAATTTTTTTCATCCACAGTGCCAAAAACCACTGACTGTGGTCTCAGTAACCAGATATATGTAGTGAAATATGAAACTGAAATGTGCACCTGCTGCCCAACCAGAGCCCTGGGATTAAAAGCACCACAAAGTTTGACATTTGAGACAAAGTTCAGGCATCGTTTTTGAAATAATCAGTTATTAAATTAAACTTTTGTTATAATAATATATTTATTACTATAGTAATAAATATATTATTATTAAAAAATATATAAAAAAATTTTTTACTCCAGTTTTTATATATTTATATCCAGTTACTAATTTCAGTCATCTGATGTGCATATTCTCAGATTGTATGACGGAGGGGCATGTATATGCCTGTAATGTTGAGAAGTAGTTATGTCCTGGGACTGGTACGTCTGCATGGTAATGGTGCGTTTAGACCAGTGGTTCCCAACCCCCGGTCCGCGGACCGGTACCGGTCCGTGGACCTGTTCCTACCGGGCCGTGAAATGGCTCATACATTTTTTTTTTATCATTATGAACCATTTGGGCCAGCTGCGGGTGTCTATGAGCGCCCCTGTGACAGCACGGCGGATCATAAGTTCCTGACACTGGTACCCGCCCGGACCAATGCACAGGTGCAGCAGGTTAGGTGCAGCTGCAGTAGCCTATTATCTCATGCAGCGATGAATGGACCTCAGCAAACCTCCATGAGCCGTTTCTTCGCGGGTTGTTCAAGTAAAAGAAATGGTGATGAACAAGTGGAAAATCCCACCAAAAAAAAAGCAAACAAAGCTTCACTCGCAAGTATGACATCTCTTATATAAAATATGGATTTGTTGCAACGGGCGACTCGGCTGTACCAACCCCATTGTGTGTTTTATGTGGAGAAACGCTCGCCAACGAAGCAATGAAGCCATCCAAACTACAGAGGCACTTAACTTCAAAGCATCCTTCTCACAAAGATAAACCAGTGGATTTTTTTGACAGGAAAAAACGTGAGTTGGATTTGCAGAAGCAAGTTTTAAAAGCCACAACATCAGCTAACTTAGCTGCAACGAGGGCTTCGTATCTCGTTGCTCACCGGATCGCTAAAGCTAAAAAGCCCTTCACAATAGGAGAGGAGCTAATTCTGCCCGCTGCAAAAGACATCTGTCTCGAACTTTTGGGGGGGAAAGCAGCTGACATGGTGGGAAAGGTTCCACTTTCCAACAATACTGTTGCCAGGAGAATCGATGATATTGCCGAGGATATTGAGGGACAATTACTGGACAGAATAAAAACATCTCCGTGGTACGCAATACAAGTGGACGAATCCACTGATGTAGAAAATAAGGCAATAATGTTAGTGTACGTCCGATATGTGCATCAGGATGAGGTGCATGAAGATTTACTCTGTTGTCTTTCACTTCCGAGCTCAACCACCAGCTCAGAAATATTCAGAGTGTTGAAGGAATACGCTGCAGGCAGACTGGACTGGTCGTTTTGTGTTGGTGTGTGTACTGACGGGGCTGCCGCGATGACGGGCCGGTTGTCGGGGTTTACCGCTAAACTGAAAGAAGTGGCACCGGAATGCGAGGCAACTCACTGCATGCTTCACCGTGAGATGTTGGCAAGCAAGAAAATGTCCCCTGAACTCCACACAGTCCTGAACGACACTATACGGGTCATTAACCACATCAAAGCCCATGCCTTGAATTCGCGGATGTTTGAGTTACTGTGGCAGGACATGGATGCTGATTACAGACGCCTTCTTCTACATACAGAAGTTAGGTGGCTGTCAAAAGGAAAAGCGTTAACCAGAGTGTTCGAGTTAAGGGAACAGTTACAGAAATTCCTCCACGACAAACAGTCACCATTAGCAGAGCACTTTAGAGACGAGAGCTGGCTCTCAAAACTAGCATATTTGAGCGACATTTTCATGTCTCTGAATGAATTAAATCTGACTATGCAGGGGAGAATGGCTGACACATTCAGGCTGGCGGACAAAATCGCCGGATTCAAAGGCAAACTGGCAACATGGGCACGGCGCGTCAACCGGGGTGTTTTTGACATGTTCAGCAACTTGTCCAGCTTTTCGGAAGAGCCGGCTGGACTTCGCAAGTTGATACACAGCCACCTGACATCACTGTCTGCTGCGTTTGAGCGCTATTTCCCATCTTCAAAGGACCCAAGGAATGGCAAAGGATGGATGCGTGATCCATTTCAAAATGACGATGGTCGAGACCGGCTCCCATCAAAACAAGACGACCAGCTGATTGAGCTCAGGAATGACGGAGGACTGAAAACACTCTTTGATTCAACATCACTGTCAACCTTCTGGATCAAAGCATCAGGAGAATACAAGGAGATCAGCACGCTTGCTCTGAAGACGCTGCTCCCGTTCCCAACGTCATATCTGTGCGAGGCGGGTTTTTCTGCCATGACCGCTACTAAGACCAGACTTAGAAGCAAACTGAATCTGAGGAATACCCTGCGCGTCTCACTGTCTCCCATTACGCCCCGGTATGATGTACTTGTGGCAGGCAAACAGGCCCAAGGGTCTCACTGACACTGATTTCAGTAAGTTGATGACATTAATATTTGTAAAGTGGTCCTATTTTTTTTTTTTGTTTAGTTTTATTGTATCCTGGTTTTGAAATATGTTTTGGATGCATATTGTTAATGGAACCACACAAGAGGAACTGTATCAATATAAACGTTATGATCACGCACAAACTGTTCTGTTCTTGTTGGTCTAGTGACTGGTCAGGTATTTTCTTGTGTGTTTTGGTCTAAGATTTGATAAGATTTGTAAAGCCTGATCCCTACATTTTAGATACTTTTAGAGATGATAGGCTGAAATAACTGAGTTGCCTTTTGAAATAACGTTAATGTCTTTAGTAATACAAAGATGCCGAAATGTCTAATTTTGAAATGGTCTGACCATTTAAATACTTTTATTTTCATAAAAAAAGCATTTGTCGCCACCTGTTGGTGGGATAATATATTAAACCATCGCGCATTTAGCACTGTAAAAGAATAATATAGCATTTTGAAATGCATTGTTTTGTCTTCAATGTATATTAAAGTTGACATAAATTGCCAACCGGTCCTTGAATTTTTTTTTATGCTTCTGCCGGTCCTTGACACAAAAAAGGTTGGGAACCCCTGGTTTAGACCACAGGCTTTGTCAGTGTCAAGCAATGCTCATAAAGCGACTAATGCGACGCATATGCACAGAAGATACATTTTTAAACTGAAGCTTGCAAAGCTCGTGGGGGGGCCTTTCTCTGCTAGATGTTTTAAACACTTGCGGATTGTGGTTGGCTAGGCAGCGTGGATGTCAGGCAATGTCACTACAGTGAGTAGCTCTGATTGGTTGGCGTGCCGCGTCAACAGCTTTAGGACAGTCAAAAGTTCAACTAGATGAACTTCTGCATTGCTAGCGTTATGAACTTTAAAGCTTGAAACGCAGGAAAAGCTTGAAAAATTGACGGAGCCAAAGCTCACAAAGCGCCGCAAAGACCGTGACGCTCCTCCAACGGCCTCCACCATAGACTTAACATGTAATCTTGACGTTGCTGATGCTGAAAAAGCCTGCGGTCTGAATGCAGCATAAGGGATGCACAAACCTGAGTGTGTTTTTATTTTATTTTTCTCTAAATAAGAAATACATGAGCAAAAGAACTGACCATGAACAAAATTAGCCTTACAAACTATGTCAGTTGCTCCAAGAATATCTCAAGTCTCTCATTTGTCGGGATCCTTTTCGTAGGGAATTCGAGAAAAAAACTTTTGACCAGGCCTCCAACAATCGACCACACAGCAAGAGTTAACAATCTGCTTTGATAAAACCTCCTCCAAACATGCAAAACATAGTTCTATGTAAAATATGTTGTTTCTTGCCACCAGTTATGCAATACAATTAAACATAAATATTGATTTCACAAATGATTTGCCTATCGGTGTTATCTTGTATTTTCTTTAAGCAGGTTGGCCAGGATTATACAGGGTTCCAGAGATCTAAAATGTAATTAATCAGTTAATTCACATTATCTTCACATATTTGCATCACACAGGCAGGACATCTAATTATGTAAAATGGAGATAAATAATTTTACCAATTATGAACAAAATTTATATATTCACTCAGTGTATTTAATTTTTTACCATTTTCAAAAGAAAAGATCGAACATGAATGAATGAATAATTGAATGAATGAATGAATGAATGAATACCTTTACTGTCCCACCAGCTGAAATTCAATTGCAGTAGCCAGGAAGCCCATGTTACAGATTTCCGCTTTAAAAATTATAACACAGTAGACTGTTTGGCCACCTGTGGTTGTTCACTTCTTGTGTTCAGGTTAGGAAAAGTGGCCTGCAGAGGCTAAATATGACTCACAGTTGTACTGCGCCGGTTTAACCATTGTTTATGCCTAATAGTTCACAGCGTCACGCCAGGTAAAGCCTTCTTAAAATTTTATGATGTGCCACAACTAAAACTCACTTCAGCTGGAGAATATTCGACAAACGAAGCATTGCAGAAGAGAGGGTCAAGTGGGGCCGTTAGATTGTGTATGAGGCTGAGTGTGTAGGTGTGTGTGGAGTGAGGGAGAATAAAGTAGAGGAGCTGACTGTTTTCAGACTAACAGATTGTACTCGCTCCTATTTGACTCCTTGGTATAAGCAGCTGACTTTTTCTCCACTCATACTTTTTACTTTCCTTTCTCCCTATGTCTCTTTCACAGCCAACAACCAGGCGAACCATTCTTTTTTTCCCAAACTACATTTCCCCCTTTCCCACATCATTAGTCTCTTTGTGCATCTTCTTAATTTAGGCTCTACTCTCCTCCTAGTCTCACCTATATACTTTCATCCCGTACCCTCCTCTTCATACATTTCTGTCATTTTTCCTCTTACTCCTTACTTAACCTGCTTCTAGAGCCCCCCCCCCCCCCCCAAAAAAAAAGCACACATACACAGCAACATAGTACACACTGTGCAAAAGCATGCAGAATGAAGCCCAAACCCATCAACAGGCAGCAGCACAGCATCTAATCCTTATGCTTGAGGAGGAGGGGAATTTTGCAATTATTTCATCTTTTTTTCTGCATTATGATTCTTTTTTTTTTATCTCTCCCCCTCTTCAATCATTTTTCTTTCTTCAATCCTGTTAACGTGTACCAAGCATCCTACTAGTTGGTGTTTTGGAAGATGCCTCCTTTGAACCTTTGGCATACAGTCCAAGGTTTGTTACTCACCTGCCACAGAAATGCATGCAAGCAAACGTTGCCTGTACACCTTCTAATTTGAAAGTGAATAAGCTGGTGAGGTGTTTGATAGCAAAGGTTTACAGCTTGTAGTATTTATGTAGCTCAGGATTGATTTACGCTGAGCACTGCTGCCGCCTTGTGACCATCAACATGATCTGCAGGTAACCTCTCATCTGATAACCAGTTTAATCTTTTCTGGTGGAGGTGGAGTAGGAGAAATTGCATCACAACCGACATCACACACACCACCTCTGCTTCCCGTCTTCATCTACACTACCATTACAACCCCTCCTCTCTGGGTGCGATAAATACTGCTGGAAGATTTATAATGTGTTGCTATGGTGATCAGCTTTGAATTTTTTTTTTTGGGGGGGGGGGGAGATGGGAACATGATGGTGCACTTGGAGCACCGAGGATGTACTCTATGTATATGTTTATGCTTGAGAGAAAGGAGACAGTAGAGCTTTTTCCGAGGAGGAGAAACAGTCACAAAAACACATCTAAAAATAAGAAACAATCCTTCAGACCCGTTTGTATGCATGCCACACACTCCTCATCTACCATGGCATATGAGCACAAAACTAAAACCCCAACCAGCAGCCTTCTCAAGGGAGGATTTTACCTCTCTTTCTTCTTTTTTTATTCTCTGTCCCCATTTAGTGCAGCACATCATCTCTACCCCTGATCTCTTACTGCTCTGCCCCTGTCTCTTTCTCTCTCTAGGGACACATCATTAGGCGGCTTGATTGGCCCCTGTGTATGTGCATGTGCTAAAGTGTTAATCTGCATGTGAGTACATAAGCATGCTGTCCTCAATCAATTAGCCCAAGCTGCTGTAGCAATTATCGCCCATTGTGTTTATGCTGTCTTTGTGGGCGCACATAGGGGATAAGTAGTGCATCTCTGAATGGCAGTTATCTATGACTGAAGACTCCCTGACTGTCAAGCCCATAAGGACACACAATTTCAATGCATGTTTGTGTGTGTATCATCAGTGTCTGTATTTGTATGCAATGGTTCACAAGCTGCACTACTAGCTCTCTCCAATAGACCAGACGGCATCCTTTGAGACACCTATATGTCTGTGTGTTTATGAGTGTGTGTGAAAGCAGTCCAGATGGCCATCTTCAAGGGGTTTTCTGGAACATTTAGACACTTGTTGCCTCTCATCATGTCTCCTTCTTTTTTTCGCTCTATCCCACCTTCTCCCTCACTCACACACACACACACACGCACATAAAAAAATGCAGAACTTCTTTTGAAGTGTGAAGCAGCTTGCAGTCAGCTCTTTTCCATCGTTCCATCAAATGCAAGCCTTTAGACGCTTCAAATAAATATTGAAACAAAAAAACAACTGTACGGTGTTAGCAGCTGAATGACAGAGCAGATGCTGTTGTAAGATGTTGCCTCTGTCGATTCGACTCTGTGGTGATGGACTGAGAGATCAAACTGTGTCTTTTACTTTAGTTACCTGGAAATTTGCTGAGTCAAGTGTGGGTGTTGACCTGAAAGCTCTTTGGTCTGACATTTTTGAGTGTGTTGCACCTGTGCCTTAACCAGGGTTCCTGCTGGTAGTGTCACATTTCATGGGTTGAACTCAGGCGCAGACACAGGTTTGGATATATTTTATCCCATTATTTATTTAAAACATGTAAGTCTTTACACAGACGAGGGTACCTAGGACAAGTAACACGAGGACTCAGCAAAGACAAGAGGACAATGGGAGCATATAAACACTAGCAACTTATTAGAGGGACAAGAGACACCTGGGGACAATTAAGGAGACAAAGGGGAAAAAACACAAACAAGGAGGGAGGATTAACACAGACGGAGACAGAGTAACATGATAACATGTAGCTCTTTGTGATTTACTGTCAGGCCACAGTTACATTTCAAGAGTGGGGCTTTAAAAGGGCCTATATCATCCAAAATCAAGTTTTTTCTTTTGAGTTTTCAACCATCTGGTTGAGCAATTTTCTAATAAAAAACACAGCCAGAGGGGCTTCCGGTGCGGTGCGACAACAAGATGGACGCATAATAGCAAGCTCCTCAAGTCGGTTTGGACAAAGTACCTCCTTTCAATATAAATAACACTGAAATTCATTCAATTTAAGTATGGACGGAGGGAGAAAGCTAAGGAGTCAGGCGATGAACACAAATTCGAGGGATAACCAACAAAACCCAGAAGTGACCGAGTCTACTGAACACGAGGAAAACGACAACGGAGGTGAAACTAGCATTGCTATGCTAGGCGAAGCTAGCACTGACCAGAACGCTCTGCTTCAAGCTCTAACGATGCTTCGTACAGAGCTAAAAGATTTTAAACAAGGAATGAGACGGGACCTGGACGAATTTAAAAACGACGTCAAGAAAGTTTTGAAAGACGACCTCGCGGAGTTTAAAGGTGAAGTTTTGCAGGAGCTCCAGAGCCAAAACACCAACATAGCTGAGGCACAAACCCGAATAGCTCACATGGAGTCGGCCTGCTTGGAGATGAAAGAAACGCTACTGGCGGTGGTGAAAGAAAACATACAGATGCGGGACAAAGTTGTTGATCTCGAGAGCCGCTCGAGAAGAAACAATATCAGGATCTACGGGGTGCCAGAGGAAAAAGAAGGGAGATCTGTCACTGATTTTGTAAACGAGTTGTTTAATCGCCACCTGACCCTGCCAGAGGGTCTCGAACTCCGTGTCCAGAGGGCACATAGAGCATTGATTCCAAAACCAGCAGCTGCGTCTTCCCCGAGATCAATAATCGTTAACTTTCTGGAATTTCACGTTAAAGAGTTGGTTTTAAAGAAAGCGTGGCAACAGAAGATTGAGATTAACGGCAAACGACTTTACTTTGATAACGACTATGCGACAGACGTCATGGAGAGCCGCAAGATGTACGGTCCTATCAAAGCGGCTCTGAGGGAGAAAGGCATCCGGTACCAGACACCCTACACGAAGATGCGGGTGCATTGGGACACGGGTCTGGTGATATACAGCACAGCGGAGGAGGCAGCACGGGACCTGAATCGACGCGGGATCACGGTAAAGGTGGTGACCAAAGCAAACACCGAAACTGATGCGGAGGAGCGACTGAACGCAGCGTTGCCATGGAAACGCACCAACAACAGCCCAGACAGCGCAGCTCAACGTGCAAGGGAGAGGCTGACGGAGTTCAGACGAGACACACACTAAGAGAACTGCAGTGGATGAAAAGATATAGGATACGTCGCTGGGTGAACTCAAACATCACTATCTTTTTTGTCAAAAATATTTACTTTTTTACCATAGAGTTATAGTCTGATACACACAATCTGGGTCATATATATAATGACTCACGACTTAAGTTTATAGATTAGTTAAACCGACAAGAGGGAGTGTTTTGTAGCATGCACAAAATGTTGGACAATTCTAGTATTTGTGGGTTTTTTCTCACAGCTAGGGAGGGCCCCCACCGCAGTGAGGCACCAAACCCTCCTCCCACCAACAGGGACCACAAGGGATGGATAAGTACATCTCCTTTTTTGGAAGCCACAATGTTCAGAGTTCAACTGTTGTTCGTGGATTTTGTTTTTTATGTTCATTGTTGGATTGCCGCTCAAACCAGTTAGAAATGATAGAGTATAATACCAAAATACTGTCTTTAAATATTAATGGTCTAAATAATCCTGTGAAACGTCAGAAGATAATGACCAAATTAAAAAAGGATAAGTCACAGATTATTTTTCTACAAGAAACACATCTGTCTAGTCCGGAAAGCGAGAAACTTAAGAGGTTTGGATATGCCAACTCATTCCATAGTTCATACCGTCATGGATGTAGAAGAGGTGTGATCATACTTATATCCGACTCAGTGAAATTTGAATGTATCAAAAAAATTAGTGATGAAGGGAGATTTATTATTGTGAAAGGAAAACTCGAAAACGAGATGGTGACTCTGGTTAACGTGTACGCTCCACCTAATAGTTCAAAACAATTCTTTAAAACCTTATTTGATACCATGATTTTAGAAATGGATGGAGTATTAATATGTGGTGGTGACTTTAATATTGTGATGAACGCTAATCTAGACACAACAAATAAGAATAAGCATACCAACCAGGTTATGAGAATGGTCAAGAGAACACTTAAAGAATTTGGGATAGTTGATACATGGAGGGAGTTACATCCTTCTAAAAGAGACTACACACATTATTCTCCCCCCAACAACAGCTATTCTAGAATCGACTACTTCTTTATGAATAAGAATGATTTGAATAGGGTAAAGAAATGTGAAATTCAACAAGCAGATGTATCCGATCACTACGCGGTTCACCTTACAGTTAATTTGAAAATGCAAGAGAAAAAATACTTTGTGGAGGCTAAACAAAGGAATATTAAATAACAAGTCAAATGTGGAGGAACTAAAGAAAGACATTATAACCTATCAAAATGAAAATGACAATGGAGAGGTTACCCCTATTATTTTATGGGATGCTCTCAAAGCAGTTATAAGAGGAAAATTGGTTGCTAAGACGGCAGCAATTAAAAAAAACAGAGAAGAGGTCTACAAAAAGGAGAAGGAAAAGCTGTTTATTAATGAACAGCAACACAAGACTACACGAGACCCCTCTTTACTTCCAAAAATTAAAGAAATTAGAGATAATATAGATAAAATACTAATCACAGAAATTGAAAAGAAGACCAGATTTCTAAAACAATCCTATTATGAAGTGGGACCAAGGGCAACCAAATTACTGGCAAAAAAATTGAAAAAACAGCAAGCAGATCGGACAATTCACAAGATAAAGGATATGAATACGAATCAAATAATTCATGACCCCAAAGAGATTGGAACTCAGTTTATGAACTACTATAGAGATTTATACAGTCAACCTCCTTCCGCAGACATTGACCAAATGAAAGCTTTTCTTGAGAAACTGGACTTACCATCAATTGGAAAAAATCAAAATGATCATCTGACTTCACCCATCACAAAAGCAGAGATAGAGAAAGCAATAAACAAACTAAAAACAAACAAATCTCCCGGCAGTGACGGTCTACCATCCGAGTGGTATAAAACATTCAATGAGCAGATTATATCTCTTCTCGTAAAATCATTCAACTACACACTTGAACATGGTGAAATGCCCCATTCCTGGAAAGAAGCGGTAATATCAGTGATCCTCAAGAAAAGCAACAGTGAGACTTGTTCAGATTATAGACCCATATCACTGCTCAATGTCGATTACAAATTGTATACCTCAATTATTTCTAGAAGATATGAATTTTTTACCAGTGACATTATCGATGAAGACCAGACAGGCTTTATTAAGGGACGTCAAGCCCAAGATAACACAAGAAGAGCTCTATATATTATCAACCATATAAAAAAAAAGGAGAAATGTGCAGCCTTAATAAGCCTTGATGCAGAAAAGGCTTTTGACTGTGTAAACTGGACTTTTCTATATCAGGTACTTGAGAAATTTGGACTTAACGAAAAAGCTGTCAGATGTATAAAAACGCTTTACCAAAACCCAACTGCAAGGATAAGAATAAATGGCAGTCTAACTGAGAGCATAAATTTAGGACGATCTACCAGACAGGGCTGCTGTCTTTCTCCAACCTTATTTGCACTTTTCATAGAGCCACTGGCACAAGCAATCAGGCAAAATAGAAATCTTAAAGGAATAGAGATTGGGGAAGAGGAACATATCATTGGACTTTTTGCTGATGATGTGGTCTGTTTCCTAGAGGACCCAGACACATGCATTCCCATACTAGTCAACCAACTCGAGACATTTGGCTTCTATTCTGGATACAAGCTTAACTTGACCAAAACACAGATTTTAGCTTTTAACTATTTTCCATCCAAAACCATACAACAAAAATATCATATGAACTGGAGAGCAACAAAAATGAAATATCTTGGGGTCACTTTAACACAAAACACTGATGATCTATATGAACATAATTATGTGAAACTAGATAAGGAAATTAAGAGTGATTTGGACAGGTTGGCTCTCCTTTCATTAGACATTGGTTCACGAATAGAGACCATAAAAATGAGTGTCCTACCTCGACTTCTTTACCTCTTTCAGTCATTACCCATTGAGATACCCGAAAAACAATTCAGACTGTGGGACAAAATCCTTTCAAGGTTTATATGGAACGGCCACAGACCGAGAATCAAATTCGAAACATTACAGATAAGAAAGGATAAGGGAGGTTTGGCACTGCCAAATCTTAAAGGATATTTTCATGCTGCACAAATTAGGCATGTAATTTGTTGGTGTGACAAAGATTATGTAGCCAAATGGAAGAATTTAGAAAAATCGATACAAGGAAGAGAAATCGAAAGTCTTCTTGGAGACAGAAAAGAAGCAATGATTATAATTAAACAGGTGAATACGGTCACTCAGTTTACGCTAAAATTATGGTTTAATCTGGTACGAAAATACAAACTAGAGAAAGAGCTCGGACTGCTTAGGTGGATAGCATATGACAAGGGTTTTACCCCTGGTTCTCTTGACCGAAGATTTAAACAATGGATTCCTAATGGATTAACAGCTATATGCACACTAATTAAAAATGGGAACTTCATGAGCTTTCAGGAGATTAAACAAAAATATGATCTAAGTAATCAAGACCATTTCAGATATTTACAGATAAGGAACTTTTTCAACAAAAAAATAAAACACAGTGTAAATCTGGACAGAAATTCGATAATCAAAATCATAATTGAAGCCTACAACGCAAAGAAATTTAGAATAATCTCTACAGTTTATGAACATATAATGGAGGCAAGAGGGAATACAACGACGTATATAAAACTGAAGTGGCAGAGAGAGCTGGGAGTGAACATATCCGATGATGAATGGTCATATATTTGGAAAACACAGCAATCAAAAACATCATCACGTGTCTGGAGATTACATTGCTGGAAAAATTTAATTCGATTTTTTATAACAACCAAAATTATGAATAAACATACTTCATTACCACAGCCATGTTGGAGAAGCTGTGGAGATGTAAACGTGAATCATTCGCATGTGTTCTGGCTATGTCCTAAGATCGTAAAATTTTGGGAAGATCTTCACTTAGTTATAGGCAAAGTTTTGGGTTATGCTGTATCAAAGTCCTGTACATTATTATATCTTGGTGTCATTACGGGAAATGATGTGTTGAAAGAAGATAGATACATATTGAAAATTATGTTGGCAGCCTGCAAAAAAGCAATTACAAGGAAATGGTATAAGATAGACCCACCATCACACAGTGACTGGATGAAAGTTATGGATGAAATACATGTCATGGAACAACTGACCTACCGAATAAGGACTCAAGAGGACCAATTTTGCCGTAAGTGGGAGAAATGGACTAAATACAAAAAATCGACAGAACAAAGACCATCACATTGATATTGAGAAAGGATCAAACTGCAAAAACATGGTAATCCAACATGATGTTCTTCACACGTTTTTTTTGTTGTTGTTTTTTTTTTGTTTTTGTTTTTTGGGGTTTCCCCCCCACTCCCCTGTATAATGTTTAAAGAAAAACAATTAAAAATAAAGTTGAAAAAAAAAAAAAAAAAAAAAAAAACAGCCAGAGTGGTTTTTGGCCCGATTCATGCATGTCGGAGTAATCCTCCTTTATCCTTCTCTCTGAGCAGCTGCACTGCCCTCTCCTGGAAAAGAACTGAGTGTTCACATTGTGAAGTATTTTACTTCACTATGTGAAAACAAGGAAGTGCTAAAGGTATCTGCACCGCCCCTGCAGAGGGAGCAGCTTACCTCTGGTAGAGTTGCAAACACACCCACCCCCCTTCTCAAAGCTTGTAACTGCTCCGGTTTTAGCAGCTGGAACCACTTTTTTTTGTTGGAATTTTACGTTCTAAAATGTCTGTGTGAAAACGGCCCTTTGGTTGTGTTGGATTACCACACTTTATCTTACATTCCTAAAGAACAGCAGCTGGATCACTTCCAACAATAAAGACACCTGATGGATTGAAGAGATGTTTTTGAAGGAAATTTGGCAGTTATAGTTAAATATACTTAATGGACTGATTATGGCAGTCAAAGAGATTAATAATTTATGGAAAATTATTAAAATTCGGGGCACCACCTCTTTGCAGGAACTATTTTAATAGCCATATATATATATATATATATATATATATATATATATATATATATATATATAATATTTCAGACGTCGCCCGGACAAACAAGGTCTGCGTCAGGTGCAAGGGAACCAGGGCACCTTGATGAAAAATCGGCTACTGTTGGAATGCTACTACTCAAGTAACCCTAATCAGAGAGAATACACAAGAAGAATGTGAGCTGAACTCTTACTTCGATACCCACGGTCACAGTTGGCTGCAAAACACCTAGTAGCTCAGTGTTCCGACATCCACAAACGGCAACTGCTATCACAACTTGAGATTGACGAGATACAACACAAACGCTACAGCAAGGAGGAATCAGGACATCAGGTCAGAGCAGGCTCTAAGCACCAGAACAATAAGGGCATAGATCCACCACACCAGACAAGACCCAAGGTGTAGGCTGTGCAAAGAGTCAATGGAAACAATCCAGCACATAACAGCAGGTTGTAAAATGCTGGCAGAGAAAGCATACATGGAACGTCATAACCAAGTGGCTGGCATAGTATACAGAAACATCTGTGTGAAGTATGGGGCAGACACCCCAAGGTCAAAGTGGGAAACACCTCCAAAGGTGGTGGAGAATGACCGAACAAAGATCCTGTGGGAGTTTCAGATCCAGACAGAAAGGATGGTAATGGCGAATCAACCAGACATTGTGCCTGTTGATAAAGAGCAGAGGAAAGCCTCTTTTACCAAGTGATGGTAACATCAAGAAGAAGGAACATGAGAAACTTGAGAAATACCAAGGACTCAGAGAGGAGCTAGACAAGGCTTGGAAGATGAAGGTGACAGTAGTACTCGGAGTAATCAGAGCACTTGGGGCAGCGACCCCCAAACTGGAGGAATGGTTCCAGCAGATCCCAGGAATAACGTCAGACATCTCAGTCCAGAAAAGTGCAGTACTTGGAACAGCAAAGATACTGCGCAGGACCCTCAAGCTCCCAGGCCTCTGGTAGAGGACCCGAGCTTGGAATGGGAAAAAGTGCCCACAGTGGTTGAGGTGGGGAATTTTTTTTTTCAGTCACTAATAGTCTGGAACATGCCTAGATAAGGTGATGAGGTGAAAAGCATGAAGGAATTAAATCTTACCACGTATTGAAACATGAAACCTAGCATATAGCTTCCGGGTAGCACATGTGAGGCATTTGGAGCAGCTCAAATGCATTCAATAAACATTAAACAAAGAAAAGTGAAGCTCTTGTTGGATTGATCACTCAAATAGTAGGATTTAAAATTACTTTTTGTTGGGAAAAGTCTTTTAAAACACTGGTTCATTAGTATGGACCACGCCTACGGAGATTAGATTAGTTTGATTAGTTCATTTATTGACAAAGGTTAGAGAGATGATGTCTCTGGAAGGATGCACTGATGTAGGCTTGTTGACTCTGTGTGGGGGTGCAGTCTTCGGAAGTCGGTCTTCTTCTCGAGCCTGCTCAGGACCCCCCCAGACGAAGAACTTGAAAAAGACAGAGATTAGAGCTGGAACTTTGAAAAGCAGGGAGGGGATGATGGGATGAGGGGATGAGGGAGGGGATGATGGGATGAGGGGATGTGGGAGGGGATGAAGGGATGAGGGAGGGGATGAAGGGATGAGGGATGAGGGAGGGGATGATGGGATGAGGGAGGGGATGATGGGATGAGGGGATGAGAAGAGGGGTGGAGGAAGGGGATGAAGGGATGAGGGAGGGGATGAAGGGATGAGGAGGGGATGAAGGGATGAGGGATGAGGGAGGGGAGATGAAGGGATGAGGTGAGGGGATGAAGGGATGAAGGGATGAGGGAGGATGAAGGATGAGGGAGGGGATGAAGGGATGAGGATGAGGGAGGGGGGATGATGGGTAAGAGAGGTGAATGGGATGAAGGGGATGAGGGAGGAGGGATGAAGGGATGAGGGAGGGGATGAAGGGATAGGGAGGGGATGATGGGATGAGGGAGGGGATGAAGGGATAAGGGAGGGGATGAAGGGATGAAGGGATGAGGGAGGGGATGAAGGGATGAGGGAGGGGATCAAGGGATGAGGGAGGGGATGAAAGGATGAGGGAGTGGATGAAGGGATGATGGAGCGGATGAAGGGATGAGGGAATAGTAAAATGGGGATTTAATACTGAGACGAGATAAAGGATAAGGGGGGGAGGGGGGGTTTACGAGACCGCAGTCTGAGCGACGCTGTTGACTAGGTGCTCGGGTTTAAATAGATCACAGAGTAATTAGGAATGGAATTCAGATGTGAGATGCCAGGTGAGTCGGATCCGAGTAGATTAGTGAGAGAATACTGAATATGAGGCGTGGTCCAGCTCACGAACCTAAGTTAACATATTAACTTACATTTAAAACTCCCGGCCAAAGGCCTGTATTACCCAAGCAGATAACAGATGAAACTCATACAAGTTAACAACAGTAAAACACACACCTTTAAAATCAGTAAACAAATTTTCCTCTGCCCAAATAGACCTTATGAACGTTTAAAGTTCTCAGAGTTGCTGCACCTCAATGAGTGGGGGTCTCCAAAGGCGTTAGCCAGTGGCTAACAATGGCTGCGGTAGCTATTTGAACAGTGACCCTTGTGGCTGTCGAAGATGCAGTTAGCTCACCCTCCGATGTGGCTAAGCAGTGATCAGCACCAACTTCTTTCACTGAACAGTACCTTTTAGCAGTTTCCAGCATGGCAAATCTTATCGGCTCTGTGGCTTTGAATGAATGTTGCCTTGGCCGGTTAAGACTCCCACCGCATGTGGCTCTCAGCTCCCGGTTCTCAGCGCTCTGAAATTCAGGGAATCTTTTGTCGGACTGTGACAGAAAATGTTATTATTAATGCTGGGACATTTATAAAAGTTTAATTCTCTTAATCAGCTCTTAGATAGCTGTTCTGATTCTATGGTACAAACAACAACTAATTGTTTGTAAACATCTCATGTTGACTTATGACAACCGTTGTGATTATCTGGTGTTGACTTATGACACATCCTGTGACTGTCTTTCTCAGCATTATACAAAGTGGTCCTTATTGTTACTATCTTCTGATTGTCCAGTGACACATCCTTTGTTGCTTCACGACAGATCCTAAATTTTACTTATTCCATGTTGTTCTGTGATTGGTCTTGTGATATCCTCTGATGCATAGAACAGAGTGTTAGTTATCTTACCGTAACTGTATGATGTAATGATCGGTCAGAAACTGATTCAGTAGGGTGTGGCTGATTACTATATATACCCATGCATCTGTGCTGAAGCTTCAGAGGCCTCAGTAGGAGGCTCTCCGTGCACGTAAAATAAACTATGTACGAATATAGCTGACACTTTGTTTTATTCTCTCGTCCGAGGCCTTTTAGACACCTGATTTCCACCACAGTTTGGCGTCGCGAACGGGAACACTTACAAGACCAGGTTTGAGTCCTGTGAAGTCAAATAGATACGGTGAGCTAATTTATTTTTTCATTTAAACATAAATTAGCAAGACCCGTTAATGAATTGAACTCAGGGCTTTCTAGGGGCAAGACAAGTTAAAGAAGAATTGTGAGCTTTCTAGAGGCAAGATCAATTAATGAATAATTGTGAGCTTTTGTGCAATATCAATTAATGAAGTAATATGGTAGGCTTTCTTAAGCAAGACCAATTAATGAATAATTGTGAGCTTTTTTAAAAGGCAAGATCAATTAGTAACTGTGAGCTTTTCAGCAAGACCAGTTAGTGGAAGGAAGACCTACTGTTAATTTCTATCGAGATCACCTTATCAAATAGGAATTATTACTGAATAAATATGCCTAATGTTAAAGGAAAAGAAGGTTCTCCCAATTTCCCTGAATCTACTATTATATGTCAAATGAAAAATAAATATGGTGTTGATGTGTGTGATTATTTAAAATATTGGAGTGAATGTGGTTTCTCCCAACGGGCCCTGAATTTGTTTTATGAATCATCTAAAAAACATAATGTAACGGTAAGATTTGTAATCACCCTGTGAATATGAAACGCATGTATTTCCTGAAGGTGGGTCTCGTAGTCAGACTCAACTGAAGTAACTTAGAAACAATCTAAAAAAAGAAAAATCAAGTGTCATGGAAAGAAAACTCTGTTATATTAGAAAGAATACAGCAAGTGATGTTGAAAAAAAACTAACTGCAAAGATATTCTAAATGGATAAGATGGATGGATGTTTGAAATAGTGTGAAGCAGAACATGAGAAAGGCACTCACTGATCAAAAAGCAAATTATGGAAAAAGAAGAAAAAAGACTTTGAAAGGACTTATAAGCCTCCTGATAAAAAAAACCCAACAAAAACCTGATACTGCCTCTACTTTGTCTTCCTCTTTTGCAGAGCGCTTCGAGGGCTGCTGCTGACCTGACCCCTGGACTCCACCTCTCCTGCATATCAACCAAACCATGGACAACATACCGCAACAGCGTCCCTACACCAAGCCCCCCCGCCCCTCCAGCTGGGATGCCTCCTACTCTACAACGCCAACGATAGCAGAAACCAGAGACTGAACCCCCCAAAGAAGAAAATTACTTGTTCCCAACCTCAGCCAGCACTGCCCAGTCTCCAACCCCCCCAGCAGCCCTGGAATGTGTGCTGCCACACCTTGCTGAGGTGAATAAGACTTCGTACACAGTGTGGACTGTCGCCAATGTCACACTTTGCTCAGGAGAGCAGAAACTGCACCCAAGAAGGAAAGAGACAAAAATACACTGCCCACAAAGCACAGCTGATTCCCCTGCAACACGCAGCAGTTGGGGAGAAACGAAGTGCTAGGCCCATAAGCCGTGCAGAAGGGAGAGGGAAAAAAATGATTTGATGGCCAGTCAAAGACTGGAGGATTTGGTTGCAAAAAGGGGAAAA
Organism: Apricaphanius iberus; assembly: GCA_028564705.1. Lineage (NCBI taxonomy): Eukaryota > Metazoa > Chordata > Actinopteri > Cyprinodontiformes > Aphaniidae > Apricaphanius > Apricaphanius iberus. The sequence goes on from JAPXFQ010002030.1 coordinate 214,375, forward strand.
GTCAAAACACGTGTTGGAAAAGGGGATCTCTTCTTTGCAGTTCCAGAGGAAACATTTGACCCACCAGAGTGAGTTGGAAGAGGGGGATCTCCTTTAGTCCAAGGATCGAACCAGAGAGGACTTAACAAAGCTTTGTGGGGGTATTTACGAAGGGTGCGGGGTTTTTAGCCCCCCTTTTCTTGTATCGGTCCCCAATCACGCCGCAGGCCTCTGCGACAGTCTTGATGGATCGGCGCTCCTGCCAATCCCTGTGACAGATTTTCCAGCGCTCAGCTGGGGAGGGGAAAGAGAGAGACGGATGGTCCTCCCTTTGGTTTATTTGAATGCTGGTGTCATATTTCTAGGGTTAGCTTAGCTGACTGTTGTATGTAATCTGATCATATGTATTATGTTACCGGTAAATGAGATTTAAATGACATGTAAGTGATGTTCTCCTGGCCTGCAGCCCTTTTTCAGGCCTCCAACATGCTGCGCTCCATTTTTATTTTAAAAAATAATTTTCTCTATCTGAAAAATCGGTGCACTTTCTACATACTGCCCTATTTTTCTTTTAATCTTTTTCCTCCTTATGTAGAATTGACACATGATGTGTCAAAGGAGGGAATAGGTCACTACATTATCTATTAAGTTAATTAAGGGCTCGTGAAGGAATTGATCTGCTCTAAGCTGAAAATACAAAATGAATTAAACAGAGATATTGAAAGAGCACACCGTGTCGGCAATCTTGTACAGATGAGACCCCCCACAGCCAACAGGGCGATTCTAAGAGCAATTATGGTACGTTTCTGGAACTATAAAGGGAAAGAAAATATTATTCAAGCGGCATGGAAACAGAGGATTATGTATGAGGGACGCTATGTCTACTTCAACCAGGATTTCACAGCAGAGGTACAAAAGCAAAGAGAACGGGTCCGTGATGTCATAAAAAAACTCAAGGAACGTAATGTGAAAGCACAGATGTGTTACCCTGCCCAGCTGCGTATTTTTTTGGATGGAGAGACAAAAACTTTTGTAAATTTAAGGGACGCAGCAGCATTGCTGAGAAAGATGGACATCTTCATAGAGGAGGAAAATGAGACGGACAAGCTAAAGAAGGATCTACTCAGCAGCTGCTGGAAGGTGGTGACAACACACAACACGTCGGAGTTAAAGCGAAATACATAAAGATAGAGACGCTGAGAAAGATACTAAGTTTTCACAACTGAAAAGGTCAAATAGATTAAAAAAAAGAAAGGGAGCTATATAGAAAGTTTTTTTGCTTTTGTTTTTGTTTTCCTTTTTGGAAGGAAATACAATGTTGGTTGCAGATGATTATTAGGTTATTGCTCTATTAGAGTATAAAGCAACTTTACTTTGGAGTTAAACAAAAAAAAGGTGCAATTGCACTTAGTGCAGTCCTTTGGAATTCCCAGAGGCACCCCTTGTTGGAGGTCAAATAAGGGTAATTTTCAATAGTTAGTCGGTTTTTTTTATTTTTTATTTCTTTTTTTATATATATACTTATTTATTTTGGTTCAATGAGAAACTTAAAGTAAATTAATATGTTATGTTTATGCTGTAATGGTAGGATATTTATGAAAGGGGTAGTATACTGCATGTGTGATAATCATTTAAAGTTATGGATAGGCTAAAATTTATTTCATATAATGTCGTTGGCCTAAATAACCCAATCAAAAGAAAAAAAATCTAAATCATTTGAAACAAATGAAATGTTCAATAGCATTAATAGAGGAAACTAATTTAGAACATAAAAAATTACAAAGAAATTGGATAAATCAGCTGTACTAAAAAATATTATTGGGCATCGCATTTAAAAGCAATAAAAGTGTGGATGGATAAAGATGATGAGACAGGGTGGAGGCAAATTGAACAAAATACATGCCCCAAGATATGACTAGATTTATTGTCATTTGTAACAAAGAAAATTCAAATTGATTTAAAAATTACAAATGAATGAGTTAAAACAACATTGAAAATATGGGCAACAGTAAAAAGAAAACTAAATATGTCTGATTCAATTTGTAGGGCAACAAAAATAGCCTTAAATCCAGAATTTATACCATCAATGGAAGGGGGATTTGAGAAATGGAGAGAGAAAGGACTAGTATATATAGGACAACTTTTTGAAAATGAAAATATGAAATCTTTTGAACAATTAAAAAATGAATTTAATTTATCAGCACAAGATTTCTATAAATTTTTACAAATTAGAAGTTATTTGACCAAACATAAGGAATTGGACTACATATGTATGAAACCAAATTGTCTGGAGGAACTGCTAATGACAAAAGTAGGCACTACTAAAAAGTTAATTTCAAAAATATATCAAGCCCTGCAGATAGAACTAGACAACAATGGGGATACAAAAGATAGATGGGAAAAGGAATTAAATATAGTGAAATTGGGAGAAAATTGGGGAGAATCCTTTAAAGCAGGACATTAAGTGTTGAGTAGTGTCTCATGGCAACAGTTTGAATGGAAGTTGAAAATGCAATACTTTATTGTACCAGTTAATTCATCAAAATACATTAAAAGCTCTGACAAGTGCTGGAGGGGTTGTGGCCAGTCAGGAGACTATACACACATATTCTGGGACTGTCCCATAATCAAAGAATATTGGGGCAACGTAAGGAAAAAAATTGAAAACATTTGTAAGGAAAAATTGAACTTAGAGTAAATTATCAAAATTATGATCATAGTAGCATAAAAAATGATAACAGTCTCTCTGGCTAAAACCACAATCCCCTTGCAGTGAATTATGGTGGGAAAGGATAAAAGACGTGATGGAAAGGGAAAAAATGACGGCTGAATTACGGTTTAAAATAACAACATTCGAAGAGATTTGGGCACCCGTACTTCAAGAGATAGATAAACAATAATTACCTAGAGCTTTATTATTCTTCTATTTAGTTACTTTTAAAAGAATATTATTGGTTGTAATTTATGTTTATATGGAAAAGGGGAGGAATACTGGGGAAGATATGTATTTTGTATGTATACAGTAAATGAACGGTAAATGAGGACTGCTTTCCCTTATGTCTTTCTGACTTTTTTCATTCTTGTATATCCTGTTTTTTTCTTGTTTTTTTTTCTTTTATGTATTTATATTCTAATACGTTTGGTGGAGAAAAATGGAAAAGAATATGATACGATGTTATCTTGAATTGATTTACTATGAAATGTTCTTTCCAAATAAAATAACATTAATACAATAATTAAGGGCTCAAAATTAGAGCTCAAAAATTGTTTTTTGCCAAACCTTTGTCAGACATTCATTCTCAGGTTAAGAGCAGCCCTTCTCTGCCAGGTAGAGGATCCTGCTCATTATCCAAACAGAGGTGCCACCTGGGTCTACGCCTCGCCCTCTGCCGGCCCCAACGCACGAAAGCAAGATCAGTAGAAGGGAATCCGTGCCCCTACTACAACACGTAACGTTGCAAGTTACCAACACACCTCACCATGTAGAGAAACCATCCCTGATGTCCATCAGAATGATAACCCCCCGCCCCGCTGAGAAGGAAAAGACTTTGTAGCCCACCATTTGCTACTTCCTTGTGTGAGGACAAACAAGGAGCAGATGTTATGATATGCCTCTGAGAAGGATCAACTTCGACCCCTGCTACAAATGACAACTACAAATACATCCTTAATCCTCAAAGTTAACCTCATTAAAGCCGAAATCAGACCTGATTACATATTACTGGACAATGGCGGTGTTTCTCAAATGAGTTAGGAAGCTCTTAGCGCTATGATCTTCTTTGGAGTGCTCTTAAGAACGCTGTGACAGAAGAACACGTTTCCCAGTGTTGCAGTTAGCTTAAGAAGATCTTTCACTAAGAATGTAACGTAAGATCAATGTGACCCACCATTAACAGCGATCAAATGCTCAGTGGTCATAGCCTGCCAGCCAGGAGCGTCTAGATTTCTAGGCTACAGTGATGAAGCTGCGTCAGGGCAATGTATATCCTCCACTTTTTGAAATAATAAAACTGCGTTTAATGTTGAAATGCACTCATATGTGCTGATGTTCCAACGAACAGGGGTGTGGAAAGACCTCCAGCCTCTCTCCCCCTGCTCAATTGTGGTGTTGTTGCCTGTTGTTCTAATGTGCAATTAAAACAGAGGGGTGGGACATGGGGATACTGCTAGGTACCCCCATCTCCCTCCCCGGGCCCTCAGTGTCTAGATGCATTTAAATACGTATAAGGGGCCCCGCCTCTAGTGCCGAGGCGCACCCACCGCCAGGTCCCTACATGTGCGTGTGTCATGTAAATGTTGCAAGTGTAAGTGTCTAAGTTGCTCAATAAAATTGGGACCCAGGCCGCCACCGGGTAGCGAAGACGGAAACTCCATCCCGCACCCCAGTGATGTGCCCACGTCCCAAGGCCTTTTGAATGGTTGAATGAAGGAGCAGGTGGACAGAGGCAAATGGGGATGGGGAGGAAATAACTGGGGTGACACGATGCCAACCCCAGAGAGCCAGCTCCCCTGCTGACCCCAATAGACACCCCCGTTCAGCTGATCCACTAGGGGCGGGAGGCCCCAGCATGCCAAGTCGGGGCCCACGGCAGCGGCCCCTCCGAGCTCTATGAAGGATTTTATATTGTATTAATCGTAGATTAGGATTTTTAAGAAATTTAAAGGTTCTTAAGGAAATCTGAGACCAGAGGTTTCGGTCAAATGAGATGGACAAGTCCATCTCCCATTTTAAAATAGGAAGGGCTATTGATTCATCTATTCTATTTAATGTTTTGTATATTTTAGATAGCAGTTTGGGAGGGTTAAGATTAAGAAAGTCTAAAACTTTTCCTGGAATTTGTAAATCAACTGTATTGAACCTAAATTTATTTTATATAATTGATTTAATTTGTTGATATTCTAAGAATTTATTCTTGTTAATTCCATTTTGTGTAACCAATGTATTAAATTGGATAAAGTCTGTTCCATCAAATATATGCTCCAGGTATTCAATTCCTTTACAACTCCAGTTTGGAAAGTTGATCATGCATTTTTTTTGTAAGATATCCAGGTTGTTCCAGATGGGTGTACGCCTGCATGGGACTAGTAAGGTCTCTGTCATTTTAAGAAATTCCCACCAAGCTGTCAGAGAGGAGCTGATACTAATACTTTTAAAACATTAATTTTGTTTTATATTTGAGCTAATAAATGATAGATCTGAAAGTTTTATCTTATTGCATTGTTAATACCTCTTACTGCAGGTTTATGTACTCCTGTAACCTTAATTATGCCTGTAACTGTGTTTACTGATTTTGACACTACAGACCAGGAAACTAATCAGAATCAGAATCAGAATCAGAATCAGTTTATTGGCCAAGTATGTCACATACAAGGAATTTGACTCCGGCAAACTTTTTTTTCCAGTACAGAACATGAATAAGTGAAATAAAAAAAGAAAAAAAGAAAAATAAGAACAAAAATAAGTAAAAATACAAATAAATATCAGATCGTAAATAATAAAGGATAATATATACACCAAGCCGGGGTTATTTTACAGTGAGTATGTACAGAAGTGCAGAGTTATAGTTTATTGTTATGTGAGTGCACTCACACACTGTGACTAGACAGAGTTCGTCAGAGCGACAGCCTGGGGGAAAAAACTGTTTTTGTGTCGGGTGGTTTTGGCGTACAACGCTCTGTAACGCCGACCTGAGGGGAGGAGCCTAAACAGATTGTGGCCAGGGTGTGAGGGGTCAGAGGTGATTTTCCTGGCCCGCTTCCTGACCCTGGCCCGGAATAGGTCCTGAATGGAGGGAAGATCGGTTCCTATGATCCTCTCTGCAGTCCTGACTGTTCTCTGCAGTCTGTCCTTGTCTTGCCTGGTGACGGATCCGAACCAGACAGAGATGGATGAGGTCAGGACAGACTGGACTATTGCTGTGTAGAAGATGATCAGCAGCTCCTGGGGCAGGTTGAAATTCCTGAGCTGACGCAGAAAGTACAGCCTTTGCTGGGCCTTTTTCCTTATTATGTTGATGTGTGAGGTCCACTTCAGGTCCCGTGTGATGGTGGATCCTAGGAACCTGAAAGACTCCACTGTGGGGACTGGCTTGTTGAGGATCATGAGAGGAGATGTTGATGGTGGTCTCTTCCTGAAGTCCACTGTCATCTCCACAGTTTTGAGCGGGTTTAGCTCCAGGTGGTTCTGACTGCACCAGAGAACCAGCTGTTCCACTTCCTTTCTGTACACAGACTCGTCGCCGTCGCGGATGAGTCCAATGACGGTGGTGTCATCTGCAAACTTCAGGAGTTTCACAGAAGGGTCCCTCGACGTGCAGTCAGTGGTGTAAAGGGAGAAGAGCAGTGGGGAGAGAACACATCCCTGGGGGGCGCCGATGCTGAGGGAACGGGAGCTGGATGTGAACTTACCCAGTTTCACCTGCTGCCTCCTGTCAGTCAGGAAACTGGTAATCCACTGACAGGTGGATGGAGGCACGGTGAGCTGGGACAGTTTTTGGTGGAGGAGCTCTGGGACAATGGTGTTAAACGCAGAGCTGAAGTCCACAAACAGGACCCGAGCGTAGGTACCTGCAGAGTCTAGATGGTGCAGGATGTAGTGTAGAGCCATGTTGACGGCATCATCCACTGACCTGTTTGATCTGTAGGCGAACTGCAGGGGGTCTAGCAGGGGATCTGTGATGTCCTTCAGGTGGGTCAGTACCAGACGCTCAAAGGATTTCATGACCACAGATGTTAGGGCAACTGGTCTGTAGTCATTTAATCCAGTGACTGGGGACTTCTTGGGAACCGGTATGATGGTGGAGCGTTTGAGGCAGGAGGGGACCTCACACAGCTCCAGGGAGTTATTGAAGATCTGGGTGAAGATGGGAGCCAGCTGGTCAGCACAGAATTTCAGAGAGGCTGGGGACACTCCGTCTGGTCCCTGAGCCTTTTTAATTTTCTGTCTCTGAAATAGCTGGCGCACGTCCTGTTCGCAGATCGTCAAGGCAGGTACGTGGGTGGTTTGGGGTGAAGCTGGGTCTTTTGTGATGGAGATGGTGGGGGAGGTGGGAGGTGTGAAAGTCCTTTCAAACCTGGAAAAGAAGTCGTTGAGGTCCTCAGCCAGGCGGGGGCTCTCCACAGGGTGGGGGGATGGTCTCCTACAGTTAGTAATGGTCTGCAGGTAGCTCCAAACTGCAGAGGGGTCGTTAGCAGAAAAACGGTCCTTAAGCTTAGCACTGTAGTTCCTCTTTGCTGCTTTGATCCCTCTTGTCAGCTGGTTCCTGGCCTGTTTGTACAGGTCCCGATCCCCACTCCTGTAGGCCTCCTCCTTGTCCTGGCGTAGCCGTCTCAGTTCTGCAGTGAACCACGGTTTATTGTTTTTGAATGAGCAGAAGGTTTTGGTCTGCACACACATGTCCTCACAAAAGCTGATGTAGGATGTCACAGTGTCGGTCAGTTCATCCAGGGATGAAGCCGCTGCTTCAAAGACGCTCCAATCAGTGCAGTCAAAGCAGGCCTGTAGCTGCATCTTTGACTCATCAGTCCATCTCCTCACAGTTCTTACTACAGGCTTAGCAGATTTCAGCTTCTGCCTGTAAGATGGGATGAGGTGGACCAGGCAGTGGTCGGAAAGTCCCAAAGCAGCACGGGGGACAGAGCGATATGCATTTTTTATTGTGGTGTAGCAGTGATCTAAAGTGTTCATTGTCCCCTGTGGGACACTCACAATGAGTGTTTATATTTTAGGCAGTGATCAAGTTTGGAGGATTAGCTCTGGTTAAAATCCCCGAGACGATTCGCAGAGAGTCCGGTGATTTTTTTTCTCCACGTCCTGTGGATCTGATCGGCGTGGTGATGTAATGCCTTCCGTCACAAACACGCCTGCGGTGGAATGTATACCAAAAGCGACGGAGCACAAACGAGGCGAGTACTCTAACGTCCCCCTGCGTTGAAATAAAATGGTCTACAGTTTATGAACGAACTGACTCAAGGTGAGGGCTGCATGTCTTCTTTAACACTGTACATCTGTGCACCAACTTCGATTAATGTAGAAGCACGTTCCACCATCCCTTTGATTTCCCAGTCAGCTCCGCGCAGCGTCCGCTCAGAACAGCTGGAAGCCCTGGCAGCTTAGGAGCGCGTCCGGGATGAGTTCACTGGACCAGGTTTTCATTGAAGCAAAAGGCGCAGAACGACTAAAGACTGAGTTCTTGGATAGGAGAAGATGGAGCATATTCATCCATTTTGTTAGGCAGAGAGCGGACGTTCCCCAGTGTATGTGATGGGAAGAGCGGTGCGGTAATCCCCGCTGTCGCAGCTTGAATAAACGAGCACACCTAGCTCGGTTCCCTTCCCTTCCCGCGTCGACGTCCTCCGTCTAAAATCCACAGAACGCCTGGCTGCTCCTCCGATCAAGAATCTCCATAAAGCAGTTAGGTTTGTGTAAGCCGTGAAAAAAGTCCGGCACTGGATAGCCCAAATTTTTAAAAGTTCCTCTCTGTCTAGTCTAATTTTAGCACGTAGAGGCAGAGGGAGTGGCAGAAACTACGCAAAAGAGTAAAATAGTAACTGTACCAGAGAGCAAAGTGCCTAGGCGTCCATACGCGGCGCCATCTGCATCATCATAGAGCTAAAAGATCATAGTCCCCTAAAGAATCTAACCCAACTAATATAATAAGAAGGGAATCATCAATTTGCCTGGTGGTGTACATTAATGAACCAACATTGATAGAATCAATTAGCACAGCCATTACATTGTTTTCAGAAATTTGCCAGCTACACTCAAGAATGGTTTTGAAGCAGTTTATGAACAACTCCAGGCCTCACTCTAGATGTCTTCCAAAACAGAATTTGCATAACCTGTTATTAGCTGAATAATGTTGGTGTGTTGTCCTGTTTTTGATGATCAATGCTGTTCATTATATCCAAACAAACTAACCAAGTGCTAACCGGAGGCAGTTTCATGGGACTCAGAATCCCTGTAAGTAAAAATTAAAAAAGCACTCAGGTATTAGGACACGTCAAATATGGAAATTCCTGGCTTGATGTGTTTGGAAGATCAAAACTTCATTGCATCTCTTTTTATCAATATCACTGTGTATTTCCTCTGTTCTTATTTTTGTGGTTGTTGTTGCATACCTTGTATAAGAGCCCTTATATTTTGCTTGATTGACACTGCACTCAGCAACATAGTTCCCCAACTGTCTGCCAGCAGATTACCTACCAACCCCTCTCCCTCCTCCTGGCAAAGTGACGTAGCAGGATCTAGTGTCATGTTCTGATGTCTCCATGTCTTCAGATATCTGAATATTGATGATGACAATACCGTCATTTAAAAATTTTTGTTTTTTTTTTATTTTTTGCCTGATTAGAATGTAACCACTTTACAAAAAGCTGTACTTACCAAAATAATGGTGCGCCATCTCTGTTATTATTGCGTTCAAAATGTATGGTGCATGTTGCTCTTATTACATTTTCTTGCTTATTTTTTTGTGGTCATACTAATTACCAAAAGGAGTGGAAAAGATGACCGAAAATTGTCACTAGGTTAATGCTGGGACAGAATTATAACAAAGTTGAAATTCCCTCTTTACTGCAGGCTCTGTTCTGAATTTCAAGTGTACAAAGACAAGAACCAATTGTAGGTAAACATCATCATGTTGACTGATGACAACTCTTAACTCTTTTGATTAATCTGTCTTCTGAAGTGTCCAGTAACACATCCTTTTGTTGCCTCATGAAACAGATCCTGGTGTTTACCTATTCCATCTTGTTCTGTGATTTGTCTGTTTTTGGATTATCCTCTTGATAAATATAACAGAGTGATAGTTATCTTACATAACTGTATGATGTAATGATCGGTCCAGAAGCTCATTCAAGGTACCTGTTCCAAAACCTGCTCAGCTCTCAGCGAGGACGGTCGCTGTTTTTTTCCCTCCCTCCTCCATCCTGTTGTCTTATCCCACAGTTCTTGTCTCCTGTGGGGCCTCTATCTCTATTAACCTGGAGTTAAAATCTTTTGGAAATTTTTCTGATCTTTCGCTCCGAAACCAAACTGAATAAGCGAATAGTGAAAATGGGTAAGCTGGTCTCCTGAATGCTATGATAAAATCTACTCAACTCTAAGAATCACCGTTAAGGGTCAAACCGGGGTTAAAATCATTGGTGAATCGGGTTTCCTGCTGATTGGAATGGGCAGTTACTAGAACTACCTGTAAAAATGAGCAACAAAGATTCTGAAACACGGTCGAGAATTGGCCACTGTTCTGGAACATTGGACGGCTGAAGAACGATCTGGATGCGTTGATTCGTAATGATTGGGATTCAAAGACCAAATGCTGGGGAGCTGTGGACCAGAACAACGCAGTTAAGAGGCTATCTGGCACGGCGCTCTTTGGGACTCATCCGCAATGTGTCATCGGACTTGGAGAAACTGTCGGTGCGGATGGGACAACTGGAAATTAATTGGATTGGAACTATTAATCTTAGAATTATTTTGGATTTGGAACTTTAATTTGAACAACAATTTGGCTGAATAGACTACAAAAGAAACCACGACAGACAGAAGGGACAGAAAGGAAATATTTGATCTCGTCCCAGCAATACAAATAGTTTATATTTTGCTCCCATGAAGACCTTCAACCTGGTCCTAACAAATGTCCCTGATAAGAATTCAACAAGTGTCCCTCTCCCCTCCTTTCCCCCCGTACAACCTGCATCTACTGACGCTCTACACTGACATGGTTAGCACACACCCCACATTCACACGAACCGGGTATCGCATGTACCAACAATTCTCTCACCTGCAACAGGAAGCTGGATTACAGCGCTCCTCGATGGCAGCGCGTTTAACCTTTGGAGCTGGAGCTAATACCTGCGCCATCCTTCCTGATTTGTCATTGTTATTGTCTGTAAATGTGCTTAAATGTTTTTTGGTGTGGTTTTTTCTATTAACTGCGTTGTGAGGCTGTACGGACCCCACAACACAGTTTAGCGTTTTTTTCCCCTCACCGTGGAACCCTCCCCTAACCCAGATGTGTATTTCTCTATGTTTCATTAATGGGGCGCGCCGATCGGTGGGCTGCAATGCCCAACAGTGGACTCTGGATCTTTATGTTGTTGTTGTTGTTTGAATGATCTTGGACAGGTTGTACTGTCTCTGTTAATTCCTTTTATGCCGTCATACATGTATGTTCATACTTGGCCATTAAAGCTGATTCTGATTCACTAGGCCTGTGGCAGAATTACTATATATACCCATACATCATGATGGGCTGAAGTATCAGAGTCCCTTCTCTCAGTAGGAGGCTCTTCGGGTTGCACAAAAAATAAACTATGTACGAATAAGCTGACACTATGTTTTATTCTCACACTAGGCCTCAATCAGACACCTGATTTCCCCACCACTACGGCTTTAGATGATCACACAAATGTTTTTGTAAAGTCATGTTTTAGGGATTTACCTAGCAGTGTAATGAGCTCCCTGGAGGCGGGGTAGTCTTCCATTCAACCACCAAAGGAAGAATGGTTGGGAATTGTCTTCCGTTTGCCAACCGGTAGGCTGCTTGCAGAAGGACGAACGAGCTTAGCAGCATGGGGTCTATTCATAGACTCTGCTCGCCCCACTTTCCAGTTGAGCTAGAATGCAGATTAGCGCCACGGCTGTGTGTTACCCAAACAAAGAGAAGTAAGTAGTACATGCTCAAGTTTTACCATTTATATCACTTGCTACTATTTTATGTGATTTTATGTTTATTTTATATTTATAATGCTTGTTTTTAGATACTGGGCTGTGTAAGATCGTGATTACTGGGCTCAGCTGTGGTGGTTTGGGATCGCATCTAAATTATGGGGGCTCGGTCAAAACTGGGTGTACAGTCTGGCAGCTGAAATAAGCTTAATTGACTCCAGTTTTTTTAAACCAAAAAAAATAGAAAAATAATTAAACCAAACGTCTGGACCTCTTAATATAACACAGTTTCAATCGTGGAACTTGGTCCGGGACTTCACTGTCCGGACTCCGGCGACAGTCAGACTGGCGCTGCACTCAAGGTGAGGGGAAAGGAGAAGGGATTTAAGAAACGAGGAGCCGTTTCCTTTAATGTCCGACAATAACTCCAGGATAATAATTAAATTTCAGGACAAATTAATACTATATTAACACCAAAGGTCAAATTTGACCATTATATATGTTTGTATCCCTAGAAGTAGAAAGCTGTAAAATAGAATGATATAGGCCCTTTAAAGGGTTTACATTGCTGTAATTGAAGAAGAGTTTTATTTTTCTTCTCCGCTTGTTACAACAAAATGAATTGGTGAATTAGATAAAGGGGGGAGGGGGGCGGGAGCTCTCTCTGGGCGGGCACGGATTAATGAAAATGAGCTCAGGATAATCGAGACAATAAAATCTTACTCAATTGTCATCAGATTATTCCATAAATGGGTTAAAATCTAACAGTCTTTCCTAAATCAATTGTTCTTTTTCCAGAGGTCCCCATTACTATACAACTTCCATCAGGATATATTACATGATTTAGGCCATCAAAGTTTAACCAAGACTGGCAGATTCATCAAAGCTAAACTACGTTAACACATTTTTTTCCTATAGTCAATGATTTTTTTCTACGGAACCCAAGCAAACCATCCCCAGGATCGTTTAGATTGTATGGATTCTTCTGTCTTCTGTCTCTGAATTTCTTTGGAAAGATATGACAACCCACTTATCTGCCATTGAAAATCATTGGAGAAAGACCACCGATTGAAAGGAGGTCTAGACCTTCAATTCAATTCAATTCAAATTCAGTTTATTTTATATAGCGGTCCATTTCACAACAGATGTCATCTCAAGCACTTGTACAACAAAGAGTTATTACAATACGAAAGTTTATAGTGTAGAAAAATAACAGAACCACAGAGAAGATAGCGTTGTGAATTCTCAGCAATCCCTCATACTGAGCAACATGCATGCGACCGTGGTAAGGAAAAACTCCCTTTTAACAGGAAAGAAACCTCCCGGCAGAACCAGTGCTCAGCACAAGCTTTTAATCTGCCGGCGACCGTCTGTGGCGATGGAGAATACATAACATAGACACAGAGAAGAGCCACTATAAACCTGAGATGCAACAAGTTTGTTTGGGCAGGACGTGAGAATATTTCCGTCACTGCAATGCCATCTTAAGTCTGGGTCGTCAGAGCAGGGCTTAATCTGGAGCACCTACGTTGATAATAGAAAACAGGTTAGTGCTTGAATTGACAGCACATCATGCAGTTTGGGGAGAAGTAGGAGAGAAAGTAGGAACAGACCCTAATAATGTCCTCCACCAGCCTAGCCTAAAGCAGGATAGCTACTAACATTAACCTGTCTCCTAGCTACTAGGAGACCAGGCTACCAACACTCTGTCTGAGTCCACTCCTGACACCGTGGACGGTGTAGGGGCCGGTAACGGCCCCCGTCATGCCGGGGTCTTCTCGGAGTCGGGTTGTTTGAGATGCAGGCCCAAAGTGGGGTGGTACAACTCCATCTAAGGCTAAATACCGGCACGAGACCGATAGTCGAGTCGGCAACTATCTTAAGGAAAAATAGACAGAACTGAGAGGACAGAGTTGAAGAGGGGGAGAAACGTTTTAAGAGATTAAAACCGTGTGGGGGGTCCGCAAAGTCCTGCCCGGGGGGGATTCAACCCGGGTCAGGTAATGGGCCCGCACTGTGGGAGGATCCCCTTTATGGATCTCTTCTCCGGCGCTGGCTGGCCCCTGTGGTGCACATTTCCTTTCCCCGCGGCGGTACAGCCGCGCCCGGCTCCGGATTCTTTACGCCTGGCTTACATTAATCTATCTCTACCTAGTCTAACTCTACCTCTTCCTATCGCTTGCCTAACTTTTTGACACTCCTGGCCTGACTACTAACATTTACCTGTCCTCTTCCTATCTACCTGTCAGACCTGACTCATAAACTACCTATGTAAACATATCTCTAACTGTAAGCTTGTGTCAAAGAGGGAAGCGTTTTTAGCCTATTTAAAGCGATAGACAAATTGTCTGCTTTACGAACAACCCTGGGAGCCGTTCCATAGGAAGGGTAGCCTGATACTGAAGAGATCTGCCACCCATTACTACTTTTTAGAAAATCCTAGGAACTACCTAGTAAACCTGCAGATCCTGAGAAGCGAAGGTCTCTGTTAGGAACATATGGATTCATCAATCAGGTCTCTTATGGTGAGATGGAGCTAGATTTTTAAGGGCTTTATAGTGTCAGAAGGAGGATCTGAATTCTGATTCGTAGATTTTACTGGTAGCCATGAAGAGAAGCAAAAACAGGGGAAATGTGATCTGCATTTCTTTTAATATTCATCAGAATCCTAGAGAATATCAGCAGCATTTTTTGAACTAACGAAGACTTTTTATTTGTATTTCGGTGGACCTAACTGTTAATAGACAGGTTACAGTAATCCAGCCTTTGAAGTAACAAAGCTGGACATAGTTTGTTTTCAGCATCATTCCTTGGTACCAGGAGTGGTTCGTAATTATTTGCAATATTCCTAGGGGAAAAAAGAATTCCTACTAGACTTCTTTAATGTAGAGTTCTAAATGACATATCTTGTCAAAAATGACACCGAGGTTTGTTTTTTGCGTTTGATTACCGGAGGCAATTTAATGCCGTCCATGTGAAGGGTCAGACTAGTAGTTTTATTTTTCAGAGCTTCTGGTCCAAAGGACGACAACATCTGTTTTATCAGAATTTACGAAGCAAGAAGTTTAAGAGTCTCCAGAGTTTTTTATGTCTTCCAACATGCCTGTATCAAGCCTTAACAGATGGAGTCATCAGGATTTATGGATATATATAGCCTTGTGTACAATCTGCGTAACTATGGAATTTTATCCATGCCTTGGCCTAATTAATTTAACCAATAGGGGAAGCATATAATAGTAAAGAGAATCGGCCCATGCACTGAAACCCTGAGGTACTTCCGCAAGTAACTATTGAGGTGTTAGGCGAAGATCTAGTTGTTTTACCTGAGACAAACTGAAATCTGTTTAGACAAGATAATTTAAACCGCACTAGTGCAGGTTTCCTATTATACCGACACTTGAAGCCTTGTCTATGAGCGAAGTATTGTGGTCAAACAGTGTCAAAGTGCAGCACTGGGAGATCTAACAGGATCCATAATGGTCCACCAGTCCCATTGTCTGAGGCTATGAGAATATCTTAGAAAGGCCTTCACCAGAGCTGATTCAGTGCTGTGATAGCACTAAGAACCGTGACTGAAACTTCTCAAACAGCTCAATAATTTGTTTAAATTGCTCACATATCTGGTGTGCGCAACATTTTGTCTCAGAGAATTTTATATAAGAAGGGAAGATATAGAATGATCGGACTAATATTAATTTTATATTCGTTTGATCAAGAGAGGGTTTCTTCTAAGTAGGAGGTATAATTACAGCAATCTACCTTGAAACCTCCTGTGGGTACATATCCATTGTACTAAGGATAGATTCATTATATTTAAAATTGGAAGCAGCGATCAGAGGGAAAAGTTCTTTTAAGAGGTTTAGTTGGGATTGTGGTTTCTAAAACGCAAAGCGTGTGGAAGTGTTAGATACGCTAATAATTTTAGTACATCAACGAAAGTATTCGGCTGCATAAAGCAGTTTAAAGCAATATATTAGTGTTCGCCAACCATTTTTTGAGGCTGGGCCTCATTAACTAGGGAGAAGCAAGAGCATATTGGGAAAGGTTCGCCAATTGATCTTAATCTTATGGAGTCTATTTTATGTTTATAAAGAATTGCATGAAGTCGTCAAACTGCCTTAGAGCTTGGGGAAATTGGTGTAGGCTCGAATATATGCTAGATGATCCTGTGTGAGTTTGGCAACTGTATAAAAAAGAAACCTGAGGTATTATTTTTATTCTCCTAAACGAATAAAGAATGAATAATAATGCCTGTTCTAGCTGAGTGAAGGCGTCTTTTGTATATAGCAATAAACTATTTTTTTCCATATTAAAAAGGAATCAATTGTAAATGCTGGGAGCGTCCATTTTATCTCTCTAGTTGTTCTAACATTGATTCTGCTTTAAGAGGTAACGTATCTCTAATTAAACAATGGGATATAATCTTCTATGACTAAGCCACCTTCCTTTTCAAGGGTGCAACTTTGTCTATTGCCCCGATCGCAGGGAGGAATTAACGCTATGAACTAAAATGTCAAGTTGTGAGGGGTCCGAGATATAACTCACAGTTTTCCCTGTTCTGCATTTATAAACTGAGGAAATTAAAGTTGGAAGAGCATCTTTAAAATTTTCTACAAGCGTTGTCAGATAACGGTTTCGTGGTATAATTGAACTGTTCTTTCCTCGAGGTTTGATATGATCCATTAGAGTAAGTTTAAAAGTGATAAGGAAATGATCAGACAGGATAGGGTTATGTGGAAGAGACTGTTTATTTCTTCACAGTCAATGCCATAAGTCAGCACAAGATCTAAAGTGTGGTGACAAGAATGTGTCCTAACTTTTATCATTATTTCCTAGCCAACAGGCTAAATTACATCTCAAGATGGTTACAAAATAGCTACCTTGATGAGTCCTGGATAGATTTTGAACAGACACTATGTAATAAGTTAAAACTTTCAGACCTACCATTTATTGGTTCAAATATTAAACATCATGAATGCTTTAAAAGTATTAGTATCAGCTCCTCTCTGACAGCTTGGTGGGAAATCCTAAAAGTAAGCTAAGTACAGAGTCCTCACTAGTCCCATGCGGACATACACCTATCTGGAATAACCAGGAAATCTTGCAAACAAAATGTACGATAAACTTCCCAGACTGGAGTTGTAAAGGAATGGAATACCTGGAACACATATGTGATGGAACAGACTTTATCCCTTTTAACACATTAGTTAAACAATATGGAATTAACAAGATTAAGTTCTTAGAATATTAACAAATAATAAATTATAAAAGGTAAATTTAGGCTTAGTAGAGTTGAATTACAAATTCCAGTAAAATTTTAAGATTTTCTTAATCTCAACCCCCAAATTGCTGTCTAAAATGTACAAAACACTAACTACATAAGATGAATCAATAGCCCTACCTATTTCAAAATGGGAGGTGGACTTTTCCATCATGTTTGACCAAAACCTCTGGTCTCAGATACCTTTGAGAACCTTTAAATAATCTTTAACACAATTAAAAAACCCAATTTACAATTAATACAATATAATATCCTTCATAGAGTCCATTGTATGGGCTATTGGATGTTCACGATGAGTTTTATGTTTTCTAATACCTGCTTACAATGTGCAAGCAACATACAGGACAATTATATTTATGCATTTCGGTTCTGTCCACCCATTAACAGTGCTTACACACTGAACATGACGCGACAAGAGAGTCAGGTGTAAGTCAATGAAGTATCACGGTGAAGCACGACTGGCGATCCCGCAACAAATCAGAAGCAGATTTGCATCGTGAAAAAGCTTTTCTGCCTGATTTGTGTGACCAAGTAGCGCGGCTGCCGTAGAATTTGGAGAAATCTCAACTACAACTTCAAGTCGCGCCGCGACAATCAATCAGCTGATGGGTGTCAGTGATGCTGGTACTGAGGGAATGGAGTCACAGCATCACCAGGACATGAATACTGATAAACATCATGGCTAATCACCCTGAGTTACATGACAGCAGCTGTTTTCTATACAGAGACAGGAATAAAAAGATAAACATTATACAATAAACATTATAAAGAGGTTAGACTATTTAGACAGGAATGCTCTTAAGAGGTTTGTGGATAACTCTTAAAAGAAGCCACCCACCCTCTGCAGCTACACTTACACATGCTAGGCTCGATGGAGATGGTGCTCTGCTCCCAACATTTAACGTGGTTAGCTCATAGACCGGAGTCACAGTCCGGAGTGAGAGAGTAGGAGGCCAGCGCAGCGGTCCTTGTCAGTGTCCTCCCACATTTCCGCTTCACGCGTGTGAAAATTGCATATTTTAAAGCGTAACTAGTTTACTTTGGACACGGTTCAAGGTGCAAATGTGCCAGCGACAAGCTAGGGGCATGTGGCGTTTTTTGGTCGCGTCTATAGTGCTCGGTGTGTTAGCACCATGAGAGATTTTGGTGCCAGATATGTGAGGGACCTATCACAGTGTCTGAAATGTAATATCCCAGCTTCTCCCTCAGTTTGCTTGATAGGAAATTTAAATGATGTCACCATAAACACAAGGTCAATATAATTAGTTCACATTGTCCTATGCATCGCTAAGAAAACTATCCTCCTGAACTGGAAAAATTAAAATGCTCTTAATCTTAATTAGTGTAGAGATCTCCTAATGGACCACATTGGTTTTGAGATGAACTATGCCCCCACTTCTGATCAATCTATTTGGGATCCCTTTATCAGCAGGGGGTTGCTGTTCCGCTGGAGCCCCGGTGTGGGTGGGGGGGTCGGAGCTGTGGGGTTGGCAGCAGGGGTTGGCCTGGGGCGGCGGTGTGCATCGTCTGTCAGTCGGCTGGGTCCCCCCGGTCTCTAGTTGGGTCCCTGCTGGGGGGCGGGTTGCTGGCAGAGCCCATGGGCTCGCCCCTGCAGCCTCCTGGGTGCACTGTAGCTGCTGGAAATTCCACGGGGGCTCTGTTCCTCCCTTCTGGGTGGAACTGGGTCTGCCTGTTGTAATGCTCTGCTTAAGAAAGTAAATCTGTTGGACTTTTACCATACTCAGATACCAATTCTTAGTATCACAAAGAAAGAAAGAAAGAAAGAAAGAAAGAAAGAAAGAAAGAAAGAAAGAAAGAAAGATTTCCTGTCTAGGAGTGATGCTAAAAACCTATTCTAAGCCAAGCATTTGTTACGTCAACTTTGGACTACTGTAATGCTTTACTATCAGGAAGTCCACTGTTGTAGGAATTATTATTGCATTTATACACTATTTTATTGATTACTCACAGTACCTACATAAAACATTAGTTAACTGAACATTGTTTATTTATGTTGAATTAGTGCTGAGTTATTATTAGTTATGCTGATGCATTTATAAGTTTTATTCTGTTACTCAGTGTCTAGATAAAAGTATTGCTTGGCTGTTCTGATTTGATACATGTACTGCAAGAAGCTAGTTATCTCACATGACACATCCCGTGTTGCCTCATGGCAGATCTTGTGTTTACCTGCTTGCATATCCTATGTTGTGCTGTGACTGGTCTTCTGATTATCCTCTGATGCAGAGAACAGAGTGTTTGTTATCTTCCCATATCTGCTGAAAATGCTACTACCCTGTATGATGTGCTATGTTCTCCCAGAGCTGAATAATGAGGATTTCTAAAAGAAGAATGGGAGTCAGATCTTTTAGTTATCAGAATCAGAATTGGAATAGGTTTTATTGCCATTGTTTGAGAACAAGTTCACAAACTAGGAATTTTTCTCGGTACAATCGTGCACATAAAACATTTAACATAAATAAAAATAAAATAAATAAAAATAAAAAGAATGAGCTATAAGGCTAAAGTCTTTATAAATATTATAATCTGTATGTATATAAAAGAACTATGAAAAGATAAACATCCTTTTTAACATGAGAACAGCAGCAGGGTTCCATTCACAGATCCTCTCATCCTATCATGATCCTCTCCTGTGGAAACTTCTCACAGTTTAGTCTGTGAGGCAGACACCCTGACAACTTTTTATACTAGGCTTAAAGTCTAGTTTTTTTGTTGTTTTTTTCCACTCCCTCCTCCTCCTGTGTCTTATCCCACAGCTCTCTGTCTCCTGTGCCTCTATCTGGAGTATCTTTTGGCAATTTTCTCCAAAACCAAACTGAATAAGCGAAGCTGGTCTCTGAATGCTATTGATAAAATCTACTCAACTCTACGAAGCGCCGGTAAGGGTCAACCGGGGTGTAAATCATGGTGATCGGGTTTCTGCTGATTGGAATGGGCAGTTACTAGAACTACCAAAAAATGGAGCAACAAAGATCTGAAACACGGTCGAGATTGGTCACTGCTCTGGAAGTGATTGGACGGCTGAAGGAACAGCTGGATGCGTTGATTAGTGCTAACGGGACTCAGAACCAAATGCTGGGGGAGCTGGGACGCAGAACAGACGCTGTAAGAGGCGATCTGGCCGGCGCTCTGGGACTCATCCTCAATTTGTCATCGGACTTGGAGAAACTGTCGGTGCGGATTGGGGCAATTAGAAATTAATTGGATTTGGAACTATTAATCTGGGAATTAATTTGGATTTGGAACTTTAATTTGAACTACAATTTGACAGAATTAGACTATGAAAGAAACCACTGACAGACTGAAAGGGCAGAGAAGAATATTTGCTCTCTCCCTGCTATCCAAATAATTACTGTTTTGGCTCCCATGAAGACCTTCAACCTGGTATTAATCAAATGTCCCTGAGAAGAATGTCAACAGAGTCTGCTCTACCCCGTACACCTGCATCTACTGACGTACACACTGACATGGTTACACACACTCGCATTCACATACACAGTCTCGCTGTATCCTCAATTCTCTCTCCTGCAACAGGAAGCTGGATAACAGCGCACCTCGATGGCAGCGCGTTAACCTGTGGACTGGAGCTCATACCTAACCATCCTTCCTGATGTGTCATTGTTAATGTCTGAATATGTGCTTAAATGTTTGTTGGTGTGGTTTTTTCTATTACCTGCGTTGTGAGTGCTGCACGGACCCACAACACAGTTGACCATTTTTTCTCCTCACCATGGAACCCTCCCCTCCCCAGATGTGTATCTCTCTATGTTTCATAAACAGGAGCGCCGCTCGGTGGCTGCATGCCCAACAGTGACCTGGATCTGTTTGTTGTTGTTGTTGTTGTTGTTTGTAATGATCTTGGACAGGTTGTACTGTATCTGTAAATTCCTTGTATGCGTCATACTTGTATGTGTCATACTTGGCCATTAAAGCTGATTCTGATTCTGAAAGCGTTCTTTTTTGATAAATCCTTTAGATTTATAGTTAGCGTGGCTTAGGTCATCCTGAGCTATATCTTGTCGGGGTTGAAAACTTTTACTCTTTACTACTTTTGCTGGATAAACTCCTTCGTCAATCAGAAACTGTTATCTGTATGTTTTAGAGGACCCGACGCTCCTCAGCGGAACCTTTTCAGAATAAAACTCAGAGACAGAGAGAAACAACACAATCACACAACAGAATTCTGTTTCATTGCGCACCTGAGTTCAGATGGAGCCAGACCAAAGTCTGACTCCATTCTTGAAAGTGGAACACGCTTTTATTGAACACAACACAAAGAAAAAATCGCATGACATGGTCAATCCCAGGTACAGAGATCTCTCTTGTGTGCCAAAAGATAAACATTTCCCAAGTCTCCAAGCTAATTTACGAACCCCAGTTTATGGGGGTCTTAACCTCAACTATCTTTTCTTCCTGTTCCTGATCTAAACAAAACTTGGTATTTATAACCGTTGTAAAAACCTGGTACAGATGTGAGATTGTTTTTACTTCAAACCCTGTTCTGGTACAATACGTCTCTGTGAAAACAAGTTGTTATTCACTGTGAAACAATAAAGCAGGTTATATAAAACTACTTCTAAAAATGTTTACCCAAATATATGTAAAGCATATGATACAAAGTTGCATCTAGAAGTGTTATAAAAAATATATATCCTTCAATCCCTCTTTCTATCCGAATTTATACGGATGGATCTACTTTATCTGAATGTCTCCTCCCACGTTATCTAACTTATTTGAGAATGTAGAAAAAGTCAACCAGTGAATTTAGTCACCTTAAAACATGAACTCTTGCATATTTTGAACACACAAAAAAAGGAACTTCAAAAGTCAAACCATTAGGTTAAAATGTAAAATGCAACTCGCCAAGACACTTCGTAACCTTAAAATAGAATAAGAAAAATTTAGATCCCCTACAATTGTTTGATTATACTCTCACTTATTGACCTAATTCTAAGTCCCCTTATTTTACTTACTGCCATTAACGAGGTATCTTGTAATGGCAATCCCCCAAAAGTAAGACTTCACAAATTGCAAAGCCCAAAAAAGAAATAGTAAGAGATACAAATGTCAAAATGGAGGTGGTGGGAGTGGGGGAGGGCGGGAGGTAGGGACTGAAGGGGTACAGAGGGGGTACTTTTTATTGTATGTTTAATACTGTGGAGGAGGCCCCAGAGAAATACAATACATAAGATAGAAACTCACGGGGTGGGAAGGATAATGATGAAAATCTCGAATTGACTATCTGTACTGGAAACGGTATCAAACGTTAGAGTGATAAGAAACACTGAGAAATAGAAGGAATTAGAAAGCCTTTGAAGAAACCTTTAAGAACACGCCTCTAGGCAGTATTAACAAGTCTGGCAACCTGGTGAATAAAAATAGTTTAAACACTCTAAAAGCAATGTAAAAATGATTAAAAAGTCCTATTCAGAAGCCCGTTTAGGATATATTTTGTATCTATCTGTATTCAATTCTTGCTTCAACGACGATCTGTTTTAGCCCACAATGGGCACCTGGCAGTCGTGCGAGAGGCCGATGTTACAAGAGCTATCAGTGTTTCAGTTTACTGCCATATATGCATATAACCACTCATCGTGATATGCCAATTACTTCATTAATAGAGCATTCCCTTGCCAATAAACACACAAATGCACAGTCTGGCCCCCTTCCAATACATACCCCAGCCGATGTTTGGAGTGGGTCAAAACCTGCTGAGAAGTGCTGATTGATGAGGTTATGTGAACCATCTTCTGTATATCCTCTTGTGTTAATGGCGACAATTTCGAATTTCCCATCTCCCCCATTGGCACATAGATCACACTGGATGATTAATGATCAACACCCAAGAACAAAAATTCTTTCAGGTGGATGGTGTAGGGCCCACGCCAGCCTGTGGCTTTCAGCTTCACGTTTCAGCTTGGGTACAAAACAACCCTCAGCTTCTTGAGCCCTCTGTAGGTAGATTCCCTGCTGATCCTCGACCTCCAGGTTCGTCGTTTCCGTGTGGAGCTGCACTGGTATGGCCATAAGAGTGGTCTTCGTGTGTGTTTCCAGCTGTCATCTGGTAACTCTTGCCTGAACCACTTGGACTCTGCGCTCACGGTCGTTGGGCTTCGTCCAAAGGGTCGTGGAGCTGAATCCTTTGGACCCCTTCAGCAGCTGTAGTCAGCATTCCCACACGTGTCTCTTAGACCTCAATAGTATACTGTGTGCTCCTCCTGTGTTGTTGAAAGTTCCTGGGTGGCCATAAAGCTTAGGGTAAACATCTAAAAAATGACGATTTTTTGATCCGGTCTTGTGATCACTCATGATGATCATCATAGAACAATTTTATAGGGCCTTTCGACAAGAAAGCCCCCGGACTTTTTTGGTTTGCATGTGCGCAAGCCATGTTAGCCTATTTTGATCTAGATTAAGATGCAGACGTACAAGTAGAATACCAAAATAAATACCGCAAGCCCTGACCGAAGATCATCATTTATTAATACAATGGCAACTCCCTATCCCAGCTTAACCCAGACAGATCAAAAAAAAATTTCACCATCACAGTACTGAACAGTAGAAGTCTAAATTTGTCCTCGAAACCTGGCCTCTGATAAAATTTAATTCGAACTGCATTATAATTAAAAATGTGGGTAAACCCCCATATAATTTTGCTATAATCACGATTAATCCCACATATGATTTAATCCTGCAACCATACATGTATCAATTTTGCTAAAAATTAAAGTCCTAAGATTGTGTATTTATGCCCTGAACCAAGACTGCGTACACGAGACATGGTGTTGTCGCTGTCATAAGTATCAGCACCCTATTTTAAATCACATTTATTTTTTGATTAAAAAGATTTTGCTTTATATTCCGTTGTGGGTCATTAAGTTTAAAAAAAGTCATAATCTGAATACAAACATAAGCCTAAAATGTTTGGTAACCTACGTATTAATTCTTATGCTAAAACATATTCCCTCTATTAATAATTCTTTGACATTGTACTATAATGTTTGTTTTTTTCTCCTTTCTGTGTCCCTGATTACCCCTGCAGAATGTGTTAGTCCAATAAGATATTATTTTCTGCCAGTTACCGACAGCCTTCGTTCTTATGTAGCAACCATGTTGATAAAGAAGCAGAATATTACCAACATTGACCAAGTATGTCATTTTAATAACATAACAATAGCAAATGCAACCATCATAAAATGCAAAAAATAAACTATTATCTAACGATTGAAGAAATATAAGGTAAAAAGTTAGCATTTCCCGATTCCTTGTTTCTTTGTCATTGGACCATCCACGAACCTTTTTCAATCTAATAATCCAACTGTAATTTGTGCTGAGAAATTAATTCACTTCCATCTAATTAAAAAAATAATCCCTGGGAAAGAGGTCAAATCCATGTTAATATGTTGGGGTGCAACAGAGGACCGGTTTGTTATCCTGAAAAATAAACAAAAACAAACCTCCCACTTGATGGATTTAAAAAGCAAGAGCAGCTCAAGAGTTTACTTTTATTGTCTACAGTGTCAACTGATGTACTAACCATTGTTGCTTTTCAATCCTAATAGAGTTCTTTGATTTACCTTATTTTATTTATCAAGTATTAATGACACTTATGTCCTTATTGTACTATTCTCTTGTTTTAAATGTTATCAATTATCTATTAGCCATTTATCAGCTTTTTTTATTTATCTTAAACCGTTAATCACTTTGATCTCATTCTTTCTCTGCTAGAAACAAATACAATTTCTGACTTACTTGGTTTTGATTTAGGCTTGCCATTACAATATAACCTATCTTAAATTAGTACAGGGTCCCTGGTGGTATGAAACGTAAAATAAGTGATATCATCTAAGTTTAACTGTCTTTTACAGATTTGTGTAATTAATAGGAATGTATCCTTTGGGAATCCTATGTGTTGAATTTGGTATGTAAATAAAAAAAAAAAAATTCTCTCTCACCATCCAGCAACCCATGCCTATAGGCCAGCGTGAGGGTTCTTCCTTCACCCAACTTTCCAAATTTTGTTCGCCGTAAAATTGGTGGTGTCTAACCTGGAGATAATTCTGGAAGGCACGGGGTTTCAGAGTTCAAGTAACCAGGTCCACCTTCGATCAGAAAAACAGGAAACTCTTGTGGTTAAGTTGTAAGCACTCGAACATGACATTGAATTAGCAGCCTCTATTTGTATCGTCACTCATCTTTCAGGCAGAAATGTGTCCATGTTTTAACACCAGCCTAATTGGATTCACACCTACATATTGTCCCTTTAAAAGTCAGTTTCAGCATGAGAAACATGTGCTCTTTTTTGAGGTGTGCCTCCCGTGTGGTTCACTCCCTGAAGAATATTCATTCACTGTTGCCTCCCCGGGTTTAGGAACAGAGCACAAGACAGAAGAACTTTCGAGCGCTGGGTTTGTATCGATTTTTCTTTCTTGTTGCAGGTTTATGGCGGGTCGCCTGGCACTATCCGTGCATCAGTCCCACTACACCCACATCGTCCCATCAGCGATCTCCCCAGGAACATAAAGACCATCTCAAGAAAGTTAACTGATGGGGTCTCTGTTGGGGGGAAGTGAAAGTGAGAAAAGATAAAAATATATATTAGAGGAAGAAAGAAGGACATCAGAGAGTCGATCCTCTCAATCCTATTCAAATCAAGTTTTAGTTTATAACTTTTATTATTTTCATATTCCTTAGTCTCCTTCCTCGAATGCTGAATTTAAATATCTTTCACACTCAGACTTGCGCTTATGTGGGCTCTATTTTAACTTTTTTATTTTAATCAGTAACTAGTAATAATTTCTCAGTATTAGAGTTCTGGTAAAAATATACTAATTAATAGATTTGGGTCTCTGGTCCCCAACTTAAGGAACATTAATCCCTTTATATGTCTAATTAAACTGTTTGTTCTAATTCTTCACCAGCTTATTTTAAGTAATGCTTCCGTCAATTTTTTCATCCAATTTATATTCTTAGTACTTAATCAATGCAAGTGCCTTTTCTCTATTTTGTCAATTTGATAAATGTCTCATTTACATCTCATGTGTAAATTAAAATTTATTAAGATTTGACCATCTGCTCAATATTTTGGAATCAACCACACTATAAGGTTCCTTTTTTAGTATTTTAACCAATTTATATTTATTTTCAAAAAAAATCTGTTTTGCTTTTCAATTCCGTACCTTTCATGAAATGTTGCTTGTTGTTTTTTTTTTGTGTTAGCCAGAATATAATCCTGTTTTTTCTTTTCAGCGGGTTCAGACACATAGTGAGCAGCGTCCTTTAAAGTTACTTTAGTATCCATTGAAAAGTCCTTCTTTTCAATTGAGACTGATTTAAAAGTTATCAAATATTTATCAGAATACTATTCCTTAATCCCTTCTTTATCAAACTTCTATTTTTTTAAAATAAAATATTAAATCCGAATTAAACAAGAAAAATCCACATTTATTTAAGTTTGACAAGGTAGCTGTTTGCGTAATTATTTAATCTCTTATGAGTTACTCCTGGTCGTTTTCAAGAGGCGTTTCCAACCTTAAAACGCTCCTCCGAGCTGTTTTTTTTCTTCTTTTGTATCTATTTTTTCATTCACAATTGATCTTAAGAGTGAATGCCCCAAGCCGAAGCTTAGTAAAGTTAAAAGGATTTATAAACTGATGTTTAGCTTCTCATCATTTTATTTTTATTCAGAGATTTATCAAAAAACCAAGAGTCTTGAACAGAATCCGCTGGCTGCGAGCTCTCCCACTAATTCAACGCAGCCTATATTCGGTAAATAGAGAACTCCACACCTCAATTTCAATTCTTATCAGCGTAATTCACACCACCTTTTCAAGATTTTAATGTGGCACAAAAGTAGACGTTTCCGTCACAAATTCAGCACGGACTGAAACGCGTACCCAACATCAGTTCCGCATTTGGAACAACGAATATTCTACTATGACTGTCCCAGACAAAACAAATGATAAATACAGAACACAAAGCACTAACTTTTAGATTGTAGGTTCAGACCAATCTGCCACAAATCTCGTAGTCTGGCTTGAGTGATTTCCCGGTGCCGGCTCCGGAAAACAACTCAGCAGACTCGGACAGACGGCACAAACCCCCTATAACCATTAATTTATTTATTAAAGCATATACTTAAAGCCTGTTTATTTCATCCATGCGTTTAAGCTCAAAATTATGAAAACCTTGCTGCGAGCACCGACGTTCTCCCCACCGAGCTGGGTCAAAAATGTAAACACCTCCGTTCTCCCCACGGGAAAAAAGCTTCCACTTCGATGGCCTGTTCTAAAATGTTTATATCTATATATTATAGTGTGTTTAATTTCACTTATCCATTCATATATTTGTAACCGGGTCAAAGTGGGGTGTGTATTGAAATCTCCCACAGCACCGGTGTTGGTAAACGCACCATGTTGCTCCACTGCTTCCTGCAGCAGTGATTGCTGATGAATAAAGGCTGTGCATGCCAGGCATCCAAGAAAGTTTGTATTGCCTGTTGCTGGGGAAAGGGCAGTGGTGCTGGAGGTTGGGAGGTGTCTGAGTGTTCCAGGTAAATGTATAATTTTTACATTTAATACTATTGTAGTATTAGCATGAGACTAATGTTTGTGTTTCTCTCGAGACACACACACACACACACCACATGTTTGCATTGTTTTTATTCTCTCTACTGGTCCAGTTTGTTTTATTGCGCTGTCATTAAGCCTATACAATTCAGCTTTGGGCCTATCAGAGAGATAGTCACTTTATCATCTTGGGATCTCATCATATATCTATAAGCTTCTGTGGGTTGATTTTCTTTACTAATGTTTGGTTTGGCTACTAACTGTTGGTTTTGGTTTGTTTTGCTTTAATCTCACAGACTATAGCTAAACCCTTTTTCTGATTTGTGAGTTTCAGAAAGCTGAATTAGTTTTAACTAGAGTAGTAAATTAAAGATTGTTTTTATTATTAACTGGAAAATAAAAACTATTATTAATTCTACCACGATTTCCTCTTCCGGTCCTTCAGTTGTCAAACTTATCTGTCTTTATATTGGGAAACCCCATCTCATTCTGAGGTTTAGTATCGGTCAGATTAGTTCTAGTTTGACACCCACGTTTAATCGGATCTTTCGGTTACATCTTTTTCTGGCGTTGCTGGCAGGATGGGCAGAGAACAGGGGAGGAATAGTGGTCTGAATGGTTACTAGGGCAAGAGGCTTTCTTTTTTTTTGAGAGCATAAATTAAGCAGCAGGTGCAGGCCGTGGGGCGTTATTGGTGAATCGTCAGCCCATTCTACTGAGCCATGGCAGAAGAGCTGGATCGACTCCGGGCAAAGATCAGGGACCTGGAGGCAGAGCGGGATCGGCTGCAACTGCAGAGGGATGATGCAGAGGATGGCCCAAGCACGCAAGAGCTACCACAAGGGAATGTTGGTGCAATGGACCGCATCATCTACCTTCCACGGGAGCGTAAATGCCCTGTCTTCAGAGGAACACATGGTATTGGTGTTGAGGACTGGGTGGAAGAGGTTAAGGCCAGCATGCGGGTTCGGCATGTTGGACCTATGGACAAGGCCGCTTTCATATTTGATCATCTAGAAGGGGAAGCAAGGGAAGAAATTAAGTACAGATCTGCAGCAGAACGGGATGATCCAGATAAAGTGTTTGAAATACTGAAAGAACTTTATGGGTGTCAAAAGCCTTATGTGTCATTACAGGAGGAGTTCTTTTCCCGCCGGCAATTGGACGGGGAAAGCTTGCAAGAATATTCTCATGCATTGTTTTGTTTGGCAGATAAAGTTGAAGCTAATGCACCTTATCGGTTGACAAATATTCCTGTGATGCTTCGTGATCAATTTGCTCAAAATGTTGATAACTCAGATTTACGTAGGGAGTTAAAGAGACACATTCGTAATAATCCAAATTGTACTGTGTTAGATATTAGGGCTGAAGCTATGAGGTGGGAACATGAAGGGGGGATTACAAATAAAACTAGCCATGTACCTACTTTCTGTGCTTTTCAGAATGCTAGTTCACCCCTTTTGGTTGAGTCTACTCCAAGTATTGCCTCCCAATTAGCTACCCTGTCATCCATTGTACAGAAGCAACAAGAGCAGCTAGACCAGATTATTAGGACTCTAGCATCAATGCAATCAGTGGCTTCCCCTCCAGGTTCTGATCCGGTCATTTGCTACCGCTGTCAGCAGAGTGGTCACATTGCTCGGTTTTGTAAAGCTAATAGTCGTCCTCGGCTCCCCCGTCCAACGGACTCCGATCGAGCTGGTGTATCCCAGCCGTCGGAAAACTAACTCCCCCTATTGTTAGGAGCCAGATTCTAGGAGGGAGTGGTCCTGGCTCAGTGGACCCTCAGGTGGATGAGGAGTTAAAGGAAAGTTTAATGGCGCCTTGTCCCCAGGTTACTGTTAAATTGGCTGGAGTGTCAGTTCAGTGTATTTTGGACACAGGCTCAATGGTCTCAACTATTTCTGAGAGTTTCTTTAATGAATATTTTCAAGATAAACTCAAAGCATGTCATTGGTTGGAGTTGTGGGCGGCTAATGGATTGGCGATTCCTTACCTTGGTTATCTGGAGGCTGATGTTGAAGTGGGTGGGGAGGTAATTCCTAAAAAGGGGATTCTGGTGGTTAAAAGTCCCCTTGGCCAGGCTACTGCACCGCAAGTACCGGGTATACTAGGTATGAATGTTATTAAAGCTTACTATCAGCAGTTACTTGCCCAACATGGTTCTGAGTGGTTTGAACAAAAGTCTGTGACAGGAGCTTCCTGTTCCTGGTTCCCTTCCCTCCAGTTATGTCACCACGCAGAGTTGAGAAAGTGTCACAAGCATACTAGCATTGCAAAGCTCCGTGGGAAGAGAACTATTGTTGTTCCTGCAGGTTATACAAAGTTTGTGCCCGCCACATGTTCCTATGTAATTGCATCCTCTGGGTCTGCTCTAGTAGAGCCCTTGAATGCTAAGTTTGGTTTGCCTGACGGTCTGCTGGTGTCACCCTCTTTGGTAACTGTGAATAGAGGTACAGCTTATATTCCAGTTGTTAATGTTGGAGTATCCACCTTTACTTTAAAGCCACGTTGCTGTTTGGGCATCCTGTCCCCTGTGGAGGTTGTGAGTTTACCCCCGGGTCTTGAAGAAGTCCCCTGTGCACAGGAGCAAGTGGTTGCCGCAGTTCGGTCTCATACAGCAGAGTTGGGCTCCGTTAAACAGAGGATCCAGTCTTTGGATTTCTCTATGCTAAGTGAGGCGGATCAGTCAAAGGTGAGAGCATTGTTGTTAAAGTACGAGTCTGTGTTTGCTGCTTTTGAAGGTGACCTAGGGTGTACAAATTTATTATCGCACAGTATACCCTTGCTGGATGAGATCCCAGTGCGCCAGCGGTACAGGCGTATCCCTCCGTCTGAGTACGAGGCCGTGAAATCTCATATCAATCAGCTGCTGGCATCCCAGGTAATCAGGGAGAGTAGTAGTCCTTACGCGTCGCCTATAGTCCTGGTTAGGAAGAAGGACGGAACCCTGCGTCTTTGTGTTGACTACCGGCAGCTAAATAAAAAGACCCGGACGGACGCTTTCCCGCTGCCCCGGATTGAAGAGTCTTTGGACTCATTATCATGCGCTCAGTGGTTCACGACGTTAGACCTAGCCTGTGGTTACAATCAAGTTCCTGTGGCTGAGAATGACAAGCCCAAAACTGCATTCTGCACCCCCTTTGGCCTTTTTGAATTTAACAGAATGCCATTTGGACTTTGTAATGCCCCTGGAACTTTTCAGCGGTTAATGGAGAGGATGTTTGGAGCTCAACATGGCCAGTCCATTCTGCTATATTTGGATGATATCATCGTGTTCTCAGCCAGTGTGGAGGAGCACCTCAAACGTTTGGAGGTGGTTTTAAGTCGGTTGCAACAAGAAGGGCTCAAGATAAAACTGGAGAAATGTGACTTCTTTAAAACCAAAGTGTCTTACTTGGGTCATCTCATTTCTGCAGAAGGCGTCGCCACAGATCCAGAAAAAATCTGTGCAGTATCCAACTGGCCCCGTCCTGGTACTGTTGCGGAGCTGAGGTCTTTTCTTGGTTTTGCAAGCTACTATAGGAGGTTTGTGGAAGGATTTTCTAAAGTTGCCGCCCCTCTTCATCGGCTGGTTGCCGAGATGGCTGGTGCCACGGGCCGAAGTGAGCAACGTTCACTGCTGAAGAGGGCCTGGACAGAGAGCTGTGAACAGAGCTTCCGGGATTTGAAGGCTCGGCTTGTGAGTTCCCCCATACTGGCATTTGTTGATTTTTCACTGCCTTTTATTTTGGAAGTCGACGCAAGCCACTGTGGACTGGGTGCTGTGTTGTCTCCAGAGCAAAAGGGTCGTGTGAGGCCAGTGGCATATGCTAGCCGAAGTCTCCATGCTGCTGAAAGAAACTACAGTTCTATGAAACTTGAGATGCTTGCCATGAAGTGGGCCATGACAGAGAAATTTAAGGATTATCTTTGGGGGCACAAGTGCACAGTGTGGTCAGACAATAACCCTCTGAGTCATCTGAACACTGCCAAATTGGGGGCAACAGAGCAGCGCTGGGTGGCAGAATTGTCTGTCTTTGACTATATGGTGAAGTACCGTCCAGGTCGAACTAATCAAAATGCTGATGCTTTATCCAGGCAGGACACCGGTGGAGGCCGGGGGCAGTTGGAGCAGTTTCTTCCTGGTACGGCTCTGCCTAAAGATCTGCAGATGGATGTTGCTGGATCATCGCAAGCAGCTCTTCAGTCAATTACTGCCTTGCCATCCCGCACCCCAGCTGACCTCAAAGTACTTCAAAGAGCTGATCCCACCATTGCAGAATTTCTGGACTTCTGGCAGCAGCAGAGAATGCCCAGTCGTAATGAAAAGGAGGGGCTGAGCTCTGGAACCCGTGGATTGGTGAAGCAGTGGGACAGGATTGTTCTGAAAGATGGTCTCCTGTACCGCCGCTCCTGGAGGCCTGATGGTGGAGAAGAGGTTCTACAGCTCATTCTACCAGAAAGCTTGAAGACGGAGGTGTTGCAGGAGCTCCATCAGAACCACGGACACCAGGGAATAGAGCGAACGACTGAAGGGGTGAAGCAGAGGTGTTTCTGGCCAGGAATAGATAAAGATGTGAAAGACTGGTGTCAGCAGTGTGAACGTTGTGTCATCTCTAAGAGCACCCAGCCAGCGATCCGGGCACCCATGGGCCACTTGTTCGCTGCAAAACCAAACCAGGTGTTGGCCATTGACTTCACCTTTTTGGACTCTGCCCGTGATGGACGAGAGTTGGTCATGGTAATGACTGACGTTTTTTCAAAGTTTACTCAAGCTGTCCCAACTCGTGACCAGAAGGCACCTACAGTGGCAAAGATCCTGGTTCGGGAGTGGTTTTATCGTTTTGGTGTGCCGGCCCGCATCCACTCTGACCAGGGAAAGAACTTTGAGAGCATCCTGGTGCATCAGTTGTGTGAATTGTATGGGGTTCACAAAAGTCGGACCACCCCCTATCATCCGCAAGGGAACGGGCAGTGTGAGCGCTTCAATCGGACAATGCACAACCTGCTCCGCTCCCTTCCCCCAGGTGAAAAGCGCAACTGGCCAGAGCACCTCCCTCAGTTGATTTTCCATTACAACTCCACTGCACACCAGTCCACCGGTGAGTCACCCCACTTCCTCATGTTCGGTCAGGAGCCTAATCTGCCTGTGGATTTCCTGCTGGGACATCTCCCGGAGATTACAGCTGGCAGAGTGTGTGATTGGGTGGCAGAGCATCGCAGGAGACTTGTGGTGGCGGTGGATGTGGCCCGTAATCGTATGGAGGCAGCGGGCCAGAAAAGAAAACTGAGGCATGATAAAAAAAAAAAAAAGTGTCTAGATCTAAACCCGGAGTTAGAAATCTTTTGATAATGGGGATGGGGGGGGGGGGGGGGGCGGGGGGGGGGGGGGGGGGGGGGGGGAGGGGGGGGGGGGGGTGTGGCCCCCCCTAGAAGTGGGACAACGAGTCTATCTTCGTGACACCGGCCCAGGACGGAGAAAGATCCAGGATATGTGGGGATCCAGGGTGTACCAGGTGGTGAGGGAACCTCCTCCAGACGGGGTGGTTTATTCTGTAGCTCCCGAGGATGAACTCCAGCATGTCAGACAAGTGCATCGCACCTCACTGAAGCCAGCGCTGCCACCTCCTGATGCCGGGGTAGATGGTTGGCTACAAGGTGCAGTGAATGAAGAAGTCAGTGATGAGGATGATGTAGACTCTGGATCCTGGCTTGTACTAAGAGACTGTAACAGCACTACATCAAGACTGGTGGAGCCTCTGCAGCCATATGTTAATCCATTGCAGCCAAATGTTGAGCCTCTGCATCCAGATGTGGCACCAGCCCCTGCTTCCTCTGGACCCCGAGCTACACCGATTAGTGGAGCTGTGCATCATAAATCAACACGCAAGACTGCAGGGAGACATGGTAACCCACATCACCTGCCGGGACCCGTCAGGAGCAGGGACAGTGGGGCTGCTGCCTCTCCCCTGATTCATGGTGCCAGCAGCTCAGCCACCGCCATTTTTAGACCATGGTTTTAGGTTTAATCGGTGGGACACCGATTCAGTTGGTGGGGGGAGGATGTAACCGGGTCAAAGTGGGGTGTGTATTGAAATCTCCCACAGCACCGGTGTTGGTAAACGCACCATGTTGCTCCACTGCTTCCTGCAGCAGTGATTGCTGATGAATAAAGGCTGTGCATGCCAGGCATCCAAGAAAGTTTGTATTGCCTGTTGCTGGGGAAAGGGCAGTGGTGCTGGAGGTTGGGAGGTGTCTGAGTGTTCCAGGTAAATGTATAATTTTTACATTTAATACTATTGTAGTATTAGCATGAGACTAATGTTTGTGTTCTCATTCCAGTTGGCCCCCTGTTTGCTTGTTTATGCTCTCAACTGTGTCCAGTTTGTGTTTTTGCTGCATTAAGCCTTACATTCAGCTTTTGTCTATCAGAATAGCACTTTATCATCTTGGGTTGTGGTTGTAGTCTGTGGGTTGATTTTCTTTACTAATGTTTGGTTTGGCTACTAACTGTTGGTTTTGGTTTGTTTTGCTTTAATCTCACAAACTATAGCTAAACCCTTTTTCTGATTTGTGAGTTTCAGAAAGCTGAATTAGTTTTAACTAGAGTAGTAAATTAAAGATTGTTTTTATTATTAACTGGAAAATAAAAACTATTATTAATTCTACCACGATTTCCTCTTCCGTTCCTTCAGTTGTCAAACTTATGTCTTTATATTGGGAAACCCCATCTCATTCTGAGGTTTAGTATCGGTCAGATTAGTTCTAGTTTGACACCCACGTTTAATCGGATCTTTCGGTTACATCTTTTTTGATAATAGTTTATACTCGAGTTTTTACTAATGATAGTTCAGCTCACCTCTCAACCTCCTGCTTTCATACAAAGTTGAAATCTCACACACACCTTCTCCTCTCTTTTTCTTTCCTCTCTGTGATTCTATTCCCCCACACATTCTCACAATCACTCGTCAACTATATATTCTGCAGTTAAATCTCTTTATCTTTGTCATCCACTTCACGTGATCTGGGAATCCTTATCTTCCCACTAGATCATTTTCTCATCTATATATATTTTTTTAACACTTATATTCTAGGCCGCTCTCATTCACACTGTATGACAATCTACCACTCCAAAAAATAACTGCTGCACTTGTCAATCTTATTTCAACTTACTCAGTACTCATATACACACACACTAACCTCTTTCATTTCCGGAGACGGACCAGCTCACACCAAATTCTGTTCACGGAGCTCACCCGTGCGTCAGACCTACGCAGACTTGCGCAGAAATCCGTTCCCAACAGGAAGGTCGCACAGAACCTTTTTCTGCGAATCTTTTCGTTTCTCACTGTGCCTTTCAGTCAAGGATGCCTCCTCAGACTTAGGATCGCCCACATCCGGAGCTCTGCGTCCGCTCTTACTCCGCTTCCAATCAAACAATCAACAAATCAACCTTAAATGGACAACTTCAAATCAATCAATAGGGCCTACTCACACGCTATCTCTCTGTCCCGGAGAAACATCCCTCTTCAAGCCGCGCATTCTCCACCATTTGTCGGGGTTGAAAACTTTTACTCTTTACTACTTTTGCTGGATAAACTCCTTCGTCAATCAGAAACTGTTATCTGTATGTTTTAGAGGACCCGACGCTCCTCAGCGGAACCTTTTCAGAATAAAACTCAGAGACAGAGAGAAACAACACAATCACACAACAGAATTCTGTTTCATTGCGCACCTGAGTTCAGATGGAGCCAGACCAAAGTCTGACTCCATTCTTGAAAGTGGAACACGCTTTTATTGAACACAACACAAAGAAAAAATCGCATGACATGGTCAATCCCAGGTACAGAGATCTCTCTTGTGTGCCAAAAGATAAACATTTCCCAAGTCTCCAAGCTAATTTACGAACCCCAGTTTATGGGGGTCTTAACCTCAACTATCTTTTCTTCCTGTTCCTGATCTAAACAAAACTTGGTATTTATAACCGTTGTAAAAACCTGGTACAGATGTGAGATTGTTTTTACTTCAAACCCTGTTCTGGTACAATACGTCTCTGTGAAAATAAGTTGTTATTCACTGTGACACAATAAAGCAGGTTATATAAAACTACATCTAAAAATGTTTACCCAAATATATGTAAAGCATATGATACAAAGTTGCATCTAGAAGTGTTATTAAAAATATATATCCTTCAATCTGTAGTAGGCATCCTGTTAAACAGAAATGCCATTTTGAAGGGGTGCACTGACTTGGCTGAAGCTCCTACTTACTGTTCGTCCTCCGTGTCCTTTTATCAGCTTTTTACTTTCTTTAAATTAGAAATTTCTCTTAAATTAGTTAGTTTTGTTGTTTCTGTCTTTCTCTCTGTCTTCTTGAACCGCAGTTGGTCGTGGCAGATGGCCACTCATACTGAGCCTAGTTCTTCTAGTGGTTTCCTTCTTCTTTAAGGGGAGTTTTTCCTCTTCACTGTTGCTACATGCTTCTTCAGCATAAGGGATTGCTTATATCCGAGCAATATCCGCATTGGAGGAAGGAGCAGTCAGCTCATTGCTGGTTCTCCCCGCTCCGAGCTGTGCACTGGCTCCGTCCAGGTCGTCTGCTTTAGCCTGCTCGACCGTGAAGATGGAATCTGCTCCAGTCTGCTCAACCTCGAAGTTGGCGTCTGCATCAGCCTGTTCGGCACCGATGTTGCCGTCTGCATCAGCCTGTTCGGCACCGATGTTGGCGTCTGCTCCAGTCTGTTCGGCACCGAAGTTGGCGTCTGCATCAGCCTGTTCGGTACCGATGTTGGTGTCTGCATCAGCCTGTTCTGCACCGAAGTTGGCGTCTGCATCAGCCTGTTCAACCTTCTCCTTCATCCAATCTCTGCTCCCTGAGCCCAAAGAGCCCCTTCAGTCTCTATTACCAGAGCCCCTTCCGTGCTTGTTTCCGGAGTCAACAGAGCCGCTGGACTTTCCACAGCCTCGGCCAGAGCCGCCGGATGCGCCGCCAGAGCGGCTGGATTGGCAGCCGTTGCTGCACCGGTCCTCAGCCGCCGCTTCTCAGCCGCCGCTGCACCGTCTCCAGGTTCCTAAACCTGCTCCTCGTCTTTAGGTTCCTAAACCTGCTCCTTGTCTCCAGGTTCCCAAACCTGCTCCCCGTCTCCAGGTTCCCAAACCTGCTCCCCGTCTCCAGGTTCCCAAACCTGCTCCCCGTCTCCAGGTTCCCAAACCTGCTCCCCGCCTCCGGGCCCCTGTGCCTGCACCCCTCTTAAATGTTCAGGCCCCGACGCCTCAGCGTCGTCTCCAGGTTCCTAAACCTGCTCCTCGTCTTCAGGTTCACAAGACGAGGAGCAGGTTTAGGAACCTGGAGACGACGCTGAGGCGTCGGGGCCTGAACATTTAAGAGGGGTGCAGGCACAGGGGCCCGTAGGCGGGGAGCATAAACTAGACGTGTAAAGCCTAGTTTATGCTTCTCCGTTTTGACAGAGACCGATTGATGCAACGTCATCAACCGTCAACGCAAGGGCTCTCTGTCACCTACGCGAAGACGCACGGAGTAGAGGCCCAATTTGTAACTATTCGTCTCAGTCAACAGAGAGCGTATGCATCTGATTGGGCAGTTTCAGCAACAGCCAGAGATCGCTTCACCAGAACGGTGCTCTGTAGTGTCTGTAATCAGTAGTTAATGCAGTGTTTGGCCACTACATGCTTTATTTAAATTGAAAGGATAATTTATTTAATCTGTTCTTTTGGCGATTTTTAACACAAGGTGTAGGAAAACAACAAAAAAGGCTGCTGTTTTTGTTTCCATTTGTTTTTAGAGTATTCTATGAGCTGCACTTCTAGTAAAAAATCTTACAGCTTAATCCACATTTACTTTCTGTCATTCATTGCTCTTGAGGAAGAAATGCATTCGCAAGCCTAGGAAAAAACTGAAACAGCGCTGTGAAAGTAGGCAGAGAAACCATGAAAAATTAGCACCCCCTGCTGTCCTGGTTGAACAACACAGAAAAAAACAAAGGAAATTGAGCGGAAAAAAACTGACTACTATAAAAGAAAAACGCCTCCGTCAATACATCTGCGTCTGAGTGCAATTTTGCGGTCGGAGAAGCATAAGCTAGGTTTAACCCTTGACATTTATCTATCAAAGAGATACTATGTATTAAAGACATTGAGTTGTTAGTTGTTAGCATAAGGCCGTACTATTTTCAGCAGGAGTTTACACATGTTAATGTGATAGCTGAGTATCCCCCCCTCTGCTAACGCTGCTGTAGTCTACAATGTCTTCTGTGACCAGCAGAATCCATACACAGCACACCCAGGCCCTTTTTCTAATCTCTGAGGATCTAATCTTTAACCATATAACCCTGTCCTCCACTCAGCCTTTGCACAGTATGTTACCTGCCACACAAAAGACAATAAAATACATAACTTAGTGCATGCCAACACCAATTAGGCATAAAGCTCATCGCAGAGCAGGGCAGGAACGCAAAGGAGACAGAGGAAGAGGAAATTCAAACCGACTTCCATCAATGATAATGGGAAATGTGAGATCACTAGCTAACCAGATGGATGAACTCCAAGCCCTGACAAGGACTCAGCCCAATTATGGGGAATGCAGTGTTATGTGCTTCAGTGGGACGTGGCTACAGGATTATATCCCAGACTCCAACATCTCTCTACCAGGCTTTCTGACTGTACGAGCAGACAGAGATCTGAAGAGGAGCGGGAAAAGAAAAGGAGGTGGAGTAGAAGTGCTTGTTAACAACAGATGGTGTCATCCAGGCAATGTTACTGTGAAGTATCGTCTCTGCAGCCCAGATATTGAACTCTTGGCAGTACGCTTACGCCCATATTATTTACCAAGAGAGTTCACCAATGTTATTTTGGCAGTTGTTTACATTCCACCTTCAGCCATTGCCGAACATGCATGTAATGTCATCAGTTCCGTTGTCTCTAACCAACGGACATTTGTGGCAATAGCTGGTGATTTTAATCATGCCTCACACTCTACCCTTCCAACATTTCAACTTAACTTGTCAGCTGCTCCACAAGAGAAAACAAGACCTTGGATTTGTTTTATGCAAATGTCAAGGATACTTATATGTCCAAACCAAGACCTCCTCTGGGACAATCAGATCATAATCTTGTTTTTCTCTGCTCTGAATATAAACCACTTGTTCAGACGCAACCTCCAACAAAGAGAACATGATGCTGAAGAAGCCCTGCAGGGTTGTTTTGAGTCCACAAACTGGACGACTCTTTGCCAGCCACATGGAGAGGACATCAATGCAATGACTGAGTGTGTGACTGACTACATAAACTACATGAACATCATGCCCCCCAGAACAGTGAAATGCTTACCTAATAACAAACCCTGGATCACCAGTGAGCTCAAGGAACTGCTGAACAAGAAAAAAAGAGCCTTCAAGGAGGGAGATGGGAAGTTATTAAGGAGTATACAGAATCAACTTAAAGTCAAGATCAGATACAGCAAAGTGGCTGACAGGATTTGCTGGAGAACAAACTACAGAGGAACAATATAAGAGATGTCTGGTCTGTAATTAAAAAAATCACAGGCTTTAAGCACAGGAAGGACTGGATAGATGTAATTCTGGATAGAGCCAATGAACTGAACACATTCTTCAGTAGGTTCAGTTCAGGAACAAGCTCAGTATCCTCCTCTCCTGTTTCCAGCCAAGGAGACATCCCCCTCTCCTCTGACCCACAACTGTCCTGTCACAACAGGTCAGTCAACTCAGTCATGAACTTTTCTACTTTCACAACTTTGACTTCAATCAAGTCAGGAGATGTTACCCCCTTTTTCTCACTCTCCCACCTGTCTGTCTCTAGAAGTCAGGTTAAGAGGCAATTGGAGAAACTGAACTGGAACAAGGCGGCAGGTCCAGATGGTATAAGCCCCATAGTCCTGAAGACCTGTGGAGAACAGCTCTGTGGGATTATTCAGCACCTCTTCAACCATAGCCTGACCCAGGAGAAGGTTCCAGTGTTGTGGAAGACATCCTGCCTAGTTCCAGTTCCAAAGAAAACTCACCCATCAGTCATCAATAGGCCTATCACTATAGACCTGTCACCCTGACATCCCACATCATGAGGGTCCTGGAGAGACTCCTGTTGCCCCACCTGGAGAGACTCCTGTTGCCCCACCTAAAGAAAACTAAAGCATATCAGGACCCCCGGCAGTTTGCTTATTGCCATGGAGTTGGCGTTGAAGATGCCATCATCAACCTGCTTCAGCCAACTCACTTGCATTTGGACAAAGCACTGTGAGAATCATGTTCTTTGATTTCTCCAGTGCATTTAACACAATTCAGCCTGATTCGCTTTGTCAGAAACTCCTGAAGACACAGGTGGAGGCCTCAACAATCAGCTGGATCAATGACTATTTTACAAACAGACCACAGTTTGTGAGACTGAAGGATTGTGTGTCAAACCAACTGGTTAGCAGCACAGGGGCACCACAAGGGACTGTACTCTCACCATTCCTTTTCACTCTGTAAACCTCAGACTTCCAGTATAAGATGGAGACCTGTCATCTGTAGAAATACTCAGACGACTCTGCAATTGTCGGGTGTATCCGAGATGGAGAAGAAGCTGAATACAGAGAGCTGGTGGACCGCTATGTGGCATGGTGTGGAAATAATCATCTTACCTTGAATGTGAACAAAACAAAGGAAATGCATATTATGTATTCTCTCTACAGCCACTGAGAGAACACCAGCTAGTTACAGCGAATCTTTGCAGGAGTTGCAAAATAACCCAGATGTGCAAATTAATCGAGGAATCAAGTCAGACTGTGTTCTTAAGAAGCTCACACATTTCCATGTTTGTGCACCAGGACTCCCACCCTGCCTTGCGCACGATTTATTTGAGGGTGTAGTTGACTATGATTTGGTAATTTACTTGCAGTTCCTTGTAAAAACAAGGAAATGGTTTGGGTATGTTGTACTAAACAGCAGGATTGTCAACTTAAAAGGAGAGAGTAAGAACAAGGCCAACGTGATCCCTATCAGTGGGAAAAAACTTGGTCGACATGCTGCCCAAAACTGGTGGTTGCTCAGGCATTTACCAATACTGTTATTTGACACAGTCAGAGATCCCAAGGATGAAGTCTGGCAACTCATACTGCTACTGAGACAGGTGGTTGAGCTTGTGTGT
This sequence comes from Apricaphanius iberus, assembly GCA_028564705.1. Classification (NCBI taxonomy): domain Eukaryota; kingdom Metazoa; phylum Chordata; class Actinopteri; order Cyprinodontiformes; family Aphaniidae; genus Apricaphanius; species Apricaphanius iberus. Next base: position 255,037 of record JAPXFQ010002030.1, read on the forward strand.
GCTCCTACACTGTCAAAGTCACAGGTTGCATACATGAAGGTGCTCATTGAGGATTACGTGGACACAAGACATACACTCTTCCCACTTACACGACTGAGACCCAAACACCACTATCTTTTACATTATGCGTATCTCACACTCCAATTTGGCCCTTTAATTTGGACATGGACGATGAGGTTTGAAAGTAAGCATGGCTACTTTAAAAGATGCATCAGAGCAAGCAAAAACTTCATTAGCATCACAAAATCCCTCTCGGAGAGGCACCAGCTTCTGCAGGCCTACCAAGGCAGGGGCAATGGGTTCTGCCCTGAGTCTGTCATACCTAACTGTACAAGCTTTTACCCAGAGGTGTATGACAGTCAGGTGAAGGGAGCAATGGCAGAGTTTGATGTGTCAAACTCAAATGCTGTTGTGACAGACAGAATAACTGTACGAGGCACATGCTATGCCAATTAACTGTTGGGCTGATAACATGCATTGTAGTAAAAGACAAAAAGTCTGTGCTTCTTGTGCTCAGACAGAAAAGTGCAAGCCTGGATCCAGATCGCGGTGTGTGTGAAGTTGAGAGTGTGGGGGGTCCTTTGATTTGGAAAACAACTGATGAGCTGCTTGATTATTTCCCGATCAGACAGTACCATAGAGGTGGAAGGCAGCTCTTTGTGCTAAAACACAGTCCACTATGGAGCTTGTGAGGGAGAAAGTGAAAGGAACACTCATTGCACTGGAAGAAGAGGAGGTGGAAAGTGTAATGGCGAAGTTGATGAGCATTGGCGTCAGGAATCTGGATGACTGTTCATTCTTGCAAGGAGAAGACCTGGAAGGAGTTTTACTCCCAATTCAATTGATCGGTGCATTTCACTCAGGTAATGGCTTGATCTGACATTTAAATTAGTTTTCTGTAGTATCTCCCAGTCTTTGTCTCTCTCCCCTCTATTGTATCTGTCACCTTCTATGTCTGTCCATTTCTTCCTGTCCCCTGTCCAAAGTTTAAATATGTTCCTAAAAAGAAATACATTGTTGTTAGTATGGACATTGTATGTTAAAGGACAAGTTCGGTATTTTACACTTAAAGCCCTTTTTTCAGACAGAACGATTGTGATTAAAATTTTGACACGTGCTGCTGTTACGGGCTTTTACGGTTTTTGTGGTAGCACCCCCCCCACACACACACACACACACACACACACACACAATGGCTGTGTACCCACAGAAACAATCCTTCCTAGAACAGATTAAACTTTCATTTACAAAGACATGAAACTCACCAAGTGGTCAGGGGTGTTCACTGATATGTTCACGCAAAAGTCGCTGCAAAAGATGCTTTCCAACAGGTTTAATCGTAGTTTTTGTCCAACTCCATTGACTTGTATTAGTGTGCTGTGATGTACGTATTAGTCTGCCGCTATTCTATTCTATTAGTCAAGCTCTTAGCGGAAGAATGTACAGGTTTAATCTGTTTTAGGAAGGATTGTTCCTGTGGGTACACAGCCATTGTGGAGTGGGTGGGGTGCTACCACAAAAACCGTAAAAGCTCGTAACAGCAGCATGTGTCCAAATTTTAATCACAATCGTTCTATTTCATCATAAACAATCCGAAAATAGGGCTTTAAGAGTAAAATACCGAACTTGTCCTTTAAACAAACAGACTCACTCACTGTGTCTTATCTTCTTCAGTTGGGTCCTCTCATGCTTACCATTCCACCATGCATCTGATGGGTACACCAACTGAGACACCAGCTACATCGCATCCGATGGGGACGACAGCTTCACCGCACACAACAGGAACATGAATGATGACAGCTAAGTTTCAAATTCCGTGGGAAAAGTTTCCAACCAATATGATGCAGCACTTAAGGAGAAAAGGAGCCCACTTCCAAAAGACCGGAGACATATGATTCGCATAATAATGGAAGACATGATGGTGTCAAATATAAGGCCTGGGAGAAGCCAATTAGAACAAGTGGCCCAACAGCTCATTGATAGGTACCCTGACTCTTTCACCAATCAATTTGGCAGTAATGTAGTCGGGCAAGGTTTTGCATCCCTCGTCGTACAAATGGAGAACCGGGTTGAAAATGTCAGAAGGCAGTATAGTATCAGCACAAGCTCTGAAGAAAGATCAAAGAAAAAGCGCAGGCCATCTGACTATTATGGATGTACCAACTGGCAACCTATGGCACCAAATAGCTCTGAAAATGAAGAGAAAAAGAAAATGCTGCAAGCTAACTTTAAAGAACATCTTCTATCTGAGATAGAAATCAAGAAAGTAATGTCAGAAACATACAGCGCCCAAAGAATCACTCTGGAAAATGAAGACAATGTGATTAAAGTCATGGAAGAATGGCCATACCTGTTTGAAGCCACCTGTCTACTCGACCATACGGAGAAGTTTATTGGATTTCCTGTCCAGACGAAACTTCTGAACCAAATTGAGGAGAAAGGCAAAACCCTCACTGAGTTTTTTGTCAGCAAGAGAATCACAGGAGTCACCACAGACCCATTGAGCCTCCTATGTGGCCTGATCAAGTACCTTGGAGAGGAGCCAAAGTCATTGCTGCTAAACCAAGAAGTGAGTACAGCGCAAATTACCTAATTTGCAGGGCAGCTGCATTCTTAGTTTGACGTGGTTCAACAGTGTATCTAGAATCCAGTATACATCAAATAAGTCTTATTAGTGTTCATTTAGTCTATGGCCTTTCTGTCTTGATCTCCAACAGGATGCCTTACGAGAACTGTCATCATCGTGGGTAAGCATGTTTACAATATACAGTAGATGTACAAATAATTGTACTTTAGGTACCTTATTTTCCGCACTATAAGGCGCTCCGGATTATACGGCGCACCTTCAATAAATGACTTATTTTAGCACTGTTTTCATATACAGGACAAACCGGATTATAAGGCGTATAGAATAGAAGACGATACAGTCAAACGTTTGACTGGGGTTGCGTTATGTATCCACTAGATGGAGCTGTGCTAAATGGAATGTCAACAAAACAGTCAGGTCAAACTTTATTACCGTAAGCGTTCCGACAGCTCCGTTCATTACCATGGTAACGTTGTTCAAACATTAATGTGCATATTAACAATACCAAATACCGACGTATAAACTGCACATTAACACCCACTCAAGTTGTGATTTCCACTCGAAAACTGCAAAGTTTTTATGATACCCGAGCTGCCGAGATGAGATCAACTTTGACCTTTCAACATGGCGGAGAGCAAAGAAAACATCCTGGATGCTAAGCTTTGCATCATATTAAAAGTTCTCTGCTGCTGTTAGTTGGTTAGTTTGTAGCCAACATGATGCTGTGAGATGCTTACAGAGTTTAAACTTAGTGTCATTTAAATAAAACACTTATTCGGTTTTACCTCAGAGCAGATGCTAGCTAGCAGTCAGCACCGGTGTTTAGTATGATAGCCGTAATGCTGCAGCTTTGTAGTTTATCAGTTGTACTGAAACATTTTATTATTATTAAATTATCGGTTTTTAATACTGAAACATTATGACAGCGCTGTGTAGCCTACAACCAGTATGGATCAACCAATTAACCAACTGATCCATATATAAGGTCGTTTTTTGAGAAAAATTAAAGGCTTTGGGTACAGTATGTACTCTCAGTGGTTTTGTCATTAATGGTTGTGTCATTTTGAGGAGACAATAAGAAGTGGAGGAGGAGGAAGAGAAGGAGGAGGAGGAGAAGGAATGAGGAAATGGAGGAGGAGTAACAGGAGGAGTGAAGGAGGAGGAAGAGTATTATATCAAAGCATTGCTTCATTGTTCTTCCATGAACCATGAAAAGATGGAATGAACTATTTGCAGAATTGTTAGGGGTGTACTTGTTTTTTGTGAGATGCTGTATGTTTTTCAAATTAATTTCTTCATTTCAGTTCATGTTAAAGTGACATGGATTTTTACACATAAAATATGTGTTGTTTTTGTATTCTATTTTACAGACGAAGGACAATACAAACTGTCTGTGGATGAGGTCACTGTAAACAGTAACATCAGCTGTCTTCTCATCGCGATAGGCTGTATGTTTAGCCTTTTTTATCTGCTGAACATAAAATACCCGGAGGAAGCAGCCGTGTCGCTGGATTTCATCCAGAGGAATGTTTTGACAATGCCCATTTTATCATACTGCAGTGTTTCCCACAGATTTGAAAGTAATGTGTGGCTGTTTGCAAACACAATATTAATGAATGAATAATAATAATAATTTGAAAGCACCTTTCAAAGCACTCAAATACACTGTACAAAACATTATAATAAATAAAAGTAAAAAGTAGGTAAAAAGGTATTAAACGGTATTACATTTAACATTTACATTTAAGGATTTCTGGATATAGACTGTGTACTGTACTCATGTCGTTATGCTGAGAGATATGACACATATTGTGTTTGCCACAGGAGCCTGCTGGGTATCAATCCCGAAAGAGAATCGAAGGCTGAAAGGAAGGGTGCAAAGCAGTACCATGTTCCCCCGAAACTGCTTCGGTTCCTCTCAGACCTTATTGACTTTCAGAATCCTTGGAAGATTTAAAGGTCATTACACACTCCTCTTTGTCTCTCTCATCTCTTCCCCCATCCCTCAATTCCAAAAATAGTCTGCCTCATTTTTATAAGAGGCTGCTTGATTATAACTAAAATTATTTTCATTAGCATGGACCACGCTTACGGAGATTAGATTTGGTTAGATTCAAACATTTATTGACAAAAAAGTTTGTTAGATGGTGGGTCTGGAAGGATGCACTGATGGAGGCTTGAAGACTCTGTGTGGGGGTACAGTCTTCGGAAGTCCGTCTTCTTCTCGAGCCTGCTCAGGACCCCCCCAGACAAAGAACCTGAAAGAAACAGATATTAGTGCTGGAGTTTGAAAGAGCAGATAAGCGGATGAAGGGATGAAGGAATGAGGGGGGGGGATGAGAGGATGAAGGGATGAGGGGATGAGGGAAGGGATGAGGGAAGGAATGAGGGAGGGAATGACGGAGGAGATGAGGGGTTGGAAGGATGATGGGGATGAAGGGATGAGGGGGGGATGAGGGAGGGGATGAAAGGGATGAAGGGATGAGAGGGGTGGATGAGGGGATGAGGGAGGGGATGAAAGGGATGAGGGAGGGGGTGAGAGAGGGAATGATGGAGGAGATGAAGGGATGATGGGGATGAAGGGAGGGGATGAGGGGATGAAAGGGATGAGTGGATGAAGGGATGAAAGGGATGAGGGGATGACAGAGGGAATGACGGAGGAGATGAAAGGATGATGGGATGAAAGCGATGAGGGTATGAAAGGATGAAGGGATGAGGGAGGGGATGAAGGGATGAGGGAGGGGATGAGGGGATGAGGGGATGAGAGAGGGAATGATGGAGGGATGAAGGGATGAGGGGATGAGGAGATGAGGGAGGGGGGGATGAGGGATGAGGGAGGGAAAGGGATGAGGGAGGAGATGAAGGGATGAGGGAATAGTAAAATGGGGATGTAATACTGAGACGAGATAAAGGATCTGGGGGAGGGAGGGTGGGGTTTACGAGACCACAGTCTGAGCGACACTGATGGCTAGGTGCTCAGGTTTAAATAGATCACAGAGTAATTAGTAATGGAATTCAGGTGTGAGATGCCAGGTGAGTCAGATCCGAGTAGATTAGTGAGAGAATACTGACTATGAGGTGTGGTCCAGCTCACGAACCTAAATTAACATATTAACTTACATTTCATTAGCATGGACCACGCTTACGGAGATTAGATTTGTTTAGATTCGAACATTTATTTACAAAAAGGTTCGATAGATGGTGTGTCTGGAAGGATGCACTGATGGAGGCTTGAATACTCTGTGTGGGGGTGCAGTCTTCGGAAGTCCGGGATGAGTGAAGGGAATGGAAGGTTATACGTTACATGGAAACTTTTAAAAAACTTTTCCATCCTGAAAGATAAGATGAGAGAGTTCTAGGAGCAATACTTTTGAGGATAGCGTTCTGAGAAATGATGGAGAGGTCTTGAAGCTGTGCAGTTAGTTAGTTGTAGATGGTTGCTTAAAACGGTGGGATCGGAGTTGGATGAGGATCTGCGTCTGGAGCCAAGGACCTGAATTTATGGAAAGGGAGGCGAGAGAGTGAATCAGCAATGGAATTCCGATAGCTAGATACATGAGCAGCATGGAGAATGAATTGAAGTTTGGCTGGCGCCAGAGTGAGTCTACGAATTAACTGCATGATGCAGGATGAAAGTGAACGGCCTTTGTTTATGATGTCGACAACGGCAGAGTTGTCTGAATAGGTAAGAATAAAGTGTTGAGACCATTCCTGCCCCTCAAAAAAAGCTGCAATCACAATGGGATCGATTTCATAATGAGCGGATGAGAGAGAGGCCGACGGGAGCTGCAAACGTTCAAACTTGGGGGTCATGTTGAAGCAAACCGCCTTCCATTGTAGAAACCGCCAAAGCCTGCAGAGGGTGGTGCATTAGGTTTAGACTGTGGTGGAAGAGACTAAGGAATCACTGAAGGGGGAGGGGCAGGTGAGGACGAACTGTTGGGGACTGCTGAGCAGCGTGATGATGATGGCCGAGGTCGGAGAGGAGTGACAAGAGTGATGCAGTAGCAGGGTGGGAGGGAGTGCCGCAGAGGCTGCAAGACAGAGATGCCCGGGCCGCAAAGATGCGGCAATATAACTCGGAGTCAATACAACCCCAGTATGTACCTTGATTGTACTGGGCGAGATGGCCCACTGCCTGGGATGAGAAAAGGACATGACATTGGTAAAACCCCATTCCTCCAAATCTAAGGGCCATGTCAAGGACAATAGACAAATAATCGTCTAACTCGGTCCGCCAGTCAGGAAATACTGAGCAAATGATGTCCCTTTAAAGAAAGAATGCAAAAGCAAACTCTGTGGGGGTCAGATCTTTCGAACTAGAGCTAAGAGCTGAACCTAGCTGCATCAGCCCCATTCTGGTCTGCAACTCCCGGGGCTGACCTGAGAGACCTAGAGAGGGTTGGAGAAGGAGACCTAAATCGATGTAATTACCATTCAGAATTTGTTGACGGAGAGCGGGTGAAACTGGGGAAGGGCGATTGATGGAAGAGGGTGGCCAAATGGGGGGTACTGCTGTAGAAAGAGTGTAATGGTTAGAGGCTGAAGTGTAAATAGACGAAGATGGCAACTGAGACAGCAGACCAGTAAAACTTTGAGGTAATGCGGCGATAGGTTGTTGAACATTTGAGCCTGCTGGTAACGCGGAGGGGTTAGAAGAGGTTCCTGGAGCATGGATGGAAGCCTGAATTGAACCTGCAGGAAACATCAACGGGGGAACGTGAGGGAGAGGAATTGATTGATTTAATGAAGATGTGGCCTAAGAGGCTAAGGAAGAGAAAAAATTAGTTATGAATGAGGCAAAATTTGAGAGAAATGAGACGGAAGAAGCTTCCCCGCCAGCAGGGGGAGCTGTGGGTGTTGGCCCGGCAGCTGAGGGCTGGGATCTGCCCTGAGAGGAAGTGGCGACTGAGGGAGAAGTAGGAAGTGAATTATGAGAGGAGGAAGTTTGGGTTAACGGTGAAGTAGAGGCAAAAAGGAGCTTGAAGAGGCTAGATTTATTAGCAGAACCGCTAAAGGGGATGCCTCTTTCCCTGAGTGCAGATTGCAAGCAGGCTACTGTCCAGCCAGACATGTCCAGACGGTTGGAGACGGAGGCGGAAGAACGACGAACTGGACGTGAACGGGGACGAGAACCCCTCCAAGCTGGACTGCCAGAGAGTTTGGGAGGAGAGTGCTGAGCTCGTGGCGAACAGGGAGCCTGAAGCGATCGGGAAGTAGAGAAGCTTGGAGCCGACCCGCCTACTGAGGACCGCTGAACTCTGGAAGAAGTCCCGGGGCGCAATGAGGACGCACTGCGGGAATGGGAGGAAACTTTGACCGAGCGGCCCGAAGCCAGAGAAGGAAAACGGGGAGGCGAAGCCTCGAGACGAGAACGAAGGGAGTTAGATATGCGGGGAGGAGATGGAGAAGGGCGCCGATCTAGGCGGACGAGTGTACGGCCTCGAGGCGCAGAAGAGCAAGATGGAAGAGCTCTGGCTGACTGAGAGCACTGGCTGGAATCCCGATGAGCCGATGGAAGCCTGGCACGGCGAGAGACTTGATGGACCACAGATGGAGGTGATGGTCCAATGATGGAAGTCTTGGTGGAGAAGAGCTCCTCATCGGATTCGAAAGGATCAAGGGTAAGCACATACATGATAATAGAGCTTATCTTTGCTAAACAACGCGGGTTTACGAGACCAAAGTTTGAGCGGCACTGATGGCTAGGTGCTCAGGTTTAAATAGATCACAGAGTAATTAGGAATGGAATTAAGGTGTGAGATGTCAGGTGAGTCAGATCCGAGTAGATTAGTGAGAGAATACTGAATATGAGGCGTGGTCCAGCTCACGAACCTAAGCTAACATATTAACTTACATTTCTTCTCTTTTCCAGTTGGATCCAGTACTCCGCTCCTGTTTCCTGTTCCGCAGCGCTCCTGTTTCCTGGTCCACAGCGCTCCTGTTTCCTGTTCCACAGCGCTCCTGTTTCCTGGTCCACAGCGCTCCTGTTTCCTGGTCCACAGCGCTCGTTCTTCCTGGTCCACAGCACTCCCGTTTCCTGGTCCAGAGCGCTCCCGTTTCCTGGTCCAGAGCGCTCCTGTTTCCTGGTCCACAGCGTTCCTGTTTCCTGGTCCACAGCGCTCCCGTTTCCTGGTCCAGAGCGCTCCCGTTTCCTGGTCCAGAGCGCTCCCGTTTCCTGGTACACAGCGTTCTTGTTTCCTGGGCCACAGCGCTCCCGTTTCCTGGTCCAGAGCGCTCCCGTTTCCTGGTCCAGAGCGCTCCTGTTTCCTGGTCCACAGCGCTCCTGTTTCCTGGTCCACAGCGCTCCTGTTTCCTGGTCCAGAGCGCTCCTGTTTCCTGGTCCACAGCGGTCCTCTTACACACTTTTCATTTTTTGTATTGACTCTGACCATTGAATGATTTTATATTGACGCTGTAACACTAAATTATATTTTTTCAAAAAAAATAAATCATTAATTAACAAATGGCAGTTTTTTTATTGTAAGACCATTAACAAATAATGTCCTGCCTTTTCCCAGCAGTTGCCTGAGGTATTTGACTGAAATTAAATAACAAAAATGTTTTATTTTACGGATGGATACTCCATTTAATAACATAAAAATACATGTTTTTCCACTACAAAAACACCATTGAAATAACAGCAAATATTTTGTCATTTCACAGGACATATACTATTAAATAACGGAACATTTCCTATTATTTTGCCTGTAATACACAATTTAATAACAGAAAATGACTTGTTTTTTCACTGTAAAAACTCCAGTAAAATAACAGCAAATATCCTGTCATTTCACAAGAGATAAACCATTAAATAACTGAACATTTCCTGTTATTTTGACTATAATTTATTGTTAATTAAATTTAAAAATTCTGTTATTTTACAGACATTTAATTGACGAAAAAATTCTATTATTATTTATCTATTATATTATCTATTATTAATTAACGGTCAAAGTCCTGTGTAATGAGCTGCCAGTACTTTTACCATTTTTTTTTTCCAGTGTAGACTCTGGCTGAGGGAGTGGGGTTTCTTCTTCTACTGTGGAGCTATGATGCAAAATTAGCACCACCAGATGGCTATATGTGACATAACAAAATGACTAACAGTGTTCCCAGTGGACTGGTCTATGAGCTGGCCACGTTAAATTCCGGGACTGCTGCTTGCGGGGGTAGACCCAGTCGAGCAGCGGCGGAAGGATGAATAAACATCCCAGCTCCTCGCCCAGTTTGTGCTACGAAGGTCCAAACTTTGCCCCGCTGCCCCACCAACTACCAAGCTGAGCGGCTGTCCATCTGTCTGCTGTTAGTAAAAGTTTATATGTGAGCGGAGCAGGACGTGCTTTGGTGGAGACATTACCAGGCCGGGGTGTCCGGGTATGGAAGCTGTTTTGCAGCCACAACGGCTTTTATAAGAGCCACCCACAAACCTCTTAAGAGCATTCCTGTCTAAATAGTTTAACCTCTTTATAATATATTTTTTAATTATTCCTGTCTCTGTATAGAAAACAGCTGGTGTCATGTAGCTCGTGATGATTACCCACGGTGTTTATCAGTTTACATGTCCTGCTGATGCTGACTCCATTCAGTCAGTCCCAGCATCACTGACACCCCTCAGCTGATTGATTGTTATGGTGCGACTTGAAGCTGTAGTTGAGATTTCTCCGACTTCTGCGGCAGACATAAAATGCAGCACGTATTTTGGGATGCGCCTGAAACGGATCAGCCTCATTACTTGGTTACTACTTGGTAAATCAGGCAGAAAAGCTTTTTCGCAACACAAATCTGCCTCTGAGGTGTCGCGGGATCCCCAGTCGCGCTTAATTGCGCTCCTCCATTGACTTTACATGTAAACTGGACTCTGGTCGCGTCTATCGCGTTCGGTGTGAGCACCGTAATTTTCTTTTATAGAGCTTCTGGTCCAAAGATGACAACGTTTGTCATGTCTGAATTTAAAAGCAGAAAGATTAGAGTAATCCAGATTTTTATGTCTTCCAAGTATTTCTATATCCTACCTATATATATATATATATATATATATATATATATATATATATATATATATATATAAAGAACTAGTCCAAGAACAGAACCTTGATGTACTCCACAAGTAACCCTTGACTGGAGTCTGTTGAACAAATATATATTTAAACTACCAGCCTTGTGTCATTAATTTAATCACTACAAAATGTTCAAGCCTTTCTTAGAGGATATTCTGATCGACTGCGTCAAAAGCAGCACTGAGATCTAACAAGAACAGAACTGTCAGAAGTCCTTTATCTGAGGCTATGAGAATATCATTAGTTAATTTCTGTTAAGTTCTGTTTTAGTGCTATGATGAGCTCTAAAATCTGAGCTCTTCAAACAAGTGCTCATACACTTGATTAGCAACAGTTTTCTCAAGGATCTTGGACAAAAACGCAAGACTGGATATAGATATATGATTTATCAAGTCATAGGTTATGTTTTTGATAAAAAGCTAATTTTTTTGATAATTCTGAAAGATCAACTTCAGTATCCTTATACTCGCCACATCTTAGATACAATCTTGGGCAAGATTGTGGTACCCTTCGGTTAATGAAAGAAACTCACAATAGTAACAGAAATAAACCTTAACTTCTAAACCAAATATTTGGTCATGTAAACATGTATCGGCATATCCCCATCAAAAGAATAGCTGCATGTAAACGTAGTCAATGAGACTGCTGCACCTCAGCTGGTATTTTGGTCAACTCCTTGTGATCAAACTGCTCCAGTTGTCTCAGGTTTTAAGGTGCCTTTTCCAGATGGTACCAACAATTTTGTCCATGTGTCCACATCTTTCCCCATTACCACTGTGTACCTATGACACAAGCTACCTTATTTGTTTCCCCACATAACTATGGTACTTTACAGTCACTAAATAAATACTTGCAGGCCCATAAAGCTTACAGTAGCCTAGTTTATGCTTCTGCGTTTTGACGGACACGGAGTGACGCAACGCCATTATCCATTATTATTAACCTACAGCTGGTGCTAGAGGACAGACTGGCCATTTTTCTGCACTCTATTTTTCTCCTCCACTACTCTCCAACTGTATAATTTGCTGTTATCTAAACTGTTAACTATGTTTTTTGTCTCCATAGAAGCTACACCTGGTATGGTCACCTTCTTAGCTGCAATACCCTGTTGGATGGGGGCATCAATTCAGACGATGCTCCGTGAAAGAACATTTTAACTAGAATAATGAACTGAAGGACTTGTTGGAATTGATGTATGTTTTTGTACTTAGTTTTATTGTAAAAAGTCTTGAGATGACGTGTTCTGAACTGGCAATGTATAAACTGAATTAAATCCAATTCTTCATTCATTAATGAACTTCATAATCATATTAAAGAGCAAACTGGTCAGAATTTCTTCATTCTCAAACCAGAAACCCCCCCATCAGATAATAATAAATGTGCCTTGCGAGTATGTACAACCAAAACTGCTCTCAACAAATATTTTACACCTGCACTGTATATTACATTTGCGCTTAACAACCACACCGCTATAATTAGCATATTTCCACCTGATGTACATATTCTGTGTATTATTGTATTTGTTTTGTATATATATTTGTCTCTTCTTTTACATATGTTGTATATTTGTTGTTTTTTTGGCTGCTGTTTACGACCGAATTTCCCCTGGTGGGACTATTAAAGGATTATTAATTCTATTCTGTGTCCCCCTCAGCTGTTAAAAAGCTGAACTGCATATTACAACTTTATTCCTGTTTTGGTGAAAAACAGCTTTTCTAAAATTCTTCAGTACTCTTATATCAAAACATATTTAAGTAGTCTTGCCAGGATTAAAAAGGTGGGAACAATGTTTAGAAATAAGGTATTACTTTAAAAAGCACTTTAATTGATGAAAAGTCAAACACACGTATAGTCACTCCCCGCACACTTTTCTGGGAACAAGAATAAAAATAAAAAAACATTCCCATTTAATCCTGCATTGATAAAAAAAGACAAGGAAAAAACCTTTGTATTCTCTTTAATTTTGGAATCATTGTACAAGGACTTCCCAATGGATTAGCTCTTCTTTTTACAATATGTACCACATAAATGCTCCTACATATTTACATGCTTACACAAGATTGTATCTCAAAAGTGTGAAATCAGCAAAAAACAAGCATTTTTTTTTGCTAAACTAACACACCCTTTACTCCATGAGCTGGCTAAACAAAATTTAATCTCACAGCCACCGGCCCCTTCTAGATTTAAAGCTGAAATCAAGAGTGTGAAAGTGTTGCACATAATGAAAATTAAGGAACAGAAAATGATAATACTATTAAATGTAAACATTAAGCCGGTCAAATGTAAGCCTTGACCACTGTTACTGTTTGTAATGCAACAAAAACCAGTATGCATCCATGTGTAATTAGAAAATCTGCATGGCTGCTTTTATTGACGGATTGTAATGCAGTTATTGTGTAGGACTGGTAATAAGAAACAAGGGCATTTTGTCGAAGAACGTTTTGTTAGAAACATATTTATCCCATCAGTCTACTGTTTTGTGTTAATATGACTGACGTGCTGCATTAAGAGCAAAAGAAGAGTAAACAGTAGGGTGTGGCCAAGAAGAGGAAAAAATGTGTATGACGTGCACAGACTCACTTTTGCACCACAACCAGAAATACTCTAGCAGCTTTCTTAAAGGCAGAGACAATACAATAAGAGTGGCAGTTCTGCTGTTAAATATGCAAACACGAAACTGCAGCAGAGTAAAATCTATGCTTGTTTTTTCCCAAATCAAGCCAAACAGCAGCAGTTTAGCTTCCTGAAGACCTTGAATGTTGGCCTGCACCTCAGGAAAAAACTGATTGAGGAAGGGGATGGACGCGGGCTGAAAACAGAAGCCATAAATTGGGTTAATTTGATTCAAAACAAACTAAAGCACAATAAGTAATATCCAAATGCAATGTTCTGCAATTCAACAATATGAAGAGTAATGTGTGCTTAATTCTGAATACTGAGGGCAAACAAATTATGTAGAAATAAGAACTTCACAATGGAGAGAAGACTTTTTTTTTTTTTTTTACAAAAAAGGAAATGGGATGGAAAAATAATGGAGATAAATATACAGACTGATAATATTCAAGCTTTCTCTTAACATTGCAACTAAAGAGGAAGAGTTTTAAGGTCGGGCAAGGCATCAGTCCCCATCGTCTGTTCAAAGGGCCACCAAGGAGAGGACAGCTGAGGATTCAATGTTCAGTTCAGAGCATCCTGTTCCGTTTATGGGTGGGTGAGTCTGTGATGACGTCACTGTGGGGTGCAGAGCCTCGTTTACGGGTGGCGGCAGAATCTAAATGAAGCGCCATCTCCTCTGCGATGAAGGTGTTGAGGTCCATGTCATGGAGACCATTCCTACGTCGACTGAGAGACTGGGCAGGGTGTGTTGGAGAACCTGGAGGACCAGAGCGCACAGAAATGCTAGCCATTGCGCCACTGAGACCTGGAAAAATAAAGATGTACAGCGATGTCAAAATGAACGCTACAGGACGTCATGCTGCAACAGTTTCCTACTGAGCATGACATTTTCGCTCACCATGCAGGGCTATAGCCTCTCTGAACGGCTGCAGGTCGGCCTCCACAGAGCTGTCAGTCTCAGGCGGTGATGGCCGACTTGCAGACACCATAGCAACGATAGGTGGTGTGCGTGCAGTCCGCGGAGGTGGAACCTTTCCACAGAGGAAGCTGATGAGATCTTCTCGTCTAATAGTTCTTCGTCGCTTTTTTACCCATGCGATCACCTCCTTATTCCTGCGCTGGTGACCTAAATGAACACCCAGGTCGTAGCTCCGCTGATGGGCCTCTACACTCTCTAATGGAACAAAAGGATTTTATTAAATCTGCCAACCACAATTTAAAGTGATACTACAAGTTAGGGGAAATCAGAATAAAACTGCTTGCCTTTATACAGGTTAGTGACAGTTGTGGCTGCATTCTGGAAGGGCACCCAGAGGGAGAGACCTTGCTGCTGGCAAACACGATCTGTGAAGTGCATGAGAAAAAAACAGTAACTGTGGCTATATCTGAAAGCTGCTGTGGCAAATCAGCAAATCCAGGTATAAACATTGTGGAGATAAATAATAATAATAACAATAATAATATTAAGTGGCTATGTCACCAACCAATAGCATGGCTCTGTCTGAAACAAACAGTTTGATAATCCGGTTGTCTGTTTAACTGGACAAGTGTACTTCCCCATTTACCTGCGTCATTCATTCATTACTCGCCCCCAAACTTTCCAACAGAACACCACTGGCGTGAGAGGTTCTCCACTCAATAATGTGAGAGAAACAACACCACCCTTTATCATGTTAATTTTGATAGCTGTCACTGTCTGGGACGGTCCCACTACTGAAATCCACACTATACAGCTTTTCTCTCCCGGAACGCGTCCCGGAACTTTTGATTGAATTTTGCTTTACGGTGGGATGCCGCAAGCTACCAAACTGATATAAACAAACCGGTGGTTTTGAGACTTGAACCATGGATGATCCACCAAAGAAACGAAAGAAGACACCATCAGAAGTGATAGAGCAAGAGCAGCCCAGTTCCAGAGATGGCAAAGTCGTGCCAGCTTCTCAACTCATGAATAGGTTGTTCCCACGGTAAAGGCTTAAGCTCAGATGCACTCCATAGAGATTCGTTTTTACGACAGTGATGTTACACAGCAAGCCTTGGGATGGCAATAGTTGGCAAATAGTCACAAATGCCCAATTTCCACTAGGGCCAGTACAGTACAGAATGGAACGGGTCAGTACGGCCTGGAACAGGTAGGTTGTGTTTCCATTACCATCTCTAAAAAAAACTGTAGTGGTCATGGTCGTGGGTAGGCTTAGCTTAACAGAAGCTCCATCAAAAAGTATCTCTCTTCTGTTGTTGAAGATTTAATTTTTGAGAAACAGATTATTATTTTTATCAATGTAATACTAGCATAGCTCTGTGATGTGAATCTATCCATCTTGTTTTACCAGGATACTTTTGCAGCTTATTTTTAGTTGGACATTAAATTCAAGTCAGCTCCAGGACAGGATGATTGCAATAATAGCAGGTTTTTGTACATATTTTTTATTACTTGCCATTTGTTCTTAGGAGAAAAAAAATCAGATATGACACAAAATAAATAGAAGAAATACAGCATTGAAAAATATAAAATTAAAAGTACTGTTCTGCCACTAAAATTGTGTTTTTGGTTTCATTTATTAAAAGATAAAACCCAAAAGAATCCTAAAACAATTAAATATATATATATATATATATCTTTAAATCTAGACAAAAGTTTTTTTCATGAAACCAGGAAGAATGTATGTGAACTTGAACCTACTGTGCAAAAGACTTTAAGCATGGCAGCAGCAGGACATGAACCTGGACCTTCCAAATGGGAGTCACCAACAGTAACCGCTCAGCCAACATGACAACTGGATGAAATGCACAGATTCGATGGTATATACAATACACTAATAAGATCCCCACGTTGTTTAAAACATATATAATTCGCCTCTCACACCGATTTCTTTTTACTTTTAGACTGTTTGCAGTTAACTGCAGTGTGCTGCTTATTTGAACCTTTAAACTATAGCTTACTCAGAGACAAAAAAATAAATCCATACCAATCAGCGGCTACTGCTGCTGAGTAGGAGTGAGAGGGATATCATATTACTGGACCGATCAGTCCATAGGGGGGGCGTTTCGGGTTGCTTTGGCACGCTTCGAACCAAGGCAGAGGTAGTCTGAAAAAAGGGGTCGGTTCGGAGAGGACGCAGGTAAAGGAAAAACACCAAAGCGTTCCGTACCGTACTGGCACTAGTGGAAATGGGGCAAAAGTTACACAGTCAGACTTTAATTTTTCACTTACAGGTAATTCCGGCATATTACTTAAAAAATGAAATGCTGCTGGTGTTTTGAGTTCCTATTTACTGTGGCCATGCCCGTTCCCATATCAGGGTGCCAGAAAGAGGCTGTTTAATGTATCAGTTGGGTCAGGTCAAGCGTGAGTCATTGTA
This sequence comes from Apricaphanius iberus, assembly GCA_028564705.1. Lineage (NCBI taxonomy): Eukaryota > Metazoa > Chordata > Actinopteri > Cyprinodontiformes > Aphaniidae > Apricaphanius > Apricaphanius iberus. The sequence goes on from JAPXFQ010002030.1 coordinate 271,662, forward strand.
TTCCCCACCTTCAAAAGACTCAAAGGTTCTGGAGAGTATAGAAAAAAAGAAAACTCTTGATTTTTATATATATATTTGGTTTTTTTAAATAAACAAAAAAACTGTTTAAGATGAAAGCTGATTTAAATATTACCAGATGATGCCCCAGCGAGGGTGTGTACTTATCAAAATATACTAACTTACTTTGAGTCCTTCTAAATGCCATGAATCAAAACTCTACTTTCCAATTATGTGTTTGCCATGGGCCCAGAAATTCTGTGTCCTTCTTGTATTTTACATCGTTGTGACCAATATTTTCTGGTATAAAAGGAGCTTCCTTCTTCACACATCTTGTAAATGTGTGCCCCTCATAGAAGGCCATAGGATTGAACTGCCAATTTCTTATAATACACATAGAGACAATAGATTGTGAATCTAATTTAATAACACCATTTGACAGGGAGTATGTCAACTGTGGTGCAAAATTAGAGCCACAGCTAAACATAACTGCACCAACATATAATTTACGTTACATGAGATTCTATCACAAAAACATTGAGTAAAAATGCATTAAACAATTGTTTTTGCAACTACACCATTATTTACATAATTATTTATAGTTTCAACTAATCATTTCTTCCTTCTATTTTGCATCCACAGTGTAATGTTTTAGCATTTTTTCCCCTTCTATGAGTGGCATAACAAAATATGCACTCATATCCACCAGCTTATTTAATTTGAAGCTAAATTTCTAAGTGTTAAACATTACACATCACAAAAATCCCAAGACAAACAAAAATGTCAGGATCAATGGGTCAAACGGGAGCCTTAAAAAAAATTACAGTATGTAATTCAAGAACCAACACACAGATGCCCAGTCAGATGTGTTGAACACTTTATCCTGATTAAAGGGATCAACTCAATTTTGGAGTAAAAAGGTAAATTAAAAAACTGCTTAACTGAAAATCAACTCACAGTATTTAAGATATTTTGCTTTGCAGTTAAGGGATGTTTATTTTTCTATTGTGGGATGGAGTTTTGATAACCCAGGTTGATAACAAAAGTACACAGAATTCCGCTTTGCATCATTCTACCTTATCCATTTTGGGATGCAGCTGAAGCACATCACATATTTGCCGGGCTAAACTATCTTGACATCTATCTTATTTCTAAACGCATTTACATGGCTAAATGAAGTTTCATAAAAAAATATTTTAAAAAATCATGTTGATTGGTTTGTCTATGGTCATAGATTTAGCATATTTTACATTAATTACTATTTAAATTCTTATTTCAAAACACTGATTCTTTTACATTTCAAACTAAATACACAATATTTGTATATTAAGATATTTTAATCCTCTTTCAAATGATACAACTCTGAAAAGTATTCTAGGATTTATACTGCTTTACCTACTTTATCCATCATTTCTATTTGTCACTTAAGTGGGGAGGTGTCAGTTAATTAAGGCAAAAACTTAACTTTAGTAAAATACATGAAACGTTCACTCGAACGTAAACTTAAATACGGAAACATTTATGCTAATCATTTCGCCATTTTGTGGTAGCAATGAATAACAAGGCAGTCATTAGCCAACGTGATAGGGCTGTTTGTGGGTTTACATTTAGTCGCTTAGAATAGTAACCCTCTCTGGCACAAGTTGCGAATAACCACCGCAGAACCTGTAAGAATTTTCTCAACACCGGGGCGTCAACACAGCTGTTGTTTTCAGCCCCCTCCCTCAGTATCGCCATTTTGACAATCTCGATAACTTGACGCGAAGACTATAACATTTGTCCAAACTGAGAGACCGAACGCCTTAGAAACTCTAAGTCATAAGTCATTTTAAAATAAAGTCTAAGTGGGTTTGTATCGTTAGGTTTAGAAGCGTAGGAGCTCTACCAGCCGAGCCCACTGTGAGACACATTCACCCGGGCTGCCCGACAGTCTGACACGGTGACCGGCTGATAGCGGCTAACAGAGTTAGCAGCTGTTACAGCTTCAGGGTCACGATATCAAGAACATTACCATATAATATCGACCACCAAAACTAAATTAAAAGATAACATAATAGATGCTACCCAAAAATAACGATGAATGTACGTTACGTTAAAGTTAATTTGATTTCGCAAATAGTAATAACAGCGTCCTTTGTGTATATCGGACAGATGACACCGTTAGGATTAGCTTTTATTAGCATTAGCTCCGAAGGAGAACTTCGGTAAGTGTGAAGCCCACCTTTGTAAAGCTGTGCAACGGCAGTAGCAGAGTTCTGAAAGAGGTGCCACAGTTTCTGTTGACTTTGCTCTCCTTCCTCTTCGTTAGGATTATCCTGTTCAGTTTCTGCCAGGCACTGCCGTTCCCATTTTGAGAACCAGTGCTCGGGGCCGTGCTCTTGGATTTCAGATTCACCCTCTTCCTTCCTCTCCTCCATAGCTAACAGGTTAGCTTTATGTTCGAAGTGTAGTTTTCTCGGACTTATGGGTGACTTAACTACCTCTCTTTGATGTTATGTTAGAGAAATAGGTAATACACCCCCCCACCACCACCGCCTACAGGAACGAGGGAATAGTAGAGCTGTTAGAGCCGCATTGTTAATATTATCTTTCCAAAGTTATACATCAAACCAAAGAACGCGGATGACAACACCTTATAATTTCTGAAAATAGTCCCTCCCATTGGCTCACTGTACTTGGATTTGATTAGCTGAACTCCTTGCTAGGGGTGGGTCTTTTTGTTCAATAAGAATTCTGATAGGGTACTATAACAAAACGCAAAAAGGTCAGAAAAAGAAATTAGATCTTACTCAAAGAAATTCATCCAGCCTGCCAATCAGCGCTTTGTACGATAGAGGGCACCCTAACCATGAAAATTCAGGTCACATTACTGGAGGGTCGTAAGCATAGACTGAGCGCAAAAGTCCAAAAATGATAAATTCATTAAATAACTACGGATAAATGATAATTTAAATAAATTTGAAAATAAAAAAACTCAGTGAAAAACGAATCTAAGTAAACGTATTTTTCTTAGATCAGTTATTTATAAATGCACAGTTAAAATGGAAATCATTAATCAAAGTTTTAAATCAACATGTTAAAACAATCAATACAATTTTAAATATTTCAGCATGAAATGTTTTACCTGTCACTATGGCTCATCATACTAACCTTAATCTTTTATCGATTAATTTGAACAACAAGCTAACTGTAAATCAGTAGTTTTCTGAAAGTTACTTCAAGCACTGACCGTACAGTAATTCAATAAATAAATAAAACCTGAATTGTATTAAACAAGTAATCGATTGTTTATTATTATTTATTGTAAATAAATAAGTAATTTCTTATATGGTCTGTTAAATATTTGTTATGATTTTTTTAAATTTAACAGTGATTTAAACAATTAGGCCTAATTAATTAGGTTTCAGATTAAAGAGGGGGGAATACATATTACTGTCATGCTTTTCCGTTTTTTAAAACATTTTTGAAATCATAATTGTCCTTTTATTTCATATGAGTATTGTGTTTTTCTATCACATACAATTCCAATAAAATACAAAGATTTTAATTGTCACAATTTATTTATTTTTTAACTCTAAGGGTTTCACATACAATTACAAGGCATTGTAATATAGGAGATTTTGACCAGTCTTTGCCAATGGGTGTTATCTATCAATTCATTATAACATACTGGTCTTTTTATAACCAAATCTGTATTTAGTGCTTCCAGTTTTTGTTTCTTTATTCAGTGTGATGTTTCCCATGTCTTCCTTACATCTTGTGTTACTTATGCTGTATTTTTTAGTGCCGTCTTCCAGTTCTTTAAAACAACTTAAATTCTGAATACATTAATATGAAAATCCACTTTGTATCTATTTTTGTGTATAAAAAAATGCAAGTCCTTTATAGCATGCTAGAAAGGACCTGCATTTTTTGATACACAAAAACTCTTTCTAGTTTAGCTACTGACAACCAGTTATGGATACTGTACGTTGTTATCATTAACTGTTCAAATAACTGCCTTTATTGCGTTCTGGGTGTAATTACGGTTGGTGTTGAGATATAGAGGGTAAAGTTCGATGTCATGTCCCTGTTTGGCTTCAAATCTTGGAAAGGGGAAGTCCAAAAGTCTCCCTGACTAACATAATGTCTTGAATATCTATCTGTCATCCTGCACGAGTCTATGCGTCTGTCTAACTGCTTTTTCAATGTGAAGTCTACATTTAGCACTTTAACTTAAAATCAGTCTGATAATCTTGCTGTGTTTGAAGATGGCCAAGAGTGAGCCAGCAGTTTCTGATGTTGAAGACTATTTCCAGGAACCTGGGCCGACTATCACTTTTACCAGGCTGCACTACTGTATTCAAGAGACAAAGTTCTGCCGCAGGATAGGTCCTGAAAAACATATTCTCAAAGATGTAAGGTAAGACCAGTTTTCCATCATTTGACAGTGTGAATTTTCCTTCTGTTTGCTGCCTCGTTGATATATTTTGATTGATTCTTGTTTTCATAAAATTACCATTTGATGAAAGCCTTCTACATAAAAACGTTCCAGTTCAAATCAAGTAAGATGAATTTCTGTCACAGTCAGGTTTCTATTCCAACTAAATAGATCAGATTTTTTTTTTTTGTAAAACACATATTATATTATATTATATTATATTATCAAATTAATTGATTACTAAAAAGGCTCAAAAACCTGATGAAGAAGGGTGGTTCTGTTTCTGGTCCTACTGTGGAACAACGGAAGATTAATGATGCAAAGAAGGATTTTTCATAAAATCAAAGCAATTATGGACAACCCTTTGCACCCTCTGCATAGTACTATCCTAAAACAACAGAGTGACTTCAGTTGGAGGCTTCTTCAGTTTCGCTGCAACAGAGACAGCCATGGGAAATCCTTTCTGCCCACAGCCATAATGCTCTACAACAATCCCTTGAAGAAGTATTTTAAGAATTATATTATATTACATTATTTTTGAATTATATTATATTATATTATTGTGTTGGCCGAAAAAACTTATCAGGTAAAACCAAAGATTGCATTAGGCAAGGCAAAGCAAGGCAATTTTATTTATTTAGCAAACTTTCAACACAAGGCAATTCAAGGTGCTTTACATGATTCTGTGATAATGATACCAAATACATGGTTACAGAAGCATGATTAGAGAAAAACAGAAACATATAGGTTTAACAGATAGACACAATCAATCAATAAGAAAAGATGATGTAAGGGACAAATTTATGCAATATACATTTTTTTTAAAAACCCACAAATTTATGCCATATAGAATAAAAACAGATAAAACACAATAGATTAAAAAAGAAAAAATAATAAGAATAAAAATTAAACCACAAGAATCAAATAGTGATCACAAAGCACAATTTAGGGCTCAAAGGCAGCTCTGAATAGTAGAGTTTTAATATTTGATTTAAAAGAGCCTAACGATTCAGCATTTTTGCATTCTTCTGGAAGTTTGTTCCAGATTTGTGGAGCATAGAAGCTGAAAGCTGCCTCCCCCTGTTTAGTTCTAATTTTAGGAATGTTAAGTAGGCTCAAGTTGGAGGACGTGAGTGGTTTGCTGGGTTGGTATAGTGACAGCAGAACTCCAACATACTTTGGTGCTAAACCGTTCAGTGATTTATAAACTAGTAGGAGTATTTTAAAGTCTATTCTCTGAGCTACAGGGAGCCAGTGAAAGGACTTAACACTGGGGTGATGTGTTCTACTTTCTTAGTTCTAGTGAGAACACGGGCAGCCGCGTTCTGGATCAGCTGCAGTTGTCTGATTGCTTTTTTAGGTAGACCTGTGAGGAAGCTGTTGCAGTAATCAATCCGACTAAAGATAAACGCATGGATCAGTTTTTCAAGGTCCTTCTGTGACATTAGTCCTTTAATCCTAGAAATGTTTTTAGGTGATAGAAAGCTGACCTTGTTATTGCCTTTATGTGACCCTGGAGGTTCAGGTCTGAGTCCATCATTACACCTAGATTACGGGCCTGATGAGTCGTTTTTAGTTGTATTAGCTGAAGCTGTGTGCTGACTCTGGATCCTTCCTCCTTAGGTACAAAAATAATTACTTCTGTTTTGTTTCTGTTTAGCTGGAGAAAGTTACAGGACATCCAGTCGTTGATTTGTTCAATGCATTCATTTAAGGTCTGGATAGAATCAAAGTCACCGGGTGACTATGTAATGTATAGCTGTGTGTCGTCTGCATAATTATGGTAACTTATCTGATTGGCTGCTATAATCTTGGTTAGTGGGAGCATTCAGATATTGAACAGGAGGGGTCCCAGGATGGAGCCCTGGTGGACCCCACATGTGATTTCTGTTTGTTTTGACGAGAAATTTCCAATGGACACAAAGAACTGCCTATTTTTGAGGTAAGACTCAAACCATTCAAGTGCTGTACCAGTGAGTCCGATCTAGCTCTCCAATCGTTCCAGTAATATTTTGTGATCAACAGTGTCAAACGCTGCACTGAGGTCCAACAGAACCAGAACTGTGCTTTTGCCGCTGTCTGTATTTATGCGGATATCATTGAAAACTTTGTCTAGGGGAGTCTCATTGCTGTGATGGGCACGCAAACCAGATTGAAAATTTTGTAAGGAATCGTTCATTGTCAGGAATGTAGTTAGCTGTTGAGATACAGCTTTTTCAATAATTTTACAGATGAATGGGAGATTAGAGATTAGGCCTACTATAAACACTCTATAGGTTATAACACTAGTTTTGTTCCTATCTGTAAATTGAGGTAAAAAAAGTCCGTGCTGCTCAAGTTTACTGATGCATTTGAACTATAATAGACTATTTTTAACAAAAACCAGGAGTAAAACTCACTACATAAATATATAATATACAGTTGATTATGATGCAATGTTTTATTAATTCATTTTTATGGCTGTGTGTCAAATGAGCAAAAAAAAAGTTGTTCCATTCTGTTAATGTGTTTAATATTTTCAAAAAAGATAGAGCGGTATAAAATACATTACATTTATAAGTAAAATGTTCTTTAGTACTTTCTTGGAAATTGTAATACTATTAATAAAGTGTAGTTTTAAATAAATACAGCATGAATATGTTTTTTGTAGTGGCATCATGAGACCAGGGATGAATTCTATCATGGGGGCCACAGGAAGTGGTAAAACCTCGTAAGATATTTACATTCAAGAACATTGCTATATATGCATTTCATTGTATATATATATATATATATATATATATATATATATATATATATATATATATATATGTATCTTAAAAATAAGTTTACTGTTCCCGGCACAGACTTCTAGATGTAATAGCAGGTAGAAAAGATCCAGCAGGACTGCGCCAAGGTACCGTCCAAGTGAATGGAAAAACTGTCACTTCTGAACTTAGGCTCAGTTCTGCTTATGTGGTACAGGTGAGAACAAAAACTCATGTATACAAAACTATCTAACCAATAATACTTATTTATCTACTTGGTCCTCTTGTTTTTTTAGGATGACATAGTGATGGGAACTCTAAGTGTAAGAGAGAACCTCCTGTTCAGTGCCAACCTGCGCCTCAACCCGAAGCATTACTCATCTGCTGACAAACTGAAAAGAGTGAACTCCATTTTACAAGACCTGGGCCTTGTGGATTGTGCTGACACCAAGGTACTGAGCTCTGCACACAAGTAGATTTTGCAACATGTAGCTCGCTTTAAAACAGCATTTAAAACAATACTGAAACGTCTTTTAAGTCTAGATAATTTATTCTGTGACATTTTGATGAGTTGCCAAACAATATTGTGTAAAGTGGCAATTCCTAACCCAGTTGTTTTATCAATCTTAACAAATTATCTTTCTTTGATCATTTTTTGTGTGTAATCTTTGATGAGCTATTTAAACTAGAATACAGCTCTTGTAAAAATTGATTAGCCATCTAGCAGTCTTTAACAGTACTCCTATCAGTTCTTATGTTGGAGATAAAATCCGCATATATACAGTAATGAGGGTCAGTTACCTTGAGTTATTCTCTCATTTATAATGGATACACACTAAAAAAAGTAAGGTAAAAAGAAATCTATTTTTTCTTGCTTTGCTTAGCACCTCTATGGGTGCATGTCAAGTACAACTCACACACTGCGATTTTGCATGTTCTCCCCCTTAGAAATTATGGAGGGGTCTGAAATTCTAATTGTAGTTTTATTTTCACTGTAATTGGCAATTAGAAAATAGTACGAAATCACAGAAAAAGAAATCCCATTGTATGATTTTTAAAGAATGTATGTGTATTTTATTGCTGCACATAAGTGCTTGAATACCTGAGAAAATCAGTGTTAATATTTGGTACAAAAACCTTTGGTTGCAATTGCAGTGGTCATACGTTTCCTATAGCACTAGGTTTGCACACTGCAACAGGGATTTTGGCCAACTCCTCCACACAGATCTTATCCAGATCTGTCAGGTTTCAGGTCCCTGCCAATATTTTGAATTGGATTTAGGTCTGGAGACTGGCTCCACCAATCCAGAACCTTGATTAATTCTTACAGAGCCATTCCTGGTTTATCCTGGCTGTGGGTCATTGTAATATTGGAAGGCCCAGCCAAAACCCATCTTCAATGCTCTGACTGATAGAAGGAGGTTTTTGCTCAAAATCTCACAGTACATGACCCCATTCAATCTTTCCTTAAAGGGATACTCCACCCCTAAGTACAAATGTGTATGTTCTACTTGCATACTAAGATCATTGCTAAAAGATACTATTCACTTACATTGGTTTATGCTCCTGCCAGATGAGGAGAATGACTGGGCTGGTTACAAAATGCTTTTTTTCACTTATCTAACTCTGGGGGAATATGGCAAGATATTTTTTTTTAACTCAGGGGTGGAGTATCCCTTTAATACAGTATAGTCGTTCTTTCTCCTTTGCAGAAAAGCACCCCCAAAGTATGATGTTTCTACCCACATGCTGTTCTTGGGATGCAACTCATCCCTCTTTTTCCTTCAAAAACAGCTAGTGAAGTTTAGACCAAAAAGTTATATTTTGGTCTCATCGACTACATGACTTCCTCCCATGCCTCCTCTGGATCATCCAGATGGTCACTGGAGGGTCAGAATTGATTTTGACAGAGGAAAATATTGTATGAAAACATTTGGGAGGCTGCAAGAGACCTAAGACTTAGGAAGAGATTCACCTTACAGCATCACCGGACAGCAACTCTAAGTATAGAACCAAAGCTACCAGAGAATAGTTTGTATAAAAGCATATTTATGTGTGAGATTGAGCTGGACCAGAGTCGGGCAACTTCCTCCCTTGAAGGTTGGATGTCCGGTACGTTTAGATTTATTTTTCCTACAGCAACCGATTTAAATAATTTAAATAGCTAATTAAGCTGATATCTGCTGGAGCCTGCATTTAAGTAAGGTGTGTTCAAACATATGAAACATGCTGTACATCCGATCTGGAGCTGCCGACCCCTGACCTAGAATTTAATATAACTGATCATATTTTTTTTCTTTATTGCCACAGATTTTCAAATACACCCTCCATTCATTCAGACTGAGCTTTAACTATTTGCAAAGAATGGTTAAGATTGTAGTCTCTAGATGTGCCAGGGTGGTGAAAAGAAGACTCATTCTACTAATATAGACTCATGGAAGTTGAATATGATTGTTCTTTTATCTTCATATTTTAATTTGTACAATATTCATCATTTTTCTTCCTCTTGGTCCAACACATACAATTCAATTCAGTTTATTTATATAGCATTGATTCACAACAGATGTCATCTTAAGGCACTTTAAAATAAAAGTCATTGCAATTCAATAATACAAAGAATCCAATCAGTTTAAACATATTCTATTTAAGGAATCCTAGTAGATTGCTGATTCTAACCACAGCAATCCCTCATTGATCCCTCATGGTGAGGCGTTTAACTGGAGGAAAATTCCAGCAGGAGCTGGCTCAAAAAATGCGGCCATATGCTAAGTCCAACTGGGGATTTCAGAAGACAGAGAAGAGACACATAAAGAAAAAAATAACTTATTTAAGAGTAATTTCTATATTAAAAAAGTAAAAAGTGGATAAGAGAACATCAAAAAGACGAACCTTTACTGGGAGCTTCATCCCAGTCCATGCCCCCCGTCCAACAAGGGATTGCAGCTGAGCAGAATCCCTGAACAAGTGTAGCTTCTACAAAAAGCACGTTAATGCAAGCAACTTAACAATTGAAATAACAGCAAATTATAAATCTGGAGAATAGTAGAAAAGAAAAGTAGCAGATTAAAGAAAAGTGGTCAGTCTGTTGTTCAACAGTCTATGCCTCTACTTTTGTGTTGCATCTTTTCTGCTGACAGTAAGGGCCATGTTTTCTGTGTGTTTGTGTGTATATATGAACACAGATAGGAACAGAGTTTCTGCGAGGCGTTTCCGGAGGGGAGAGAAAGAGGTGCAGTATTGGGATGGAGCTCATAACATCTCCTCGGCTGTTGTTTCTAGATGAGCCAACAACGGGACTGGATTCCAACACTGCCAACTGCATCATTGGCCTACTGCACAAGTATGATGCATTTTCAACTCCTCAGCCAATTTACAATGGATACTCATATGCTATAAAACCAATGAGACTCAAATATGCTGTAACATGCTGCTAAAGCACGAACAGCATGTTCCGCTATTTATAGCTTCTAGAAAGCAAATGTCTGTCAATTCTTTTTGGTTTTGTAACAACATTCCATGTGTCCAGACTATCCAGAAGAGGTAATACTGTAATCTTCTCAATTCACCAACCACGGTACTCCATCTTCAAGCAGTTTGACCACCTCATCTTGATGCATAAAGGAGAGCTTGTGTATGCAGGAGCAGCAGACCACACCCTGGAATATTTTACAGACCTTGGTATGTAATACAGATAAAGAACCTTGATTAAGGATTTAGGTAGATGGGGGTGCTTGCTAGTCAGTTTAACGGTTTGGTTCAAGCTAATAAAAAACGTTTTTATCTCATTACTTGCATAAATACTCAAGATTTTACTGTTTTTTAAAAGAGGCACAATTAAAAAGTTGCAAAGGGATATAATCTAATTTAAACATTTTTGCTTTTGTTTGGACAGGATATCAAATTGAGCCTTTTAACAATCCTGCTGACTTCTTCATGGACATCACAAATGGAGAGGCAACATCCACAAAACAATCACAGATTGCAGGTGATTTATTCAAAGGAGTGTTTTCAGCAAAATCAGGTTATGCTCAAAGTGTGTCTGATTCTTTTTTGATAAAGAAAAAATTTGAGTCTAAGTAATTACTGTATTTTAAACTGCAACAATAAATTGTTACTTATTGGGGTTTAAACACAAGACATTGGATATGATATATCATGATGTCATGTGTCTGCTACAGGTGCAGAAGCCAATCATGGGAGCTGATCAATGCATACCCAGGTCTTAAAGTACTCCGGCACCGCGCCAGATCTCAGGCGTTTCAGAATTTATTTATTTTTATCTCCGAGGTTTTGAACGCAGAATCCGAGGCAAGCTCCGGTTTGTTCTACCAAAATCAGAATAATGGAGGCTAAATTCATGAAGCCAGGGTAAGATATAGTCGTGGTTGACAAGGGCCTTTAAAACAAGTGGCACTTGGCATGGATAGAGGATAGAGGTGGAGACTGCAAGCCGTTTGGGAGCTGGTGCCAGAAGCTAAGGGAGCCTGGTTTGTGTTTTTGTGTGTTGTGTCCAAGAAGTTAGCATATGCAACTAGCGGGAAAAAAGCTCTTCGCCGTCACAAAGGAGACGCCGGCAGAAAGCGGCTGTCCGTGCGCTCCAACACACAAGCCGTTTGCCGGGAGCAACAGCCACAGCTTACGTAGTGCCTGCATTGGCAGTTGAAAGTATGTGTGTGCTCATTCATTGCGGAACACAATTTATCATTTACGATCGCGCAACCACTCGGAGATCTGTGCAAAAAAGCAGCGATCGATAAAAACGCTTTAACAAAATTGTCCATTTCCAGCCATCATGCCAGTTATATGAACAACAAGGGCGTCAGTTTGTTTTTAAAGTTGCCAGGGACATAATTATAAACTTGAATGCGGTTTGAGGATTCCTGGCGACAGTTATTAAATATTTATTTAGCCTCTAAGTAGTCATCCGTTTCATGTTTCATTACAATATGCACTTCAGACCATAAACGTGGTTAAAATTGCATGTTTCTTAAATCGATACAAGTTAAAAGCCATTGGTTTAACTGTTTTCCTTTTTAAATGTCACCAATAGGCTGTTGGTTGGGAAGAATTATTAAAATCCACACCATAGCACAAAGAACAATGTTGGATATAATATGTAGGCTTTCGCACCAGCAGAATCTGCAACAATAAAACGTGCTCCTTTTGCAAACCCAACACCGTTCTGTGTGGAGAAACTTTAAATTTAACTTACAGCTGACAGTCCTCCAATAGGGGTGGGTTATCCGAATAGTTGTTTCAGGTGGTGTGGTGAAAATCATGGTGTCTGAGAGGCCTCGGATGAGAGAAAAGAGGGTCAGCGGTCTTCTTTACAAAAGTTTACAAAAGTTTATTTTACATGCTGCATGGAGAGTCCATAGGGAGCTCTGAAGCTTCAGCACAGATGCATGGGTATATATAGTAATCAGCCACACCCTATTGGATCAGCTTCTGACTGATTCATTACTGAGCTCTGGGAGAATAAAGTACACAGTACGGTCTATCTGCTGTTGCGCCACTCAGTGCGTCTTTCTCAACTGAAGGTCCCTGCGCAGGTGTCGTGTCCTAGTGAGTAACATATTACGGGCAGTTTTATGTGTTGTTTTTCCTTCTGGATGAGGACATTTATTTAAATTATTTTAACCAGACGGGATAAATTTGGCAAGCACAGGAGATATGACAGGAGAAGATTGACAATTGCCTCTTTGATGACACATGTGGTGTGCATGCTACATCTTGACAGGTAGATTCAGAATAATGTTAGTGGCCCACTGCAGCACTAATTATACATTATCGTGCTAATGAAATGATCAGCTGACCATTAAAGCCCGAGCGCGACTCGAGACTGTGGACAATGATAGAAATTAAGCCCGGTTGGGTTCAAGATCTTCATCTCTACTGTAGCGTATGAAGGGAAAGAAACATGACTGTATAAGAAACTGGAATGGAGTGAATTAAATAATATTCTGTTTAGATACTGATGCGGAAACTTTGCTGGGAACAGAAGTGGCTGTTAGGTCAGTAAAAATTTCCGCTTCATGTTTGGTGGGGACAAACCTGTCAATCATTAATATTGCCGGTTAAAATGACACCTATGATGAACACACATGGTGCACCAGAGTTCAAGAAACGTCTGTCTGATAAGCTCAAAGGATGTATGTTTTCTCTGAATGTTTATGAGTGTATCAAGCACTTTATTCGTTTACTGCCTCTGCAAATATGTTAAAGAGGCAATGAGTCAAGATTTAATGTAATTTGGAAGCACAGTGGCGCAGCTGGTAGCGTAGCTCACCTCACAGCTAGAAGGTCCGGGGTTCGATTCCTGCCGGGGACGCTGTGGGTGCTGAGGGTGTGTTTGTTCCTCCATATCATCAGCACCCACACCCTGGGTGGGGTTGCTGAAAGGGCCTTTCTGTGTGGAGTTTGCATGTTCCCTTGAGTAGCTTATGTGAGTGACTCCCACAAAAACATGCACTAGTTCTGGGCTGTACACTCCCCCCTCCTGGCTGATGCCTAGGGGATTGGGGAGGATCTGGCTGGAATAACTTGATCCTTCAGTATGCTACGTCCAGCCCCTTCAGGTTGAACAACAAGGGTTCATCATTCCTCAAAGCATGAATGAGGCTTGGCGGAGGGAGAACAATGCCCAGGACTGGACTTAGGGACGGACACTGGGTGATAAATGGGAAAAAACGTGGGATTAAAAAAAAGATTCAATGTAATTTATTTCCTATAATTTAATGTTCCATTGTTTTCAACAAAAGGCAAGGTAATTTTATTTGTATAGCACACTTTCAACACAAGGCAATTCAAGTTGCTTTACATGTTTAAAAACAGCTTGAAAAATAAAACAAATAATCATTAAAATAAGGCCTAAACAAACATTTATAATCAACTAGCAATATTAAAATACAAGACAGCATAGACAATAAAACAATGCCATTTAGCATTTGATCAAAAATTATTAGTATGAAAATTAAAAATAGGCAAACAAGAAATCATTACCAACTGAATGAAAGTATTAATAGCATCAGTTACTCATAAGCAAGTCTAAATTAGTATGTTTTTATTTTAGATTTAAAAGAGTTAGAAAAAGTGATAGAAAAAGTTGCAATTTATGTTTTTGTATAAATTGCCCTTTACTGAATTAAATGGTTGCCAAACGAATCAGATTAATTTGCTTAACTGAGTTTTATATGTTTTCACTTAATAACTTTTACTTTCTAAAAATCACATTTAAATTGTAGGTCATCTTGTACATTACCAAGCACAATGCCAAAAAGTGCCAAATTGCCTATAATGTGTATGTATTGGACCCACTGTACCCCCGCTACTTGGAACATTTTTTTTTTACTTTAAGCCCTGTGCATACCACTTATTTTATACATTAGAATTAACTTTTAAAATATATTGTTAAAGCATTATAGGTTATGTTAGGTCTTCAATCTGCTTTAAACATCGGTAACACCCATGTAGGTTCAGACACTTCCGAGATCATGTATGGTATTAAGTAAGACCATTTGTTAAACACTCCCCTTTAAAAAATGTTAAATAACTCTAAGAAATTGTTTTTACCAAACCATGTCGCCGATTCCCTGTTGAATAAGAAAAACAACTGTGACTCCAGCGACTGTCGTTATAACACAATAGGGCACTAATGAAGCCGAAACCTAACCTCCACCAATAGGCGACACGCCAACGACCGTCGTTAAGACATGGAGCACAAAGGATCCAATGACATAATCAGTCTTGTAAAAGAGGTTAAATAGCTGAGTCTCCACACCAGTTAGTTGGACCAGTCCCAGCCTGGTCAGCGGTGAGCATGAACTGATGAACCCTCTTGGATAACAGGTGAAACGTCTTCCAAGACAAATTACCAAGTCCAGTTGCGTTCGATTGAAATTTCCTTGAGATAACCATGACCTGGATGAATGAGAATATTCACAGGCTTAGAATGGGAGGCAGTTATCAAAGTTAGTTATCAGGCTCCTCTCCTGTGAAACCAGTTTTTAGTCCGTGAGGCCGACACCCTGTCTACTTTTAAGACCAGGCTTCAAAACATGTTTTTTGACAAAGCTTATAGATAAAAACGTAATAATGCAAGCAAGTCATGAATGAGTGGTGGAGCATGGGAGGGAATTTATAATTTATGACCACTCAAAGCGCTTTACACTGGAGCCACATTCACAAACAGTCATACACCAATACAATTATTGGTAGGTAATTTGGGGTTAAGTGCCTTGCCCAGGGGCACAGCGACATGTGACTGGAGGAAGCTGGAATTGAACCTACAGTCCTCTGATTGCAAGACAATTACTCAACCTACTAAGCCACAGTCGCCCGTGCATGGGAGGGAAGTAGCCGACAGCCTAAGTTGGTCGGAGGAGAAAGCAGTCCAGACACAAAATAAATTCAATTCAATATACTTTTATTTATATGGGCCAATTCATGACAGTTGTTATCTCAAGGCACTTTACAAGAAAACTCTTTTCAATACAATTATACAAACATTCCAATCAGTTAAAAGTTTTGTATGTAAGGAATCCCAGCAGATTGCATTGAGTCATCAATGAGGTTGTGCCCGGATCATTCAGACTCTTAACACAGCAATTTCTCAGCAATCCCTCATACTGAGCATGTAGTGAGGTGAGGACATTTTGCCTGGTCCTTACTTTGAGGCACTGTCACTGAGTTCTACTGGTTGGTTTTAAAGGTATGGCGTGAATTAAGTTTTAGTTAGGCTTAGGGTTAGGAATTGATCAGTAATGGTTATGTACGACATATTGTGCCACTCATGTCTTCAATTTCTAAGAGGAGGGCAAAAACTGGCTGGCAATGGAGTATCGGCAGTCTGAACTGTACCAAAACATAATGGAGGAGCTGGACCATGTGAATCAGAGCATTACTGATGTAGCCAACAGCAAGGGACAGGCAGCCAACTACACCACGTCCTTCCTGTATCAGGTTAGCAGATCTGTGATTGAGAAATGCCTTCTTGCAAAATATCATCTTTCTTTAGCCTAAAAAGTTTTGAAGTATTTTATCCAAAAGAGCCTCTACTTCAGTTTAATGATTTACAGATGTTCTGTTCAGATTACTCTGGTGTTATGAAAACAACGTTATGACTATCTCATCCATCTGTTATATCACTGTGCTTGTCTGATTTTTGATTGAACCCTCTCATGGTTATTAAAAGATAATTTCCTTGTATGAGACAGATGCGTGTGGTTTGTGGAAGAACAGTCCTGAACCTTCTAAGGAATCCACAGACCTCTTATGCCCAGCTGGCTCTCAATATATTTTTTGCCATTCTGGTGGGACTCATTTACTACCAGATGCCTCTGACACTGCCAGAGGCTTTGCAGAACAGGTATGGGCAACCTGCAGCTGGAATTTTAATTGATCAATTTCAACTTTCATGATATGAAAATAAACGCAGCAGTGTTTTTTCACTTTTTTGTGACAATAAAATATGTTTCATGCAAGATATATACAATGTTAGTAGATGAATAAATAAATGAAAAATCATCAAGTTAAGATGATCCTTTTCTTGTATTTTCTTGTTATGTTCTGAAACACATTGTGATTCCTATCCTTGAAAGGTTCTACATTTTACATTATTTTATACATTTTACTTTTTTATTCAATAAAATTGCAGGTTACTAAACACAAACAAACAAGAAACACTCAAATAAATAAAGTACAATGTAGAAATTATATTAAGATGATGATTCACACATTTACATTTTACCAGTCAAAATGTAGTTTGCTAAACATACACATACATTCAACTCGAAAATGAAGTATCATGTTGAGATGAAGCTTCTCAAGTGTTAGGTTTATGAAGATGAAATAGATCTTTGAGCTTTTAAATAATCATGTTAAGACTTTTGCTTCAGTGTATAGGTTTGTGAAAGTTATTTTCCACTCTCTCTGATTAGGAGCGGAGCATTCTTCTTCCTCATCATAAACATGGTTTTTGGGAATCTTTCTGCCGTTGAACTATTTATCAATGAAAGAGCAATCTTCATGTAAGTACCAATACAATGTTATATGTGATTTGTTTCATTACACTGATATCAGGCTATAATTTTCTTCTTACTTTGGCTTCCTATCTGGAGCACTGAAGCTACACCATAGAAACATGTTCTTTTGTAAAATAAAAATATTACATGTAAACGGTCAGGTTTTAGTAATGCTTAGGGTAAAATTTGTAGCTAAACGTTCATAGTTTTTTTGCAGAACAATTATCTGAGGCTATCCAATGATATCCTTATCATGTTTGAGATTAAACCTTTTGGTGCACATGTAGACCACCATTTGGGAGATCAGCTGTTTTATTGCAGCAATAATTAGATGACGATGATGATGATCATGGGAAGTGGGAACACTGCACAGGGAAATGGACATGTGAAGAACTTCAGGGGAAGAAGTCATGAGGTGAGACAGAGTCTTGGAGTGAATCTGACTGTGTGGATCTACTCAGGTGAAACTTATTTGGTAGATGGTGAGTTGATCACCAAGGAAAGAGAGCTAGGATACCAGGATGTTTGTCGGAGCTTCCTGCTGAATTCCAGGGGAAGTAGAGCAAGTCGAATCTGGGAGCGAGGACTGAGCATGGAGGGTGGGCTGGCAGAGCATGGACATGGAGCCTGAATCACGTAGGAACTTGAAGCTTGAAAGCTGTAAGACGTGGAATGGTAACCAAGGCTTACAGTGAAGCTGGAGAGCTTATTACGAAGAGACCTTAGAAGGAACACAGGAGAGTATTATCGGGTTTATCCAGTAAGATAGAGCACAACTGAAAAGACTGGAGGTGACACAGAGGGCTAGAGATTTACCAAGAAGTTCAACATTCAGGCAACAAAGATCTGATAGCCAGCTCCTTTTATCCAGGCAGTGATGAGCTTCAATGAGCTGCACCTGTGCAGGCTGAAAGAGATGGCTCCGCCCCCAGCATGATGCACAGGTCCTTAGCTCACATAGGATCCTAGGTGGAATTCTCCAGAATGGGAAAAAAAATGCAGGAGGCCAGATAGAGACAAAACAAAGAACCCAGACTTCTAAAAATCCTCCAGCGCAACAGTAATGTGTCTATAATATTGCATAATGTGGATGAGTCAAAAGGACGATCAGCATTGATCTTCATTATATGAAGGTTTTATTTTGTGTTTTGCTATTCTTTTTCTGCTAATATTTGTTGTTTACATGTTCAAGATTTAATTCAGTCCGTCAAAAGTTTTTTTATATAGTGTACAGTTAACAAATGTACTAACAATTTTATCATTACTAAGATTTTTCTGCAGTTGCAAAGCAAAAACTATCTAACATATAGGATATATAAAGAGACTTGTACTTTAGTTTTCAAAAGCTATGGGATGTATATCACTAAATAGTATTTAAGACCTTTTAATTGAAACCATCTATTTTTTTTTGTTTAAATTTTATTATTCATCTACAGCCATGAGAACTCCAGTGGCTATTACAGAACATCTGTCTACTTCCTGTCCAAGATCTTCGCTGATCTCATCCCCAACCGCATCATCCCCATCTTTGTATTTTCAAGCATTGCCTACTACATGATGGGTAAAATACTTGCATCTGAGCAAATACACACACAGGAAGGCAAAATAGTGTACAGAGATGAGTTGTTAATCTCTTCTCATTCTCAAAATCATATCCAAAAACCTAGTTTTATTACATATTTGAATCTTCCTGTTCATGCATCCACAGTCATGGCAAACATTTACCAGTGGAAAAATTATGTTTATTTATGCATTTGCACCAATCACCTGTTGACCATCCTTCCTCATTCTTAAAAATGTAGTCTGTCCTGTCTTTTTTGTCCTTCCCACCACAAGTCTGTTTCCTAAAAGCCATTACCTCACTGTGCATGCAGATCAATTCAAAACCTCCCTCACCTGTTGCTATACCAGTATTGTGAAAGTTCAGTACTGGTGACAAAAAGTTCTTCAGTGGTAGCAACTATAAACAGTTCTTAGAAGGATTTGGTCAAGGATCTTTCTAGAAACTATTAGATGTTTTGAAGCCCTTTCATTGCATCTAAAGCTCTGCAATTATTTTGCTAATTTGATTTAAAATCATTGCACCCCTGCATTTGCTGAGTACACTAAAATGCAACTAACTGTTCATTTTGTGCCAGGGAAAGATTAAAGAGTTTTTTATATGGAATAAAATGATTAGACAAAGTTATTTACAAGAAATGTTTATTTAATAATGCTTTTAAAATAAATTTGTCTCACTGCTAAACCATTGTGGCCGTGACTGTACTGTGCTTACAGACTTTTTATTTCACAATTATAACAAGCTTGTACCGGTGGCCTGTTTACCTGTGATTGCATCTATTTTTAGGGTTGAAGCCAGCTTTTGAGGCCTTCCTCTGCTTTGCCCTGACTATGTCTCTAGTCAGCCTGGCAGGAGTTGGCCTCGCTTTTCTGGTCTCTGCCAGTGTATCTACATTTGCAATGGCTAATATCCTGATTGCTTTACCATTTGTCTTCATGATGGTAAGATTCCAGGACATTCACATTTAATATGTTTAGGAAATATTTTGACATAAGTTTTCTTCTTCTTTAGCATTCTTCATCTTATCACTTCCTTTTTCTGTTTTAGGTCTTTGGTGGTTTTCTCGTCAATCTCAACTCCATGCTGAGCTGGTTGTCTTGGTTGAAATGGATTAGTATATTCAGTTATGGACTAAACGTAAGATATAGTGCTTTACTAAAGTATTCCTACTCTTTGAAGATTTTTACTCATTACAGCTACAAACTGTAATATATTTTAATTGAATTTGATGTATTAGACCAACACAAAATAATGCAAAACTGTGAGGTATTAGGAAAGCATATATCGTTTCCAACTGGTTTTACAAATCGAAAATCTGAAAAGTGTGGTACACATATGTATACAGCCCTCCTCAGTCAATACTTGAACCACCTTTTGCTGCAAGTAAAGCAATTTGGGTAAATCTTTACCAGCTCTGAGTATGCAAGGACCAATATTTTACTCATGCTCATTCAAAACATAGATTTTCAATCTTGCAATAGATTATCAGTTGGAGTTAAATCTGAACTTTAACTAGTACTTTTGAACACATAAATATGATGTGTGATGCTGCCACCTCCATGTTTATTGTGAAGTTTGTCTGTTCAGGACGATGGGTGCAGGTTTTGGGGTGCCAGATAATGGGGCCTTACAGCATGGAGAGAGTACCTTAATCCTGTCAAGCACCTCAGTTTTAAGGCTTTAGGCCTTGGGGTTGGGGAGAGAGAGAACATTCATACAGCTGGGGATTTGATTGGGATGTCCTCTTCTTGGCTTCCTTTGATCTATCTCACCAAGTGGGGCCGCACTCTGCCATCTCTTCCTCTGTCCTTCTAAGTAGATGGTCAGGTGTTCTGTAGGGGTTCTCTTGGTTTCCCCTCTTGGTGCTGAGTGGTCTTGCTGCCAGGGTGAACCTGGCTGATGGCGCCCGGGGACTGCTGGTACTGTGCTCTGCTGCCAACCATTGTTTTGGGTGTATGGGGATTGCTATGTCATTGTAGCCACTTCCATGTTCAAACCAAATTGTGGTAGCAATGGTGCAGTGCTGTGTCCTGTGTTGCAGTAACAGAAATGATGCCAGTAAAACCATATATTACTACCGCTTTCCTCTGGAGGTAAACAAGAATAGGAAATGGCTTAAAGTGATACGGCAAGCTGGATTTTTATTTTTTTTATCCCACAGTGTTTTCCCCATTATGTATCACCCAGTGTTCCTATCTAAGTCCAGTCCTGGGCATTGCTCTCCCTCTGCCAACCCTGGGAGGACCATGCACTGAGCTCAAGCCTCCTTCATGCTTGAGGAGTGAGCAGGCCCTTCTTTTCACCTGAAGGGGTGGGGTTTCCCCGGCTTGAGGTAGTGTGGAAGTATCACGTTATTCCAGCCAAATCCTCCCCAACCCTCAGGGGCCCAGGGGTATAGAGCCTAGGGGTCTCATTTATAAAACTTTGCGTAGAATCCTTACTAAAACGGTACTTAAAATGACAGTGTGTAATTTTTGCAGTACAACTTTGAAAATAGTCATTAAAATATTAGGAAATAATGATTACCTAAAGCAAATTAATTGTAAAATTTTGGCAATATTGTAAAATATGACTTTAAAAATCAGTTTCAAAATACATAAGCACGGGTCCTCTTTTCAGGGGGGAGCCATATTAGACGCCATCTTTACTTCTACAAGAGCCCGGACGGACAAAGCGCACAGAACAAGCGGCTTGGTTTTTTGGGGTTTTTTTACACAAATTTAGTGACAACTATGTTTTGAGTCATGCTCTCCCGCCTGCTACAGGAAGTTTGAATCAGTGACTAACCTGGAGCTCACACACCGGGCGCTAGTTACCTTATCATGGAGTGAAATTGCTGACCACACGTATACTTGTCATGGGCTTCCGTTGTTGAGTTTCTTACTCAAAGACACAGATACCGCATGCTTGTGATACTTTAGGTATGCACTGCCCCCTACTGGCCGAAAATTACACACTGTGCCTTTAAGTTCAGAAACGTTTTTTTACTTACACCTAGTAGGTTTCTCATCTATCAAACTTGACATACACACAGCTGCACACAATTTCCTCTTTGTAAATCAGACTCTTCCCAGAAATGTGCTCAGCTGTGTTTGGATTATATGCCGCCTCCTACACACCCACTTTCTACCATAAACGGTCAATGCAAAGTGTCTAGTGAATATTCTGCATCCACTTGCATCCATAAAATTCTAGACGACTAATATAGGGCATTTCACTGGTAACCATGGCAACTGAGAGGCGGAGAAAGACACAGCTGCAGGCACGCGTAGGCAAAGTGTGTTACTTCAATCAATCAATGTTTATCTATATAGAGTTTTACTTAGCCAAAGGCATAACAAAAAAGACAAAAATATAGTTACCAAAAATGTGTTAGAAGACAAGAGTAAAAAATAATAACTTTGAAAAGAATAAGTGACGCAGCACAAGAGATGAAACAAATAAGAACATTTGATATAAAGTTTCAATTATAGGCTATGATTATCTCTTGTAGCGAGAGTAAGACTGGAATCAAAGCAAATTAAAACAAATAAAACTAAATCACAATAGAACATAATAAGTCTAAGCACTTCTAGACATTTAAAGCCTGGCGAAAAGGTGCACTTCAAAACTAATTTTAAAAAGTATCATTCATTAAAAATATTGATTTGGGGTCATAAAAATACATGGAAGAGCTGCAGGTGACACAGCATGATTGATGCAACAGCGTGCCTGACATAAAAAAAGAATCTTCAATGAGAGCCGGCGCATCCATTCTGCAGAATTATGCTGGCACGCTGTGGCGTATTTGTTCTTCACACATGCACCAATATGTGCAATTGCTATAAAATCTGAAGACATACATATGAACATAATTCTTAAATGCAACATATTTTTAATAAAATTCTCATTTTTATTTTCAGTTCCTATAGATGGATGGGGGAGAAGTTTGTGTGTTGTTTGTATTCGTTTGTGTGCAATGCTCAACAAGTCTTAAAATGTGGCTTAAATTCACAGTCTTGGTATCCGTCCTGCTGCACCGTCAGTGCCCTCCGTGTCCAGAAAGTGTGTAAGCAAGCTCCTTAGTGTGCTTAAGGTTGCGCACATTTTTCCGCCACGTTTTTTTCTATAAATCCCAAACTTTGTATATAAAGTTGCTAACGTAGTTTTCAGATCCCGTTTTGTGCGTAAGCAAGATTTATAAATGAGACCCCAGGACTGGTGCATCTTTTTGTGGGAGTAGCTCACATTAGCTACTCAAGGGGACACGGGAGACAAGCTGGATTTTTAATCATGAAAAATACATCTAAGTGTGGGCTAGCACCAATATTTGCACTAAACATTAACCGGAATAACGTTACCTGTTACAATGGAGTGGGGCCGCATAAAATAAGTAATTAATATCAATATTTAAAGGAATAAAGTTGTCATTTATTTACTATTTTAATATAATTGTGAGTTTAAATGTATTATTTACAAGAATCAAGTAGCTAGTTATTTATGAAAAGACATTTTTGTAATTAAACTAATTTACAAAAATAAAGTAGCCTAATGAGAATTAATGTAATAATTTAAGAGATTAAAAGCCAGCAGTGGTCACAACAACTGTACTTACTCTGTCCTGTGATAGACTGACAATAGCATCATAGGCTACTCACTCACAGCTGAAAGTGTGTCATGAAAATGGACTGTGAATTTCTCCTCAAAGTTGACGGACAGCTAGTGAGAAGTGTAAAACTGTGTTAAGCTGGAGTGGCTATGGATCCTGGCCAGCCTGGCGTAGCTGCTTTGTTTCCATCTCACAGCTCCATCGGTCTTTGTCAGATAACGTATTGGGTTTTATAGGCGTATTGCATGATGGGATGGATGAGGTTGTAAACAAGAAAGCTTTGTTCGCTGTGAGAGTGGAGGGTCTAACCTTTGAAAAGATAAATTGTATACTGATGTGTGAATGGTTGCCTTGCCAGGTCACACGACGGCAGAATTTATAAACTGGACAGGAGCATACAAATTTATTGGTTTTCCGCTTGTAAACGAAGTTTCAGACAAAAACTGGGAGACCTAACAAAGAGAGGGCCAACGGCCTCTGCTCTTTATAGACCCATAAAACTTTTAAAACATATTTTTTTAAATAACTTGTGTCATAATAACAAGGAACATAGATCCTTCAATCTCTTATTTTAAAATATGTTTTGTGATTTACTTTAAAAAAAAATCTTGAGACACAAAGTGCACAGAGGATCACCCAAAACAATAGCTTTAACCAAATGCACTTTAAGCAAGCAAGGTCATCTCTGCACTTTGGCAGAGATGACCTTGTTGTTGCAGTTAGTTGAAATGTGAGCAATTCATGTACCCTGCCATGTGTAAAATGTCCGCATGCCTCCAGTGATTTGTAGTTTTTAAATTGCTGACGGTATGTGCTGATCCCAAACACAAGATTGTTAATGTCCAAAGTGGTAACTGAAGGCAGTAACAACACGTCCGAGTTCGTATGGAGCTACATTGTTGATTTTAGACCATTTCTGAAAATATCGATCCCTAGCCTACTTCACACGTTTATCCCTGTAAGGGATGCGTTTGTCCTTCTTATCCATGTTATCGAATCAAGTGTCCTTCTTAAACTTCGACTTCCTCAGTACTACAGGTTTCCACAAGCAATGTGAGATGCTGTCCCCCAACATGGCGCTAGGGTGTGGGCAGGTAAAATGTCTGACAAAGACTGAAAGCTGCATTGTTAGAGTAACGACTGCAAAGACATCAGCGACAGCACGCAGTGAGCTATTATGCTATACTTATAACTATTCTGTTTTTAAATGACTGGTTCCTTGGTTACTGCCATTGTTTTTACATTAGAAGCAGTGGTGGGTTGGACACGGAAGTGATCTTTTGACGTCACGCTAGCTGTTCCACACAGCAACAGAAGACCTCGGCTGAATGAAAAAAAGACTTAAGTGCAGGACTACTTTTGTTAAATAGATTTTTCTATCATAACGGGGCTCCAGAGGCAGTTCATAACTTTTGGGAAGCGGAGTTTGTTCAGGAGATTATTCCATTACGCAGCATTGGTGTTAACTCTGTAGATGGCTGCTCTCATGTTTGCTCCAAGCTATGTTTACTTAGGTAGATAATTTAGACAATAAGCTGTTGACAGAGTTACAAAGGTTAAAACAAGCCTTGTGTATTTTTGTCAAATTGTGATGGCTTGTGGGAATTATTGTGGTACGTTTGAGTTCCCCTGTCTTTTGCAAACAGCAGAGGCAGAGATATCAAACATCTGTCAACATCTGATGCATAATCATGTCCACCTAAAGCATCCTCTCCTGGTGCTGTCTGCCCCCCCAAAGGCTTCAATCACTCCAAAAGCACTAAATCATCATCAGAGCCATGTTCTGCCCTTGTCTGATGAATTCATGGCTGTTGTGCTCATTGTTCTTTTCAATGAAGTTTCTTGTTACATGTTCATTGCTGGATTAAAAAAAACATCAACCAATATTGCATATCCATAATTATTTATCATAATGGATAATTAAATATGACCCCCAGTATGTATGTATGTATGTATGTATGTATGTATGTATGTATGTATGTATGTATGTATGTATGTATGTATGTATGCTATATATATGTATATACACACATTGGCGGTATTTGTGATGCTGTTTCTTCTCAAATGGTAAATGAACTGTATTTCTATTGAACTTTTTAGTCACACTGACCACTCAAAGAACGACATACTAAAACCACACTCAACCACTTACACTCACAAACCCACACATAAAATTAGTGATACACAGATTGGTAGGAAACTTGGGGTAAAGTGCCATGCCCATAGGAACATAAATATAGAATGGAAGAAGATGGAATTGAAGCCGCAACCTTCCCATTGCAGCACACCTGCTTTTGCCACTGAGACACTAATGTTCTTCTGAGGCCTTTAGAAAATAGCTGCATTTATACTGAGATTAAACTACACACAGGATAATGCTCATATTTTATAATCCTAATTAAGTGACTTCCTAAATCATAATTAGGGCTGAGTACAGATGCATGCCATAGTTTACAGATTTTTTTTTCACTTAACAATGATGCATTACCTTTTGTGGGGTGTGTTTCATAAAATCTCAATAAAATACATAAATGTTGGTTGTAGTATCTGAACAATTAAAACACTACTAAAAAGTGTTTAGGAGAATATGGACAATGCAGTTTTTTTGTTTTTTCGTGTAAGTCATTCTTCTGTGCAACCACTTGTTTCCCAGGCTGTATACATCAATGAGATGAAAGGCCAGATTTTCTACGGCAACAACACCATGTGAGTATGATTGTAATCTCATATTCAAAACCACCAGTAACATCCTCTCAGAGATAATAACATTTTCTCTGTGCTGCAGTATCGCAGGGGAGGCATTTCTGCAAAGCATGGACATTGACTACTCTAATTGGGGCTTCTGGCAGAACCAGGTGGCTCTGTTGGGAATCATTTGTGTCTGTATGACACTTGCCTACGTGCAGCTGCTTAGAATCAACCGTTGGAAATGATGCCAACCCTCTGTGCATGATTTTATCAATAAGTGTCTATATTTTATTGTTTTTTTAAAAATTAATAGAGAAAAATTTCGATATTTGATTAACAGCTCACGTGGTATCTCCCTGTGAATGACGCACTCATACCGAACACACGTGTTGTAACATTTGACTCTTCAGCTGATAAGCTGATACTTGGCACACTTGATACTGGAACGAGGGAGTGTCTGACAAAGAGACAAGCCAGGATCTAATTCCTCACAAAGCTACTTAGAATTAGTGGGCTAACATTAGCAGCAAGAAAGAAAATATGAGCATTATCCACCCTTTCACTGGATGCCTTTTTTGAGTATAAAAACTGCCTAAAACTGTTTCACATAATGGTTTGAAATATTTGATTATGTGCTGTTTGCAGTTTTTTGTGAAACAGATGGCTGTCTGAATTAACTTCCTTATCAAAGACCTTTTGAATAATCTTACTAATGAAATACAGTGGGCTCTTATTTGAAAGTTTGTGTAACTTTATTTAGCAAGAGTGACATTATCCCATTTTCATATTAGGTACAGTTCCAATAACAAATGCAACCAGAATCTCTAACAAAGTTTAAAAAGAAAAAACAACTGGACTTGATACCTTGCTAATGTTCCAATTCTCATCTAAGGAGCTAAGTCCAGTTGTTTTTCCTTTTAAACCTTTTTAGATTATAAACTGGATGATTGAGAACATTCTCCAACATGCAACTAGAATCTATTTCTCGAAATACGTAGACTTTTATTTTAAAGCTTATTCTAAAGCTTTATTTTGATTACATTTTCATGTCCTCTAGGCATGTGGAACCAACATTTTCAATGACCTAGCCTATGAAATAGAGTTTTATATTTTGAAAATATAAGACTTAATTTTGAAAATCCTAATAACTATAACTCTAGAGTATATGGAACATGAAAGGGACCCTAAAATTAAAAAAATGTAGGGCCTCATTTACTGTAAGCCTGGGTCACCTCTCTTGTAGCACATCTATGTCTTTAACAGAGCTGGCCAAAGGCTAAAAACAATTTAGGATTTAAATTATAAGATTAAGTTAATATACACTGTAAAGGCCGAGCAGAAAAAGGAAAGTAGATAGCACTGCAGTACACAGTTTTCCTTTATTTTTATTTCAATTACTTAAGTTATTTATCTTATTCTATTTTGCCAATTTGGTGCCATCTGAAATCTGTGAGGATTTTGTCATGATATTCATACTGTTATAAGTGAAATTATTTTAGCATCTTTTGCATCCTGTGAATTATGTTTAATAAATATATAATTTTGACTTTTAAACTTTTTAATTTTATTCACACTTCAGGCCTCCGTTGTTTTGAAAGCATTGTTGACCGTGACCACCAATTCTGTAGATTGTAACAAATCTTTCTTGGGGGAAAAAACAAATTAAATCGTTGCAATAAAAAAAAATGCATGATCTGGTATATATATCTGGTAGATATATTAGTATAAAAATACTATACAGTGGTGTAGAGATTTGGTTTTAGTAAGTAAGTGTACACTGACATAATGTAGAATATATTTAAATGGCAGAATCTTACAATATACAATATATATAAATAATACAGTAAAGAAATAAAATGCTTAAATTCTATATATAGGGTGTTGACATCACAAGAGATGCATGAATTGACTTGGTCAGCTGGCATCTGGTAAATGTCATAGGCAGAATTCAAGCAAACTCATTTGAAGATGAATTTGCTGCAAAAGTATCTCAGTAAAAAGCAAAGAAAAACAATGCATATACTCAAACAATCAGCTGTCTTATGTCTTATCACCAAAGGCATGTTATTGGAAAGGAAGAATACTTCACAACAAATAGTGTAAGTTTGCAAAAATGACAACATTTCCATTAATCTCTACATTTTTGAGAAAGAAAGACATGAATGTTTTTATTACAAAGAAATATTTTGGGATTTATATTTTACTATTTGATTATTTAAGTTTCTTCTGAGGTCCATGTATATTTTGGGGCTGTTGAAAACTTTTATTAATCTAATGTCTGATTGCAAAATAACATTTTTGGATTGTACAGGCAGCTGACCCCTTCCACAGGGTTCTCATTTTAAACAACCATGTAATTTTGTATCCAGCAAATTCAACATAAGTGATATAAGGGTAAAAGATAAAATAAATATATAACAAACATTTTGCCAACACCAAGTGTGTTTATAGATTTTAAGACCGCTATTTAAAATCACCTTTAGAAACTTTTCAAACTGTTCACAGTCCTATTTAGGCGCTTCTCAATGGTCACAGGTGTGTTCTCCAACCCACGCAGCCACTCGGTGCATTTCAGCACCACTCGCTCATCCACACCAGAGTCCTCCTCGTCCTCATACTCCACATCGTCATACTTGTGTTTCTCATTCAGGAGGGAGATTTTTACAATTGAGCCTATGTCTCCCAGCGGAGCATCTGGATTGTTCCTACCGGCAGCTCTGCTGTTCCTCTGAGATACTGACTGCTGCCTTTTTCTTCTACAATCAGTAGCACCAAGTCCCCCCGGAGCATTTCTGGCAGCTGAACACTGGTGTTTCTCACCGTTTCTCCGCTGCAGCAGCAGAACAGCTTCAGGTGTGAGTGTAAGAGTAAAATTCACTTCTTCTTTATTCCTAGATCTTGTCTTCACCATCTTTTCTTCACTCTTTTTGGAGCTGTGGTTCACATGTCTGTGCGTCTTCGTCTTTGAAAGAGACTCCCCTGAGCTTGAGGTAAGGGGACTGTCAGCTTGAGATGACTGAAACAATCGCTCTCTTTTGTTTATCTGCAGCTCCCCTGAAGAAACTCTTCTGGCTGTGTTGAGATGAGTCTTCGGCTGACTGTTTCTCTCCAGTTGCCTCAAATTTAAAGCCAGTCTCTCCTTGACTGAACACCCTTTACCTTCTCTTGTCATTTTTGTGGTGGGTCCACTGCTTCTAGATGATGCATCTCCAGATCTCTCCTTCCCAGTCAGCCCAGACACAGAGCGTGTAATTGAAACTTGTGGAATGAACGGCATTTTGGCAACACACAGAAGCAAGTAGGAAAGAAGCTCCAAATTGTTGTTAAACTGCTGGTGGTGAGAGAAAGAGGGCACCAACGAGGAAACCAATTCACTGAGAAAAGCAGGATACCTAGAAGCATCCTCAGCCATGCAGGGGTCAGTTGGCAGATAGTGCTTGGATCAGACAGTTCTCATCTCCCAAGAACAAAAACAACCTTTTTTATCTGAGTAGCACAGAGGAGGTGGCGCCACATGCTTAATTGGACGTGCATGACCTCAGCGAAGGTAAAGGGGAAAAAAAAGGTCTCATTACTCCCAGGCTCAAAGATCTAAAATAAACCTGCAGTTGTAATCCTCCAGTGTGATCAGGGAGAACATGCTTACTACACGAGTGTACATGTCAGCATTAATCCAGGGTGACTTAAAGTGTTTCTTTCTGAATAGAAGAGGGCATATTTCTAGAATTAACCATTTCATCCATGAATTATAACTAAAGTGATTTTTTTTACACTCAACTTGCATTTACACTGAACTATTATGTGGTCATTACCCCTCCTAGCATTGTTTTGTCAGTGTAATGGAAAAATCGTTTGAAGGTGGACCTTAAACACTTCCTTCGCTGGGAGCTGGACAAGATTAATAGAAGGATTGTTCAGTGATACATGAACATATTTAAAGAAGGACAGCTGGTGACAAGTTTGTACGCCGCCAAGATCATGTGTTGAGGAACAAGGACCCTCATTAATTTGTAAATCCCCAGCCATTTTCTGTGAACAGACAATGAAAATGTGTTATTCTTATGTTAAAGGGGCTGTTTATTATATAACATCCATACCTCTGTGGGTCCCCCAGCATTGTCCAGTTCTGTTAGGGTGAGGGGAGATGGTAGTGGCTCCCCACCAGTTAGACAGGCCTCACCCTTCTTTTAATTAGCTACATGAGGGGGAGAATGCACAAAAAAATACTTAATAGGCCTATTTATATACAGTAATTATTTGATTTTAGTCGTACATTTCTGGAAAATCTTTTTGTGATTCATTTTGACTTGGAACAGAGTTCTTCTGGCTACAGAAGGATTGCATCTAATTAAGTTAGAGGTTGTTTTATGTCCAAGTCAATGTTTAATATTATTGTACTCTCAATGAATTAGTGGCAAAAGTTATTTTTGAATTATTATTGAACATACAGAAACCATTTTTAAATAATACATTATACCCTCCAGTACTCCCCGACCCCAACTCAGAATAAGGGGTAGAACATGAATAAATTAAAATGAAGAGTGTTGAGAATTATATTTATAAGGCTGATGTTTGTAATAAGGCTTGAGCCAGGAGAAATGCCTGATTCAGATTCAAGTGAAGTGTAAAGTTTTAACCTGAAGATGGCAGTCCCTTGACGTTTTTTTGGTAGGAATTTACCGTTTTTACTAAAATGTACCAAAGAAACAGCAAAAACAATGAGAAGCCATGTATAAATTACTATTAGACACTCATTCATACAGTTTATCAACAAAAAAGTAGGCCGTGAGTTGGGACATTAAACTCGCTGGCTGGACGGCCAGGTTTAGGAAGAGTTCTGGTAATCTGAAACTTCTTCCATTGGAGGATTATGGAGGCCACTGTGCTCTTGGGAACTTTGAGTGCTGTAGAAATTAATCTGTAATCTTAGATCTTTGCCTAGCCACAATTCTGTCTCTGAGCTCCTTGGGCAGTTCCTTCGACATGATTCTCGTTTGCTCGGACATGCACTGTGAGCTGTAAGTTTTTATATGGACAGCTGTGTACCTTTCCATCCAGTTCAATTAAACACTGCTGGACTCCAATGTAGGAGCAGAACCATCTCAAGGAGGATCAGAAGAAATGGACAGCATGTGAGTTAAATATGAGGGTCACTGCAAAGGGTCTGAATATTCATGACGATGTGATATTTCAGTTTTTCTTTTGAATAAATTCGCAAACATTTCTACATTTCCGGGAGCTGTTTCTGTCAAGATTGGGTACTGAGTGTACATTAATGATAAATCAAATGAATTTTTTTGATTCTAGTAAATGGCTGCAGTAAAAGGGTTAGGGGTCTGAATACTTTCCGTACCCACTGTAGGTCAAGTGTCTTGCCCACACACAATGACATGAATGACATCAGGCGGATGAAGGAATTGAACCCACATTTTCTGGATCACAGGCCAACAAGTCTATCACCAGCTATAGCCACCCCAATGCTAATACAGATTTTACTGCCATATATTCCTTTTTCTACTAGAGACATTTCTTTTGGATGTTCTTTGGCATAATTAATTGGAAACAGAAATAAAATAGAAATAAAAAAAAATTGTCCCATAGTGGGGAAATTCAAGTGCCCCAGCAGCAAGTTGAAGGTGCACAATAAGAGTATACAGGGAGAGCAAATTTACAACATGCAAAATATACTGTACGGTTATAAATACAAAATAATAAGAATAAAAGAATTAGCAACTGAGACTTTTTTTTTTAATTATGCAAGTATCCTCCACTGCCTCATCTTAACAGTCATTAGAATAATCCTTTAATAGTCCCACCAGGGGAAATTCGGTCGTAAACAGCAGCCAAAGAAACAACAAATATACAACATATGTAACAGAACAGAAAAAATATATACTAAAGAAATACAATAATACACAGAATATGTACATCAACACAGAATAAGAATATGTACATCAGGTGAAAATAATGTGCAAATTATATCGGTGTGGTTGTTTAGTGCAAATGTAAGATACAGGGCAGGTGTTAAATATTTATATTTGTTGGGAGCAGTTTAGGTTATACAGTCTGACAGCTGCAGGGAGGAATTACCTGCGGAAACGCTCCTTTGTGCATCTAGGATGCAGCAGTCTGTCACTGAAGGAGCTCTGCAGTTCAGCAACATTTCCATGCATGGGGTGGGAGACTCTGTCCATCAGAGATGTTATTTTAGCCAGAGTCCTTCTGTCTCCCACCACCTGCACTGGATCCAGGCTGCATCCTAGAACAGAGCTGGCCTTCCTGATGAGTTTATCCAATCTCTTCCTCTCAGCTGTCGATAAGCTGCTGCTCCAACATACAGTACTGTAAAAAATGACAGAAGCCACCACAGAGTCATAGAAGGTCCTTAACAGCGCTCCCTGGACTCCAAATGACCTCAGCCTCCTCAAAAGGTAGAGTCTGCTCTGACCCTTCCTGTAAAGAGCATCAGTGTTGTGGCTCCAGTCCAGTTTATTGTTTAGGTGAACACCCAGGTACCTATAAGAGTCCACTATCTCAATGTCCACCCCGATGCCGGGTTGGTAAGCAAACTGCAGTGGATCCAATGAAGACCCCACCAGGGGGCGCAGATGGTTAAGGACCAACCTCTCCAGGGTCTTCATCAGATGCGATGTCAAGGCTACCGGCCTGTAGCTGCTAAGGTCCTTGGGGTGGGAGGTCTTTGGTACTGGTACCACACAGGAGGTCTTCCATAGCTGTGGTACTTTCCCCAGCAACAGGCTCAGGTTGAACAAATGTCCTAAAATGCCACACAGTTCATCTGCACAGCACCTCAGGAGCCTGGAGCTGATGCCATCTGGACCTGCAGCCTTCCGCACTTTGATCTTACGAAGCTCTTTCCTCACCAGTACAACGGAAACAGTCTCTAAGAGCCTCTTCAGTCTCTGCCGACCATTTCCTTACTGTGCGTTTTACAACTGGTTCTCTGTGTACAAGAGGTTTATACACAGGTTGGAGATGAACCAGGTTGTGATCTGAGCCCCCCAGAGGAGGGAGAGATGATGAGCTGTATGCCTCCTTGGTGTTGGCATACAATAAGTCCAATGTTTTATTGTCTCTGGTATGGCAGGTGACAAACTGGGTGAAGGTGGAGACATTTCCATTATGGCAATATCACGATAATGACTGTCCTTAAAGAGAATTTTTTTTTTCAACCTGGACCTTATTTTTTAGCAATTACTACGTTCATTTACTCAACCATAGTAGTTTGGAGCTACTTGGAGCCGTTTAGGAGTTTATATTGAGTCATGATCAGCATATATTCATATAATGGGAGTCAATGGCGGCAGGAGTTTGCCGCCTGTAATAAGGCATTATCTGCCCTAAAACGCCCTCAATTTAACCGATGTTTATTGAAAGGTAGCGATATCCCCCTGGGAGTTCAGAGCGTCTCTGAGTTGCTAAGGTATTACCATCTGGGGTTTTTATAGGCTTTTAATGTAACCAATTCCAATTTACACGAACCTGAGAGGTCAATGACATTGCACCCACCGCCATTGCAGCTGTAGTCTGCGTAGGTTGCAGAAAGGAAGCCTGTAGAAGCTGAACTAAGTCCAATTGGTCATTTGTTAGTGTAATTTGGAAACACCATGTTAATTCTGTCTGGCCGAGCACCGTAGAGCACAGAGTGAATGTCCTGCTCACATTTAACAAAACATTGGTTAAACGAAGGCGATTTGGGGCAGATAATACCTTATTGCTGCCGGCAAACTCCTTACTTCCATCATATGGATATACGCGACTCAATATAAACTCCTCTTGAATGGCTCCAAGTACATCCAAACTTGTCTGAGTGAGTAAATGAATGTAATATTTGCTAAAAAAAAAACAAGTCCAGGTTGAAAAAGATGAACCTTTCCTTTAAAGGGCCGTTTGTGGCCAAATGTATTATGAAAACCCATCTTTCCCAAACTGTTAAAATATTCATAAATCTGTCCCAGCAATTAGGCTACTTCTTAAAATTAAATGATACTGAACATAATTTCACAATGATGTGATTTAGGAGTATTCAAACAAACACTGATTTGCCTGGTAAAATATTATTACGGTGCACATAAATATAACTTAAATGTTCTATTTATTAGGGCCGGATTTGACCCGTGGGCCTGCAATTTAAAACATGTGGCTTAGCGTATTGGCACTAATTGCGTCTTCCAGTAGTATAGCATAGATAAATCAGAAACCATTTTCTTACCATCTTCAGATCTCAATCCCAGAGCACTTTGGGGATGCTTCATGGATGTGCAGCCAACAAATCTGCAGAAACTGTGTGATTCAAACCTGTGAGTACAGACCTACAACTTTGAGGAATGCCTCGACACATTATAGAATCTAATCCATGAATAATTAGGGTAATTCTATAGTCTAAGGGATTCAGAACCATTACTAGCAATCTGTACCTAATAAATTGATCAGTGAGCATTTTATTTCTTAGTTAGTAATTCATGTTACCAATATTTTTATTTTAACCTGCTAGGGTCTCATTTACTGTAATAGAATAACTCGTAAGCCATGCAGGTCGGAAAAAGTTTATGCACCTACACTAGTTGGCCAGCAGGTGGCATTGGATAGAGTCTAATGAATTGGCTAATTGTGAAGTACACCCATAGACGACCATTAAAACCAACACATACATACATACACACACACACACACACAGGAAAACAGTTCTTTAGGTAGCTTTCTGATGTGGTGACCAGGAAGTATGAAAGAGTTTTCACAGAAAAACTTTAATTCAACATATTTTCTTTTACATTTTTCTATTAAAATTTGATTAAATACCACACTCTTCAAAGGAACTTTTCTGCTACACAACCAAGAATAAAATGTTGATACAATGAGGCTTGAAACATCATTTGAAGCATGTCCTCTTTTCAACATGAAGAACACGTTTGCATTGAGGACAGCTGTGGCAGGCGTCCTTGAAGTGGTTAACAAAAAGAGGAATCAGGCAGCAGCCAAGAATCAACCTGTGAGATAGATTTTACAGATCAGTTTAAGTGAAACAGAAAATCCTCATAGCCAGGTTAGCAGGTTTAGAGCTCTGAACACATCCTTCTTACCCACAAAGCACAAACAGAAGAAACATGAGCCAAGCAAAAGTCCCCACTTGAAAAGTGACCTCTGTGGTGACCTGAGTTTGACAGAAGCTGCATGTCATCAGTCCAGGAACTCGACTCAGCTCAACCTCGTCCCTCACAATCATTACCCGGGAATTATCAGGAGCTTGTGAAATCATAAGGAGGTGAAAATTAATTGATCCACTGTGATCAGTATCTTACATTCTCATCAATCTGTGACTGCTTACAGTTACATGCAAATCCCTTGGTAATTCACATTATATTAGGAAAAGGTGTCAAATTACCACTGAAGGTAAACTTTAAAGTAACCATAGTGACAGGAAAAAAAAACTATACAATAAAAAACAAATATTAAATGACATTTAGCTAAATCCTACAGTTTCACAGTAAATAGAGCTTTACACATACCTGTAAGAGAGGGCACCAAGGAAGTTGGAGGTAGGTTGTAAGGCGAGGTGATTGGGTAGACTCTCACATTTTGCTCTGACACAACACCTTTTGTAAAGAAATGAAAGTTAAGAAATTCTTACTATTTTAATAAAGCTTAAGCAGAGGTGAGGTGTTTTTTTGTTTGTTTTTACCTGATGAAAATAAAGGTGGAGGAGTAGGAAGTGACTCTTTCACTTTTGGTAATGACTCCATTGTGGAAGCTTGGTGAAGCACCACGAAGAAGAAACAGCTTTCAATGTGTTTTATTGTTCTTACCCAGAAGCAGTAGGCAAACCTGAAGTCCTAGCAGCTGAATCTAATTAAAATCTCCTCAGACTTGTTCAAAAATGGGGGTCTGCACCATTTACCAACCAGTAAGGAAACTGGTTTGTTGGGTGGGTGTTTGTATTTTCACCACTATAAATCAGAAAATCAGCTTGTGGATCTGAATGGGGCATTCAGGTCCACTGGAGCTCAGATAGCTGAAATGTTGTCCTAAATAATAAATAAAGTTGGAGAGTTTCCAGAAAAATTAATTCCAGACTGTTAATTAACCAAGATCTGACCTCGGATACTTTAAAATTCAGCACTGATCTTTTGCATTGTAACAGATAATGATGTGATAATGTCAGATTTCTCTGATATGTTTCTGAACTTGATGTTAATGTTTTTCTCTCACATTACAATAAAAACTCCTGCCACTGTGCTTTGTCATCACTTTACCCAAGGGATCCGTTGGCTGATGGTTAAGGAACAGTAAGCTTCTGTAGAAGCCTGACCTTAAAAAAAAGCTCCTTGTTCTTCCATTGAAGCACAGTCTACAATTTTATTGGCATTAGTCTCTAGTAGGAGTTGGAGGAAAAGGTTGCTTCCCTAGTAATTCATTTCAGATAGGTAGAAAACACACTAAATACTAACTGTACACAAAGTATTTTTTTACTTTTATTTGTGTTTTAAATAAAGTTGTTAGAGGACTGCACAGTGGCGTAGTGGTAGTACTGTTGTCCTTCAGTAAGAAAGTCCTGGGTTCCAATCCAACCTGGGGTTTTTCTGAATGGTGTTTGGATTTTCTCCCTGTGCATGTGTGGGTTCCCTCCGGGTACTCTGACTTCCTTCCACAGTCCAAGGCACCTGCCCCCACAACCCTACAGAGGATAGATGGATCCACAGTCTTGTTAATTCTGCCACTACCAAGACTTCTTGATCATAAATGATGGTAGGAATGTAGAAACTGCTGACAACCATATGAAAAAAAAAATTGTAGCCCACGCAATTCTGTAACAGATTTAAAAATACAGCTGGACCAGAGTATGAATAGACAAAAGTGGGCCAATCAAATAAATAAAAAAAATCTAATTAGTGCTTAAATAAATACAATTGAAAACAAATAGATATTTTTGTACAATTATAGTACATTTTGTTGCTAATAAAATGAATATAATTACAAAAACATGAAAAAAAACAGTAAATTGTATTTAAATATGTGCTAGAGTAATTCAAATTATAACAAAATAAAAATATTAATTTTATTTACAAAACATTATTCAATCTTTATTTAGTTCATGATTTAGTACACTGTATTTAAAAAATATTATAGTTTCATGGTTGATTGCAACACATCAGGAGTTTGTTTCATCTAACAACTTCACCCATTCATGTAAAAGGGTTAGATGTCACTCCTCTTGTTTTAATAAATGATCAGATGTTGAGTCGCTTCACAAATTAGCTAGTCAGAAATTTCAGTGTGTCTGCTGCGGTGACAATAAAAAGTGTGCAGTGGACAAATAAAGACAAAATGAATATGGTTTTAACATAAAACCTCACATTTTTATCAATAAACTTCCATTTGACAAATAATAATTTTGGTACATTGGCAGATCACAATTATAGGCACATCCCCTTATCTATTTTAATGTGTTTATATATTGGGAAATTTCATCATGTCTAATTATTTTATAAATTTACACAAATTTTATATCTATATTGCGGCACAGCCCTGAGGTATTGTGTGACCTTAAAAGTCGCTTTGCAGGTTTCCATTCGATCCACAAGAGGAGCTATTTCACACTGTAGTCGGTGTTGTAAAGACGTTCGTCGTGAACGGGTTTGTTCACTTCGATGTAACCATTAGCGTGACGATGCTAAGCTAGCTGTCAGTCAGGTAACCAGGGGTTTTGCTGCCGAGTTAGCCACCGGATGCTTTCGCTCGTACTTTCCTGGCCGCCTTGACATTCCCTCAACATTCCTGGACGAATTCGTGTCGACTGCCCAGAGTCCGCGAATTCAAGTCCACCCCTGATCTAACCTCGTTACTCTACCCCTTTAGTTTGTGTGACTTAGCTCCTCGGCTAACAAGACTGCACATTAAGGCAGAACCGGACCGACTAGGTAAGTTAGCCTGCCCGCTTGCGGGGTATAGTGATGTAGCAAGGCTATCCACTCTAAGGAAACATCGGTGTCTGAAAATACATATACGGCAGGCCTAATAGTAAACGTGTACTGAAGAGCAAACTAGAGCGTCCTAAACAGACCTCATTTGACCGACGAGTTTGTATTGCTTACGTGAATTTTGAGCTAACAGTTACAATAAGTTGCTTGTAACGTCAGTGGTACTTCGCCTGATAGAACCAACCATTTCGTGTCTAGCTAACCAGGTTCACGGCTGCTTGTATGGAAAGCAATCGGTCTCTCTTTCATATATGTGTAAACGTGTATATATATATATATATATATATATATATATATATATATAATGTGTGTGTGTGTTTGGAATGCTAATTTTATTCTAAGTTCAACTCTTATGGTTTTGTTTGGCTAATTGATTTAAGCTAACTGCTTCTAGAAGTAACCAAAGTAGGCAGCAGCTAAACGTTTCTCAGAGTCTTAGTTTTATATGAGGTGTGTTGCCAGAAGCCACATTTCAGGTGAACTATTCCCTTGGAAACTATTGTTGCTAATTGCTAACTAAGTTTTTGCTTTGTTACTATGTAGAGTTGCCCTTAAGGACCACACCCAGTCAAGATGTCCCTTCATCAGTTTCTGTTGGAACCCATCACCTGTCACGCCTGGAATCGCGACAGAACACGTAAGGCTGAAAATGTCGTTGGAAAAAAACGCTAATAACAACAGTGTCTTAGTAAATACCAACATCTGTCTTGAGGTTGTGTATCAAATTCCACATCTCAAAAGCTGTTCATGCATGATTGAGTAACTGCAGGTTAACAATAGGTGTCAGGACAGGAATCTGGTCCAGCTGGTTTGTTTTTTTTTTCTCTATATATTTTCATTAGGTTAACCAGTTTTTTTGTTTTTCTTTTCTTTCTTGACATTTAGAAATTGCCATCAGTCCAAATAACCATGAAGTTCATATCTACAAGAAAAGTGGCAACCAGTGGGTGAAGACTCATGAGCTGAAGGAGCACAATGGACACATTACTGGTATGTTATTCTGCATACTCTCTAACTAACGTTGAGGGTTTTTTTTCCTACAGATTTTTGATTGAATATGTTTGAAACATTTTTGACTGTATTTAGGGCATCAATGCATTTTTTTTTGTCGATCTTCTAAAAAAATGTAAGCTTCCTTAAGTAGCTTTAATTTTAAAGAAATCCTCACATGGCATATATATATATATTTATATATAAAATTATTCATTCAGTTGCTGGTCAAATATAGCATATCAATTATTATATTTTTACTGTATTTTTTATTGTGATTTTTTTGATATATACACACATTTGGAAGGTGAAAGACCACTTATTACTTTGAACGTCCAGTGTTCTTTTTTTTTTTTCATTTCAGTTGCTGCAGTTCAAACAGGAACAGTCACTAAATACTGAAAATATATTTTTAGATATTAAAGATAGTACCCTGAGATATTATTCTTATTTTCTGTTATTCATTCTTAAGAGTCAACAATATATTCTAAATATAGTGTGTATAGGGTTGTGATAGGGTTACTCTTACTTAAATGAATAATCTCTCCATATAATCTTTTCCACAACCAATAGTTAGAAAGTAATTTTATAAAACATGTCACTCATTTGTTGTTGTTCTTTAGGTATTGATTGGGCTCCAAAAAGTGACCGTATAGTGACATGTGGGGCAGACCGCAATGCCTACGTGTGGTCTCAGAAGGAAGGAGTTTGGAAACCTACGCTGGTCATCCTCAGGATCAACCGGGCTGCCACTTTTGTCAAGTGGTCTCCACTGGAGAACAAGTTTGCAGTTGGGAGTGGAGCTCGACTCATCTCTGTCTGCTACTTTGAGTCTGAGAATGACTGGTGAGTCTGAAACAGCAGTGTTAAACCTTTCATATAAAATAAATGCGTTTTTATATTTGGATAAATTTTACTAGGGCAGGCCTGGGCGGTCTAGAGAAGTCTAAAAATAACAATGAAATTTGATTATGTTTTCCATATCTGGATAAAGAAAATAAAAATAAAAAAAAGAGTATAGGCTGAGGCTCAGTAAGTGGAGTAGTTGTCTTGCAATCAGGGGGTCATATGTTCAATTCCAGCTTCCTACCATTTGTCGATGTGTCTCTGGGTGAGGCACTTAGCCCTAAGTTGTCTACACTGGTCTGTACCAATGTATAAATGTGTGCGCTTTTGTGAGTGTGGGTGAATATACCTTTAAGTGATCAATATGACTAAATATGTTCTATATAGGTTCAGCTCATATACTATTTAGAAAAAATGTTCCAGAATGCTTTTTTTTCTTTTGAAGTGATATTTAAATTATTTGTGTCATTGATTTATTGCATCACAATTGCGGCTATTTTACAATTTCAGTGACTGTTTCTGTTTTGAATTTGGAATACAGAAAAAACTAGGGCTGGACAATGTATAGAAATAGAGCATATCGATAAAGGAATAGTCATATTGATAATTATCGATAAATATCACACAATGTAAAAAATATATTTTAAGTGCCTCCCTGTCGTTTATTTATTCTTCAATGAACTAATTTTAACTAAGAATTAAATTAATTCATTTTTCAAACACTACTTTTTATCATAACTAAGTTTGTAAGACACAGAAACAAATCAAGAGACCTGAGTAACATCAGTAATTACAAAAAAGTATTAATCTTTTAAACATGTTATGACACTTTATAATATTAATGCCGGAAACCTTTGGTTTAGTTTGTCAATAACACCTATTCTAATTCAGTTCCACTCTGGTTCAGCTGTTGGCTAAAGCTAACCAGCATCAGAGTGTAGATGGAGCCCACAACACTGCACTCCAGTCAGTCACTGAGAGTTGAAGCCACCAGGTCTATCAAACCCTTTTGCGTTTTTTAAAACGTTTTTCGCTTCTGAGGATCAGGAACAGAACCGAGGGGACATTTTAAAAGCCACAGGTGTTGTTACCACCTGGGTAAGTTTCTTGTGTCTCTCTGTAACAGATTCACAACGAGCCGGGGGAGGGGAGTTCTGTTTAAGACAGCTGATCGTAGTTCTATTATTGCTATGTTTAGTGTTTTAGTGCGTTGAGGATCGGTTCAAAACGGGACGCAACCTTTACCTGAGCCACTCAAACATTTATCCGGAGCAAACTTCCTTCGCTTCTCCCTTGCTGTGACATCTGACTGTCACGAAGTTACGGCGATTTTTCGCTTTGGGACTATCAAAAAATTATTATTCAGCTCAAATCATTCAATTCCTTTTGTGGTTGGAAAGGAGAGAGAGTTAGCTGACAGAGCTGTGTGGCTCTGTGTTAATTATATGTTTGGAGTAAGTAATGACTGTTGTATTAGCTACCTGATAGGATATAATGGAAAAATTAGAGGAAACTGTCACGCTCATATGGGAGAGTACTTCCAAGCATAGGCTGCGTTAGCTGCCGTCTGACTGTTGCTGTATTAGCTGCCTTCTTTTCATTCTGTGGTAAACCTCGAAAACTCACCATTGTCCTTCAAGTGTTTACTCTTTAAATGTCGGATCAAATTCTTTGTGTTGAAGCTTTTAGACGTGCTTCCTCCGCTGTGTATTTTTCATTGCAGGTTTTGCAAGACACAAACCTAATATCATTCTCACAGAACGAAAAAAAAGTTCCACACGGCAGACATGTTTGTAATTATGGGTTTGCCACCCTGCGCACTAAGTAGAGTGAAGGGGAAGGGTAAACTACAGCGCCTGTGCCGGCTGGGAAGTGTAAGTGCTTCATAGTAAGTACATAGACTACTAAAAATAAAGTCAGTACCAGTACTTGTGATCGGGAATGAAAGGCGGTGATCTGCAAACACCGATCACACACTTTTGCACGGAAATCGCCCGATAATTATCTGTGGATGATTAATCGGAGCACCCCTAGTGTAAATGATTTGCACTTAAATTTTAGCAATGTTTTAAAACTCTCAAAATAGTTGAGCTGGGTAAAGGGTGGAATTTTTAAATGGAAAATGTTAAAGAACCCTGTGAGCAACACTGAAGTGCGCAATAACAATAATGTTAGGAGTGTATTTGTAAAAAAATTGTTTTGAAAAGCATTCCAATGTCTGCCATTATTCCTGCTTTAAAATGCGGTCTGTTTCTCATGTGGGTCAGGTGGGTGAGCAAACACATAAAGAAGCCAATCCGCTCCACCATCCTCAGTCTAGACTGGCATCCCAACAACATCCTCCTGGCTGCTGGCTCATGTGACTTCAAATGCAGGTACAATTCAACAAAGCTGTAGTAAATAACAGCTCTCCAACCCTGTTATTTCAAATTTCATTTCCTTCTTGGTCTTCTCCCTCTCGGGCCTCCAGGGTGTTCTCAGCCTACATTAAGGAGGTAGAAGAAAAGCCAGGCCCTACACCCTGGGGCAGCAAAATGCCATTTGGGGCTGTGCTAGCAGAATTCGGAGGTGCAGGTCAGTATTTATGTCCCCCTTCATGCAAATTCAGTTGTTTCTTGTGCAAAAACACATCAGCGGGTTTTGATGTATTTTTATTGCACAGGTGGAGGAGGATGGGTCCACTCTGTCTCTTTCTCAGCCTCTGGGAACCGTCTGGCCTGGGTCAGCCATGACAGCACTGTCACTGTGGTAGACAGCTCTAAGACTGCCAGGTATGTTGCTTTTTTGCAAACGGTGGGATCTTAGTTTTCCCCTAAAACTAAAAAAATATCTTTGTTTTTTAATAGGTTTAGAAATCTGAAATAAATTGTGCCGTAAACCTTGCAAAATCTGTATATGACTCTTTCTACCATATGCAGGCTAAAGTGATCGTATTTTTAATGTTCCCACATAATGATTAACGTTGTGAGTAAATAAAAATACAAGTGTGTGGAGGCGTTTCATTCTGAGCTTTAGAAGCAAGTTTATGATACTAGTTTAAAAAAATTTTAAAAGTTTCTTTGGCTCTGTTGTCTTTACTGGTGATGTATGTTATGGAAGGTTGGCTGTATCATTGACCTTAATTTCTGATATGTATCACAGACTAAGATTTATTAAAGGATCCTACACAGTCATAAAGCATGGGATTGGATTGTAACAAGACTGTATACATATGTAAAGGGAAAAGGGGCTGTCTAAAAATAGTTACGTTGACACTTTTCTCATTCTGTCAAACAGTCAAGACAATTCAAGGTGCTTGACATTATGGGAAAAAATAGAATAAATAATCCTTTATTGTCTCACAAGGGGGAAATTCAGATGTGACAGCAGCCAAAGTGACAACAATATGAGCAATGGATTCACATAGGTCAAACAGTATAATATTGGATTCAAGAACTAAGAATAATATGTACATTGAGGACAAAATTACAAAAACCAAAGTACTGTGCAGTTTTAAAAATAAAGTGGCATAGTCAGATTTGAATGTACAGTTGAGTACATACTTTGCTTTAGATAATCATTGTGTATAATTCACATTTGACAAATCTTCAGGTTATACATTTTAAATATCTATTTTAACTTGCCCAAAAAATGTATTGCCACGCTTCTGGATAAGAAGCCAACATTAGCCTCATGTCATTTCATGATTTATATAACATACAGATAGTAAAAGCCAAATATAGTTGTTTTGTATTCAAATGGAATAGTATGAAGCTTTGAAATGATAAACAAAATTACATATAGAATACGTCATTATGTAGAAAAACGCAAGTACTGCAAATACATGAAGATGGAAAGTTTGGATTTTCTATAATTTTCCTTTAATAAGTGCTCAGTGATAAGATTTGGGGAAATAAATCTTAAACCAAATCAAAAACTGTATGGAGATTACATGATTACATAGGTTATACAATTTAGAAAACATTTACGTGTATTGCTAATAATAAATCTATTAAAAATTCTTAGTATTGCAAAAACGATAATGGGTTTTTCTCAATGTCAAGGCACCTTGCTTACGAGGGCACTGCCTTTCCTTGATCAAAGAAAATGGTTAAATGAAATAGACGAGCAGCCACACGACTGGCTGCTCGCTTACTTGCTCTGTTCACCTCCCGCCAGTCGTAGTAGCATAATAGTGTAGCGTAATAACATTCCTTCAGCCATGGTACTGGAAATGTATAACGGGCGTTTTACTTTCTTAATTGTGTTTTTATATTGGTTAAATCAAATGTGTGAGGGTAGTTAGTAGCTGGAAGCCACCTATGCTGCACTTACTAAGCAACTAATCAACGACTTATAACTGCTTTGGACGTAAAAAAAAAACAACAACAAAAAAACTTAGATATTTGACCGATAGCTACAATTAGTTACAGTTAAACTGGAAATTTGCCTCCGAAGTAGCTGCTGCTGGCTCCTGATCTGCTATCATTTTGAAACTACCGTGCTGTATTCTGGGAAATTTTTGACAGAGGGAAGGCAACAAGGCACCTCCCATGTATCCTTTGTCAGTTAGCTAAACGGCAGACAAACAGAGGACAGACGCCACAGTAGCACATGAACATTGGAATAGGCCTTGGCGGTCCCCGATGACATATCTCCTAGGCAACCGGGGCGGGACCAAGGCATCAAGGGGAGGTTCCTTGACATAGAGAAACACCCAGTGTCCTCAATATAAGCAGAAAGGTGTTGTAAATCCTGTCTACTAAGAAATTAATCTATGCTAGCACAGGTCAGTTAGGGTGTAATGCATAAGAGAGTCAAATATATTGATTCCATCAGGTATGTCAATACAAAGTTCTGTCATAAAAGTAGGTGTCTTATATATATTTTTTTTATATGTTGGCACATACCTTGTCATTCTTTTTAATAGAATAAAACTGATGTTGATATATTTGTGTGTGCTTAGTCCATTACAGCTGAAGACGGATTTCCTGCCTCTTCTCAGCGTCATTTTTGTGTCAGAGAACAGCCTAGTAGCTGCGGTGAGCTTAAAACAAAGCATACACCTTTTACCCATTCAGACAT
The DNA here is from genome assembly GCA_028564705.1 of Apricaphanius iberus. Lineage (NCBI taxonomy): Eukaryota > Metazoa > Chordata > Actinopteri > Cyprinodontiformes > Aphaniidae > Apricaphanius > Apricaphanius iberus. The sequence goes on from JAPXFQ010002030.1 coordinate 316,581, forward strand.
GAACCATAAAATCTGTTGTTTGTGTCTTCAGGGCCACGACTGTGGCCCCATGCTCTTCCGCTGTGACGATGGTGGAGCGCTGACATTTGTCTCCAAGCTTGACCTCCCCAAACAGAGCATCCAGAGGAACATGTCTGCCATGGAGCGCTTCAGGAACATGGACAAGAGAGCCACCACCGAGGACCGCAACACAACCCTGGACACACTTCACCAGAACAGCATCACGTAAGTCTAGAACCAAATGGAGGCAGTGATGTTACGTTTTCAACCAAATGCAGTTATTTTACATTTTAGCTTTATTTGTGGTGTTGCTGAAATGGCATAAACTGGGAGTAACTTCAAATACCCATTATACTCATTATTTTATTCATTCCCCTTTATTATCTTGTGAAAATCATTTGTAATCATCTGTAAATATTCAATTAAAAATATCAAATGTGATTTTGACCAATGAATGAATTTACATCTATAATAAATCCATTTTTAGCTTGCTGGAAAATTATGTTTTTGAAGATGCAAAGTTTTTGTCAGATTGCAATGGTTGGTACAATGATTGTAAAACTAGAAACAGCAATAGAACTATTTTCCGTATTTACAGTACCGTAGGTAGCTTGCACCACTGAAATGTTAAAGCATTTTTTTGTTTGAGTAACTTGGTTTTATCAATATTTATAGTTAGTCATAAATTTCGGTATAGGTAAATTTTCGGTATACCGCCCAGCCCTGTTACCGACATCATTTTGCCTGTGCCGGTAAATTCGGTTAAAAAAAAAGGATGTGTTTTAGGGTTTATTCAGACCAGAAAAGTCCTTTGGTCCGGTTGTTTGGTCTGTCCCAAAAGCAATCTATTTTTTTTCCATTGATGCGGGTTGTATTCAGACTTCATCTTTGCAAGTTGACTATATTTCGTAAACACATCCACATGTGTGAAGATCGGTGCTGCTATTGGACAGCAATGACGTGGGCGTAACTAAGCTCAAAGACCCGGACATGGATGTAAACAGCAGCAAAATCATTTGGATATCAGAGCTGCAGCGATGGATGTGAGGGCGAAGAAACGCGGAGGAGACTCGGAGCAAAATGACAAGGCGTTGGCAAGGCCGTGAGGTGAGCGAGTTATGGGGCCGAGCTCCAGATGAGACCTGAGACCACCTGGCATTTAGCCCCAGGGCTAACACCCAGGTGCAAGAGCTGCGGCAGAATAATGCTGGAGAGTGACGGACGGAGCAGGCGGACTTGATCTGAGTTTTCGAGATGTGTGGTGACCTGGTTTGTTGAACTGATGCGTGGTTATGATCAGAGACAAGGTTCGAACAATGACTGAGCGATGAGTGGTAAGTGCAGGAGTCGATAGACTGAAGCTAACCTTCTTTCCTGTTCACCTATTGCTCAGCTGTTTATTCTGAGAAAACTGTCCTGTGTGTGACATGATCTCATGTCAATTGCGTGTCTGAGCAGCTCATTCAATGCAAGTTTTGCGGTGCTCTGTTTGAAAAATATGAAGCAGCGAATGGGTGGAGTAACCCAAAGGAGACAATGTGACCTGCGCGCCCTGACCCCCGCCCTGATTAAACAGAAGACGGAAGATCAGCAATTGACAACATTCATTACAGCATACGGAATATTGGCACTGCGAGTCAAACACGTGGGTTAAATAATATGAATAATTTGACAAAAAAAGGCCCACGTATTGTGGAGTTGGTTCGGATCGAGACTGGTTTGTATTCAGACCTGAAGCAAAGCAAACCTCTGTCCGTTTGGACTGGTTCTCTGATCCGCAGCAGGATTCGTTTGTGTGTTTTCACAACGGCATAAAAGGTCCGGACCGGCGTTCCAAACTAACACTGTTCCGTTTAAAGTGGATTAAACAGTGCAGGTCTGAATACACCATTAGTTTAGTTGTGCTCATGCCCCTTTAAGACATGAGTGCTAGTGTTGAGTCACGTGACTATGTACAGTCATGTGACTTCATCTCATCCAGAATTTAGTTATTGTCCATTTATCGACATCGAAGTCAACTTCGCAATATATCGTGATATTGATTTGAAGCCATATCGCCCAGTCCTACTTATATTTATTCATTGTCTTATTGGTGTGATTTTTTTAAGAATTATTTTCTTATATGTGAATATATTTTGTAAATTTTCAGTCTGAAAATGATCTCCTTGTGGTCTATATTTTACTTTTTCAAAGATTGTTGGCATGTTGCTAAATTTAGTATGGTTTAATATTTAAATATCTTACACTTCAGTACTTGGTCAATTATTTTAAGGCAAATGCATTTAATTGTTTTTCCAAACTCAACAACCTATTCCTGTACTTGATCTAAATTCTGATGGTCACCTAACTAACTGTGATTGTAACTTTTCTTATGTTTGATCAGCCCTACCTGACCACTCAACAGAATCCAGCTCTGGTTTAACTACCATGTACTTATCAGACTCCTTATTTAACCTGTCTTCTCATCTTTGTTCATTTATAGCCAAGTGTCTATCTATGAGGGAGACAAAAGGGATTGTCGCAAGTTCTGCACCACAGGCATCGATGGAGCAATGACCATTTGGGACTTCAAGGTAAGAATTTTCACACATTTGGGCCCCATTTATATGGAGAAGAAAACTGTTTTAGTTTTTAAAAACCGTATGTAAAAATGCTCCACAATAATTCCAACATTTGTCCAGATGGTTCCACAAAACCTCTAGAATCTGCTCCAGTACCTTTGCTGGGCCCATTGGTGGCGCTGTGACTCTGCCAGAGAAACACAGAAAGGAACACTGAGCATGCGTACTCGACCTGGTGGCAAACCCTACAAATCTGGCTTCAAATGAGAGCTTTATTCAAAAGAATATGGTGTCTATGGTTCTCTATTTTCTGCTGCTGGTTATAGAGGGGAGACAATGAATCATAAGAATCCATAATTGGGTCAGTATTTGCTTTATTAGGACTACAACACCATACGGCACCATTTTTGTCTACTTTAGCATAGAGTTTCGCATACGAGTTAATATGGGAACGGGGCAATGATGTCATTCACTCAGAAAAATGCTGGAGAGCTCATAATCACGTAGACAACTGAGCCGACTCCTTGTGAATGAAACACCTATTTGAAATATCTTTGCTGCTAAACCTGGTTTCATCTCCTTGTAGACAGGGCCTAAATTTGGATGTTTTTTTTTCTGTCTCACATCTTCCTACACTGACCACCTCCTTGTGTCTTTTCCCTTCTCAGAGTCTAGAAGCTTCTATCCAGGGTCTACGCATCATGTGAAGAAATGTTTTGAATGAATGAAGAGTTGCTGCTGCCTCACTTCTCCTCTTCCCCACCAGACCTCCTCACACCCTCCCTCTTTCTCTCAGCCCCTCCACTTGTGTGGCGTAGCCAGCAAACTATATAACTGACCACCGTACTGAGTGTCTGCTGAAGCACTGATCAGACCATTAAACACTCTTTTTGGGCGTGTCCTTTACATACACAGACACACACACACACTACACATGCTGAGCTGATGTGAGATCACTGATTTGTTTTTTTGTTTGCTTTTAAATGAAGGTTAACCAGGTGTAAAAGTGGGAAGGTCTTCTGACACGTATTAAACGTGATGTGAAATGTGTTTTTATGTTCTCTAACCTCCAGTACTGGAAGATGAACACTAAAACGTGTGTTTTATCTTAAAAAAAACACTTTTTTACCTCACTCCAATCTGAATAAGGTTATCTGTACAAGTTTTGAGCAACAGTATGTTCAGCAAGGCAATTCTTTGTCCTCACTGAAGGATGGTAAATTTGCTTCAGTAGGTGAAACAATTGTCTAGATGAAGAACAGGGATTATTAATATTCTGAGCACATGTTAACGGTTTCTAATGAAAACCTGTACAGGACCTCATGTTGGAGGAGGGAAAAGCAGCTGTTGGAACTGTGCAGTGTCACGCCTGGCCCTAGACTGTGTAACTACCACACTAAAATCATACACGATGGAGGATTTCTATGTAACTGATCATGAGGTAGACATAAAATAAAGATGGAAGTACATTTACACTACACAACTAATTTGACTGCCCTCTTTATTTGTGTACATTCTCTGACTGTGGGTGAGTAGCAGGTACTTTTTGTTTCAGTATCTCACTTGGTTACTTGGAAGTATGTAGAATACTGGGGTAAAAAGGTTTCTGATTTTTGATATGTCCAGAGAATGGGGAGTCAGCTCTTCCTGTGTTGGTTACAGTGTAAACACTGTAAAAAGATTTTTACATTTGAAAGATGTTTACATACATTGTATAAACCACTAAATTTTTACATTGAATCAGATTAAATGCTAAATGCCAGAAAAAAATGTGATCTTGTTTTTAAATTGTACATCTTGAGTCAGAAATGTACATACATTCCCTCCCTTTTCTCTACTACCTGGGCTAAAGGCGAAGTACTGTGTTTTGCAACCTTGACCTTATTTATAGCATGCATTGTTTTCATATACTCACACATATGTTAGGTAGCACTTGTGAGATAGGAGTGTCTCAGAGGTGCTTCATTGTTGTCTTCAAGGGTGTTTTTACAACTCTTTATTCCAACCAATTCCAACATACGACAAATGTGGATTTCAATGACGTTGCTGTCGTCTGCCATAACAGTTGTAGTCCAAGCAGGTTGCGAAAAAGGGACCTTGTGGAATCGGAAATTAGTCCACTTGGTCAATTTGTTTGTGCAATTTGTAAACATGCAAACACGAACCATGTTGATGTTTGCATTAGCAAGTTCTGTCTAACTGATCGCCGTCGAGCAGAGTGAAAGTCCTGCTCAGATTATGACTGGGATGGCGCACGACTGTGACTAAGTGGAAATTGTGGGTTGGTGTAGTTTGAATAAAAGCTTGTAAAAACCCTGCAGACAACAACGCAGCACTTCTGAGATGCTCCGAACTCAGAGTAGTTATAGCAATTCATAGCAAAACATTGCTCAAATTAAGGAGTTTTGTGGCAGAAAATGCCTTATGTAGAGTCTGTAGACTGTATATATTATGTAGAGTCATGCTCCAGCAACTCCGATTATATAGAACTATGCTGATATGTGGATCTAAACAGGTCCCGAAGGACTTCAAAGTGGCACATTGCTCCTGAACTACACAGGAGCAAGAAGAGAAACGACACAGAACTGGTGTAACAGTCAGATTTAGGCCAGGATGCGCTCACATTTTTCAGGTCTGCACACAACTGTGGGACAGATCTGTTCTCATGAAGTCACTTTCTAACTAAAATGATGGTATGGTTGGGTTCACGGTCAACTTGGAAAACCCAGTTTGTGTCCAAGCTTTACCTTCCTGGCATATATGTTGAAATTATGTATTAGAGGGGTCCTAGAATCCAAAACCACATTTACCTTGTTTAATTTAGACAGCTTGATGTCTTAAATGTACCATACCAAAGGGTCTATCCCATCTCCAATCCTTCTTATGCAAATTGGAAAATCTGAAATTGCTGCGGAGAAACTGCCCAGTCAGGGCAAAGCTCTGATGACATCATAGGCTGTAGACACAACCCTTTAAATTCACATGTCCCTGCCTATTGACCATACTGTCATGGAACCATTGTGGTAAACTGGCAAATCGGCATACAGGTCATTCATGAGTGGATGAAGGAAAACTGTCAACGATAGCGCTTTATTATGGTGTTTCATTTGACCATTTTTGAGGCTTCTGGGTAATTTTCAGCCCCAACAAGGTTTCAAATAGTACATAGATGCTCAAAGAATAAATTCCAGTTGTCAAAAATGTTCTAGAACACCTTTAATATTTTTACATGTGTTTTTTTCATGATGCCCTCCATTTTGTGATATTTGTACATCCTGGCTGCATCAAAATACTCGCGCAACATAAGATTTCCATCACCATACTTCAAGTTTAGTCTGCCTTCTTAGGCTTGTTAACCTTTTTTTTCCCTCTTCTAAAATAAAACTTTTGCTACTTACTAAGTACTTTGCACTTAACCCCAAGTTGCTTACTGAACTGAGGATTGGTGTATGAATGTGTGATTTTGGGTGCGAATGGGTGAAAGTGGCTTCAGTTTAGAGCATTTTAAGTGGTCAGCATGAAAAAGAAAGGGGCTATATAACTTCATTAATAATTTTCAGCCATCATCTTTACATGTTCTTCAGCTTTTATGCGAGAGTTGATACATTTCTCACCAACCTATCTTAATTAAAAATGTGTTCAAATGATGCTTGTCAGTTTGAAAGTACATTCTTGGAAATAAACTTAAGCCTATGTTTCTACATTAAAAATGAGTTATAGATTTTTAATAAAGTTATTTCTCTAACAATTTCTAACACAATATAGTAACTAAAGTCATGGTGACAATAAAAATATTTTTTTCATTGTCTAACATAATGTACTAATCGTACATGTTTTCAATAGCTTAATCAATTTGTGTGTGATTAATATCTACAATGTTTTTAACTTGGTGAACTGGAATAAGTTAATTTAACCTTTAAAGTAATGGAATATGCAAATATATATCCATAGGTGTGTCTTCAGTGAACCCAAATGCCAGAAGCCTAACAGGCCATGACGTTATCTGGACTTTCTCATATTATTCAAAGCAATTTTAATCTTGGTGTAAGTTTAAACTTTGAAGAAAAAAATAGAAAATGTGTAATTTAATGCTCGACAATGAAGGGGAAAAAAGTGCTTTGTCTTGTTCTGCACTGTCTGCAAATATCTCGTTTCTACTGTGATTTTCTGTTCACCACACCTTACAATGGAAACTGAAACTATGCTTACCCAGGGGGTAATGCAACAACCTCCACTCACTCATAGCAATATTTAATAATAAATTCCACAAAATGTCATGACAAATTTCAGATCCATATTTCCCATCCTCAAAGCATTAATTATTGAACATACATGGAAATGCGTTCATAGTTGCCTTCATTGTAGTTATGTTCTTTAACTAAATTATTGCAAAGTTTATTTCAGTAACTCAAGTCAGTAAGTGAAACACATATAGATTAATTACACGAGAGTGATGTTTTCAAGCTTTTATTAAACAACTTTTAGGAGTGAAATTATACATCGGATCAATAAAAAGCATTTTCAACACAGGATGGAGTTATTGAAAAGTATGTTTGATACCTGCTTAAAGGATTTTATTTTCAACAGGTATTTTTAATCTGACAAATAAGTCCCACTGCACTACATAGTCTAATTGACCATTACTGTCATAATTTTAACCCTGTAATCAGTTTGTGAAACTTTTTATGAACTACAGAAAAAGATATGCCTCGAGATAGATGTCATCCTCCTCTTTGGTGGAATGACTCCATGCTTTCTTCTTTCTTCTATATTTCAGTCCTCCACTTTTTCAAATTCTCTTTATGTAGTAGGCCCAAAGGCCCCTCCCCTTTTCTTCAGCGTCTCATGCTGTTCTGTCTCATTGTACTCTGCACCTCCTCCTTTTGGTGTAAAATTCAATTGTTTTCATGCTACGGCCTCTACCGTTTCCCTTTCCGTCTCTCATATAAACTGTTTCACCTTCATTCCTCGAAAGAAAAAAAGTTTAATCATATTAATCTCGCGTTTTTCTTCCTAACGCTACACACTGAACCCCAAACTGCAGACTTCCTGCAAGTCTGAGTTTGACTGCACCCTCCTCCACTTCCCCTTCTGAACTTCTCCACCCATTCAGCTCTGCTCTTCCTGAGCTCACTCTGTCGTTGGCGTTCGCGTTGACTGGCCAGAGTCCGCGAGCTGAGCACCCTCTGCCTCTGCCTATTTTACCCCCTCTCTCCCATCTGTGAAACCCTATTCATCTCCGTCCTGCCCTCTGGGTAAGTAGCCCATTACGGGTTTTTTTTCCAGTTCGCTGAACATATGTTCACACACCCACATTCACATTTTATAAGGACTGCACAGCTAATGAAAAATAAGTGTACTCAGAAATTACGTGTATTATGCAACATTAGCTTTATGATGATAGTAACGAAAGAGGCTGCAATTTGAATTGACCTAGTACTGTTTCCCACTTTTCTACGCAGACTATTTAGTGTGATTTGCTTTAGGGATGTGTGCTACCCTTGAACTGCATAGTTCTTTACATTCCTCTGAAAGTCTGGATTTCATTAAAACAACCTGATCAAGATGTGTTTCTAATCCCAAACTATAAATCTGGGTTGGTGTTTAATTTATTTCCTTGTTTAGATCATCAAATGGTTTAAGGTTATAAAGATCCCTGTTAATTATTGACTTTTTAAACTTTTTTTCTAACCCTCCTTTGCTTCCTCTTTTAGGCAAATATTTTGTAACTTCTCTTTTTCTGTTAATCTTTCAGCACACAAGCCCCTGGTTCCTCTCCACACTTCCTGATCTGATTCTGGCATCTGATTGGCCATGTCGTACCATAGTTTCCTTCTGGAACCAATTAGCTGTCATGCTTGGAACAAAGATCGGACCCGTAAGTATGCTTTGAAAACACTTCAAATTGTCTCATCTTTAAAGTCTTTAAACCCAACGGTACATCTTCCTTTGCCTGTATTCTCATGGTGCCATTAGGTGAGGCCTGTGATTGGCCCCCAGGTAGGAGAAGGTATTTCCTGTTTCCTGTAGCAGTGAGGGTGGTGCCGGGGAACTTCTGAGAGGCTTTTGTGCACCGTTAGCTAGAGGAAACCAAAGCCTTATTTGGCTATTTTGACCAGTGCTTTGGTTTCTGAGCAAAGCGGATGCAACAGACATCTGTGATCGAGTCATACTTTTCTTTGTGTAGTTTTGCAGACTTCTTGCAAAATGAACCTTAGGGTTGTTTCATCTGGAGAAAAAAAAATATTCACCAAAGCACTAGTACTGCTTTTTTTATACAAATATTTTTGACTCATCTAAAGACTAAAACATGTGGGGTTTGCCACCATTTATAGAAAAAGAAACTGCGTTGTCAGAAGCTCTCTAAAGACATTGTTGGGCCCAGGATGACACACTGTGTGTTTCAATAATTATTTGGCATATTTGGCAACTGTTTTAATCCAAAGCAATTTACAAATGAATATACATAATTTAGTTTATATAAAAGCTAAGATAGGCCATTAGAAAGAAGAAACCTAGTTAGGTTCTGTCAGAAGTGTGAGCGTAGAAGTAGAGTGGATGCATAAGGCATGTTTCCACTATCTGAACCGCACCTGTCCTGAGTGTCCTTGATTGTCTCCCTTATTACCTTCCTTGTGTATTTAAACCCTAGTGTCTTCTCTGTTCTTTGAAGAATCAACATAATTTCCTTGTCAGTCGTAATGGTAAACATTGTGTTAATCTTCCTGTGCTCATGTCATTCCTAGCTTTTGTAATTCCAAGGTTTGAACTGGTTTTTCATAAAATGAGAATTCTTTACTCAAGTTGCACCTCTGCATTTGGGTCCTTTAAAAACCAAAACATGATACTTTAAGGAATTTGGTAAGATGTCATATTGCAACTGTTTCGGCAGTGACTTGCGTCAGAATTAAACGCTGCCCACAATAGCAGAAAATAAGAGATCAACAATAGAAGACGCAAGGATGGTTGACACGTTTCTGTTTGCTATGCTATTATACACCGTTTCACCAGCAACTCTTTCAATTTGACAAAGCTGGTTGTTTGGCAATGTTTGCTGATATCATTTTTCTCTGAGTTACAACCAATCTGTATGAGTTAACCACAGCACCAACCCAGCGACTCTACCGGGCCATTTTCAAGTACATATCCCAAAATTGGTACTCTGTTGGTTCCTGAAAAGGCCCTGAAAAAGGCTGAGCCTGATGTTGTGGAAACGCGCATACCAAGAAGGTCCAATTAAATTACCTTGAAATTCCGATAGTGGAACCTCACCTATATAGGGAACACCAGAATGTGAAAAGGCTCATTAGAGTTTTTGAAGAACAGGATAGGTGCTAGAGTAGGAGATGTTCTTAAGAGCTGGGTCTTCAACAGTTTAGCCTCTTTCAAAAGACAATGCTGCCAACAGTGCCGGCATTAATGTCGGTCCTTAGGGAGCCTTTTGATAATTTATAAGTGCTCAGCCTGTGGTGGCAATTTGCCTTGATCGAGTGCTTTTGACAAAAGATTTTGCCATGTCGGGATAAAGGGGGGTGTGGGTGCCCGGTGTACGGGGTGTTGACACGCAGGGCTGCATATAAACCATAAGATGGAAGAGTAGGTGGTTAACAGAGAAAACAGTTGAACATAAATTGTTTACATCCCAACTGAAGCCCTGCTGCATAAGTCTTTTTGCGAGCCACTCCAAAAGGTGACTGTCGTGAATTATCTGGCAATCTTGTCTTCAGCACTAAAAGCCAGAAGTTCCCAGACCTCTGCATCACTCCAGTTTAGCTGATATAGTTTACAAATGCTAAATGAACTCCCAATGTTGATTTGGGAGTTCAAGGTTAACTAAATGTTAACGGCTGGGGCTCAGCAATATTCCTGCAACGCCATGCTGCCATGTTGCATTCATAAGACACACTATGCCGGGAATATTACCCCAATATGCCGACATAGTGCGCCTCATGAAAACACCTTTTGTTGAAGATAGACAAGGTAGCTGTTCTGGTAGTGATCAGTAGGTCATTACCTCATCATGGAACGACAAAGGAAAAGAGTGTAGGTTGTCTCTTTTATCAATGTCAAAATGTCAGTGAGATATTGAGAGATGTATGCTGTGACCGTATGGTTATCATGTGGGAATGATAGATAGAGCTGGGTATAGTCAGCAGAACAGTGGTATGAGACCATGTGATAGGATTAACTGGCCTAGTGAGGTGGAGTGTATATACCAAAGAGGAGAGATCCCTCGTGGCGAGGTGGTGCAGTGCATTTAGTCAGCAATATTACTCAGTGAGGCTGAGGTATTTAAACCATTTCAATTGCTACTAAAGGGTCCAAAGTGTGCTAAAAGGATATACCCCACATCATTATTCCTCCACCACCCTGAACCGATAATGTGATGCTTTTAATTTCTTTGTACAAAGTTCTGACCCTACCATTTGAATGTTTCAGCTGAAATCAAGGCTAATTGGAGTAGGTAACATTTTTCCAATCTATTAATGTCAAATTTGTTGAGTGTTTGTGTGGGTTGTAGCCTCACCTTGATGTTTCTAGTTGATAGTAGTGTCTCCTAGTATGATCTCCTTATGTTGTAGCCCATCTGCTTCAAAGTTCGACATGTCCCTTCAGAGAATATATATTCTCTTGGGCTGCATATTAGGAATACAACCACAATATCATTGTGGACTACTGCAATGAAAATATTGATTGCAACTAAATTGAATGCCCCCCTCTAGTCTTTTCATGCTTCATCTTGAATGTTCCTATCATTCTCAATTTTCATGAGAATATCAGTCTATAAATCTATATTGGGTTGGGGGTACAGGGGCAGAAAGCTTTATCCAATGGGCCAAATTAATGGCTGAGATCAAGAACCGTTACTATTATGACATATTGATATTGCAAGGATGGTTTCGGTATGTTTTATTGTTTAGTATTAAACATACCTTGGTGTTAACAAGTGCTTATTTAGGATACCGATTCCATTCTATCATCTGGAACCAGCTGTCAACTCTCCTGACCCTTGACGTTTAGCAGACATTTTCATCCACATGAATGCTAATCAGGGTTTTTTCCTGGTAACCTGGGAGATGATGGTTTGTGAAAATCTCAGTAGATCAGCAGATTTTGAATCACAGACCAGCTCATCTGACACCAACAACCATGCCAATTTCAAAGTGTTTTCCCTCATTCTCCATCTTTTTATGTTGAGTTTAAACTTCAGTAAGTCATTTTCACCACATCCAGATGTCAAACTTGCCAATTAAGATCGCCAGTTATTATTGGCCAATTATCTAATTATTTTAACAAATGTGCTTAATAAAGTAGCAAGTGAGTGTATGCTGTAGTTAATTTAAATACTTTTTGTGTTCCAGAAATTGCCCTTTGCCCCAATAACCATGAGGTCCACATCTACAAGAAAGATGGGGCCAAGTGGACCAAAATCCATGAGCTGAAGGAACACAATGGACAGGTAACAGGTGAGATTATTTACTTTTCTCATTTGAACAAAATCTTTAAAATACACCTACACTCATCATCGTGGGCAAATGAGTGACTTTCAATAATGTTTTTGAAATATTCTTTTTGGGGTGGACTGATAACATTGAACATCAGTGGTTTAAAAAAAACAAACCCATGAAATTTGTATTTATTGTGGAATTTCCCCAAATCAAAATAACTCAAATTTACAAATACATCCCCCACCAAAATTTGAATAAAGGCCTCTAGAAGGATACACATCAAAGACAGAAACTGTCTGAATAATAAGATTTGTTCAAGGAGAGTGTGGAGTTATGTTAAAATAATAGAATTTTCAGTGGAAGAAACGTGTGATATAGAAAGCAAAAGTCATCATCATTTAGTGATATCTTGTCCTTGCTAATAAACTTGTTTTAATGCCTAGCATTTGTCAATATTATGCACCCTGTAGGAGAACAAATCGTTATTTAGACTCTTTCATCTCAACCGCTATCAGAATGTTAAACATGGAGTAACTCCAATGTTGTTTCTTTCTCGTCTGACCTGCCTAGTGAGAGAATATGCTGAACCTCTCTGCTAAAATCTCATATGTTTTGTGTGTGTAGGACTGTGAGTACTTTTACTATTTTTATTATTTATTGTTGTGGTTGGTATTACCGAACTGAATTGCCCTATGTGGGATAGATTAAGGTTTCTGAATTTAACTGTTATCAGAAAATATGTTGTTGGTTGGGTTCTTGACATACACTTGACTTTTATAGGTCAGGATAATTCTAGCACCTTAATATCAGCCTGCTTTATCCAGTCCAGAACCCATTTTTATTTGTGGTAACAATCATTTTCCTGTGTGAACTCCCCGACTTATCAAAGTTTTAACCATCTAAATGCTGATTTGAGTCGAAGTTGAGTTGAATTATTTGATTTACATTTGCCCCACAGTATGATGATGCCACTACTATACTTAATTGATCCCTTTTCAATAACTTCTTTTGGTAAATTAAATTTCCCGCTGCTTATGGATTAACACAGAAACTGTTGTAAACAACAAACAAGTGCCTTCAAACAGTTATAGAAATAATATTTAATTAATTTAATAATTATAAAAGTAGACAGAAATGTATTAAAAAATAACCAAACATAGTTGACTCTAATAAACTCTACCATTTCTGCCTTGAACAGTTAACATACAGAAAACCAAATTATTGTCAAAGTCCAACTGAATTCAAACTTTTAAAATGCATGTACACACCTTCGCCTGGCCTAAGTTAAACAGAACTGTTGAGGCAATCGGGTAATGTGGTCAGAATCCAGATTTCTCTACATGTAACCGGCATCCAAGCTAAATTGCGGAATCAGCAGCCTGGGCACTGCCTCTTTAGGATGTAACGAGACAGAAAAAGCAGAAATAGCAACACTTCTGCGATTAAAAACACAACTGCAATAACACAATCAACTGGTACAGTACTTATGAAATGTTCTGTGCTGCAGACATCCATTTCTTCCCCCATTGTGCATATTCTTCTTTCACTCTGTCTGCTTCACTGCCACCAGCATTTGTTCGCTATTTCTGTGATGCTACAGGCCAATCAGAAGATTGGCAACACGAAAGGGTAAATGTCAATGATTAGAATTTCTGAGTAAAATGTAAACTGGGACTGTGGCTCCCATTCGGGTTAAGGTAGTAGCTCAGTTATTGTAATGGCTCAATTTGAGTGATTGAATCCCCAGCTAGAATAATACAATCTTTAAATAGGGAGTGGTTAATGTTTAACTTGCTTATGAATATTAAATTATTGGTGGAAATTATAAATGTATTGGAGACTGTGTGATTAATTTTGACTCTGTTTGGGTTAGGGAAAATTCGAAAGACAGTCAAACCTGGGCACCCAGAGGGTTTCAAGTACATAACAACCCAAACCTATTATGTTTGTGCTGATGATGACATGTTAACTTCTGATTAGAACTGTATGGCTTATCATGTTATCAAGTGCAGAATGTGAAAAGTTTATTTTCCTTGCAGGTATTGATTGGGCTCCGGACAGCAACCGCATCGTCACTTGCGGTGCTGATCGTAATGCTTATGTGTGGACCCTGAAAGAGGGATCCTGGAAGCCGACCTTGGTCATCCTCAGGATTAACCGGGCCGCTCGCTGTGTGACGTGGTCACCAAAGGAGAACAAGTTTGCTGTTGGCAGCGGCTCGCGGCTTATTTCCATATGCTACTTTGAGCAGGAAAATGACTGGTAAGGTGGCAAGGAATTCATATTTATTCATCTGTAAAATAGAAGTCAGTAGAATATAGGACTAAGGGCTACTACATGCAGGTGGGTGTGCAAGCACATCAAGAAGCCGATCCGTTCTACTATCCTGAGTTTGGACTGGCATCCTAATAATGTCCTGTTGGCTGCTGGATCCTGTGACTTCAAATGCAGGTATTTCACTCTACTAGTTTTCTCATGACTCTAGAACCCATATTTAAAGGGACATATAACGCGTGTTTCCACTATCAGAACTTCAGGGTAATTTAACCAGATCTTTTTCTGACTGGGTAATCTCTTGGCCCACTCCTCTCAGCTGCCGTGCCTCCATGCGCAATCAACCTTCTTAAGGAATCAGGCAGAGAACCACAAATCATGACTGTTTCAGCAGCAAGTAGCATCAATGATCAGTGCAAAAAGGAACTGCGAGCAGCAGAAATAACAAGGGATTGACATCGAAAAAGCAGGGCTTGTTGCTGCATTTCTGTTTGCTCTGACTCAATTGGGCCATTCCTGAGCACATATGCCATTCAGGCACTCCATTGGTTCCTGAAATGGCCAAGAAAACGGCCCTGTCGGCCTGGCCTAATGAAGTCAAGACCCATGGGTATCAGGAAGTTCTGGGCAAATTACCAACACCAAGTTCCAATAGTGGAAATGTGCCTGTTATGCCTCTTTTTAAACAAACTATTATTAGTCTATTGTCTTTACGAACATGAAAATGGAGGCCTAAAATCACTCTCACATAAAGGGATCTCACCACCAAGTCTTGACAATTTCAGTCCTTTTCAGAATGAGCTGTTCAGGGAGCTACTGTATATCAATTTTATAAAAATAAGCTTTGCAGACCACACCCACCCACCCTGTTACAAGGTTGCAAGTTATATGCAAATGACACGTATTGTTACACCACAATAATTCACTTTTTGAAGCAGCTTGTAGAAGCTTGTAAAATTTTCAAACATTTTTGGGGGAAAATGATTTGTTTTTTCTTCATGTTTGGAGTGTTTATAGATGCATTTTGAAATGCCTCGAATTGGGCTCAAGCTGATACATGATATTGGACAGCACATAGCTTGAGTTGTGATACATTTGTTTGATTGTTTTGTTACATATTTTGGAAAGGTTATGTGAAACACTTAAGTCCTGGGATGCAGTAGATACTGCCCAGAGTAATATAAATTTAGTAAACCAGCAAGAAAATTTCATAGGCTTTTTTCTCTTCTAGAGCTAATCAAATTAATCGTTGATGAGAAGAAAAAAAACAGTGTAAGTTTATAGGGCTGTAATAATAAATACATTTTTAAAGACTTCTGTACACACCTAAACCAAGGGGTGCCATCAGGCGAGGAGAGCGTTTTCTGTAGATGTTAAGAGCAATTCAAATCGTCTACTGTGCAGGGTGTTCTCGGCCTACATAAAGGAGGTGGAGGAGAAGCCTGGTCCCACTCCTTGGGGCAGCAAGATGCCGTTTGGGGAGGTGCTGTTTGAGTCCGCAGGTTCCGGAGGTGCAGCTCCGTCAGCGGGAGGAGGGGGCGGCTGGGTGCACAGTGTATGCTTTTCACATTCTGGCAACCGTTTGGCCTGGACGTCCCATGACTCCACAGTGTCGGTGGCTGAAGGAGGGAAGACCGGCACGTAAGAGAACAAAACAGCACACCTTGGGTGTTAGCACATATTCTAGTGTTGAACTTTTTTTGACTTTTTCTTATGACTTTTACAGTGTGACCAGCCTAAGCTCTGAAACTCTTCCTCTCCTTTGTGTTACATTCATCACTGAGAACAGCTTAATTGCTGCTGTGAGTATTCAACACAACACATACATAGCAATTATTTTACACATTTCAGTTTAGGATCTCAAACATTAAATTCAGTTACATGTGTGTTTCCAAAGTCTTCATACTCCTTGAACATTTCTACACTTTGTCATGGCACCTTCCCCAAAGATACAATGGGACTCTTGGCTTTTTCATTGATTAATTTCTCTGATTAAAGGTGGCCAACCGTGTCTTGGTGGGTTTGCACATGTGCCACACTCTTTGTACAAGTTTATCTGTAACCTGTCTGCTGTGCTCCTTGGTCTTCATGGTGCTGTTTATGTCTAAAAAGGGCTTCACAGAATGGCTGAGATGAAGACAAACATGGGGGGACTCTGTTTGCAGATTACATAACTTCTAAAGGAAATTGAACTTTCGCCGAGCCCAAACAACTCGACACCCGAGGAACTTGACACAGAGGTTTTTTATTAATATTTTACTGTAAAATAGGAGAGGGAGTGGGGCCGTCCACGCCTTTTATCCATTGTAGGCATCATTCATGTTGTGTTTTCGGCTTTGGGAATAGAAAGACACACGGAAAAAACAGAACTTCTCCAGACAATCTCTCGGGGTGGGGGGGGGACACTTAGGGTATCTAGTGTCCGATTTACAAACGCAGTGGGCGCAGCGCTTCACCATCTGGCTTGGAGTCAATGTTTGTCAGACGTGCTTGCATAGTAACGGTTGCTATTCGATGTGTGATTGTACAATGGCTATTTAGGGAGCGGGGCCGGCGAAAGGTCAATTGGTTGCTTTAAATGTCCTCAAGGGCATCACAGTAAAGGGGGCTTTACATGCAGTTGAAACTGTGTATAAACAATTTAAAGACAAAGTAATCATTGTGTGTGTCAACTAATGATTTTAAAGAAATTACTAAATTAGTCTAACAAATTTTTCTCATTATTATGGTTTACAGCAAATAGAAATAATTTCTCTAGTTGACACTTGAGAAGTTTGGTTTGATTCAACTTCAGACAGTGGAAAAAAATTCAGTGTGTCGTTTTATTCAGTGTATGTAACCTTATGGTTTTAACTGTATAAGCTTAATTTTTGTGTATGCTTAAAATATAAAGAAGACACTGCATATGGATGTTTTGGAATTTTACCTATTTACTTTTTTATTGCCATTTTTAGGAAGTGTTTTTATATGAAATGTTGTTTTGACATTACAAATTTGTGACATGTTTATTTGCTATTACAAAGAAAGGAAACATTTTTTCATTGAGTATTTAAATATGAATACAGAATGATAGCGTTTTTTATTATGTTACTGGTTGCCTGTAGCTGTAATAAATAGTACAGTAATCAGAAACAAAACGCAAACAATAACTCTGGCCTCTGTGTTTAAATGATTATTTTTAGATGCATGTATTTTTATCTTCTCAGTTGAGCAAAGATTGGCTGTTTGTCTTTAGAAATGGACGATTGGGTTAAAAGGGAAAAAAAATACTTAAATTACATCAAGTACCTGTAAAAATCTGTTTGCACACCTAAGTACAGTCAAGCTATCTGCTTCAAATAACCAGTATGCAACATTATAACAAATAGTATCTGCTCATGTATCTGTCTTTCAGTAAGAAGCATTCTTCTGTTTCTTCAGGGTCATGACTGTTACCCGGTGCTGTTTGTATATGATGGTGCGAATGCCAGCTTGACATTCGGTGGCAAGTTGGACGTTCCCAAGCAGGCTGCCTCGAAGGGCATCAGTGCAAGGGAACGTTTTCAAAACCTGGACCGTCGAGCCTCTGAGACCCAGAGCACGGACAAGGACCTGAACACGCTCCACAAGAACAGCATCAGGTGAGAAGTTACAAGGGTTCAGTCTGAGAGGAGAGGAAATCTGGGAGTTGTTTAATAATGAAGAACACTTGTGTGATAGGAAACAAGCAACAGTTTCGTACAAAGTAAAACACAGATTTCCAAATTAAATCACATTTTGCACCCACCTTCTGCTCCATCTCAACATCTTATTCAGAAAGCTATTAGCGCTAATGATGCCCCAGTGAAACCATGGATGTGCATGCAAAATATGTGCAACCTATAGTTAATTAGACAGAGAATTAAAGACCGCTATAAAGGCAGTTTCCTTCTCAGTTATAAATGAAGAAAATATCAAATTCTTACTTCCAAATATTATTTGTAACTCTTAAATTTCAGCAGTTCAGAAACTCTTTGGATCAAACTTTAGACTGTGATCAGATCATGTTTTAGTTTACAGACTTTGACTTTTCTAAACCTAATTTTCAGCCAAATCTCAGTGCTGGAGGGAGGAAGAAACCAGTGCACCAAGTTCTGTACCACTGGCATGGATGGAGGAATGGGGATCTGGGATGTCAAGGTAACACACATACAAGCCTCAGCAATATTGTCAGATTTAATTTCGAATCGTTTGACACATTCACATCTTCATCAATATCTTTCCAGAGTCTGGAGTCTGCTATGAAGAATTTGAAGATAGTGTAAGCTTAACTATACATTCCCCCACCAGCCTTTCTGGAGACATAAAGGAATCTGCTTTTGTATTACAAAAAGCTAATTGGCTGTATTTTAATCAAACATTGTTTTTATATACGCAGTGAAACCATAAGTTCTGTTCACACATTGTCTGCAGTGCCTCTGAGGCTTTTTGCTGGCTCAATTTGATTTGCTCTATAGGAGGGGCTTACCTCAGGTCTGCAAATGGTACTTAATAGTTCAATTAGTATTTTTAAAAGCTCGATGAGAGCTGAATGCTTCAAACAGCTTTATATGTATTAATCACAGTGAAAAGCTGCACTGCTTATAAGCTTATGCTGGACATAACATGCATTTAATAAATGATTGCTGTTGAAGTGCTCATTTGAGCATGGACCAAAACCATCATGTATCTGTGTGAAACACCTTCACTGGTTTATTCATTTTTTGATTCCATTCTGTCATACAAGCTTGAGGATCTTGATATAGTTGGGTTCAGTAGTTCAAAAAAGATATATAAATGAATATCTTGCTTATGTATTTTTCATGTCTGGAAGGTTTATATGAAAAACAACATGGTGAATTATTTGGATGATAATGTGGATCTCTGCAGAGATTTGAAACCGAGCTGACTCCCCTAGAGTTATAATGGGAATCGTGTCTGCTTTGCCAGTTATCTTAAATTTCTCTACAACTTTGGACCTCAGCTATCAGCTTTGTCTCTTGATCTTCTGTGGGGTATTTATAGAACGGCTATATCCAAAGGAAGTGGTGATTATCTCCAGCAGTGATTGGGTGAGAGGTGGGGTTCACCTTCGGCAAGTTGCCAGTCCTTCACATGGCAACACAAAGAGACACAGGTCAAACAAGTGTGCATAAACGCGCACACACAAACACACACACACACGAAACGAGAATTTAGTGAGTCAAATGAACCCATCATATTCTTGGACTGTAGAAGGAGGCTGGGCTGGAGAACCTGGTTAGAACCCAGGCATGCATGAGAAAAAACAGCAATATTCCATGCAGAAAGTGGCTATATTCATACTGAACTTAAATTAAACATACCTCTCTATTTACTGTTAAGGTGACTCCTGAATCAGAAGGCAGCTTGTTGCACTGTATTTTTTATTACAGGTATCACTGAGTAAGAGTACCACACTTTTCAGGAATTTGGAAAATAAAATAACTTTCCCCATTGTACATTAATTTGTGCATACAATTGAATTTACACACAAAAAACATTTATTACAAATATTAAGTTTAGGTTCGTTATATTGTGCAATGCATAAAATTGTCAGCCTATTGCATTTACTTAAAAAAGCTCTGTTTTTACAAGATCATTTTGTTATTTAAAAGATACAGCTCTGTTATTCAAAATTAATGACATTTTATTACTTTATTTTAACAAAAAAATGTATTTTTTAAGAAAATAATCTGTTCAGAAAAAGCTTGTATTTTTTTTGTGTGCCTACACCCCCATCTCGTGGCTCGACCAGGAACTGCAGAATTTCCCCGGCTATGAATCAGCCTCTGAAAATGATGTGGCAGCCATGAGATGTATAAAAACAGCCCTCCTCATTGAGTCGTGATGACGATGTAAAACGGTGGCTGCAGAGACAGCCCAGGCTCACCACCAGCCGCAGCAGCAGCAGCAGAAGAAAAACCACCGACAGATCACGTCTCATCCAGCCGTTTGTTTCCCGCCGCCCACATTTCCAGAGCGGACCCTGTTTCAGGCAGCTGCAGGTCGGGATGCGTCCGTCTGTGATGAGCGGAGGACGGAGCCTGTGAAACGGCGCGGCTGGTTGCGTTGCGTTAAATCTCGCTTTGCAATCTCAGCTGAAGAGATTGGATCACATCAGAAGCGGTTTTTCTATCGACCGAAAATAAGCAGGGATACAGGCTTTTAATCCTACTGTCTGCCGTCAACTGTTGCTTATTTTCCCTGTAAATGAATCTTGTAAGGTAGGTGAGAAGCTTTAGCGTATTGTAACCTGCTATTTTGAATGAACTATATTCAAATATTTAAGTATTAATTTAGCATGCATTTACATAATTGTCTCGTGTTGGTGATGAGGTGGAGGATGCTGAGAGACTTTAATGAAGCAATAGCTCAATATTGGCTTTTAATCTCAGAACCATTTCTCCTGAATTTAGATTTATTTATGCATGTACCATGTAGTTATGTAAAAAGTATTTCCCTCTTATAGGTTTCTTCCGGTTTTTTCTTGCTAGACTTGTATGTTTCAGATCATCATTATATATCAGCCAAAGATAACCTGAGAAAACAAAAACATAGTTGTGAAATTCAGAATTTAAGTGAAAAAGCTATCAAAACTAACCTGGCAGGGGTACATGTATTAATCACTTCAATAAAACGTGTCTGAAGAGTTGACCTGTCTCTAAACATCTAAAAATGTGTTGGAAATGGTTACAGTAGCCATTTCTAAGATTTTTGGAGCTGGAGAAAACATGGGACAGCTGTGAGCCTTCCTAGAAGATGTCATCTTACTAAAAACTACTCCAAAACTGCATCAACCACTCATCCAAGACCAAGAAATCACAAAAGAACACAGGGCAGCATCTAGAGCTCTGAAAGCCTCATTTGGTCTCACTTGCCTCAGTTAAAGCCAGTGTTCATGATTCAACTATAAGGAGTTTCGAGAAAACCAGCATCTGTAGGCGAGATCCAAAGGCGAAACATCTGCTGTCCAAAAAAGACCACAAAGCCACGGATCACATCACCCATAATCTTGATGATCCTTGAGATTTTTGGGAAAATATTCTATAAATATCTTAATTGTGGAATGTATTTGTTACATCTGGTGTGAAACTGATAGGCTACAGCATTTCAGGTAAAGAACATCTAGCTTGGTTGTAGGAGAGTTTTGGTTCGGGGTTGCTCTGCTGCCTCTGGACCCAAATAACTTACTCTAATATGGATGAAAGCATGAATTCTGCTCTTTAGCAGAAAATTCTTGAAAGTAATGTAATCCGTTTCTGGGCTTGAGCAGGTTAGATCAAATTATTTGAATTGAAGTTCTGTTATCTGTAATAACACAGGGGTGCAGAACGAATGAGCCCGCAGTGAATCAGGGTAAACGAGCCTTCTCAAGCGGTCAAGCTCTGGCTTTTGCAGGCCGGCTTCTTTTCCTCGCTTCTTCTTCTTTGGTGGATCTGCAATGGCTCAAGTCTCAAAACACCGGGTTTGTTTAAATCATTAGGTGACACATAGCATACTGCCATAAAGCAAAACTCAGTCAGTGCTACTGGGCAAGCGGACCGCAGGTTAAAAGTTCTATAGTGTGGTTTTCAGCAGCTGGACCCTCCCATGCAGTGACAGTTCCGAAAATAAACATCATAAATTGTGTGACGCCAAAACGTTTAGAAAACACGTGTTTTGTATGGTGTGAATTGGCTTTCTTTAAAGAGTAACTCACCCCAAAATCAACTTTTTTTGTTGATAAACTGTATAATTGAGTCTATAATATCACTATCTACATTTACAGTAATTATGTTATGTATTTTAGTAAATTGTTTGTGAAAATATTAATTTTGTACTAAAAACCGTTAGTTTAGTGCCCGAAGGGTTTAAATGATTGCACTGCACTCGAATCCAGGTGAATTTAAATCTTGCCTTGCTAACGGCTAATCTTGGGTCATTGACGTGGGTTTAGAATAGTGAGGACAGCAGTCTGGCCGTGATGGAGTATAAAACATGAGTGGTCTCGGCCACACCTCCGTAGCGAGGTGCCATGAACTGCCTGCAGCACAATTGGATCAAAACCTGGGTGATCTGTTATGCAGGTGGTTACCCCCACTTGCTGACATTTGCTCATTACCTATGACAAAGGTAATAACTGATATATCAGTAAATGGAAAATAAAATCTGGGCTAAGAGTTCATTTTTAATGCAAAATTGAGATGGTCTGTTTTTTTGTGTGCACATTCCTGAATGATTTTCTCATCATGCTTGGATACATTATAACTTGGGCATCTCTCTGCAACACGCATTTTCTGCTGCGGACAATGACGTACAGTGGACGCAAGTGCACCTGTTGAGGCAGTGTAACACGAAATTACTTAAGCTAATCTTTATTTAGCATTAGATTTGGCCTACAACACCACCATGTTTTGGTTACAGAATCTCTAGCTTAAAATTAGGAATGGAGATTCAGACCACTATGAAAACAGTGACATCTTAGAAACAGTTGGAGCCTAAAGGAATCTATCCAAGTAAGAAAATAACTAATTACCAGACAGTAAACTTAAGTTTTGGACTAATGCAATCACGCCTTATTATGGATGACTTTATATATATATATATATATATATATATATATATATATCATCATCATCATCAAACTTTATATATATATCATCATCATATATATATATATATATATATATATATATATATATATCATCATCATCAAACTTTATTTCAGACCTAATGCGGTCCATAGCAAAAAGATTAAAATAAAAAAATAAATAAAAAAACTGGAAAATATATATACTTTTATTCCAGTCCCGAGACACTAGAGTTATATTCTGTTAATTTAAAGAAGACTTTTAATTTAACATATTCAAAGTGTTCCTTCTCTCTGTTGTTAAATAGAACAGTTAAATATTAAACTGCAGATAGGCTTTCATAGTTCAAACATGGCAAGAACGATTTCAAAATGTCTGGGGAAAAAAAGGTTAAAAGAAATAATTACATCCTGCATTAGAAAATTACACAGTAACAATATGGCCCATTTTGTGAGAAATTCTTATTTTGTGAGAAATTACAGAAAAATCTTACATTAGATATGAGAAAATGATGGATGATTTTCTTTTTAATTCAACAGTAAAATCAGACCAGAAACACATCAAGTAAAATCATACATCGTTTAATCTAGTCTGGATCGGTGGCGTCACTGCTGGAGAAATCAGGAACCGAGAGGGCGCAGCAGGAGAAATGAGAGAGCGTAGCGCTCAGAAGCAAGAGGGTCACATGAGAGTAGCAAGTGTAGGAAGAAAAAAATTGAGAAAAGGTTTGGTGAAAGTGAAGTTTGGGTAGTGACCGAAAGAACGAGATCACGGATACAGGCGGCTGAAATGAGTTTCCTCCGCAGGGTGGCTGGGTTCTCCCTTGGAGATAGGGTGAGAAGCTTAGTCATCTGGAGGGGGCTCAGAGAAGAGCCGCTGCTCCTCCACATTGAGAGGAGCCAGTTGAGGTGGCTCGGGCATCTGGTCATGATGCCTCCCTGGTGAGGAGTTCCGGGCATGTCCCACCGGGAGGAGGCCCAGAGGAAGACCCAGGACTCGTTGGAGGGACTATGTCTCCTGGCTAGCCCGGGAACGCCTCGGGATTCCTCCCGAGGAGCTGGCCCAAGTGGCCAGGGAGAGGGAAGTCTGGGTCTCCCTGCTTAAGCTACTGTCCCAGCGACCCGACCCCGGATAAGCGGAAGAAGATGGATGGATAAATGGAGGGGAAAAAATGATTGTATACGCCCTGTTACAAAATTCCTGTGCTTGTGATAACTGTTTTACTCTCCACAGTATCAATTTTATGCTCCTTTTGTTAAGAAATACACTCATTTTGTTATGAATTGTGCCCTTATATCAAAGAAAGCCGATTCAACCCATAGTTTTTAAGGTGTAAAAGTTACGGAGTGTGTCTTTAAAGGACACAGACTGTTTTGAAACCACCCTGTTTTTATGTGGAGGCTCTACAACTTCTAGGTTTACTTTCACATAACTAACCATCTATTGTAAATTGAATTATTAAATTGAATTTCTGTGTGAAGGTCACCAGTACTGGCCATAACCCAGTGGTCCACAGTCTCCTAGATCGTCCCTGATTTTACAGAACAAAAAGGTCCAAACTTCTCTATTCAGATGTAAGAAAAGTTATTGATTAATTTAGAAAATAAGGTCTCAAATTCTAGACTTACTGTACGTACACACCAAAAGCGAATTAAACAAGCAGCGAGTCAGGTGTACGTTATGTAAATGGAGGAGCGCGTTGAAGCGCGGCAGGGGCTCCCGCTTCAAATCAGAAGCAGATCTGCGTCGCGAACAAGCTTTTCTGCCCTATTCACGCGGAGGATTTGTACGAATGAGCCGTTTGCAGCGCGTCAAAGAGTGTGCTCAAGTTGAAAATCTCTGAACTCCAGCTTCAATTCGCGCCGCGTCAACCAATCAGGGGACAGAGTTTCAGTGATTCTGTGACTGTCATGGAGTCACAGCCCCAGCAGGACATGGAGGAAATACTGATAAACATCGTGGCTAATCACCCCGAGCTACATGACACAAGCAGTTTCCAATACAGAGACAGGAAAAAAATAAATATTATAAATAGGTTAAACTGTTTAGACAGGAATGCTCTTAAGAGGTTTGTGGGTGGCTCTTAAAAGAGCCGTTGTTGCTGTAAAAGCAATTCTCGGCCTAGAAGTCAGCCTTGAAACGGCCTCCTCACCTGGTTTCCTGGTAGTAGCTCCCACACCACGTCCCACGCTGCTTAAATATTATAAACTTTTACGAGCCGCAGACAGATGGACAGCTGCTCAGAAATGTAGTTGGTGTGTCGGCAGGCAAAGCTTGGACCTTCACGGCACAAACTGGGCGAGCAGGTCATGGCGAGGAGCCAGTGTTTATGAGAGGGTGCTCGCTGCTGGTTATGGATCCCTAGCTAGACTGTATCTGTAGCTCACCAAACCCCCAGTGCGGCTGTCCCCGGTCTACCGGAGGCCAGGCCGAACACGTAATCCACTCTGGCCAGTTCGCGCATGAAAATACCATATTTGAGGCGCGTCCAGTTCGCTTTGTACACGCTTCAAGGTGCGAATGTTCAAGCATCCAGCTGGGGACATGTGGCGCGTTTTGACGCTTTTGGTGTGGACACAATGTAAGGGAGGAGAGGCACAGAGCCTATGTTGCCTGAAGTCCCATATGAAGTTTCCACAGCCGGTTGGGACCTGATAAGTTTTATAGTGATGTTGATTTAATTTTCACTAGTGGTTTAACGGTACGCCAAACATCTCGGTTCCGTAAATATCATGGTTCATTATTAGAGTTTGGTTCATTTTCATTTACAGTCAAGGAAAAAAATGAAGAAAAAACAAATTTTGTGTAATGACATTTAAAGAGCAGGTTGCCAGTTAAAGTTTCCCTTAAGCCCCTGTTTAGAGAAAATATTAGGATGTTTAAAAAAACAAAAGTACTCGTATATAAATCATTTGGGGTTTTGGAGTCTTATGTGAGAAAATGTAACCTCCCGCAGACCGAACCTGATGACTTATCAGTTCAGTCAAAAGAATAATATGAATTTTAATGCTGACTCTGACACAAAAGAAACTTTAAAAGTTTACAACAACAAATATGATGGAGCACAACCATACAGCTTTGAGCCTGTTGCTGCAGGCCCCGCAGAGCAGAGACAGACCAGGGGGAGAATTAATGTGCAAAACAAGCAAAACTGATGTCATCAGCCTAGGTGGCGCAAACTAGATTTACTGTTTCTTTAAAAACCCACATATCACTTTGCTTCTAATCTTTGATATTCTTTTAACAAAGTTGTTAAATTGCAGATGTTAGACAACAACACTTAAAAAACAGAGGTCTGTCTGTAAAGCTGAGCTTTTGATCAATCCATAATCATGTCACCCGCCTGTGATAGGTCCAGAAGCAGCAGCTGACAGCAGTCCAAAGGAGCTGGATGCACCTGATCTTTACTCCGGTATCCCATGTTATGCTTCGTTCGGATGGTAATCTTTAGGTCTGAACTGAGTACTGCTAACGACAGCGTTTTTCATAGTAGAAGCAGAAGTGAAGTCTTGCCTGCTGTATAAAACACGCTTAGGCACTGAGGTGCAGTAAGAACCCAACAGACAAGAGGTGAAGGGAAAATGTAATTAGTTAATTAAATTCCATTCCGCTTGTAAAACATAATTAACAATGGCGATCATCTGAAAGCACCTTACAGGACAAACAATTTCAGTTCAGCCTTAATATATTTAATTCAACGGAATTTCATTTAGGTCAAAACATGGTTCATGCATCCATTGTCTATACTTCCTGCTTTCCCATTCAGGGATGCAGGGTGTCTAGTTCCTATATCTAGTGGTCATTGGGCAAGAAGTGGGGTACATCCTAGACAATTCACCAGTCCAACCCAGGGGAAAATAAACAACTGTACTTGCACACATACACTCTGAATTTAGGGAAACCAGTTGATCGAAAATGTATATTTTTGGACTAGTGCATCCGGAGAGAGGCAAAAAGTTAATTTACATCCAATTATATTCCAATAAAGTCAGATTAATATTACATGAATATTACATCAAACATTTTCTCAGATGAGTTTCTACATCATGAGGAAGCATGTGTTGAAACAGGAGAGGAGGGAACACCTACCCTGAACAGAAAGAAACTACAACCACAATGAAACACAGGTGGGAGTCTGAGAACAAAACATGAAAAAGAGACAATAGATAACGGGATGACAGAGTCCTTCAGTGGTAGATCAGAGAATGAAGAGGAAAATTGCATTAAATGACCAGGCAGTGAAAACAATAAACAGTGGTTAGAAAATAATAATGACAGGCAGAGAAAAAATGCAGCTGCAACTAGGCAGGAGAAAAAACAAGGGAATATGTGAGGATTTCAGCGCTGTAACATAAGTGAAAGTGGAAAAGAAACAGTTCCGGAAACACACAACGGAAGTCCATAATATGTCAAACATCAGTATGAAAGAATACCCCAACAAAAGACATAAAAACCCAAAACAAAAGACAAAAAGAATAAAAATACCATATATTACAAACACAGGACATAGAGAATCAATACAAACAGTATTATATTTATTTTAACAGGGATACAAATAACTATTTGACTCTGGAAGTGAGCTGAACTAAATTTTTATTTACCAAAAATAATCATATTACACTGTCAGAAATAGGGGTACAGAAGAATATGTAGATTACTACAAAAATACACCAATTAGTAAAGCTAGATTTATGTAAATGAACTTCGTTCGTAGTTTTTATTTATTTACACATTTTCTTATTTTATTTAAAAAAAATGTTTCAAATCAAACAAATAAATGTGCATCTATTGGCTACATTGTGGTCATGTGATGAATCAGTGATGTCAAGTCCATAATGACTGGCTGTCAAGGTACAGTACCTAACTGTGTCATACCTGACAGCCATAGGATCTGGAAATAAGAAAATGGGCTGAGGTCTTTTTGTTTCAGATTGACAAAAAGCACTGCTTCTATCTCTTCCCCTTGGTCCACTCACTAGGTTTTTAATTCCTGGCCTGCAGCCTGCTAATTATTAGCAAATGTAATAAAGTCGATAAAAACTCAGCCAGGCCTGCTGGCCTCAGAACCGAAACACAGACTGACAGTAAAGACAGAGTCAGTCATGCAGACATGGACACAGCCTCTGGATATAGGAACCCTTTTATTTGGGACAGTACCATGAGTTTCTGAGCCGGGTCAGTTGTTATTAATAGCTCTAAATGAGTGTCACTCTAAAACAGCAGCTCAAAGGAGAATACAGTAATCCTGCACTCGTCTATTTCCAAACGAGAGTATCAACACGAGTTTTAAGCCTCTGATGTGCGGGAGGAAAACACCTCCTCTTTATACCTCACTAGTGTACAATAGTCCAAAGATGTTATTACCAGGGTTTTCCTGGCTCAAATTGAGGCAGAGGTTGTACCATCCTGACCATGCGCCAACACATGCATGTATTCTGTGCATTCAACTGACTCACTTTTTTTAAAGGCAATATATTTTTTAGTTAAGCATTCTAAAAAGAATATGTCAATTTTATATATATATATATATATATGTATATATATATATATATATATGTTAAAGCATTCTTTAATTAAAACAATATACATACAAACATAAGGTGCCAACTTTAAACTGAAAGTGCATTAAATAGTAGGGCTTTATCCACACATCTGACAGCCAGACATTAACTATTATTATTAACTTTAATTGTTAATTGTTAATTATTAACTATTCATAGCTTATTATTATTCTTTTTCACGTTTCATCACAATAAGCACTGAAGGTCTAAACAGGTGTTTAAAATCACACCTTCATTGAATTAATAACATTTGAAAGCCAAAAGATTACGTGTTTTGTTTTTCAAATGGCAGACATAAAAAATCCATTATAGCACAATGATGGCAAATTTATACATATCTGCCCCAGAAGAATATGCGGAGCAATAAAATGTGTACCAATATTAGGACCCTTTGCAACCTTTGCTGTTTTTGCCCGTGCTGATAAACTTCAACTTAATTTACAGATCAGAGTCCTGCAATAGAACGGGTACGAATGGTGCGCCTAATCTGCTGTTTCAGATGGACAAATCAAGTCCCCCACGGGAGCGCTGGATGCCAAGATAGTGAGAATATTCTGTATTCAGCGCAAAATTGGACACGCCCTATCTACACAATGGAAGGTGGGAGTCAACCAAAAATTTTATACTAATATTTTTCACCCATCCACAGTATAGTAGGTCCGACGCCGAACTGATCACTTCTAGGCAGTCCGTGGCTCTTATGAACCAGGCTTCAGGTTTGGTGGGGACAAACCCATCATAAAAAGTGCTGGGGACATGTCCCCGCCGTCCCCGGTTAAAACGATGCATATGCCTGAGCCAGGTATATTGATTAAGCCATGCTTGTCAAACCCACTGGCTCTGTGTTTTTGAGACTGTCCTGTCCTGCATTCTGACCATGATTCTGACCCTCGCCAGTCCCTGCCTGCGAATTACGTTCAGACCTGACACAATTTTTGCATGTTGTAACAACCATCTTTACCTTTTAAATGTCTGTTACGATAATTTGTCTGCGCTGTTTCACCTGGATTCCTGACTCTCCTCGCGAGGTTGTATTTGCTGATTTTCCCAGGCCATATCTCTAACGCTACAAACCATTAATGTTACTATGAGGCGGAGGTAAAAAAAAAAAAGTCATGACATGCTTGGATGCAAAAACAAAATATTTACCTTGTTGAAGAGCCGGGGGGAAATCAGGACACCGATAGCACCAACTAGTGGCAAATCCCCATTTTTACACTCTATGAAAAACTCTTTTTTCTATTTCTAAAACTATTTCTTTTTCTGTACTTACTTAAGGGCTTCCCGGCACATCACTGGTGATACAGCGCCCCCATAGTGGTGCAACGCTGCAACTGCCGTTAAATTACATCCATATAGCTGGGGGCAGCGCAATATCAGGCTGGGGTGGCACAAAATTAGGTGGAGGAAGCCGCCACGCAAATTTGAACGCAGGAAAAACCCTGATTACTGATGTTTTAAAGTAGTCGTGAAACTTTGTATTATGTGTATTTTAGAGGTGGTAGTTGGTCAGGAGTGAGGTTAACCTTTTAACCGGTGAGTTGCCGGTTTGAATCCCCACTCTGTTATTCTCAGTCACTTTCTTGTTCTGTCCATAGGCAAGACACTTTACCCACTGAGCCTGCTGGTGTTGGTCAAACAGCCAATTGTATGGAATTCAATTTTTGAAACTTTGGCTGCTTTCCAAGTTTCAAAGTGCGCAGAAGTTGAGCTAGCCGAACTTTTGCCCCCCACCCCTGAGCGTCCCAAATATATAGCTATATATATATATATATATATATATAAATTCATTTTCAGATAACCTAATTGAAAAATACATAAAAATTATAAACGTATTTAAATTTATTATATAAAATGTTAATCTTGACTTGTCTACAAAAAGCAAACATGAACTTACTTTAGTTTAAAAAGATAATATTGAGCAAATCGAATAAAATATAAAATCTTTTAAAATAAAAGACTACCATGCAAGTGCAAATATAGTGCAAGATGTATTGTTCAATCTATAATACGCCAATTAATAATCCTCATACAATGGGGTAAATACAGCGTTAACTGGTTGAAATTCTTTTGCAGAATATTGATATTATAAACAGACATACATAAAGCTGCCTAATAAAAACGTAAGTGATAACAATGTAGTGTAAAAACACAACGGTATACAAAGTGCTGCTGCTACTAAAGATGATGAAGGTGGAGTGTAGTGTAAGCATTCATGTACATGCGTGGAATGGCGGTGTTTGAAAAAAAAAAGGCAGCTGGACAACTGGTAACGCGGATTGTTTGCCGTCTGTGTCGTAGGGAGTAAGTTTTATGATTATTTTTTTCTAGCGTTTGCTGAATTAAGAAGAACTAAGAAAAAGAAGCACTAGCCACTGCTGCTGTCGGTCTTTATAGCTTAGCTGCCAGCTGGCTCACTGTATTGTTTACTATTTTTTCTCTTCAAGTGATTTAACAAGTTTATGGAGTTGCGATCACTTCCTTTGATGCTCTCCATGCAAACTTTGAACATTTTATTTTTTTGCTCTTTGTCGTCTGGTAAAAAACCAAACCAGTTCCGCACAATGAATGAGGACTTTTTCTTCGGAACGAAATCCTCATTTACGCGGCAACGCCATGCTTGTTTACAGGTTGTACGCATACAGGGAGGAGAGGTGCGGAGGCTTTTCTTCGCACACAGAGGAAGAAATGCAGCAGAACTGGGAATCGGGATAAAACGATCTCTCAAAAATGACGGATCGTCAGATTGCTTCATGATCTTAAATCGTCACATCGTACGCCCCTACTTGGAGATTTACATCCTCTTCTTTCATCGTTTTGTTTCTCTTTACTTTACGGTTTACAAATCACAGAAGAAAAAGATTGATTCAGTTTAAGGAAAGCAGAACGGATTCCCAGGTCAAATAGCCAAACAGTTTTCTTATGCTGCATCTAATGTGTCTTA
Source organism: Apricaphanius iberus (assembly GCA_028564705.1). NCBI lineage: Eukaryota > Metazoa > Chordata > Actinopteri > Cyprinodontiformes > Aphaniidae > Apricaphanius > Apricaphanius iberus. The sequence goes on from JAPXFQ010002030.1 coordinate 347,958, forward strand.
AAGATTTCCAATATGTCTCATTTAAATCTTGTTTCACTGACCAGTTCTAATTGTAGCAGATTGTCTCAAGAGATCCTTCCCTAAATATACCAAACACAGTTAATGCTTCCTGTGCTTTTCAAAGAAAAAACTGCAGTGAGACCTAAAACTCTTGAGTTTTATATTTGTATTGTTAAGGAAGAAAATATAATAATTAACATGTAAAAATGTTTTTTCCTCCTTTGACAATTCTCCAATGTTTATATAATTTATATCAAATATTCTAAGCAATCTTTCCTTTGATGACAGCATGTTTTATTTTTTATTTTTCTTGGGGTCTCACCAATCTTATAGGTGGGTGTGTATGTGAGTAAATGGCAAATCTAGGTCCCGTGTGAAATCTGGTTCTGGAAGATCCAACAGAATAGCATAAGCTTGAGTGTGTGTGCATATGTGTGTTTGCGTGAGTTGGAGCTCTGTGCATTTGACTTTCTGGGTGGTATTTATACAAAGGAAGCAAAGAAAAGACAGGAGAAAAAAGCTGGCATGGGAGAAGAAATGAACGAGGAGTTCTCCGTTGTGAGAAAACAAGAGAATCCCTGCTCTGTGGTTACCATGACAACAGTGACATCATTGAGGGTTACCTCCTTTTCTGTTGTGGTCATCTATAGAGCCACGAACCAATCTTAATGTGTGTGTCTGCAGGAGTGGACGTGTGGGCACTGAAGCTTTTCCATGTGAACTATTTATAAATGAAATCACAGGGGCAAACGTCGAATCCAGATGGACCATAGTTACCCACTGTTGCCATGCAACTGCAGCCATGACAACAAGCTGAAGCATGATGTAGCGTTGCTGAGCAAAAAGAAAAAGTCGTGGGGATTTATTGACAGCTATGAAAATCAAGCAGCATTGTACAGGCTCACAATTTGTGAGAAGTAATTGTATCTTCAGCTATCTATGTTCATACATCAGTCACAGTTTCTCATTATAAAGCTTCTATAGCTGAAACTAGATATTTAGAAACCCCAAATCAATCAATTTGTAGAGCGATAACCCAAACAACACTCAGTTCTTCCAAATAATAATTACGTTTGTAAATTTGATTGAAAAATCCTCTCTCCTCCTGGTTTTTAACAAAAAGAAGTTATTTTGGTGATCCAAATATCTGGTTTAACCTGTAGATTTCACCTATTTATAGCAGTTTTTCTGCACCATTTAATTTGAATTTATTCAATTATAGTTGATATATGGTATTACTTTTATTTGGTTTTGAGTGTTTTTTTATCTTTGTTCTTTTTTGGATATCAAGAATTTTGTGATTTAAAAGTGCACCTTGCCATTCTACTGACCTTGCTACTTACATATTTACGTTCTTTTATATTTTTTAATAGAAGGAAACGTCTCAATTTTTGGCTTAAAATATAAATGCAATTTTTATTCTACTAAAAACTGACTTCAATCTGTCGATATGTGATCCTTTACAGGTTTATGAACAACCGTGTTCCTCCTAACAAGAGATACCAGCCCACAGAATATGAGCATGCTGCCAACTGTGCCACACATGCGGTCAGTATGTACACTGCACACACACAAAGCATATAAACCAATTGTGAGATCTCAAAAATAAAATATTACACTCACATTTATGTATTTTCATCCTGCTAGTTTCTGTATTTGCCTCTGTAAAACTGTTGTTTATGTTATAAATTCATTTAGATGTGGATAATCCCCAGCTTGCTGGGCAGCTCACTGCTGCACTATGAGTCAGAGGACCAATGGGAGCGGCTGTCTGCTTGGGTGTACGGGGCAGGGCTCAGCTCCCTCTTCATCATCTCCACCCTGTTCCACACTGTGGCCTGGAAGAAAAGCCACCTCCGGTACGAAAATACACTTAAAAAGCCTTGTAAAAGTATTCCATCCAACTTTTACATGTTTATCAATTTAAAGCCACAAACTTCATTGTATTTGGGATTTTATGTTACACACCTGTACCAAATTCTGCATGATTATGAAGCAGAAGGAAAACAATATATGATGTTGTTTTCAAAAGTCTTCATTTATGTATTCAGTTCCCTTAATATTAATAACCCTTTGTAATGGGGAAAAAAACTGCTCATTGCTTAAAAGATAGATGAAGCTGCAGACCTTCAAATGTTTCAGATATAAGTAGATTCACTAGATACAAGACAAAGCAGAACAGTTCCATGTTCAAACTTTCTCCCCCAACCTTATTCCCATTGATATATAGCATATAGTGATCCGGCATTATTTTTCCCAGTCCCTCCCATGCAGTCTTGATGTCTGGTCCCACAAGGTTAAATCTCTTTACACTGTAGAGTATAGAATGAGGTCAGAGGGTGTCCTGCTCAAAACTGCTGCTCGCTGACGTCTGTTTACTTTACGCACTCTGATTATCTCTACATGACATATTCCCCAGATGCATTTATTACATTTTGACTAATCAATTAATTCACATTACTTGACATATTCCCCTCCCAATTCAATTAACTTTTATTTATATAGCGCCAATTCACAACAAATGTAATCTCAAGCCACTTTACAACAAAAGTCATTTCAATACAATTATACAAACATTCCAATCAGTTAAAGTTTTCTATGTAAGGAATCCCAGCAGATTGAGATGAGTCATTGATGTGAGGTTGTGCCCGTAGCCTTTATAGAACGTCACCGTAATCAGCTGCTTCCAGAACTTTCATAATAAGTAAAAAGCGTCCACTTGTATGTAAATAAACTTTTAGCTAAGAAGAAGAAGACGAAGAAGAAGAAGAAGAAGACGTTGTAGAAGTCCCTTTTTCCAGCCATTTTTCATGGGATATAGCAAATGTGGAGAAACATATTCTGTCAGATAAGATGAGAATTAAATATCTGATCTTACATCTGGCATACATATAAAACGCCGTTTGAGGTGAAGAACTAACAATGCACAAAAAGGCTGAACACACCAACCCCATTGAGAAACATGATAGTGACAACATCATGCAGTGGGGATAATTTTTCTTCAGCAGTAAAAGTGAAATTGGTTAGGCCTGAGGGGAAGATGGATGAAGCTAAGCACAAGACAAGTCTGGGAAGAAAAGAAGGACAGGGATCGAATTTCCAGCATAGTTGCATAATTCCAGGACAAAAATAAAATAATCCAGAGCTACAAAATTCAAAGCAATTTAATAAATCAGAATGGCCCAGTCAAAGTTCATACCTGATTCCAGTTGAGGATATCTGGCAGGATTTGAAAACTGAGGTTCAGAGATGAGCTCTACTCAATCTGATCGACTTTGAGCTGTTTTTGCCAAGAACGGCCAAACATTTTAGTCCTTAGGGACGCTAAGCTGGTATAGACATACTTCAGAAAGATTTGCATCTGTAACTCAAGCAAAATGTGGTTCTGCACATTATTGAAAATAAATGCACACCAATCTATCCTATTTTTTTATTAAAATGTTTTTTGAAAACAATGTATAATTTTTTTAAACTTCCCAATTATGTATGAGTTACTTTTTGCTGGTCCGTTACCTGAAATTCGTATAAGGATGTGGTTGTGATATGAAAAACAATGTGGAAATGGGTAGGAATACTTCTGCAAGAAACATTATAAAGCAATATTAGGCCTGCTACTGCATAAGAATATAAATACAAAACCAAAATGTTGTGTTTTTAGCTCTGTGGAGCAGTGTTTCCACATGTGTGACAGGATGGTGATCTACTTCTTCATTGCAGCTTCTTACGCCCCATGGTAAACATACTGGCTTACTGTTTGCATGTCTATGTGTGGGTGCGTGTAAATATGATTACCTGTTGATAGGAACTCTGTTTGCAGCTGTGCTCTTATCGGTTCTTCCCTATAGGCTAAACCTTCGGGAGCTGGGTCCATGGGCATGTCACATGCGCTGGTTGGTGTGGGTTATGGCATCTTTTGGAACCACCTATGTCTTCTTCTATCATGAGAGGTTTGTTTGCACACTGACACCTTTACTTGGGTCAGACTAGCTTTTTGTCCAGCCAGTTGATCATTCATAATTTAAATGTGGCAAATATTACCACAGATAGTAAATACTACATCAGGTTGTGTTTTATGTAAAAAGATAAACATTTCAGGCTCTCTCAAATTGTCCGATTTTTAGCTACTAACAAATATGTCAGACTTGCAATGGCTATTATGATAGGTTGAAATACATAAGCTTTCAAATTTACCAACTAACAATACTATACAACTGCCTTTAACATTGCTGAAATCAATTTATGACTTCTGATTTTGTGTGCTGTTAGCAATAATTTTTAGATCTAATTTCTCAAGATCATCTCAAAACCCCAAGCCTTGAAAACTTTCAGTCCTTGTTTGGAAGCACTGCTTGTAAAACTGGGGAACATACTAGGTAATCTTTGACCCCTTCGCTGGCTTCTATTTGGGGCGACTGTGGCTCAGTGGTAGAGTAGTTGGCTTGCATTTGTAGGGTCATAGGTTCAATTCCAGCTTCCTCCAGTCACATGTCGATGAAAGGCACTTAACCCCAAAAATTCTACATCGTCCTACAGAGCCATGTTGGCTATCAGTGTATGAATGTGAGTGTGAATGTGGTCAGTATGACTAGAAAAGCGCTATATAAGTTCAGTCCATTTACCATTCTTCAGGACTGTTTTAAACCAAGATTTAGACTTGATAAGCATTAATGAATTCAAATCAACAAGCTATTATAAGGAGCCTGGCAGGGTTCAGGTGCAGAAATAATTTTAAGGTGTAGGAATCTGTACGCTCGGTTTATTAATCTGGACCCTCGGTTTATTAAACCATGTGCATTCTGCTGGACTTTTCCCAGATTTTAAAACTGAAAAAAGAGCATTATTCCTGTAACTTGTATAAAAGATGACTAAGCTATTCTTAAACTCACTAGTGACCAGGTTTGTTTCAAAAATACATGCACAACAGATGAAATATTTATTTTTATGCAGCTTTGAAGACTAACCAGTTTTGCTATATCTTAACCCAAATTTGCAGCAAGGCTGGAAAATGGCCTAGAAATGCGCCATAAATCACAGCGTATGCCCAACTTGCCCCCCTCCCTCCCTCCAACCCAGAATAAAACCATTGAAATCACTTTAAAATCTATCCTAAAACATACAGGGAGCCAATGCAGAGATTTTAAGACCGGTGTAATGTGCTCCCGCCTCCTGGTTTGATTGATTGATTGATTGATTTTATTTTATTTGACCGTTTTTGTTATAAAATATGATACAGCTTTGCACCATACATCAAAAAAACAAACAAAGTCAGGATAAAACAATAAAGCCCTGGGGCTTATTTTCCATCGAGGTCATTGTTTGGAAGGGGCAGAGTAGATGGCAGCAGATCAATCCTCAATCACCACATCTATACAGATATTACACTTATCTAGACAATATAGTAATAATAAAAAAAAACAATATACTAAGATTGGCATCTAAGCTATTTTTTCAGTGCCAGTTTAAAACCTCCTAAACTTCTGACCGTCTTAATATTTTCTGGTAACCTGGCTTGTTGCTACATATAAAAAGGACTCCTTACCTAAGTTACTCGTAACTCTACGGGGTACAAAATCAGTAGAGCTGCCCCTAATGAAATAGCTGTAAACATCTCTCACTCTATTGCACTGGAGGCTGGTGGTTAAGCCTGGTTGCTGGGCCTCGAGGCTGGTGGTGGAGCCTGGTTGCTTGGCCCGGAGGCTGGTGGTGGAGCGTGATAGCTGGGCCAGGTGATTAGTTGCATGCTGCTGCTGCTCTGTGCACAGCTGCTGTTGATAAAAACCTATTTCAATAAGGCTTGTAATGTAAGGGATAAAACCAGTTAAGAGTCAAAAATCACGCTCAGGTTCTTCACTTGTGAAGGCTCAAAAGACAGTGATCGTAGTTTTGGTAAAAGTTTCCCTCTCTTAGCCTCAGGACCGATAGCTAAATCCTCCATTTTGTCCTGGTTGAGCTGGAGAAAGTTTTCTGCCATCCAGGATTTGATGTCTAAAATGCAGTTAAAAAGTGCATCCATTGACCATGTTTCATCAGGAGACATGGTGATATACAACTGTGAATCATCATTATAACTGTGAAAGTTCACTCCATGTCTTCTGAAGACACCGCCAAGAGGGAGCATATACAGCTTAAGAAACCACTGGGCCTAAAATTGAACCCTGGGGCACACCACATGTGATCGTATGGACCTTAGAGGAACAGGTATCTAAACTTACTGTAAAAGTCCTGTTTGTAAGATATAGTAAGATGTGAATATTTTATGAACAGGACGAGAGAGGCCGATCTGTTTTATAGATCTCCTTCACTGGTGTTTTTATAAATTTTTCAATGTTCTCTGGTAGGAAAGAATGCCGTCTAAGTCGCTATCTGCCAAAAAAATAATTATTCCCATTCCCAGTCTATTTCAGTGTATGCCAGCTCATTGTAGGAATGGAGATTCAACAATATGTAGGGGCTTGCTCATTAAGATTATTGACATGCAAGTTTTTGTCCTCTGATTGACTAACTGCAACATTACTCTTACACTGTCTCTGTTTACTAAAATCAGTAACATGAGACAAAAATGGTGCCGGTTTTAGCCTTAGACGGAGTTCACTACCCAGTTTAGGCAGCATTACCAAACAAGACCGGACTCTGACGTGCTACTGGCCACAGGAGGACTCCACCACCAGAGCTACAGCCTTCGGTAAGCCACACGCCTGCCGCAAGTCAGACAGTTTTTAGGTGCCGTGATCTTCCCTTTTTGCTACTAAATTAATCCTTGATTATTTATTCTCCTCCGCTTAGCAATATGCTTAAATCCAGCGAGCGTTCTCCTCTGATTTGAGCTAACAGTCTGTTCGGAACATGTACGGCCGCACCCCACACACATCGCACTGACAAGCGGGGAGAGCTCACGGCAAGCTACGTAGACCGGCAGATTTAACCAGTGGCAGATTCAGCTGCTGATATAATTTGTGGTTTGAAGCATAGGTTACGTTTGAGGATAGTTAAAAAAAAAACATCTTTGGGTGGATGTGGTCACAGATATTAGCTTATTGGCACGCTGATTGTGCGCCGATTTACGACCACAGATAATTATCGGCCAATTTCCGTGGAAAAGTGTATGATTGGTGTTCGCAGATCACTGCCTTTCATTCCTGATCCCAAGTATTGGTACTGACTTTAATTTTATAGTCTATGTACTGACTATGATGCGCTTACTCTTCCCAGCCAGCAGAGGCGCTGTAGTGTACCCTTCCCCTTCACTCTACTTAGTGCGCATGGCGGCAAAGCCACAATAGCAAACATGTCTGCCGTATGGAACTTTTTTTCAGTCTGTGAGAATGATATTAAGCTTGACTCTTGCAAAACTTACAACGAAAAAATACTTCAACACAACAAATTTAATCCGACATTTAAAGAGTAAACACTTGACGGAGCATGGTGAGTTCTCGAGGCTCACTGCAGAGAATGAAAAGAAGGCAGCTAATACAGCAAGAGTCAGACTGCAGCTACGCTTGGAAACACTCGCCCATATGAGCGTGACAGTCAGAAAGCTAAGCAAATTTCTTAGAGATTGTGTTACTGATATTACATGATTTGAAAAGTGTTCTTCAGTTGACATTTGACTGAATTGGTGCTGCATGGTACTTGCAAGTTTTTGTTAATGTTTTTCTCTTGAAAAAGTAAAACCATGCTTTTTCTAAATTAAGCTCTAAATTAAGCTTAAGCTTCTAAATTCAATTTTTTATTGTTCATTTCCGAATCATGTAACACATACAGTAGCACTCACCATAACTAAATGGAAAATTTACAGCTAAACTATGTGATTGGTATCAGTGATCGGCAATGATCGGCATCTTGGCTGAACGGTATCAATGATCGGCACCCTAAAACCTGATCGGAGCATCCGTACTTACAGGTGCTGGCCAGTAAATTAGAATATCATCAAAAAGTTGAATTATTTCAGTAATTCCATTCAAAACGTGAAACTTCTATACTGTATACTTTCCTTCCACACATAGTGATATATTTCAAGTGTTTATTAATTTTCATTTTTATTATTACAACTGACAGCTAATGAAAACACCAAATTCAGTATCTCAGAAAATTAGAATATTCTGAAAAGGCTCAATATAGAAGACACCTGGTGCCACTCTAATCAGCTGATTAACTCAAAACACCTGCAAAGGCCTTTAAAAGGTCCCTCAGTCTTGTTCTGAAGGCTCCACAATCATGGGGAAGACTTCTGACTTAACAGCTGTCCAAAAGACGACCATTGACACCTTGTACAAGGAGGGCAAGACACAAAAGGTGATTGCTAAAGAAGCTGGCTGTTCGCAGAGCTCTGTGTCCAAGCACATTAACAGACAGGTGAAGGGACGGAAAAAATGTGGTAGAAAAAAGTGTACAAGCTCTAGGGATAACCGCACCCTGCAGAGAATTGTGACGACAAACCCATTCAAAAATGTGGGGGAGATCCACAAAGAGTGGACTGCAGCTGGAGTCAGCGCTTCAAGAACCACCACGAAGAGACTCATGAAAGACATGGGATTCAGCTGTCGCATTCCGTGTGTCAAGCCACTCTTGAACAAGAAACAGCGTAAGAAGCGTCTCGCCTGGGCCAAGGACAAAAAGGACTGGACTGCTGCTGAGTGGTCCAAAGTTATGTTTTCTGATGAAAGCAATTTTTGCATTTCCTTTGGAAATCAAGGACCCAGAATCTGGAGGAAGAGCGGAGAAGCACAGAATCCACGTTGCATGAGGTCCAGTGTAAAGTTTCCACCGTCAGTGATGGTGTGGGGTGCCATGTCATCTGCCAGTGTTGGCCCACTCTGTTTCCTGAGGTCCAAGGTGTATGCAGCCGTCTACCAGGAAGTTTTAGAGCACTTCATGCTTCCTGCTGCTGACCAACTTTATGGGGATGCAGACTTCACTTTTCAACAGGACTTGGCACCTGCACACAGTGCCAAAACCACCAGTACCTGGTTCAAGGACCATATTATATATTCTAATTTTTTGAGATACCAAATTTAGAGTTTTCATTAGTTGTCACTTATAAATATCAAAATTAAAAGAAATAAACATTGGAAATACATTGGTCTGTGTGCATTGCATGAATATAATGTACAAGTTTCACGTTTTGAATGGAATTACTGAAATAATTCAACTTTTTGATGATATTCTAATTTATTGGCCAGCACCTGTATTAGCCGAGATACTACTATATTTAATTGTCATGTTTCAACACAATACTTCAAAGCAAACATTGGGTGAAAAGTAAAACACTACTTACAGCCTGAGAGCTGGTGTTCCACCGTTGTGACGGTACAGATCCTTCCTTTAAGTTCAAGCTCGAGGCAAAGCCAGTACTATAAGTTCCGTAGCCTCTAGCAGCTGCAAGAGGATCAGCTTTCACCTTCAGCGTTGCCAAAAACAACGTTCCAGTGGGCAGTCCAAAGCTAGGTAGGCAAGGCCATGATTGCTAAGTTAGCATTATGACGTATGGTTGATAGGCTTTTTCAAACTCAGGTATTTTCACGTCTCTTCTCTTCATGTAACTGCTTAGGGATTGGAGTTTTGTATAACATTTTCATATGCAGCATGCTTTTAGAACACAGAGTGGCTGATGTAATGAAAAAAACCCTCAGTTTTTCAAAATTTTCAGTGAAGGAGAACTTTAAAGAGGTAAAGGAATTTTTAAATTTCACTTTATAAAGGTGCAAACAATAATCTTTTATTGTTGTGTTAACATAGTTACAATCTGAAGCCACAAGTTTAATCTTGTTTGTCTTTGTGTTCGAGCTCAGTTTGTTTACAAATACATCTCAGCAAATAACCAATTATTCATGTAATGCTACCAAATCTCTTTTAATACGCAGTTAGAAGTGATGATGTTTTTAAGAAGGACTCCACCTCAAATTCTTCTTGAAGCCTAAGACCTTAAGCTACCTCTGATATTCCTATATGTTTGCATGAAAAGTCAAGTAGAAATACGGTTGCCCTAAGTGTTTATGTAGAAGACAACTTCTTTCTTTTTCTTGATAAAATTTAAGCTCCCCTCCAAAATGCTCCTCAGATCGGAACATAAAAGTAGTTAAAAGTAACATGCTTATTCATTTTAGTCAGAAGAATCACACTAATAGTGCCATTAGGTAATTAATAGGGCATTTAGGACACATGAGTCACTGGCTCTACATGTTCTGGTCACATGTTCAAAGGTGTGAATTGAAACAAAGACTTGGGTAGGTAGGTCAGGGCAGCAGAGAAGGTGTTAAAAAGATAAAATCTATTGCCATCTTCTTCTTGAACATCATCAAGGAGTCCAGCTCTTAAAATTAAAATTTCTGGGTGAGTGAGAATCTACACCAGCATATTGATTGACTGATTTTGCAGGAGTCCTGTAACGACTTTTGGCTTAAACTATAACAAAACCACTGGCTCCTTTTTAAACTTCACATATTTATTTCACAATTTAACACCAAATTACTTTGTGAAAGACCATTATAACAGACCAGAAGTTAAATAATATTTTTTCCTATATTCTTTTCTCTTTCAGGTACAAGCTCATGGAGTTGATCTGCTACACAGTGATGGGAGTTTTTCCTGCTCTGGTCATTTTCTCAATGGTGAGGTCTTGTGTGTAAATAAATGCACTGTAATGGACTGTGATGTACTTTGTTGTATTTCCAGTTTCAACATCTTAATCCCTCATGCTTTCTGCCAGCCAGAGCAGTCCGGGTTGTGTGAGTTGCTGGTTGGCGGAGCCTGCTACTGTCTTGGTATAGTCTTCTTCAAAAGTGATGGTATCGTCCCGTTCGCTCATGCCATCTGGCACCTTTTTGTAGCTGTTGGAGCAGCCATTCATTACTACGCCATCTGGAAGTACCTTTATGCCCAGACTTCCAGGCAGGTCCAGACCTCCAGATGACATCAGTGATAACTTCACAGGAATTGACTCCTGTGATTGAGCTGTTTGGGATGGCTGTGTCCAGGTTCAAGGGCAGCTTCACACGGATTAATCTGATTGGAAAAGTACCAGTACATTTGTGTCTTTCTGATCCACCCAACATCAAAGAAGTTCATCAAAAACTAAGTACGCAGTCTTATTTTGATAGGGTTATATAATGATTCTGTCACATAAACTACTGCAAAGGACTTTCAATATCAAAATGTTTACTACTTACAGGTGTTTTTTTATTGATCTACTTTATTATTTAAATCAAGAAAAATTACTTAAACCATATATCCAACTCTCATATTGCAAAATTCGATTATCCCCAAAAATCAAATTAGCAATCCGGCCTGGACATGTACTAGGAAAGCGGCTAAAATATATATATATATATATATATATATATATATATATATATAAAATGTATTATATAGAAGAAAATTACAATGTAAAATGATTTAGTTAAAATTAAAAGCTCAAGCTCTAATTTAAAACAGATGACACTAAACCAGACCGTAGGTTTATCTACTGGAAAAAAAATATAGGATTAGATTCTTTGTCATTCAGGACATGATTATTCTTAATATTCAAATAGAAGCACTTAGTATCCTGAAAATTAAATAAAATTTGTGGATAGTTAGCTGCCCTGCCCAAGTTATTAAAAGAGGAAGGCTTCCTAGGGCATAGATAAAGACAGATGAAAGCTGTTGATTTGCATGATCAACTTTTCACCAGTCTCCTTGCAACAGAGGCAACAGGAAAACGGCTTTTCCAGCTTTTCCCACATTATTTCCGTTATACCTAGACAAAACATCTGCCAGAAAGCAGGCGGTGTCCTCATAAACTTGGTAAGGTCCTGGGGTCCACCAAGAACCATCAGTCACCATCATTGTCCTTTTTAGAGCGAGAGATTCCTACTGTTTTCAGCTTGCAAAAGGTGTCTAAAAGTATTGTTTATTATCATGATTTAAAATGCAGTTCTGTATGTTGTTTGGAGGACCCTGGGAACAAGTGACATATTATTCATGGTGCTACTGCCCTCATCTCAGTTCTAAAAATTATCACACCAACACCCCAATGGTAACTCTACAAGTAACTTTATGGCACAGTAGCTACTATAAGCATGAGGACCCTGGATCTGCCCTGCCCTGCTTTGGCATTACAAGCAGCACAAATTAGGAAATCTTAGGCAGCAACAGACATCAAACCTCACCCACTGGTGCCATCTTGCTTCGTCTGGCAGTAGCATTTTCTGCTGCTGCACATTTAGCTTATTAGAAAAGCTAAAACAAATAACACCAAATAACACCTTAACACATAAACAGCTGCTTTTGTTAGGCTCTTTATGGAATAAATCTCCCAGCTAGAAAGAACTGCATACTACTCCAAATTGCACATATTGGAAGATCTGAGTAGTTGTAAGTTCTTTAGGCTGATGTTCATATGTAAAATGTATATGTCGGAGCTTTCAAAGAAAAGCTATAGGCTTCAGAACCTCAATCTGACTAGCTCATAGTGACCAATTAAAAAAAATAACTAATTGATTATGAACCTTTGAGCACAGTGCCACTTGCCTAGAACTATAGAGTATAGAAAAGTCAGCAATATTCTGTATTCTCTACAGATAATCTCTTTACTGTATCCTTTCCAACTTTTGGTAAGATAGGGAAAGTTTACTCTTTCACACTGAAGTTGAAACATATGGAGGAGGCAGAGAAACCTGCATGAATAAGGGGAATTCACAGATCGTGAAGACACATTATAGTTCAGTTGTAACAGGTGTAAAATTAGCATTGTGATGAGGTAGTCAATAAATCAGCACTTTCTTAAAAACACATGCTAGAGGTTAATAGCACATTTGGGTCATGAAAATCTTCAGTATAAAACAAAGAGTTATACATTCCAGATCAGTTTAAAGGGTATTGGTGATCCTGCTGACCACAGGGTCCTCAGCCCATTTACAATACTACAAAACCAGACATGCAAAGCCTAGAGGAAAAACAGGTTGTTCCTTGCTGAATGGAAAGCCTTTTGCTTTTTTCCTGTGATTCTTTTCTATTTATTCTGACTCCCAAGAAAAACAATGTTTACACAAGGTTTGTTAAAGTAGGGTAAGTCCTACAACATTGTCAGTCTGACAAAACAATAAAATATGTTACCTCAAAACTTTACTAGATTATGTGAATGAACAGCAAATGATATCTTTTATGAAAAATAAACAAACTACAGAGCCACCTTGTGATGAATCTGAGGCCCTCCTTGTACACTTGGACACAGCTGGAATGCTCACTTTGGTTCTTGCTGATGTGATATATCATTGTATTTTCAAGAAATGTCATTTTAATCCAACGATCAGGGGTTAGGTAATACTGTTGGGATAGATTCAGTGTTCAGAGGCTGAAAGCACGCCATTGTCTCAATGTCAACAGGAAGACAGTGTTTACAATTAGCTGCCTTGACTATCATCAGTTAATTTAGCAGTTATAATTATGATTTCCACATGGTGAACATGAATAGTTCATAATTCCAATAAAGTTGTTGACACATAATATTGTTTTTAGCAGTAGTTTTTTGCTTTATTCAGTGAGTTAATGTATTACCAAAATAAGCATGAGTAGAATTATTTATTAATGTATATATAACATTCATTTGTGGTTGTAGCCTTACAGACTAAGCCTGTATGCATCCGCAAACACTTGACATTTTAGATTATGTAGTATATTTACTGAATATTAATAGTTTTTTGTTGTTGGTTAGATTTTACAAGGAGGAATGTCATCCGTATCATTTATACAGAGATTATATTTTCCTGTAATAAGACTGTAGTGTTGAAAATAGGTGAAAACTAGTGACATAGTTGGTCCTAAAACACAAAAATTAGCACTGCCAACAGGCTGAATTACTGCCGTAACTGCTAGCACACGCTACCATGATAAAGAACGTCTCACCTGAAAGGAAACTGAAGCTATAGTACCCTTGAACAATCTGCCCCAATATTAAGGCATCTCAGGAGTGTGTGTGTTACGTACCTGGGTGCAGGTATTTCTATATTTTACTATCTTATGCCCGTTAATCCAAAACCCATGGTTATCAGTGTTTACATATAAATACCTTGAACATATGAAGTATCTATATTTGCTAATAGTCTTAAACTCTGCTTGACAAACAAGCATGTACAGTTTGTTGAATGTGGCTGAAAGACCAAATAGGTCAAGAAATCTAACATTTAAAGGTTTAAGAAATAAGCAACTGATGTTGATCATGTTTCACAGTTGTCACTCAGGATTTTAAAGCCAATTTGAAAAAGGACCACCAAACCTGCTACAGTTGTTTGGATTCTGTGCAACAACTGTGGAATTCTCAGCACAGCTCCATTTGCTTTCTTTCCAACTGTTTTCTACATGTTTTACATGTTTGGTAAAATTCAGACAATAATTAATTTATTATCTAAAGGAGCTAAAACACTCTATCTCTAATTGTTATCTGATTTTGCTTGGTGCCAAACAACAAAAATTCCAACAAAGTGTTACTTCTGGTAAAAATGTGGAAAAAGCGTTAAAGTAAATGTATGTTTTCTCCCAGTAGCATAATCTCACATAGTAAAATAAAGGGGGAAAAAATACTTTAATTTAATCAAATTCAATAGGAATACATATTAATGTGTATCAGTTTTTGTTTTACAAAATTACCATCTCTCCTGAAGATAAATATATATATACAGTATATGTATATATATATATATATATATATATACATATGATTTTTCTTTTTTTTACAAAATTACCATCTCTACTGAAATCATAAAGATAAATATATTCACGACATTTTAATGTATACTTTACCTTATTATAGCAGCTAAGTTGAGGAACCTTTCGATCCTTTTTTCTGCAGTATAAATGTGAGGCTTTATTCTCTTAGCGGCTCTTAAAGATAGGATAGACAATGGAGCATGTTATATAGGTTAGCATATCTGTAGTCAGAGCAAAAAAAAAAAATGAAGTAACAAAAACTGTGACAAATAATCAGGCACAAAGGCCTAGGTTTATCTTAAGATGCTGTTACCATGTTCCTTATCTTGCCTTATATGTTGCAAAGTTCAATTCACTTTTATATACAGCTAATTCACAACAGATGTTATCGCAAGGCACTTTGCAATAATTTTCATACAATTACAAGCTTTACACAAACCTAGTCCTGCCTTTCATGTATTTGAAATGTGTGGGTTTTGCAGCATCAAAATGACTTATGTTGCTTTTTTTCCATATATAAGGATCAGCTGAACAACGGGAAATCATTTTCAATAATTAATAAGTGTGAAAGAGTGATTGGATAATTATTATCTGAATTAATCAAAAAGTGTGTTAAGATGTTATTTTCGCCTTCTTTTTCAAGCATTTGGCATCACAGGGCAAGAGGATCTTCAGAGGACACTACAATGTGATGTGAGATTAAGTAACTGTGGAACAATAGACCAGCTCTACACCCTTAGCAGGGTCTTAGAGGGTCCATGGGAGTTCGCCCAATCAGTCTACATGTGTTTTGTGGTCTTGGAGAAGGCATTTGACCATGTCCCTCAGGGAGTCCTGTGAGGGATTTCCTGGGAATATGGGGTACCAGGCCCTTTGATACGGGCATTTAGGTCTCTGTATGACCCGTGTAAGAGCTTGGTTTGCATTGCCAGCAGTAAGTCTGGCTCGTTTCCAGTGAGAGTTGGACTCCACCAAGGTTGATCTTTGTCACCGATTCTGTTCAAAACTTCTGTGGACAGGATTTCTAGGCGTAGCAAAGGTGATGAGGGGATCTGTTTCAGTGGCCTCAAGATCGGGTCTGAGTGTGAAGCGGCTGGGATGAAAACAGCACTTCCAAATCCGAGACCATGGTCTTGAGCCGCAAAAGGATAGGTTGCCTTCTCCGTGTCGGCGATGTGGTCCTTCCTCCAAAGGAGGAGTTCAAGTATCTGGGGGTCTTGTTCACGAATGAGGGAAAATTTGAGCGAGAAATCGATTGGAGGATTTGTAAGGCGTCTGCAGTAATGCGGGTGCTGTACTGGTCTGTCGTGGTGAAGAGAGAGCTGAGTCGAAAAACAAAGCTCTCGATTTACTGGTCGATCTATGTTTCTACCCCTATGGCCACGAACTCTGGGTGGTGCCCGTAAGAACAAGATGAACAAACGGCTGAAAGGAGTTCCCTCTGTAGGGTGGCTGAGGTCTACCTTAGAGATAGGGTGAGAAACTCAGTAACGTGGAGGGGGCTCAGAGTGGAGCTGCTGCTCCTCCACATCGAGAAGGGCCAGATGAGGTGGCTTGGACATCTGGTCAGGATGCCTCCTAGACACCTCCCTGGTGAGTTCTTCCAGGCACATCCCACTGGGAGGAGACCCAGAGAAAGACCCAGGACATGCTGAAAGGACTATGTCTCTCGGCCGGCCTGGCAACACCTTGGGATTCCTTCCAAGGAACTTGCCCACGTAGCTCGGGAGACGGATGTCTTGGGTTCTCTGCTTAAGCTGCTTCCCCTGCGACCAGACCCCAGATAAGCGGAGGATGATGGATGGATGGATGGATGGATGGATGGATGGATGGATGGACGGACGGACAGACGTTATGCAGTGTTTGGGAGCTGTTGTGTTCATTCAAAAGGACACATCCACATAAATATGTGGCAGGCTGTTGATCTAATTGTATATTATCTAGTATCAAATGCATTGTAAAGTGATGCTTGAACATTCTTTTTCCATGGAATGTTTTTCTGTGCCACTGAATGAAAAAGTAGATAAGTAATAGTGTGGATTAGGTTATTAGCACCACACAGAGTGAAAAGGTAAAACAAACTAACAAAAAAATATCTGATAACTGCAACAGATTTTTCTGTGAGATTATGCTACTGTATACTATTTTCAAACCAACTGACTTATCTTTACCAGAGGTGCTAATATATGTGGAAGACCCTGTCAATCAAAATATGTATCTTGAAAGGGTTTGAATTTGCACATCGATACACTGTGATCAACACTGCTTACAAATATTTGTCATATTCTTTTTTAATCCAACAACATAGATATTATTTGTGCCTTTACAGGCAGTAAATTTCATGAATTTGAAGTTATTTACTATATGACGCATAATCTTTTTAAAACAAACAAAATGGTTCTGACAGTGCAAGTATGAGCTCAATAGAGTTACTGAACACAACACACCTAACATGTTTAAAGTGTATCTCTATATATGTTCAAAAATTGTATTTACCCATATCTCCCTTTTTGACTATAACAGTGCAATTTACAACAAATATAAACCAAGCATTGAATGGATACATTTTAAAGAAAATGTGTGAGAAATGTCTAAACACTGTAAATCTGCAACAATTATGCCTACTCCTTTTTTAAGTAGTAAATATTTCATGGCGATGAACCAATTTCAAATGTATCTCCACAGATGAGTGGAATATTTATGTTTAATGTGGAAATCAATTGGGATGATATATTTAAAGGATGCAAATTTTTACCGTATTCTTGAAAACCGAACAGCTTGTAAGAATTTGTATTCTCAGTTTTTACTGAAGCCTTCAAGATACATCAACCACTGAGTGTTGTATTGTTGCCCTATCATTATCCAGTATTAAAAACACATCCATGAGCAGTTTAACTATTTTACTTGTCTGTCCTTATCCTGATTACAGTATTTATCTCTTTTAGAGATTTTGTGCACATATAAATTTGTATAAATGTCTAAAGTTTTACAAACTTCTCACCTATTAATATTATTTATAGGCTCTTTGTGATTTTTTTCTGCCGAGTGTTTTTAGTACTGCTACTGCTCTCTCCCTGTTCCAGGAAGCCTAATGTATTTTCCCCACAGTCATTGTTCTATAGTTCACAGTTTGGTTATTGTATCTCTGGTGCTTTTTTGTGCTGTGATAAGCCAATTCAATGCCAACAATGCTTTTATCTTTTCTATCTCTGTTATAATAAAAGTGCTTTTTCATTCAATAATTGTTTAACTCTTTCTTTGAATGTTTTGAAACATTGTTTTATTCTATGCATCAATTCTTTACTGTAAAACATGTGTCTGTTTCTTTGTATTTTTTGCACTTGTGGTAAATTTAAAGCTGCAGGTGATTGGAATGTCTCATACCAGCTTTGTATATCTAGACTTGAAAAATAATTGTCACTTTTTCAATGTTAAACAGCTCTGTCAGATTGACTACTGATTTAGGACAGTCATGGGTTGACAGTTTTAGAACTGTGCCATACTCTGTCTTCAGATGAGAGACTGAATAGTTTCCTGTTAGTTGTTCAAAGATGGGATATTGCTTTACAATGCAACACTCATTTAAGCCTATCCACAGCTTTATTCCTGGCCTGTCTGGTGTGTACTTTCATCTTCTTGAAGGTGTTCATTCAGTGGGCCTAATATCACATCTCAGATGCAATCAAAGAACAGGTGTATTTATTCCAACGTGAAATCCCACACTGGGGGACGTTGTTTGAACTGCTATGTAAAAGAAGAGGAGAGAGCTCTGGTTGGCACTAAAACACATTATTTTAGTCTTTAATTTGTGATAATTTCAAAGCTTTTTAGGTGTGACATATTATCAACTTCAAAGTCAAATGTTTTCAATATTCAAAGATATTTAATAAATAAAACATGAGGAGGAACGTTTATAATATTCAAAATATTTTATAAATAAAACATGACGAGGAACGTTTTTAATATTCAAATATATTTAATAAATTATACTTTTAATAAATAAACTTGACATAGGATCGTTACTCTATCTGGTATGACTTGATAAGAATAATGTTAAAAATGTTCAGCTAATTACAAAGGCTGAGTAGTTTTTCTCCAGTAGCAAAATTTATTGAATAACCTCCCAAGCAGTGGCGTTTTCTTCATTTCTTAGGTATATTTTCTACCCTGCTGAGTGACTTTCAATCTGCTAATTGTATTACAGACAGTGTCCGCCAGGGGGAGACCCTTTACCTTGCTTTAAACCGCAGCAGGTGTATCTAGGTGACGAATCGAGCGGAGCTCGGCTGTTTCCGCCGCATTTCGGCAGCGAGGCGGTGTGGATGTGGGAATGCGGTTACCATAGGGCTGTGGGCATTGCTGGACACTCGGTGGAGATGTACGCAAGGGAACAGTGACCCGCCGTGGCTGGGTGTTGTCCAATTTAGCGGGGCTTGTCTCGGGGATGTGGAGAGGGCGGAGAGTCGTCGCTGGGAACGGGGTACTAGTGTCTGTAGACCCCCTTCCATTTTTGTAGGGATTTTTTTTTACCTTTGTACGGGGGGAGAGGGAACGCGAGAGAAGCCAAGGATTCCCCGGCAGCACCATGGAGCCACGCACTGCAGACAACGTGAGTACTTTAAGGCAACAGACGCTCCGAGAGCTCCCAGGGGAGTGCGTTGCTGAAGCACACAACTTTTCCATGACCTAACCTAATTATTTTTTAAACAGCTCGCACCTCCAAGTTAAATCAAATAAATATACATATTTTCATTTTTTCGGTGTTACTGAGGTATTTAGACTAATTAAATAATAGTGTCGAAAATGAGCCGGTGTACAGTCATTAAGCACACCTGCTGACGGTCAGGGGCCGCGCCTAACGGCGACTCAGTGGATTAATTTCTGTGGATTTTCTGCTGCTTTTTGTTGCTAAGGCGGTTGCTACGGACGACCAGCGAGTCCGAAGTCGTAAACAGACAGACTAACACTGAATAACGGAGCAGACCCAAATTGAGTTCAATAGTTTTAGTTCTTCCTGGATGGGTGTGTACTGTTAAATCCTGACCTTCTGGTGATGAACACAAGGGCAATCAGGAGGTCAACATACCGTATTATAGTTACCAAATTGGTCTCAAATGTGTAATTGTAAAACATATCTTACTCACTATTTTTTCTTACTGTGTGTAGACACAGGAGGGGTTTCCTGGGATTGATTTAACTGCAGCCAAGTGGCCAGATTACTGTGGATTAGGCGGCATTTAAAATAGTCACGTTATCCCGGCACTTCTTAGAGTCTGCTACAACATCTGTTCAGTTTGACCCACAGATGCTTCCAAAAATGTATTTTATGCATCTTAAGAGTATACAAGGGGTACTACATTTTGGTGCAAAAGGATCAGGTGGTAAATTTATAAAACATGTGCTCATAATTTGTATTCTGCACTTCTTCATTACAGCTTTGAGAGGTGAGTTTGGGTATGTCTCTAGCAGCTTTCCACATCTAAAGACTAATGTTTTTGCACACATATTCCATGCAAAAAAGCACAAAAGTCGGACAGATTGAAGATGGAGAATATGGAACATCTATGAGGACCTAATTTAAAGATATGCCACATAAACGCAGTTGGATTTAACGTGCTGTAAAAGATGAAAATAAAAATGAATGGCTTGCATGTTTTTGATGTCACTGCTCCAACCCCAGCTGAATTACCTACTTAGCATGCATCCAGTTGTACAGAGGTCTTAACCAGTGATTTGCTTTCAGATATGTTAAATCAGGGAAACATGCAGCACTTATCAGGACTGACTTTGGGCTCCACTGTTTTAGATCAGTTTTGACCTGAATAAATACAGATGATTTATCCAAACCAATTGGACTATATTTAGAAAAGGTTATTCCCCTCTTTACTTAATAATTGTTCTACCACCTTTAACGACAAGAACTACCATCATGGCTTTCTAATAACTAGAGATGTTCCGATACCATTTTTTTCTGTCCAATACCGATTTTGATACATGGGCATGAGGTATCTGCGGATACCGAGTACTGACCCGACTGTGTCGTTTGCTGCTCTTACCCTTCAAGGAAACAAACCTGATGCAGAGCCAAATGCTTTATAAGATTGCTACTGTTAGATTTAGCACCATTTATACCACCTCTGGAAACTTCAGTCCTGCATATTAGGCAATATGATTTGCATCCTAGCACATGAAACAGCCATCACGCAAGATTTTATGACTGCCTGTGTCAGTTTGTGGTAGGGTTGGGCAGGAAAAAAAATAATGCATGGTATTAGATTGTGTTTACACAAAAACAACTTGCCAATACTGATTAGGGCTGCACGATTATGTCCAAAAAAATAATCACGATTATTTTGATCAATATTGTAATCACAATTATTAATCGCGATCATTCATCCAGTCCTGTAAAATATCTATTTTTATTGCTCCAATTATAACCTTTTAAAAATGTAAAAAAAAATTGTGAAAAATAAAACTTTATATCAGAATAGATTATTAATAATGCAAAAAAAAACTAACAAAAACAAACTCATATACATATATTTAAAAGTACAATCTAAATATGTTATTGCAGAGTGCAATCTCAAAGTGCAATTTATGGGAAACAATTACATCTTATACAGAAAAGGCCTTTGACCTTCCCTGCATCCAAATCTTTAGTATTTACTATATGCTACGGAGCAGCTATTACTCACCTGTTAATGTAATACTGCATAGCAAACGATCGCGTAATAGGCATGAAATCAGACATACTGCTCCACCATTTTGCATGTCCTTTGACCCATATGACTTCTGTTGATCCAGATGTTTACTTTACGTTCGCCTGTGGTCCCGTCATCCTCTAGCTGTTATTTTGTCTGGTATGACTTAACAACTTAAATGTTTAATCAGTCAAAAAACAATTACAGTAATCAGTAACATCACTACATTTATATTTATCTGCAGAAACTGCGGCGGTATCAATGGTTGACAGTTCGTCTGTAGCCATTTTTAGCTAGGTCCTTCTTTTATGATTTCGGGGTGTCCGCTGCATTGTGGGATAGCGTAGCATCCACCGGCTGCTTACTGTGGCGGTAGTACACTTTCGGGAACTTTCTGCTTATTAGTCAGATCCATAATGGAGATTTGGATCTACTACTTTGCTCAAATACTCCTTTTCACCTGATACGTAGCAAGCGTAGTGCAGCCATTATGAGTGCTGAGTGGCGTGTGCGCGGTTTTTATTTGGTCAGCTTAATGAAGCTTTAGCCATGCGTTTGCCTCCTGGTGGTTGGCAGACTATTGGTTGAGGCAGTGTATGATGAAGAGGCATGCAAAAAAAGAAGGTATCTGTGAGTATTTACTACTTACTTTAGTACTTATATTGGTATCGGCCCAACCCTACTAATAACAATCAGTGATCCTTTAGCATTGCTTTGGAGGATTTGATTTCACTCTTCTTTGCAGAATTGTTTTTGTTTTAGCCCCATTGGATAGTTTATGAGCATTAACACTCAATTCAAGGTCATGCTACTGCATTTCAATATAAATTGTGCCTGTACTTGGACTTGACTTAATTAAAACCTTCAATTTGGAGCCATTTAAAGGTGGAGTGCTTTGGATCAATATCCAAGTCATCCAGGTCCTGAAGCAGCAATCAAGTTTTTGCCCAGATTTTATTATTGTCGAATGAGGAACATTTACCTTAACTGAGGGACATGTGGTGATTTCAATTCAAAAATTGTTTATTGATCCCTGAAGGAAATTAAGTATTGTATTTAATTTTTAAGAAGTTGTTGTAGATCATGATGGCTGTGGGGAGGAAGGATTTCCTGTTGCAGTCTAGTATCGTAAAGAGGATGCTCAGGGTTGTCCATTATTTTCTTGATTTTATGAAAAATCCTTTTTTTTTTTTTTTTTTTTTCATCCTCCTCAGTTTTCCCCAGAACAGAACCAGCCTTCTTCATCCGGTTGTTGAGCAGTTTTAAATCTCTGGCTGTGATGCTGTTACCCCAACCGAAGATGCCAGAAGAGATTATACTCTTCACACAACAGACTTGGAGAAGATATGCAGCATTTTTGCTGCAAACCTTGAAGGACCTAAGCTTCCTTACAGCCTGCTCTGTGCCTTCTTGTAGATTGCTTCACTGTTCAGTCTCAAGTCCAGTTTGTTATCAAGGTGAATTACAGGGTATTTATATTCCTCAACCGCCTCCACTGTTTCTTCCACATTCAAGGTAAGACGGTTGTTTCCACATCATGCTACAAAGCAGTCCACTAGCTCTCTCTATTCAGCTTCTGTTACACACAGTGAATGCAGAGTCATCTGAGTATTTCTGCAGATGACAGGTCTCTGTCTTATACTTGAAGTTGGAGGAGTACAGAGAGAAAAGGAATGGTGAGAGTACGGTCCCCTGTGGTGCTCCTGTGCTGCTGACCACCTGGTTTGACACACAATCCTTTAGTCTCATAAACTGTGAGATAGTCGTTCAGTACATTTATATGCACATCTAATTTCTGCTTTTAGCAGAAATCAGACTTATGGCTTAGCAGAGTTGAGGGTTGAGTCCCAGTTTACATGTCACTCAGAAAATTGAATTAAATGAAGTGCATTTCACTCCATGACTTTAGATGGTGACATGCACCCTTTCGTGCTGACATTCTCGCCTTGGACTCGAGTCACACAGAGAGTAGACAAATGGTAAAGTGAGTGAAGCAGAGAGAGTAAAAGCAGGATGTGCACAATGAACAAGGAAATGGACAACAACAGTGCAGCAGCACAGAACATTTTGTGGGTACGGCACTGTTTGATTCTGTTACACTTGTAGTTGTTCCCGCGGTTCTTTTCACTTCCTGAAATGAGAGTGCCAGGGCTTCTAAAAGCTCGGCTAGTGGTGACAGGCACTTACATGCAGAGAAATTTGATTCTGTATAGCTTTGTCCGACTTCTCAAAGTCCAGTTCGGTTCGACCTAAGTCGAGCTAAGGTGTATACATTCATTTCGAAAGTCGAATTTCTGTCAGACTAAAGCAATAATTCAAATTTCTCTTGCTGCATGTAAACACACTGATTAATCTAGACAGTTTTTGAGGCATTCACCTGTGTCTTCAGGACTTTCTGACAAAGCAAATGAGTCTGAATTGTGTTAAATGCACTAGAGCAGTATTTCTCAAACTTTTTACAGTGGGTACCACCTGAGAAAATGTAGAGCTTTACAAGTACCATGATCATGACCAACTTAAACATACAATAGAGAAGGCTTACTCTTTTAATTATAGACAATTAACAAAGTAGGCTTATTGACTCCTAATAAGGATTTTTTATTGGTTATTGTTGCCAGCCACAGGCACACTGTGTGTGAATTATATATCTTTGAATTAATTTTTATTTCAAAAAATATTTAGAACTTTTTAAGTACCACTAAGGAGATCGTCATGATGTGGAACGTCAGAAAAATATTGTTTTAGTCGTTTATGATGGATGGGTAGGTTTTCTTTGGTACTGGAACAAGACAGAATGGAACCTTCTCCCAGGTGAGGCTAAGGTTGAAGAGGTGCTGCAGAATCCCTCAGAGTTGCTCTGCACAGGCCTTCAATACTCTAGGGCTGACGCCATCTGGACCTGCAGTCCTGTTCCGGTTCAGTCTCTTCAGCTACATCTTGAATTGACTTCTAGAGACCTTTTTTTTTTTTAATGCATAAAGTATTGCAAAAAAAAATAAAAATACTAAAACGCCTGACGATTCTTAAAAAGCAAAGATAGACCTGCAATAGAAGGAAACGGTCTGCACTGCAAAAAATGTCCATCTAATCTAGTCAAAAAAAATCTGGTTTTCAGATAAAAAGTATGTTTGCTCCTGTTTCAGGACTTCTATACTAAGCAAGAGCAGAAGTTATTAGATTATTAATTCTTGGGCCACACACCGCCATCGGAGGCGCTAGGCTGCTCTCTCCCACCGGATGTCGGCCAAGTGAACCTATAAATAGGACTGCCCCTTCCTGTTGAGCTTCCTTCTGAATCTACCTCTGGCCAGGGAGCAGCAACATAAACTTGCTCCAAAGGAACCCAAAGACCACTCCAGGTGAATCTTAAACATTGACAAACGAAGACATTGGTCCCAGAGCCCGACGCTACCTCTGAGTTTTAGGCCGCCGAAGGGCTTCAAGACTGAACGAGTGGAAGCCACATGTGCCTGACCACAACCAGCAGAAGCCGCATTCATCCGCTGCCACAGAGCCAATAAGAATTGCCGCTCTGGAAAGCTGCCAAAAGGTGGATGCCGGGGACGATCGCCAAGCAGCCGGAGCCACAAGCCAGGAGCTTTACTGCTGCTAACCAGATCGGAGCCATTGTTAGGTGCTAGGCTAATGTTGCCTCACCCCTCTTTCGTCATCGACACGCAGCAACTCGGAGACTTAATCGTTTAAAGGTCTGTTTGGGCAGAGGCAAATTAGTTTTCATCTGCTATCTTTGGGTAATAGAGGCCTTTCGGTCTAAAACTTTAATCAGCGTTTTTAAAAGACTTTTTCCCATGGGTCGTTTTTAAATCCTGCAACTTGAGCTACTCAGACAGGAGTTTTCCTTTTTTAATTAATGTTTAATAAATGTATTTGAGCCACTCTTAATGCCCCACCTGCGTCGCAGAGAACTAAAGCTCAACAAGCCAACGTGTCTGGTTAAGCCGGCGTTTCATAAACAAAGATCGCTATTAACGGTTGAAACAGAACTCTGTTTTAAAATAGATTGTTTAAGAACAGAAACTAATCTTATTAGCCATGTTTGAACTCCCCTTATTTGATCAAAATATGGGAATTAGGTTGTTGACTGTCGTGATCAATCCATGAATTAAGTAATTTTCAAAGGTTTAATTACTCTAATCCAGATAATTTTTAACCATAACATGTCTTAATCCAAAAAATGTTTTGTTTTCTTACATTGCTCATTGGTTTAGAGGTAAGCCATTGGTGCTAAATTAAATACAATTAGTGAAACTAATTTAGCTTTATCCCAGCATCTGCAGATCAAGCCTTCCTTCTTAAAACATCCAAATTCATCCAGAACTGACATAAGAATCCATGGTTTCTCATTTTATTACATTATTCATCTTTTGTGTTCCTTTATTTTAACCATACATTTATTTTTAATCAGTAGTGTGTTCTTTTATTACTAGTTTGAGTGATTAAATGTTTTTATTATTTCTTTTGTGTAAATCTTTTGTTTGGAAAGTAACAGTTGTCATTTCTTGTTCAATACACACACATTGCAAGGTGTATGACCTCTAGACGCTAAAGAATTAATTCCTTCAGAATTATGAGACTGAAATAGAAATTTGGCTATTAAAATAGTTCCTGATAGAATCAGGTGGTGCCCCGAATAATAGTTTCCCACAAATTAACTTTGACTGCCATAAGCAGTCCTTTGACTATTCATAGCCAAATAGTTATATTTTTATTTAATATCTGCAACATTTTCTTATTTAGAGAATTTCTTATTTTGAGAATTTTCACCAAGTACAAATTGTCTTGTTTCATTGGCAGATCATTTCACTTCATTTAAGACGCTTTAGGCTACCCAAACCGTCAAAATACTTGATTATACTCTGAAGATTCTCAAAGTGAAATAATCTACCAATGAAATAAGACATTTGCACTTGGTGAGGTCATCTCAAAATAAGACACTTATTCTCTAAATAAGATTAATAATCTAACACCTTTTGCTCTTGCTTTGTATATAAGGCCATGTCCGCACGTAGCCGAGATTCTTTGAAAACGAAGATTTTCTTCCGCTCCTTAAAAAAAAAAAAACTCCATCCACACATAACCGGATAAATGCGTTTTTCAGCACATTCGTAGACGTGTCAAACCTGTAGGGGGCTGTAGTTCTCCCAAATCCTATCCTTTCAGAGTAACTTTCTTTCCTATATCTTCAGTACGCAGCAGTCATACAGCTTGTAAAAGCAATCAAACAAAACACACTTTAAAAATGGATGATACCAACACAGCTCTGAGCGCATAAATGCTGTTTTTGAGAGTAAAAACAGGTCGCACATGTAATGTTGGACCATTTTTTTATCGCGGATAGTGATGTTACGGTTCTTAAAACTCTGTTTTCGGCCGTCCACACGCAGATACTGAGAAAGGAAAAAACGCAAATCTCCAATTTCGCCGGAGTTTTTAAAAAGATTTGTGCCAAAAATCTCTGTTTACGTGTGGATGACTGGCCAAACTGTAGAAAAATATCTCAGTTTTGTGAGATACCCGGCTACGTGTGAACAGGGCCTAAGTCTTAGAACAAGATCAAAAATTATTTTTTAGCTGGAAACAAGATTTTTTTACAAGGTTAGATGGACAGTTTTTGCAGTGTATAAAGTTGAGCAGTTTCCCTTCCTTTTTCATTATAGCCTATTGGGCAAGTTACAGCCATTACTTACTCCAAACCAGTCACAAACTCAGTCCCATGCATGCTCAATTATCCAGTCCTCTCTCCTCTTAAACCACGAAGCAGAGCAAATGACAACTGCAAAAGAAGTCGCAGCAAGGAGCGGCAGAGAAAAACATTTTCAGTTCACCAGCAGGTACATGTTTGGTCCCGTTTTTTGAACTGAGACCCTTCGCACATTAACAGTAAATGTAACAATAATTTAAAAAATGAAATACAGAAAATGCAATGGTCTGCAACACTGTCTGGACCAGGACTCCACCGGCTCACTGCAGGCAGTGTTCTGCAGAGATGGGCACAATACATCTGGGCCGCACTGCTAACAACACCTGCGGCTCTTAAAACATCTATCTGGTTCTCCACCATGTCCTCGGAACCAAAAACGCCTTCAATAAAAAACAAAGTGGGTGGAAAGACCTGCTAGCTTCAACACTTCGTTACTGGACTGGGCTCCAGTGTTTAGGGCTCAACTGGTTCTTTCACAGCTAAACTGCGAATAAGCCTTATTGACCCTGTTTTTTGTTTTTTTTGTTTTTTTACACACAAACTAAACCATAGAGCCTTTGATAAAATAAACTCATAAAATGTTTAAAGATTAAAAATACAGCAAGATAGGCCTTCAGTTTAATTTCCTAACATACTTGAAATTGTGTGTGTGAGTGTATGTGTGTGTGTGTGTGTATGTATGCGTGTGTGTGTGTGTGTGTGTGTGTATATATATATATATATATATATATATATATATATTAGGCCTGGGCGGTATACCGATTCATACCGAAAACCGGTGTTTATTTTCGTTATATGAATTTTTAATACACCCCTATACTGGTGAATAGATCAGAAAACTTCCGGAACGTTTAATGAGGGGAAGTGTTTCAGCCAGGACCGATTTCACTGCTACGTGCTCATCAACATGTAGAAAGTAAAGTTTTTAACTAAGTAAAGCTGCTGGCAGTAGCGAAACACACAATTCTGATTAAGTTATTCCAAAAAAGATGAGTCACGTCTATAGTTGAAAAAGTTTATCGGCTTAAAATGTCAAACGAGAACCGAACGGCATACCTTTTACAAACGCTATTGAGAGTAACCAGTAGGGGGAGAAGTACATAAATACTAAAATACAAAATACTAAATACCGTTAAAAACTGTTATGTTTTTTAGAAATACCGTGATTTTATATATATATATATATATATATATATATATATATATTTCTCCCTCAGGGGCCACTTTATTAGGCTCACCTGTCCAACTGCTTTACGCAAATTTCTAATCAGCCAATGACATGTCGGAAACTCTGTGCATTCAGACATGTACAGGTGCTGGCCAGTAAATTAGAATATCATCAAAAAGTTGAATTATTTCAATAATTCCATTCAAAACGTGAAACTTGTACATTATATTCATGCAATGCACACAGACCAATGTATTTCCAATGTTTATTTCTTTTAATTTTGATATTTATAAGTGACAACTAATGAAAACTCCAAATTTGGTATCTCAAAAAATTAGAATATTTTAAAGGCCAATGAAAAAAAATGTTTTTTTTTAAATGTTGGCCAACTGAAAAGAATGAACATGAAAAGAATGTGCATGTATAGCACTCAATACTTAGTCGGGGCTCCTTTTGCCTCCATCACTGCAGTAATGCGGCGTGGCATGGACTCGATCAGTCTGTGGCACTGCTCAGGTGTTATGAGAGCCCAGGTTGCTCTGATAGTCGTCTTCAGCTCCTCTGCATTGTTGGGTCTAGCGTATTGCATCTTCCGCTTCACAATACCCCATAGATTTTCTATGGGGTTAAGGTCAGGCGAGTTTGCTGGCCAATCAAGGACAGGGATACCATGGTCCTTGAACCAGGTACTGGTGGTTTTGGCACTGTGTGCAGGTGCCAAGTCCTGTTGAAAAGTGAAGTCTGCATCCCCATAAAGTTGGTCAGCAGCAGGAAGCATGAAGTGCTCTAAAACTTCCTGGTAGACGGCTGCATTGACCTTGGACCTCAGGAAACAGAGTGGGCCAACACCGGCAGATGACATGGCACCCCACACCATCACTGACGGTGGAAACTTTACACTGGACCTCATGCAACGTGGATTCTGTGCTTCTCCGCTCTTCCTCCAGACTCTGGGTCCTTGATTTCCAAAGGAAATGCAAAAATTGCTTTCATCAGAAAACATAACTTTGGACCACTCAGCAGCAGTCCAGTCCTTTTTGTCCTTGGCCCAGGCGAGATGCTTCTTACGCTGTTTCTTGTTCAAGAGTGGCTTGACACACGGAATGCGACACCTGAATCCCATGTCTTTCATGAGTCTCTTCGTGGTGGTTCTTGAAGCGCTGACTCCAGCTTCAGTCCACTCTTTGTGGATCTCCCCCACATTTTTGAATGGGTTTGTCGTCACAATTCTCTGCAGGGTGCGGTTATCCCTAGAGCTTGTACACTTTTTTCTACCACATTTTTTCCGTCCCTTCGCCTGTCTGTTAATGTGCTTGGACACAGAGCTCTGCGAACAGCCAGCTTCTTTAGCAATCACCTTTTGTGTCTTGCCCTCCTTGTACAAGGTGTCAATGGTCGTCTTTTGGACAGCTGTTAAGTCAGAAGTCTTCCCCATGATTGTGGAGCCTTCAGAACAAGACTGAGGGACCTTTTAAAGGCCTTTGCAGGTGTTTTGAGTTAATCAGCTGATTAGAGTGGCACCAGGTGTCTTCTATATTGAGCCTTTTCAGAATATTCTAATTTTCTGAGATACTGAATTTGGTGTTTTCATTAGCTGTCAGTTGTAATAATAAAAATGAAAATTAATAAACACTTGAAATATATCACTATGTGTGGAAGGAAAGTATACAGTATAGAAGTTTCACGTTTTGAATGGAATTACTGAAATAATTCAACTTTTTGATGATATTCTAATTTACTGGCCAGCACCTGTAGACATGGTCAAGACGATCTGCGGCAGTTCAAACCGAGCACCAGGTGATTTAAGTGACTTTGAACGTGGCATGGTTGTTGGTGCCAGACGGGCTGGTCTAAGTATTTCACAAAGTGGTGATCTACTAGGATTTTCACAAAAAACATTTCTAGGGTTTACAGAGAATGAACCGAAAAAGGGAAAATATCCAGTGAGCGGCAGTTCTGTGGGCGAAAATGCCTTGTCGATGCCAGAGGTCGGAGGAGAATGACCAGACTGGTTTGAGCTGATGGAAAGGCAGCAGTAACTCAAATAACCACTCGTTACAATCAAGGTATGCAGGAGAGCAGCTCTGAACGGATAACACATTCAACCTTGAGGCAGACGGGCTACAGCAGAAGAGGACCACACCAGGTGCCACTCCTGTCAGCTAAGAACAGGAAACTGAGGATACAATTTTCACAGGCTCACCAAAATTGGACAATAGAAGATAGGAAAAATGTTGCCTGGTCTGATGAGTCTCGATTTCTGCTGTGACATTCGGATGGGTCAGAATTTGGCGTCAACAACATGAAAACATGGATCCACCCAGCCTTCTATCAGTGGTTAAGGCTGGTGGTGATAGTGTAATGGTGTGGGGGACATTTTCTTGGCACACTTTGGGCCCCTTTCTACCAATTGATCATCGTTGCAACGCGACAGCCTACCTGAGTGTTGTTGCTGACCATGTTCATCCCTTAATGACCACAGTATACCCATCTTCTAATGGCTAGATCCAGCAGGAAAATACATCATGTCACTAAGCTCAAATCATCTCAGACTAGTTTGTTGAACATGAAAATTAGTTCACTGTACTCAAATGGCCTCCAGTCACCAGATCTCAATCCAATAAAGAACCTTTGGGATGTGGTGGAATGGACGATTTGCATCATGGATGTGCAGCCGACAAATCTGCAGCATCTGCTTGTTGCTATAATGTCAATATGGACCAAAATCTCTGAGGAACGTTTCTAGTACCTTGTTGAATCTATGCAACGAAGGACTATGGCAGTTCTGAGGGCAAAAGTTCTGAAGGGTCCAACCCAGTACAAGCCTGGTGTACCTTATAAAGTGGCCGTGTGTGTATATATATATATATATATATATATATATATATATATATATAATTATACAATTTAAAAAAAAATAATTTTAAAATCTAAATTGCTTGAGAATTATACGAATTTGTAAAGTTCAAAATTCTGTTGTTTTTGAAACTGTTAGATGTTTGATTTTTTTGTTTTGTTTTGATTTTTTGATTTTATTTTTATTACTTATTTTTTCTCATGTAATTTATTAAGCTTTTCTCACAGCTCCATGTAAAATATGTCCTGCGGTGTGACATGACATTACTATAAAATTCAGATATTTAAATAGTATTAATTTCAAATACAAATCAGGTATGTTTTAAGTTTAACAGGTATTCTTAAAGAATGATCATTAAAATTCTGGATGTATTTTTTTTCACAGCTATTGTTCAATTATATTCTTTACTTGTGCCCTCTTTTACCACTCACTCTAATGGAAATAATGTGTAAAATGAGAAAAAATATTTGAAAATGTTTATTATTTTTTATATAGTTATATCATTCAATGTTGTCAAATGCAAATAATTATTTAATCTAGTTAACATAGTAGAAGCTGTTTAATTGTCTTTGAAGTGATGTCACACCACAGGATATCCCGTCAAACCACAGGACGAAATGAGGCACTGCATGAACATTTATGGTGAAGTTTATTGAATACTTTTGTAACAAACAAATTCATTCGCATCTCTATTTCAACATTAATGAAAATGCAACATATCAGTACAATCTTATTGTTATAGTGTAGAAGTTTAGGCTTAAAACATAGTGAACAAGACATATTAAATAATTAGCATTTTGGAGGCGTCAATACAGACCCAGCAATAATGACCATTCAGTTATATTTTTTAACTTAAAAGACTAAACAAATATTCTTTCTAAGGAGAAAGTCATTAAAACTATGCTAAAATAATTAAGATCATGTTAAAATCATCAATTCAGCTCTTTTAACATAGATTTCAGTGAACAAGAGAAATCATAAAATTCTACCTCCTTGTCCTTTCTTTGCGCATTTCTAAAAAAATCACTCGAAAAACATGATCAGTGACCGTTAACATGCACATACAACATATATATATATATATATATATATAAATATATATTATGTATAATGAAGACGTATACATTTTTACAGTGAGAGTTTTAAAAGATTACTCAAGCTTACACAAAGTAATCTAAGAAACACTTTAGGCATGTTTTTAAAGATGGAATGACATAAGAATGTGATGAAAAGCTTTAAAAAGTGGAATTTGCATGCCACCTCTCCTTTAAGTATTTGTTTGAAATAATTTGTAAAAAACACATTTTATGTGCCTTTCCAAATACCGTATTTGAAGGGAGAGAATGTAGAGGCCGTAGAGAATATTCATGTTTTTAAGAACAGGCTCAAGACTTACTTTTAGTCTAGCTTTTAACTGATTCCTATTTATTCAGCCTGTTTAGCTGCATTGCTAGTTTTATTAATTAATTAATGAATTAATTTTAATTAGGGGTGTGCGATTTGACGATTTAAGACCGTGAAGCGATCTACACGTGTGACGATCTGTCATTTTTGGGAGATCGTTTTATCCCGATTCACAGTTCTGCTACTGTATTTCTGCCTCTGTCCGCTCTCTCTCCCTGCTCTAAGCAAATTACCCCCCGCCCCTCTCCTCCCTCCCCTTTTGCATGTGCGCAACCTGTAAACAAGCATGGCGTTGCCAGGTCTAAGAGCATAAATGACGTCTTCGGTCCGAAGTCAAAGTCGTCATCCGTTGAATGGAACTGGTTTGGTCTTTTACCAGACGACCAAGCGCAAACAAACATAATTTTCAAAGTTTGCAAGGAGAGCGTCAAGGCAAGTGATCGCAACATCTTGAACTTGTTTAATCACTTGAAGAGAAGGCATCCCAAACAATACAATGACCGTCTGGCAGCAGCGGTAGCTAGCGCTTCTTCTTAGTTCAGCAAGCGCTAGAAAAACTAATCATAAAACTTACCCCCTACAACACAGACGGCAAAGTATCCGTGCAGTTGTCCAGCTGCTTTTTTCCCCCCAAACACCACCATTCCACAAATGTATACGCTGATTGAGCAGAGAGTGCCAGGGAATATTAACAATATGTTTGGAATGATGGAAGTATAATTATAACTGCTTACATTATAGTATACCTTCATTATCTTATTTAGCAGCAGCACCTTGTATACCGTTGTGGTTTTACACTACATTGTTATCACTTACGTTTTCTTTAGGCAGTATTATGTGTGCCTGTTTATAATATCAGCATTCTGCAAAAAAACATTTGAACCAGTTAAAGCTGCATTTACCTTGTTGTATGAGGATTATTAATTGGTGTATTATAGATTGCACAATACATCTTGCACATATGTGCAGCTGCATGTTAGTCTTTTATCTTAAAATATTAGATTTGATTCTATTTTCTGAATATCATATTTTTAAACTAAAATAAGTTAATATTTGCTTTCTGTTTTAGTAGACAAGTCAGCATAATTTTTTTTATATAATTTAAATATGTTCATGATTTAGATGTATTTTTCATTGAGGTTATTTGAAAAATAAAAAATATTTATATATTGTATATACATACAGTGTATGTATAGTTTCATTCAGAACTTTCTGTGCATTTCTATGATCTTTGGTGTGGTAAAGACATATCAGTATTTTAGCCCAGTGTATTTAATGTTTCTCTTCTTTAATGTGTAATTTAAGGTTTTTGGTGATCATTTAAAAATATCGGGACAAAATAGAAATCGTGATAATTAGGGGTGCAACGGTACAGGTAGCCCATGGTTCGGTCCGTACCTCGGTACTTGGGCCACGGTCCACGGTACAGTTCGGTACATGTTGGCGCAGCTGGTAGCGCAGCTCACCTCACAGCTAGAAGGTCCTGGGTTCGATTCCTGCCGGGGACGCTGTGTGTTTGTTCCTCCATATTCTCAGCACCCACACCCTGGGTGGGGTTGGCAAAAGGGCCTTTCTGTGTGGAGTTTGCATGTTCTCCCCGTGTTCCCTTGAGTAGTTAATGTGAGCTACTCCTACAAAAACATGCATCAGTTCTGGGCTATATACTGCCTCCTCCTGGCTGACCGAGGTGCCTGAGGGGTTGGAGAGGATCTGGCTGGAATAGTGTGATCCTTCCACACGCTATGTCCAGCTGGGGGAACCCCACCCCCTCGGGTGACAAAATGGGCCTGCTCACTCCTCAAGCAGGAAGGAGGCTTGAGCTTCAGTGCGGGGCCCTCCTGTGGTCAGCAGACGGAAGGACTGTACTTAGGTAGGAACACTGGGGTGATAATGATGGGAAAAAAACGTGGGATTAAAAAAAAAAGATGTTTCTTTTTAAATACCTTGAAATGACATCTGTTGTGTTATATAAATAAAGTGAATTTAATTTAGGGGTGTTTAAGCATTCCAAAAAATGGGCTAAAAACATAAATTAACTTTGCATCCATATTGATTGATTACAAGAGATATGAAAAACATCTTGATGTTTGATCATGGGATATTTAACTGTCTTCTACTTTACATTTTTTCCTTCCCCCAGAGTAAAAGGTGACAGTGAAATGACATGCAAATCACCTGAGTGGGAACAATTACCTCTGCTGCACAAAGAAGTCAATGCCTAACATTAAGGTACATTTTCTCATATTACACATGTTTTTCTGTTCATCACAGTATGATCAGGATGGATTCATTTTGCATAGTAGCAGGATTAATGTACAGTAAATATCACAGCAAGTGATAACCCCTTGCATTCATGTCTTCTTTTGCCTATCAGATTTTGAGTTTGTGAAGCCAACAACGACATCATCATGTTCTACGGCTCCTCCTCTGGGGCCAGCATGTCCCTGCCATCCAAGAGCCGCCTAAAGCGCCAGAGCAGAACATTTACCCAGGTATGTAAACATAACACCTATATTCAGTTTGTAGTTTAAAAACACCTTGTAGGTTGAATAAGTCACATTAAGTAACTGTGACAAAATGCAAGAATAAGGCACAGCTAAGTTGGCTTTCATACTAAAGGGTTGTTTAAAGGTACTGTATTGTGCTATTTTACAGCTGTCAACTTCTGGAATAGACAGTTAAACAGCTTGTTTCTCTATAAACCTGCCTCCTGCTAGTGATGTCACTAGTTGAACAATCAGTCGTTTTCTAGGAGAGGGAGGGGCAGCTGCTCAGAAAGTGGAATTCAGGAGGATTACTCAGATACGCGTGAATTAAGTTTTTTTTTTTTATGAGAAACTTGCATTACCAAATGGTTGAACTCCAAAAACTTAATTTTGCATCATATAGCAGAATACACAGACATATACAGAAATAAGTGAGATTTCTAAAAGTTATCACTTATATTTTTTCTTGCTTTAAAAAAAAACTGACATTACAAATTACATTTCAGTTTATATTTGAATTTTTTTTTTATGTTTGCAGAATCTGTGCAAATTCTATATTACATTTCTTTATATTAAAGGGATCCATCCATTAGAGGGAGATTGGAGGCGGAACTTAGCCCACTCAGTCATTTTGTTTGTGCAATTTGGAAACACAAAAACGCAAAACATGGTAATGTTTGCTGTAGCAAGTTCCGTCTAACCAACCACTGTTGAGCACAGACTGAAAAAATTGTGTGTTAGTGTATTTGGATTAAAAGCTTGTAAAACACCCTGGAAGACACCAACAAAGCACAGCTGAGACATTCAAAACTCATAGGGGAATAGCGCTAGCGATTCATAATAAAACATTGGTGAAATTAAGGATTTTTGCGGCTGATAATGCCTTTAATCAGAGGCTGCAATTTGGTTGCCACTTTAGTTCCCATTTATATTAATTAGGGATTTATCCACACATCTGACAGCCAGACATTAACTATTATTATTAACTTTAATTATTTAATTTATAACTATTCATAGCCTATTATTATTATTATTTTGTTCTACGTTTCATCACAATAACCAATTAAGGTATAAACAGGTGTTGAAAAACGCATCTTTATTCAATTAATAACAGTTGAAAGCCAAAAGATTACGTGTTTTGTTTCTCAAATGGCAGACATTAAAAATCCACATATAGCACAAGGATGACACATTTACACGTATCCTCCCCAGAAGAATATGCGGAACAATAAAATGCGTTTCCTTTGCTGTTTTGTCCGTTCTGTGCAGAGAAACTTCTTCAACTTATTTTACAGGTCATTGTCATGCAATAGAACGGGTACCTGCAGCTAATCTGCTGTTTCAGGTGGACAAATCAAATCTCTCTCTGGGAATGCTGGATGCTGAGATAGTGAGAATAATCTGCATTCAGCGCAAAATTGAAGAGATTTTCAGACTCTCTCCACACAATGGAAAGTGGGAGTCAACCAAAAATATATTAATATTTTTCACGCATCCACAGTAAAAAATAAAAACTTCAGCCAGACCCATGACATTTGGATTATGTATTTTTCCATCTTGAAACGGTACCTGCAATATTGCAGAACGTTTTTGGGGCAGAAAGGAGTCTGTAAAAATCTTGAAAGTAGCATCTGCGCAAAAAGAAAACATGAAAGTGTGCGTGGTAGTAGAGAGAAGTATTTACTGTTGAAATACACATTTGTTTATCTACTGTTCACATTTAATAAATATATTTTCTCTTTCTGTAAGTGACGTAGACAGGAGGAAAGCTCTCTATATTATCTCTATCTGTTTAGATCCATAAATTTGATTGCTTTTGTAATCTGCAGTACTTTATTTAGTACAATTGCCTCTAGTTTTGCAAACGACTAGATCGCTTGAGGCAAAAAGTAGGTCAGATGCCAAAACGATTATTTCATGGCGCTCCGCGGCTGTTATGAACCAGGCTTTAGGTTTGGTGGAGACAAACCCTTCATAAAAAGTGTCCTGTCCTGCATTCTGACCCTCGCCAGTCCCTGCCTCCAATTTTCACATCTTGTCACAACCATAATTACCTTTTACCTGCTTGTTACGATAATTTGTCTGCGCTGTTTCACCTGGATTCCTGAATATCTTCGCACGGTTGTTTTTTAAAGTAGTGGCTGTTTTCCCAGGTCATATCTGTAAGGCTAAAACCATTAATGCTACTCTAAGACAGAGGATGTTTTTTAAAAAGAATAACGACATGCTTTGATGCAAAAAACACAACATTTACTTGGTTGAAGAGCTGGGGGAAAATCAGGACACCGATGGCACCAACTAGCAGGAAAACCCAATTTTTACACTCTATGGAAAACAGTTTTATCTTCTTTTTCTGAGCTTCCCCCGGCACACCGCTGCTGATACAGTACCCCCATAGTGGCGCAACGCTGCAACTGCAGTTGAAATAACATCTGTATAGCTGGCGGCAGAGCAATATCAGGCTGGGGCGCCACGCAAATTTGATCGCAGGAAAAACCCTGCATTTGATAATTTGGGTACACCTAACTTTTGTGCTGGTGCTCTTAAGCAAACGAAGTTGGTTACACCAGTGTAATTAGTGCAAAAAGCTCTGCCAAAACCGGATTTGGATTGCTAATTTTACTGTTTGAGCTATTTTCCATTATTAAATTATCCATGAGACCTTATTAAACT
This sequence comes from Apricaphanius iberus, assembly GCA_028564705.1. Lineage (NCBI taxonomy): Eukaryota > Metazoa > Chordata > Actinopteri > Cyprinodontiformes > Aphaniidae > Apricaphanius > Apricaphanius iberus. The sequence goes on from JAPXFQ010002030.1 coordinate 385,651, forward strand.
CTCTTTTGGCTTTTTCCTTCACAGATCGCCACAGCTAATCATGGAGATATACGATACGCTGTGGCGACCCCTGAAGGAAAAAGTTGAAAGAGGAGACTATTATTTAAACTTCTTTAAAAACTTCAGCAAAGGTCATTCTTTTAAAAATATGCTGAGAACTGCCAAACTGTGATTGCTGAAGACTCGAGTCCGAAGTCCTCCCGCAACCCTGCAAGGACAGATGGGTATAGAGAGTGAATGGATGAATACTACTAAGTGTTTCAATAAAACCAAAAGTTTTGTTTTTGTAGCAGTTTTTGTTTTTGATTCTGTGTCGCACATAAACTAGGATTTCCAAAATGCCTCGAACCAAATTGTAATTTTTAGCACCTCCTTTATTATCAATGAAATACCCTGAAATATGATAATGATGCTTCGTTATATCTTGTTTATACCTTAAGTCCAGGTTTGTTTGGATCATCTATGATTGATATATGTGCCAGGACTCAGAACTAAAATCTATAGCTTTTTAGAAATCACCTTTTCGGTGATGAAAAATAATTTAACAAGAGAAAAGGGAAAAAAGTGTTGTATTTCAATTTTGTATTATATAATACTAAATTGTATTTAATATTATAATATTGTATTTTCAATTTTATGTTAAGACATAGCACCAAGTCATCTCATGTCTTTAAGAGACTAGGTAGCTTAAAAATATTGAGGTACTGGATTTATAACGCCAAAAGGCACCACAACTCCAAACAAAGTCTGAAGAACAGAAGTTAATCAAGTTTTAAGGATATGCTTTGCAAATAACACGTGATGTACTGCACTGAATGCCCTGATTTCTCAGGTCCTGTACCGTACTCTGAGCTACAGAGACCGCGTCCCAGCAGACACTGGAACAAACACCCGGGGGGACCGACGCTCCACGACTGAACCCCCAGAGCGCCCGACAGATGACCCGGCTGAACTTTCCACACAGAGCTCCGCCCCTGGGGTGCTGAAGATTTTTGGAGATGAAATCTGTGCCGGTGCCAACTACAAGAGCGTCCTTGCCACGCCTCGCTCCAGTGCTCAGGAACTTGTGAAAGAAGCGCTGGACCGTTACTCACTCAACAAGGATGCAGCCCGGTTCTATGTGCTGTGTGACGTGATCGGACGTTTAGAGGTAGGAGGTGAGTGGAAGACGGAGTGCCTGCGAGCACTTGGGGACAACGAGAAGCCACTGTTGCTCCAGGAGCTATGGAAGCCCCGAGAGGGACATGCTCGCAGGTTTGAGCTGCGCAGGAGAGCTGAGGTGGAGGAACTCAACGCCAAAGAGAAGGATACCATCACTGCTGGTAAGTACACAAAAATAGTGTGAGACACACACACACGCACACACACACTCACTCAGCGACTGCAGAGGAACTAACGAGCTGTGCTTTTCTGCTGAGTTTGACATGTTACAAGGGAAGCAAATTAGACCTTTGTGTGTGTGTGTGTGTGTGTGTCAGAGAGAGAGAGAGAGAGAGAGAGTGAGTGAATGTGGGCTGTGATGCAGAATAAAAGCTTTCGTCACAGCAATTATCTCTTATAGAGGATTTGGTACCTGTGTGGTTACTGGCATTTTGTAGAAAGATGCTGAGCAGAATCTTTAACCAGGGTTTCTCTTGGACATAACACACTCATGCAAATTTACACACCCAGGTAAAGCTTGGACAACCTCCAAGCTGGTAGAACTAAAAAGCCTTAGAATACTTTCAAGAACTTTAGTGTTCTGACATCCTAGCTCCAGTATACTGATCTTTTTAATACTTGACTCCATTTGCAAATCTACTTACATTTTAGTAGAATTTAACATTTAGTTTTTTTCCTAAGAGCTAAATGAAAACAAACAGGGTTTTTCATACGCAGTACAACAAATTCAATAGGCAAACTATGCTTGCAGAGTAATTTGACCTTTTTATTTGTAATTGTTTGGATTCTTTTTTTGAGATTTAAAGGCTTGCTACTTGTAGAAGAAATGCTGCCACTCACCTCTCTGCATTGTTTTAAAGGAATTCAAGAAACACTGTTCTGGTGGATTTGTGTGATACAGTACAAGTATTTTTAGCCTCAGTCACACGTTATGCTTTCCAGCAACACCACCATTTCTTAGGAAACATGCCAGGGTGCACTGGTTGCTATGTCAACTTCTGTGCCAGCCACAGAGTCAGTCTGCAATCAGATTAACTGTTTTCTTCTTTTGTTTGATGTCTGGTAAAGTTTGATATTTTTCAGGTGGCACAGACTGAGAGCGCAGAAAACTGAATGACTTTTACTTCTTACCCGGATTATTTTTTTTGTATTGTTGTGAATTTCACTAACATGTTTCCTTTGGTTGTAAATAATATTTTAAAGTGGCCCAGCTAGTGCCCTGACTTGAATCTACAAAGAAGAAGATTAGGCCAATTGTACGACTTTAAAGAGCGCATAACTAAAGAAAAATCAAAATGCCCATGTAGAAATCCAAAAAGATGGTCAGCGGTTACAAGACTTGGCATGAAATTTGCATTTTTTTTAGGTTTTTGATTATATCTTTTAGTTCCCCCAGCCTGTCTACGGCCCCTAAGGGGTTAAAATGACTGATTAGTCTTTGCTTTGTTCCGGGGTATGTCTGCCTACATAGTGAAATTAGCACTCAGAAACGGGCTGTTTGGCAGTTCGGCATATGACGACACGTTTCGGCATATTACGTGTTGAGTTCCAGCCAATTACCCCCTTCCCCGAATTACACTCTGCAAGTCCCTTCCTCCGGGGTGCAGAGAGCTACGGTAACAGGCAAACAAACCAACAGCATGGAGTCCAGACCGCATCCAAACTGCACTGTACCAAAAGAGTACAAAAGAGAACATAAATCTTTTTGTCCTCCCCAGTTCTGAGCCACTGAAAAGCTTGTGGATACATTTTATTTATGCAGGGAATTTGCCCGACTGCCGAAGCTTGTGGTAGTTTGTGGCAAACATTTCTTGGAAGACTGTTTTTCCAACTTCGGACAATACAGCAGTGGATTTGCAGATCGTCTTAAACTTCTTCCAGGATTAATACCAACTCCTCGTGAACCAGCAAATATCCCTGTACAAGTAATGTCCTTCAGCTGTTGTTACACATTGTGGCATTGTTTGAGTTGTTTGCTTTTCAATTAGCTTCAAAGCTAACATTCAGAATTAGTTTCACAGCTAATACCCAAGTTTGTTTATGTAGCATTGGTGCTAGTATGCTTTTAATTGGGGGAAAAAGATTATATATGATATTATATATTATTATTATTATATTATTATTATATATTATTATATATTATAGTTGAACATTCAAAATATTGTTAGACTCATTGACCACAGAAGCACATAGCCTAGGCCCCGCCCGCCGAACCCCGTCGTTCTGTGCTAATGCTCACAGAAGGGCTACCTCGTCACACGTGCAATTCTATAACAAGGCTGAATTATGGCAAGCGATCCTTTGATATAGTATTAAGGTACTATAAGTGTGGCTAAAAAGGGCACAAACATCACGGGGAATTTCATGCCAGTTCTACTTTAACTGATCGGCCAATAATTTTTTTATTTATTTATTGAAAATTGTATGCATTTTAAATTTTAACCATTTATACGTATGACTGAAACTATTTACTGTAATTGTCAGTCTATAAACCGCTACTTTTTTCATAGCCTTTGGACTTTGTGTCCGATGTCAAGATGCAGCTAATTTATAGAGCATTAGAATGAATGCTCAAAGGCACAAATGCAAGGATAAGAACCTCTGCATTCTAGTGGTTTTGAGTGTTGGACTATCTTTGCAACACTATAATTTCATTTCAAAAATACATTCTAACATATGAAGTTGTTTTGGACTAGAGTAAAACAGAATAATGCCATAAAATTTAACGGTTAACGTTGTGTATGAGGGAAAGCTAAGAAATAATGGGTGTTTATGACTGGTTTTAGTAGGCATAACAAATAAGGTAAGGCAAGACATTATTAATATAGCACGCTTTCAACACAAGGAAATTAGAGGTGCTTTACATGATTACAAGAATGTGAAAATTAAAAACAGAATCACTAAAAGAAGGCATAAACGAATATGTATAAAATTTATGTAAACATTTAGCAATAAAACCTTTAGTAATTGGACCATAAAAGAAAATGTTTATTATGAGAATTAAAAACAGAAAACATTTAGTGATTGACAAAAGAATTAGCAGTAGGTAAAAAGAATGAACGCAAAAGTCATATCAGTTACTCATAAGCAAGTCTAAATACAGTCGTGGCCAAAAGTTTTGAGAATTACATAAATATTGAAAACTGGAAAAGTTGCTGCTTAAATTTTTATAATAGCAACTTGCATATACTCCAGAATGTTATTAACAGTGATCAGATGAATTGCATAGTCCTTCTTTGCCATTAAAATTCCACTGCATTTCATTATTGTCTTTAAAGGACCTGCTGAGATCATTTCAGTAATTGTCTTGTTAACTCAGGTGAAAATGTTGACGAGCACAAGGGTCAGATCATTATGTCAGTCTGAAGGGAGTAGGCTCACTTACATTTATGCCCAAAAACACAGCCATGAATAAATAATAGTACCAAAACACCCTCCAATTGCAAACAACAATCCAACAAGAGTTTGGTGAAGAAAAGTGCATTTTCCAGCACGATGGTGCACAGTGCCATAAAAGTGATAACTAAGTGGCTCGGGGAACAAAACGTTGAAATTTTGGGTCCATGACCTGGAAACTCCCCAGATCTTAATCCCATTGAGAACTTGTGGTCAATCCTCAAGAGGCGGGTGGACAAACAAAAACCCATAATTCTGACAAACTCCATGAAGTGATTATGACAGAATAGGTCATCTAGAATTCCACTGCTCTGGGTGGCTGCATTTTGGAGTGGCTCTGTTACCTATATATTGAATAATGTTTTTTTGGACATTGCTTCCGCCTTTTTGTTAGGAAAGAATTGCATCTTTTGGATCCGTGTGCTTTGTGGGGTTTTGTCCTGTGAAGCTGGAGGGATTTTTGCTGTTGATTTTTCACTTTTTGCTAATTTGTTATGATATTTAACCATGGCAACAAGGTGGTTTACAGTTGAGAGCAGATGATTAATATTGCAAAACCTGAAAGAATATCTCCACTGAAGCCACAAATCCCTGATGAGTTGAGAAGGAGGTGGCGTGGATGCAAAACCGGAAGCGCAAAGGAGACAGAGGGAGAGGAAGTTCAAATTATCTCTTCCATCAATTCAATAAAAAATACTTTACTAAGCTCAGAGTGAAATTAGGTGTTGTTGTAGCTAGGGCTGGGTATCAATCAAAAATTTTTGATAACGATACCTTCATTTTGATACCGGTTCCTGTACGATACTTTTTCAATACCAATTTTATAAGATTATAATATAAAAAAAGCAAATTACATTACACATTCTACAAATCTTATTTTTCAGCTTTGGTAATTTTCCATTCCAAGCAGTTTTCTTACAGAAAAACTATACAGCAAATAATTTCCAGTGCAAAAGAATACTTGCAAACAAGTTACAAATCAATCTAATATTCTGCTACATACTGGACCTTTTAACTTAGTAGTTTTCTTCAAAAAAAATCAACATTTCTGCTTTCTCAGGACACAGACAAGCCCGCTCCGTGCTGATTGTGTCCCCAGCAGTGGAAAAAGTACACTCTGAAGGTGTGGGTGATGCTTGCACACAGAGATACCTGGTTGCTAAGTTTGATAGCATTGGCATAGTGTCCCAATACCAAAAACAAACAAAAAAACACCTGTTGTGAGGTCCTAGTTACCAGCTCCTCTTGAAGTCTGGTCCACACTTCATCTTCCACTTTGGTCTTAAATCTTGGGTCTAAGGCTGTGCCCTCCTCCAAGAACTGCCTAATGCTCTCATCCTGCAACATAAAAACATAGTTGTCAAATCTCTGAGTGTTTATGAACACAACTTAAAAATCTGCAGGATTATGCTACAAAATACTTTGTATCGCTTCGAAAGGTCACCCCAGATCTTGTCCTTGATGGTCTGTGTAAAAGAGGAGACCTCATCAGTCACTGTGAAGTGGTGCTGGAGTTTCCCCAAGATGGGCAGAATCTGGCCCAAAGTTGGACTCCTTTCAGCAGAGATGCAGACGGTTGAAGTATAGAGCATCTTCATTACTCTGACAAACTGTTCTGCTTTTCTATAATCCTCATCAGAAAGCCTTTCCAATCTGAAAAAAATATACACATTGTTTTAGTAGCTAGACCACAGCCCAGTACGTTAGTATACATTGATAAGAGAATAAGGTATTAATGTCCATCCTTAATTATACCTGTCCTTCTCCATTGATTTTATTTTTTATTTTTTTAGCCAGGGGTCCATGGAGGCTGCCTGGATAGCAGGAAACTGCTCTAGAAATTGCTCCACCATCAGGAACAGGCTATTCTACCTGTTTTTTACATCCAAAATGATGGCATGTTCAGGAAGACCTAGAGAGAGACAGTGTGTGTGGTTGTAAAATGGGTTATTTGTAGTAATAATAGTTTAATAATTGATTTAGCCATGTAATGTTGCACTAAGTTTACTCTATTTTGATTTACACTTACCAATAAGACGCTGCTTCTCTTTAAGGACAGGTTTAGCCAAGCTGCACCACTACCATGGCTCTGATTCTTCCTGCCCACTTTGAGATGGCAGGTATAGTGTACAACGTTTGAGCAGCAATGCTTAGTGTATGAGCAAAGCAGCCAATTTTTCTAATGCTCATCTTTTTTACTGCTACATCCATATTAGCTGCGTTATCTACTGTGATGGCAACCACTTTTTCCTTTATGTTGAGCTCACCCAGAATATCCCCTCAGCTATTACATTCCCTGTCTGTGATGTATAGACTGCCCTGGTATGTAGGATTTTCTCCTTCATGGTACCCTCTCTCACAAAGTGGACTGAAACAGTCAAGTAGTGGTCTTATGCCACATTGGTCCACCCATCCGTGGTCACAGCCACATCTCGGTCTTTCAATTCTCCCTTGACATTTCCCTTCTCTAATGCAGACCATGCAGGTATGAGTGTATTTGACAGCATGTCTTTGCTGGGGGGCGGATATCTCTTATCATCTCCCTTATTGACATTAGAAAACAAAAAATCAACAATGACATGGATGTGTTATTATTGTTATTATATTATTATCTTGGCGGAGAGATAAAGGCTTCAACAATATCCTTTACAACTTACTTCCACTGTAGGGCTTCCACTGTTGAAAAAGGCAGCAAACATTTAACAATAAAGTTTGTGACTGCCCTGTGACACTCATCTTGTTTTTCTTTTGTAATTTTTCCTTTTTCTGCCAGTGTGAATGGATTCACACGGGCTGGCCTTGTCCCCCACACATCAGGGTCAGAGGCTACTGTGAGATAAACATTAGTGAGTGCACATTATGTGAGCTGTTTAACCAGCTGACCCAACTCTTGATGAGCACATCTTAACACAAGCTAAGCTTTATCTGTTACTGTTAATCTCCAATTAGCTTTTGATTTAGCTAACTACTGTTGAATTAAATAATTATCATAAGTAATTCAATGCATGTTCAAGCAGAGACAAAATGGAGCCAATTTCCAGTTTAACATTTATTTTGAACAGATTACCAAATTGCAGTTTTACAGAGGAATTTTGCCCCCGTCAGTTCCTCTGTGGTCCAGATTTAAAGAAATCTGAACAATTAACTGATCTTCATTTCACAGCTTTATAGACAACCGGGCCTCTAGGCGTTTCTAATCTCTCCAATCAGAACATTTTCATACAGTGTGTGAGCCATGATTTGCTGTCAGAGAATCCTGGAGTCAGAAGATGAGTCGTCTCTGTTCTGGGTCAAAGGTTCATTATAAAGATTTATGGTTAAATGGCTATCTGCTTCTCTAAAACTTTTTCTCCCAGTTTCTTATCTAAACATCCTGTTTTTTACAGCTTGCAATAAAACTCACCCCAGAGTTTTATGACTTAAAAGCTTACCTGCATAAACAATAGTGACAGACCCATTTTTACAACCATGCAAACTATATAAACATTCTTTTACCTTCTGAATAATAAAAGTTTAAACCTTATGCAGAATTACCACAATTCCCTCTTTCAATCTTTTTATTAAAATAGATTGATATCTCCTCTGTACGTAAGTGTTTAGAACTTAAGATTAAAACCTGTAAAGCACTTTGAAAATGAAAGAAATCAAATCCAAGAAATTTCATCAGTTTAAAAACATGAAGTATTTCAGACTAAAATTCAAAAAACCCAAACTATTAAAGTACCTTTTTAACCTTAACTCCCCTTACTCAAAAAATGTAAATCTGTTAATTATAAATTCACCCTCTTTTGGCATTAACAAAAAAATTTATTTTAACAATTCCCAAAAACTAATTCAAAAACCCAAAATGTATAGGAATGTCTTACATGTGAAGAGATAATTAAAGCTGACTTGATACATGTTAATACTGTGGAAGAAGCTTAGGAAATCCATGAACATAGACATTATTACTATATTATATTCTGAAAGAAATCAAACTTAAAGTGTTAAGAAACCTGTGAAATAGAAGGTATTAAGAACCCTTTTAGGCAGTGTTACGACTCTTCACTTGTGAATAAAATAGTTAATCAAATAGTTAAATTCCTCTGTAAAACTGCAATTTGTTAATCTGTTCAAAATAAATGTTAAACTGGAAATTGGCTCCATTTTGTCTCTGCTTGAACATGCATTGAATTACTTATGATAATTATTTAATTCAACACTACATAGCCATAAAATAAAGCTACAATAATTTTAAGTTAGCGTCACATGACGCCCAGTTTAACTCACCGCATGGCGTGGATGAATGTATTAAGTAAAGTACAGTAAAATTAAGTAAACGTACCTGTTGATACCCCAGACATACACTACCGTTCAAAAGTTTGGGGTCACCCAAACAATTTTGTGTTTTCCATGAAAAGTCACACTTATTCACCACCATACGTTGTGAAATGAATAAAATATAGAGTCAAGACATTGACAAGGTTAGAAATAATGATTTTTATTTGAAATAAGATTGTTTTTACATCAAACTTTGCTTTCATCAAAGAATCCTCCATTTGCAGCAATTACAGCATTGCAGACCTTTGGCATTCTAGCTGTTAATTTGTTGAGGTAATCTGGAGAAATTGCACCCCACGCTTCTAGAAGCAGCTCCCACAATTTGGATTGGTTGGATGGGCACTTCTTGCGTACCATACGGTCAAGCTGCTCCCACAACAGCTCAACGGGGTTCAAATCTGGTGACTGCGCTGGCCACTCCATTACCGATAGAATACCAGCTGCCTGCTTCTTCTCTAAATAGTTCTTGCACAATTTCGAGGTGTGTTTTGGGTCATTGTCCTGTTGTAGGATGAAATTGGCTCCAATCAAGCGCTGTCCACTGGGTATGGCATGGCGTTGCAAAATGGAGTGATAGCCTTCCTTATTCAGAATCCCTTTTACCCTGTACAAATCTCCCACCTTACCAGCACCAAAGCAACCCCAGACCATCACATTACCTCCACCATGCTTAACAGATGGCGTCAGGCATTCTTCCAGCATCTTTTCAGTTGTTCTGCGTCTCACAAACGTTCTTCTTTGTGATCCAAACACCTCAAACTTGGATTCATCCGTCCACAGCACTTTTTTCCAGTCTTCCTCTGTCCAATGTCTGTGTTCTTTTGCCCATCTTAATCTTTTTCTTTTATTGGCCAGTCTCAGATATGGCTTTTTCTTTGCCACTCTGCCCTGAAGCCCAGAATCCCGCAGCCGCCTCTTCACTGTAGATGTTGACACTGGTGTTTTGCGGGTACTATTTAATGAAGATGCCAGTTGGGGACCTGTGAGGCGTCTGTTTCTCAAACTAGAGACTCTAATGTACTTATCTTCTTGCTCAGTTGTGCAACGCGGCCTCCCACTTCTTTTTCTACTCTGGTTAGAGCCTGTTTGTGCTGTCCTCTGAAGGGAGTAGTACACACCGTTGTAGGAAATCTTCAATTTCTTAGCAATTTCTCGCATGGAATAGCCTTCATTTCTAAGAACAAGAATAGACTGTCGAGTTTCAGATGAAAGTTCTCTTTTTCTGGCCATTTTGAGCGTTTAATTGACCCCACAAATGTGATGCTCCAGAAACTCAATCTGCTCAAAGGAAGGTCAGTTTTGTAGCTTCTGTACCGAGCTAAACTGTTTTCAGATGTGTGAACATGATTGCACAAGGGTTTTCTAATCATCAATTAGCCTTCTGAGCCAATGAGCAAACACATTGTACCATTAGAACACTGGAGTGATAGTTGCTGGAAATGGGCCTCTATACACCTATGTAGATATTGCACCAAAAACCAGACATTTGCAGCTAGAATAGTCATTTACCACATTAGCAATGTATAGCGTGTGTTTCTTTAAAGTTAAGACTAGTTTAAAGTTATCTTCATTGAAAAGTACAGTGCTTTTCCTTAAAAAATAAGGACATTTCAATGTGACCCCAAACTTTTGAACGGTAGTGTAGCACCATCATTTGTACTCTCAGATGAGGCGGAGTCCAGTGTTGGAGATTTTGGATCAGGCTGCCTGGGCTCTGTAACCTTCACAGGCAGGCTTGAATGCTGAGAGGAGGTTGGCTACAGTCCGCTCTTCTTTCAGTCAAACACGGAGCAGCTTTCTGCTCTTAAATAGATTCCGTGCATGGTCAGCTGTTTCATCAAATTAGTCGTATTGCCAGCCTCAGCCATTATGACTTTTTTGCATATATTGCATCGCACAGTATTGCAATCAATTTTGCTAAAGTGGAGCTACGCTTTTTACCGCGGTGGAATTTTTTAACTGTTTCAACAACACACAACTACAGTTGTGTGTTGTTGAAACAGTGTTGTCAACAACAAAGATACACGTGACGTGAACCCCGTCTGTGGGCGTAACCACAAAACGTCTCTGTCTGATATCCTGGATACCCTGACAGTATCACGTATTTTTCCTGCATGCCGCAATGTATAACGTTACAGCCAATTACACAGAGCATTATCAGGTCTTGATCACGTGATTAACCTCTGGGAACCGTAACTGGGCACCGAAAGACGAGGCATGTTTTGATACTTGGTACTACCTAAGTATTTTGGTCAGTGCCACAAAAGAACTGAAGTTCGGGAACCTAGCCCTAGTTGTAGCTTATTACTAATTAATTTTTCATGGAGTTGTAGACCATGATGGCTGTGGGGAGAAAGGATTTCCTGTAGCCGTCTGCATACCATCGAAATTGAAGAAGCCTCTGACTGAAAATACTCTGTTGCTGTAGGATAGTCTCAAGAAGAGTATGCTCACGGTTGTCCATAATCTTTTTAATTTTATGAAGAACTTCTTTGCATCATTATCTCCAGTTGTTCCACAGGTGTCCCCAGAACAGAGCCAGCCTTCTTAACCAGGTTGTTGAGCGATTTTAAGTCCCTGGCTCTGATGCTGCTACCCCAACAGTTGATGGACGAAGAGATGACACGTTTCACCACAGATTTGTAGAAGATTTGCAGCATCTTGCTGCAAACTTTGAAGGACCTCAGCTTCCTCAGAAATACAGTCTGCTCTGTCCCTTTTTGTAGACGGCTTCACTGTTTATGCTCCAGTCCAGTCTGTTGTCCAGCTGAACTCCAAGGTATCTGTACTCCTCAACCACTTCCACTTCTTCTCCCTTGATAGAGAGAGTCTTTGACATATTCCTGGTTCTGAAATCTACTATTTCCTTTGTTTTGTTCACATTCAAGGTAAGATTATTGTTTCCACACCATGCCACAAAGCGGTCCACCAGCTCTCTGTATTAAGCTTTGTCTCCATCTCTGATACACCTGACAATTGTAGAGTCGTCTGAGTATTTCTGCAGATGACAGGTCTCCATCTTATACTTAAAGTCTGATGTGTACAAAGTGAAAAGGAATGGTGAGAGTACAGTCCCTTGTGGTACTCCTGTGCTGCTGACCAGCTGGTCTGACACACAATCCTTCAGTCTCACAAACTGGTCTGTTTGTCAGGTAGTCATTGATCCAGCTGATTGTTGAGGCCTCCACCTGTGTCTTCAAAGAATCAAAGAACATGATTCTCACAGTGCCGCCTGCTTTGTCCAGATGACACTGAGTTAGTTGTAGCAGATTGATGATTGCATCTTCAATGCCAACTCCATGGTGACAAACAAACTGCAGGGGGCCCTAAAGGGTTTTAGTTTGCTTACTCAGGTGGGGCAACAGGAGTCTCTCCAGGACCTTCATGATGTGGGATGTCAGGGCGACAGTTCTATAGTCATTGATGACTGATGGGTGAGTTTTTCTTTGGAACTGGAACAAGGCAGGATGTCACAGTACATCTTGAACCTTAGCCTGACCCAGGAAAAGGTTCCAGTATTGTGGAAGATATCCTGCCTTGTTCCAGTTCCAAAGAGGCAAGATGCTGCAAATCTTCTACAAGTCTGTGGTGGAGAGTGTAATATCTTCATTCATCATCTGTTGGGGTATCAGCATCAGAGCCAGGGACTGAAAACGGCTCAACAACCTGATAAAGAAGGCTGGCTCTGTTCTGGGGACACCTGTGGAACAACTGGAGATAATGATGCAAAGAAGGATTCTTTATAAAATTAAAAAGATTATGGACAACCCTGAGCATCCTCTTCATGAGACTATCCTACAGCATCATAGTATCTTCAGTCGGAGGCTTCGTCAGTGTCGCCGCAACACAGACCACTACAGGAAATCCTTTCTCCCCACAGCCATCATGGTCTACAACAACTCCTTGAAAAATGCATTAGTAATGAGCTACAACAACACTTAATTTCCCTGTGGGATCAATAAAGTATTTTTGCATTGAATTGAATCAGTCCTTTAATCCTAGCAATGTTCCTCAGGTGATAGAAGGCTGACCTTGTTATTGCTTTTATGTGACCTTGGAGATTGAGGTCCGAGTCCATTATTACATCTAGATTTCTGGCCTGGTCAGTAGTTTATATTTGAACCAACTGAAGCTGTGTACTGATATTTAATGTATCTTTTTTGGATCCGAAGAAAATTTTTGTTTTTGTTTAGTTGTAGAAAATTTTGAGACATCCAACCGTTAATTTGCGCAGTGCATTTATTGAGGATTTGGATGGATTCAACATCACCTGGTGACATTGAGATATAAAGTTGAGTGTCATCAGCATAGTTGTGGTAGTTAATGGTATTTGTTATTATTTGGCTTAGTGGGAACATGTAAATGCTAAATAGGAGGGGCCCTAAGATGGAGCCCTGGAGGACCCTGCATTTAATTTTTGTTTCTCGCTGTGAGAATTTGCTTCTTGAAACAAAGAAGTTTCTATTCTTGAGGTAGGACTTGAACCAGTTGAGCGCTGTACCAGAGAGTTCAACCCAGTTCTCTAGACGTTCCAGTAATTGAAAACTTTAATGAGGGCTGTTTTGGTGCTGTGGTGCTTAAAAAAGTCATACTGATAAATATCAAAGCCGTTGTTCTTTGTTAAGTTGTTTTGGCGACTGTGGCTCAAAGGTAGAGTAGAGTAGAGTAGTAGGCTTGCAATCGAAGGGTCGTAGGTTCGATTCCAGCTTCCTCCAGTCACATGTCGATGTGCCCCTGGGCAAGGCACTTAACCCCAAAAACATCGTCCTACCGAACCATGTTGGCTGTCGGTATATGAATGTGGTTGTGAATGGGTGAATGTGGCTTCAATGTAAAGCGCTTTGAGTGGTCAGTATGACTAGAAAAGCGCTATATAAGTTCAGTCCATTTACCATTTCAGAATCTGTTTAACTGTTGGAACACAGCTTTTTCAATAATTTTCCAATAAATGGGAGGTTAGAGATTGGTCTGTAGTTTTGATTTAACGTGCTGTCTTGGTTCTATTTTTAAGTATTGGTTTGATAACTGCTGATAACGTCTTTGTTTCTCACTTGAAGTTGCAATTGTTTTTGTAGATGGAGGATGTGTGGTGGGGTGGTGTCCTTGTTGGTCGCTGGGTAAATCGGCTGTGGGAGCTGAGTGTGCCTGCTGAAGGTAATCAGGTGCCGCTCTTTGTTTGAGAACAGAGAGGTGCTTTCAAATTCACATAAAATAAGGGGGATGTAAGAAAATATTGTAATGCCAATATAATGCGATACGTCATGATATTGTATCGATATTCAAAAGCAAAGAATCGATTTTTATTTAAGAATTTTAATTAAAACATAAAAAATTACAGTAATTTTGTCATTAAATTAAAAGTATGACTGGTAGTTAGTGGCTGTTTTCACGTTCTTTGTTTCAGTGGATCAACTAGATCTAGTAATAAAAACAGGCTGGAGTGTTTAGAATGTTGTGGCAGATTTTCTACAGTTAAATTCATTTGTAAAAATAAAAATATTAAGTCTTACTCATGGTATCGTGATATATTGCAATATATCGTATCATCCCCCTTGATACACATCATATCGCCAGATTCTTGCCAATGTAGAGTAATCTATGTAAGGAATCCCAGCAGATTGCGATGAGTCAAGTACGTGAGGTTATGCCCAGATCATGCAGACTCCAACCACAGCAATTCATCAGCAATCCCTCATACTGAGAAAGCATGTAGCGACAGTGGAGAGGGAAAAACTCCCCTTTAAAAGGAAGAAACCTCATGCAGTCATCTGCCACAACCGTCCGGGGTTCTAAGACAGAGAAGAGACAGCACGGAGGATGCTCTGTCACTTTGAGCATCATCTGGACCGATGTTCCCCATCCAGCAGGGGACTTTATAGTTGACCAGGGTACCAGACCATGTGGAGCTTCTATGGGGAGAAAAATACTGAGAAAAAACTGGGTTAACAATCGCAAAAGCAGCAGAAAAAATATATCAGGAGAGTGGTTGAAGAGAAAAGTAGAATAGAGAAGAAAAGGGGTCAGTCTGTCCTCCAACAGTCCAAACACATAGCAGCATAACTAAAAAATAGCTCAGGATAACCTAAGCCCCTCTAACTATAAGCTTTATCAAAAAGGAAGGTTTTAAGCCTAGTCTTGAAAATAGACAGAGTATCTGCCTCACGGACTAAAACTGGGAGCTGGTTCCACACGAGAGGAGCCTGATAACTAAAATATCTGCCTCCCATTCTACTTTTAGAAATGATAGGAACTACCAGTAAACCTGCATTCTGAAAACTAAGTGCTCTGATAGCAACATATGGAACAATCAGATCTCTGATGTACGAAGGAGCTTGATTATTAAGGGCTTTATAAGTAAGGGGGAGGATCTTAATCTCTATTCTGGATTTAACAGGGAGCCAGTGGAGAGAAGCCAAAACAGGAGAAATGTAATCTCTCTTTTTAATATTCATTCATATTAATATTCATCAGAATCTGTCCAAGCACAGAACCGTACGGTACTCCACAAGTAACCCATGAGTGAGAAGATTTATCATTGACATGAACAAACTGTAATCTGTCGGACAGATGTGATTTAAACCAGCCTAGTGCTGTTCCCTTGATCCCTACAACATATTCAAGCCTTTGTAAGAGAATATTATGATCGACTGTGTCTAAAGCAGCACTGAGGGATGGTTAAGTAAAGATTTAATTACAGCAACCTTAAATTCCTGAGGCACATATACATTTATAAAAGATACATTCATCATGTCTAGAATAGGGCCAGTAACCAGAGGGAACACTCACTTAAGTAATTTGGTTGGTATTGGGTCCAACATACAAGTTGAGGGTTTAGATGAAGCTAATATTTGTGATAATTCCAAAAGTTCAACAGAATTAAAACGGTACAGACATAAACATGGTTCTACGTACAGTTCTCACTGATACTGCCTCATTTACTGAAAGAGAGTTAGTCATGTTTGGGGGAATGCCAATGATTTTATTTTTAATATAAAAAAAAAATTTTTATGGAGAATCCCATAAAGTCATCACTACTGAGAGAAGGGGGAATAGTTTGTTATGCAGGAGGACTATTAGTTCATCACACTCAATGCCATATGTCAGTACAATGTCTAAATTGTGTTTACAAGAGCGTGTGGGTCCCTTCATTTTCTGAGTAAAGCCAATTGAGTCTAAGATAATATTAAAGACTGCCGTTAGGCTATCACTTTCAATGTCAAAGGCAACAATAAGCTTTTGTACCTGTCCTCTGGGCATCTTATTTCGGTAGCTGAGTGGTATTCTCCACTCCTCTTGGTGATGTCCTCTATAAAAGTCATAATTTGTACTTTAGTCAAATACGCATGTTGTGAAAGCTGTCAGATGTTTATGTGAATGCTAAAGTGTATGGTTGGAGACCTATGTCAATACAGAAATCTAGCAAGAAAAGTCTTTATAATAGCCACTCACCGCAGCATTGAAACGAGCCTCCTATACTGGAAAGAGCAGGAGGAAACCGCTTTCTTTTCGTTCGTTTACTCGGTGTGGAGGTTGATGCTCTCGTATCTAGAAACGTCATATACACGAGTATTGCAAAGCTGTTTTACCAACAGCTAACTTTAGCCATTAGCAATCTTTTTTACCTTTCTCCATGAGAAACTTCGCCATTTCCACGTACGTTTTGATGCCGTGAAAGTTTTTCATTTGTGTACATCTGTTTTAGGCTTCACCTAACCTAACCCTAGTTTTATATATTGTAAGGTTGCTCCTCTCCTAAGAAAGATAATGAAATCGATGGGGCTTGGACACAGCAGCTAAAGTTACAGAGTGCTCAATTTTCTACAGTAAATGCCTCGTTGCTCCAGGCAGTTGTTTACAATAGTATTTGGCAACCCGCAATGGTGCGCCGCTGTTGGCTGGAACACGTAAATATAAACGCAGTGCGGTTGTCGGAATAAGTTACCTTTTTTAACTATTTTAGGTCAAATATAACTTTTAAAAGAAATGGTGCACTTTCATTCTGCACACATCTAAACTCCCTGTTGAAGTATTGCTGTTTTAATGCGATAGCTTTTAAGAAAAAATTTCCATATTCAACCTTTAATGACACTAGTGTAAGTGTTCAATACCTTTGATCAATCCATCATGGGGCTAGGAGGTATGGAGCTGAGAGGTGCAAATCTGTTTTTCAAGGGGATTACCGGAATTCCTGGTGGATTCAAATCTGTTGTTTTCAGTTGGGGTTTCCCTCTTTGTTCCTTTTTTGTCTTGGTTGTCTCACGCCTTAGCGGAGGCCAAGGCTCAGATGAGTGGGGAGTGCTTCCCGTTAGACGCGGTCTGTGTGGAGGAGTCGCATTCTGCGCAGCTGGCACCTGACTGTCAAGCTGTAGATTTTCCTGTACCACAGGCAGAGTTTTTTTATTTTGTAGCGAATCTTCATGTCCGTGTCATACATTTTTTGTAATAATTCCTGAAATGCTCCAGCAGAGCAAAGAGCCATTTTGTAATCCTCAGTCCTTCATAATGTAGTCCAAAGAGAGGAGATCTGACTGGTATTGTAGTCCAAGAAGAGGAAATCCGACTGGTATTGAGTAATGTGTATAAAGTCATTCCAGAAAAACCTTAAAATAAGAAAATAAAATAAAAAAGGGAAATAAAAGCATAGTAGGGCAAAAGCAGCAGGGAAGAGGGAGGAAAGGAAAAACACGTCCTTTCTCTCAGAGAGTCAGAGCAGATAACAAACAACAATATGGTTAAGTCGCCTCCATTTTTCTTAGGTAACTTTTCACTTGGTTGCCCTAACTGATTATTTTAGTGCCACTTTGGCAGCAAGCCCAGAGAGAGGTTTTAGGTTTGGCTGCAATGGGTTTCCCTAAAATAGACCTCTTTGACACACTTCCTTAGAGAGTTGCAGGTCGCATCTCACGAGCCATTGACTCGAAACGATACGGCTCAGGGCCGCTCTCCTCCTCCACAGAACCTTCCTCCCTTTCCTCTGGTGCAGGAGGTGAGGAGAAAAAAAATTCAACCTCAAAATTGCCACCCCTCTGAGGCAATTGAGTTTGCATTGCTATTGCTCTGCATCTTTCTGGCTGCCTGTATGCTGCTGTAGGAGCGCTGATGTTAACATGTCAGTCACAGCGCATAGTTCTGAAAAGGCTGTTTTAGCAGTTTTAGTTAATGACCCTCTGTTAAATGCTAATTTGGGAAACTTTGCTGCTTTTTTCTTTCTTTGTCCGTCCTAGCCATGGTTTAACTTTAGCATAGCCAATAGCTACTTGCTAGTGTCAGCTAATGTGCAGAATCTGTAGAAGTGCGCTCTGATCCTAGGGGATGTGATACAGGCAGTTAAATGTTACCAGGTGTTTTTGTGAATTGTATGAGAACTAGTGAGAGTTACTTATCAGAGAAGATGCAAAGTGTGGTTCCTTGTGATAAGGAAATCTGTGCTAATAGACGGTCGCCTGCTAGCGACTGGGACGCACAGTAAACATAGGAGGAGGTGATTGCGATCCTGTTTTGGATTTCGATGCGCAAGGTCGTTAAGTAATTTCGATCAATTTCTATACAAAAATGGAGCTCGCTACACCCCTAGTAGTGAGGACAGGGTCATAAGCCATGGTTGCCATGAAATTGATCGGGAGGACTGGAAACCTCTCCCTTGAATCCTTTCATGAACAGTCTGTACTAAGACAGATGCAAAGAGTTGCAAAAAGTAGAACTTACTACCTTCTGGTAGAGGATAGTTTCAAAACGCAGACTGAACACTTTT
This sequence comes from Apricaphanius iberus, assembly GCA_028564705.1. Classification (NCBI taxonomy): domain Eukaryota; kingdom Metazoa; phylum Chordata; class Actinopteri; order Cyprinodontiformes; family Aphaniidae; genus Apricaphanius; species Apricaphanius iberus. Next base: position 404,279 of record JAPXFQ010002030.1, read on the forward strand.
AGAGACAAATTTATCCCAATTTCCCCAAATCTTTAAGATAACATTAAATCAGTTTTTAATTAATTAATTAATTAATTTATATGGGGCTGCACGGTGGCGCAGTGGTTAGCGCTGTTGCCTTGCAGCAAGAAGGTCGTGGGTTCGTATCCCGGTCCAGGGTCTTTCTGCATGGAGTTTGCTCTCCCCGTGCATGCGTGGGTTCTCTCCGGGTACTCCGGCTTCCTCCCACAGTCCAAAAACATGCATGATAGGTGAATTGATCATTCTAAATTGTCCGTAGGAATGAATGTGAGTGTGAATGGTTGTCTGTCTCTCTGTGTTGGCCCTGCAACAGACTGGCGTCCTGTTCAGGGTGTACCCTGCCTAACGCCTGATAATTGCTGGGATAGGCTCCAGCTGCCCCGTGACCCTGAATTGGATAAGCGGTTAAGAAGATGGATGGATGGATGGATTAATTTATATGTGGCAGTTATTGTAACTGAATTAGAGTCCAAAGCAAATGTCCTTACGAGGAGAAAGTGTGGAGACCCTAACCCTAACCCTCCTTACGAGGAGAAAGTAATACATTTTCTTAAAATTAGTTTTTTTTGTTATGTATCCTAGTAAAACATAGTTGTTTCCTGTTGTTTTTAGGTGAAACTGAACATTCTGAAACCTAACCTGCTTTTTTTATTCTACAAAAAAAGTAAAGTAATATAACAGCAACATTTTTTTGATAATATGTCTGTTCACTTATCACATTTTCATTTTTAATTTCACACTAACCTTTTCTATGCTGGTTTTTAGAGAACTCACTCTGCTTGGAGCTCCTTTCTTGTGTTAACAATTTTTGTCTGTCTGTTTTTTCTTCTATGTTGGAGAGAGAATAGTCTATTCTCACATACACTAACAAATGAGATCACAATTTATAGATGCTGTGGGATTTTCACTGTCAATCTAAACTATTGTCATTCTGCAGGGTTTACAGGTGAAATTAAAAAACTTTAAATATTGAGCAAAAGTCAATTCATTTCAGTTATTCAACTCAAAAGGTATACAAATATATGAGATGGACTCATTTTTTGTAGGGATGCAGCAATACCAATCTTTTTAACTGTGGGCAGGCGCCAAGTCCTGCTGGAAAATGAAGTAAGCATATCCATAAAGCTTGTCTGCAGAAGAAGGCATGAAGTTCTCCAATATGTTCTGGTAGATTGTCGCATCTACTCTGGAGCCACTAAAGCCCACCAACCCAAACAGATTACATGGCTCCCCAAATCAACACACACTATGAAAACTTAATACTGGAGTTCAAGCATCTTGGATTGTGTTAGGGCTGGGCAGTATTGCAAAATTTTCATATCACAGTATTTTTTTAAAACATATTGGTATTACGGTATTGATCGGTATTTTTCTTTCCCCATACAAAACCGTTCATGTCCACATTATCTTATAAAAATGAATAATGTAAAAATTTGGTTTAAATAGCCCATTTTACTATCATATGGACTGCATCGTGTGGTTTTTTCCACATTTGAATGTTACGAAAGAAATTAAAATTATTATGATTCTAGTAGACATTCTTGATGTTCAAAGGCTGAAACTATACTTGTTTTTAGCCTCACATTGACAAAAGCAACAAATTGCAAATTGTACTGGCTTTGCATGTAGTACTGAAGTCTCCCACAGGGGGGCAGAGTATAGACTGAGACCGTATAGTGCCAAAGAAGTAAAATTAACATGGCGACCACAGGAGATTATTAGCTGGTTAATAATCAGATAACAACAGAAAAAAAACCGGTAGAAGTAAAATACATTTACCGCTATTTTTGACTTCTTTCCTACTAGTTTTGCCGCCGTTGACCACGTGTACCTACAGATGGACAAATAGCACTCAACACTCCCCCCTACTGGTCACTCGCAATAGCTCTCGTAAAAGACATGCTGTTCTGTTTTTGTCTGACCTTTTAAAGCCAATAAACTTATAAACTACAGCACTGTGTGCTGCGCTCTGTTAGCTTCTGCCAGCAGCTGTACGTAGTTAAATTTTTTTTGTGTGTAACTGTGTTTAAAACTGATGAAGAACATGTAGCAGTGAATTCGGTCACCGCTGAAACACTTAGCCACATTAAACGTTACGGAAGTTGTCTGAGATTTTCACCAGTATAGTGATATATTAAAATTTATATCATAATGAAAATAAACACCAGTTTTCTGTATTAACTGGTATACCACCCAGGCCTAGATTGTGTGCCTCTCCATTCCTTGTCCAGACTCTAGGACCTTGGTTTCCAAATGAGATGCATCATTTCCTCTTATCAGGATGGAGATGGAGAATCCATCGAAATTCCTCTGAAACTTTGACTTCCAACTGCTATGAAATTATACATATTTTATATAATTATATATAGAATGAGCTAAAATGTGTGACTCACCCCTTTGTAGTGCAATAAATGTGACAAAACTGATCCATCTTGAACAAAAACAGTCTTTTTACTTACATAAGGCTCAAATTAAAGAACTCCAATAAAGTGATTAGTCCAAGACCACAATAAAACTGATTAAAAAAATTTAACATAAACAGCTAAAATACAATGTCCACCCCATGTTTTTAGTCGTTTACCACTAGACTCTGCTCTATTGTGGCAGTAAAGGTAAAAACAATTTGGAATTTAAAAAAAGTAAATAGATTTAGGATTATTAGAAGAGAAATTAATGTGAAAAATAACTCCAGAGTCCCCCTTTATGCCATAGATATTTTTTCCCCAGCCACTTTTCTTTTAAAGACTAATAAAGACCACTTTTAAAGATTGAAATCACAAATATTGTGTAATAAAGATTTCTTTAAAATTCGTGGCAAGCAATAGTGAGCACTAGCTCTACATATAAATTCAAGCGATTTGGGTTCATTAGTAGCATAAACTAGCAAGGTAACATAGTTAAACACCAACATTAGTATTGTTAATTAACATTCTTGTGACTTTCGCCCCAAATGCTTAAAAAAACGTACCCATATTAAACTTAAAGCTGTTCTTGTACTATTTTGAGTAGAAACATGGGGTCTCTTTAAAGCCAAATCGCTGTGAAGGTTCCCCATTACAGTGAAAATATGCAAGTGCTATTATTACCAAGTAATATGGCTTGAAATAATTCAATTCACTTTTATTTATATAGCGCCAGTTCACAACAGATGTCATCTCAAGGCACTTCACAACAAAAATCATCTCAATACAATTTTACAAACATTCCAATCAGTTAAGTTTTCTATGTAAGGAATCCCAGCAGATTGCGTTGAGTCATCGGCATGAGGTTGTGCCCGGATCATGCAGACTCCAACCACAGCAATTCCTCAGCAAACCCTCATACTGAGCAAGCATGTAGCGACAGTGGAGAGGAAAAACTCCCCTTTAACAGGAAGAAACCTCTGGCAGTACAAGCGGTCATCTGCCACGACCGTCTGGGGGTCTGAGAAGACAGGGAAGAGACAGCATGGAGGATGCTTGGTGACTTTGAGCATCATCTTGACCAACGCTCCCCATCCAGAAGGGGGTATTATAGCTGAGCAGCGTACCAGACTGGGTAGAGCTTCTATGGGGAGAAAAACACTGAGAGAAAACTGGGTTAACAATTGCATTAACAAATACACTGCAGACTACATTTAGTGTGCCTATCTTTTCTTAAAATACGTTTTAAAAGTGGCTTTAGAATTGTGTTGTGACGTAAAACATAATGTGGGTCTAAAGCCTGAAGTATTACCTAACCTATAACTAGCCCATCGTTTACTTCATGTCTGCATGTGACAGCATAATTTTACTTATACGGCTTGTAAGGAAGTAACTGTCCAAAGTTGTTGGCCTTTTACTGGCTGTGGCTTGCTTGCTAGACATGTTGCTCTGCTCTCCTCTTTCCAGCACTTGGTGGTGATCAACTGGCTGCTTTAGCTTACGGTGCATTCAAAGACTGGTCGAAAAATCCATTACCACATATTAACGGTTAGGATAGCTGTAAAGGCTCACACAAAAATGTGGGGGATGGAGGGCACTGACATGGGAAGTGCATGGGATATGTCCCACACTTACTCCACGGTTTTTACGCCCATGGTCCAGCCTTAGAGAGGGAGTCAATGATGGTTTTCTGCACTATTGTTGGGTCAGCAGTCTTCCCCATTGTGTGATTGGGGCTGCAACTAACGATTATTTTCATAATAGATTAATCTGTCGATTATTTTTACGATGAATCAATTATATTAATAATTATATTTGGCTATTACTTTCATCTATATAAATTATTATAACAAAAATATTCATTAGGAACAAGGAAAACACAAGAGAATTGTTCAGTTTACTGCAATCTATTTTATTAGACCTGAACACAGTTAACAGTGTAAAATGAGCATAACAGTGCAAAATATGTCCAGAATAATTTTTAGGCATCAACATACGAAATGAGGTAGAATTCCATACAAATTAATGTACAACATATTAACAAAAATATCTCAGCCCATGAAATGAAAATGACATTTTCATTTTGGGAATGAAGGAGGCTGACTTAGTTGGGCAGTATTTTGGGGCAACATTGGGGCTCCGAGAACAATCCTATAAATAGACGTGCTAAATTTGGCAGCGCAGGATACAAGACACAGAGGAGATTGACAATTGCATCAAATCAATCAGCAGCAGAAAACAATGAACGTTGTTACGGTGCAAAGAAACCATGTAAAATTGTACCACAAAAAACTCAGTGAAACAGCAAAGTCACAAAAGGTGAACCGCGTTATTGTGAGGGACCACTGTATTTACCGTGTTTATTTTCTTATTAGGTGTAAGTGACTTAAAAGGCTGGCTCTTTCTCTGTCGCATTAACTCCAACATGTTTTCGTCTCAGATGTTCATTTTCAGAAGTCATACTTCCGTGCCATGCTAGTTAGTCATTTCACTGCATCTAGAGTGAAGTGCTCCCATACTTTTGATTTCTTCTTTAGGGTTTTTTCTTCAGTTTTATCTTTCCCTTTTTCTCTTGTTTCTTTTCTTGCTCTGCCATATTGCTCAGTGTGAGTATGCTTCCTCAGCCATGTGCGTGGTACGTCAAAAAAAACAAGGGCTATTGGCTGATTTCTTCTTCTGTGGCTCCACTGGTAGATCAGTGGCTCATTACTGCCACACACTGGCTGCTAATATAACCGATTGTAACCGATGTAACAGATTGTGTTTAAAAATAGACCGTTATAAAGCAACTAATCGATGACTCAATTAGTTGTCAACCATTTAAAAAAAGATTATCAATTTAAACGATTAGTTGTTTCAGCTCTAATTGTGATTCCTACTGAACCAGACTGAGATACAATTTAAAGGCTCAGGAACCGTTTTCAGGTGTTTTGGATTACTTTGCTGATTAGTGAGTCACATTAAGTATAAGATTTTGACCTTTTTCACAATATTCTAATTTTTCAAGATTTTGAATTTGGAGTTTTCATTAGGTTTAAGACATAAGCCTTAGGTTATAACAAATATAGGCTTGAAATATCTTGATTTGCATGTAATGAGTCTGTATGATGTATTACGTTCTCCTTTTAGATTGAAATACTGAAATAAATGAACTTTTGTGTGATATTTTAATTTGTCGAGTTTCACCTGTAAGAACTGTAAAGTTAAATTTGTGCCATCATGATGCTCACACAGGGGCTGTTTGTGTCAACTGAGTAGTTTTTTTCTGTGAATGTTTACCTTTCATCTTTACTTATCACTTTTGCCACTTTTCCACTACGGTTGGCTTGGCCCAGGCAGTTCAGCGGTTCGGGTCCGCTCGGACCAGAACAGTCTGGTGTGTTTCCATTGCCATCTGGTGTAGGCAGTGGATGAGGACATGGGGGACTCAGCGTAGCAAAAGATCCAGCAAAAATCTGTTATCACTCATCATTTTTCGACATTACAGAGGCTGATGCTGCAGCCAGTATCTAGTCCACTTGCTCTCCTGTTGCTCGACGGCCTTTCACCATACAGGTCGTCCATTTCTGCAAAGCACTTAGTGTTTGCTTTCTACCCCACTCCAGCCATTGTGGTCCTTCACACCCTGCTATTCTTGCTTTCATTTTAGTGTCCTGCAGTAGTTTTTTTATCCTACTGGAAGCCATAGTTCGACATTCTGTGACATCACTTCACACTCATACCGCCTGGCCAATCAGTGGAAACCACTACTAGGTAGGAGTGAGAGTGATATCGCTTTACCGGAGCAATCAGAGCAATCAGTCCATAGCTGGTTGTGTTAGTTCGCCTCAGCCCACTTCGGACCAAGCCACAGGTAGTCAGAAAAAAAGGTTTGGCTTGGCCCAGACAAAGGTTGAAATGCACTAAATGGGGACTAGCCCCTCTCATTCCAGACAGAGTCGACCCTAGTGGAAAAGGAGCATTTATCTGATAGAACTGGTATGCATGCTGACACTGTGCCAAATTTCCAACCTGGAGGTTCTCCGGGAACTCAGAAGAACCCTGGGTTTTAATGCCAAAGAGACTGAAGATGTATCTTGATCACATAAAAAATGTCTAATACACTAAGATGATCGACAAAAGGAGAAACTCATAATAAAATTTTACTCTTTTTTTCTATTTAACCAGGCAGAACAATTCTTATTTGTAAAAGACAGAATCTCTTGCAGGAAAGAGAATTAATGGCAGTGAGGGCAAGTATAAACAATTCTAAGTAATCATGTCACCAAGAACATTCAGAAACGCATGACTAAATAGACAGCAAACTGTAAGCACAAACACTTCTGTAGCCAAAGAAAAGCAGTGGACTAGCAGTCTTATACCAAAGACCAAAGATCTTTTTTTGGGAGGGGGTTATCGTTTATTACGGTCTCTAAAATGATAAAAAGCTATGTAGGGCATTTTTTAGGTGGACAGTTATCAATTAAGTTTTACACAGAAGATAAGGTGTGTAACAGCTGACATACTCTGAACAAAAATATAAACGCAACACTTGTTTTTGCTCCAATTTTTCATGAGCTGAACTCAAAGATCTGAAACGTTTTCTAAATACACATAAAACCAATTACTCTAAAATGTTTTTCACAAATTTGTCTAAATCTATGTGAGTACTTATTTGCTGAGATAATTCATCCCAATTTCCAGGTGTGACATATCAACTGATTAGATAGAATGAATATTGGTGTTCCTTAGGCTGGTCACAATTAAAGAACAGCTTCTATTCTTTTGAGAGAAACCTGGCTAAAACAAAAAATTTCAACAAAATACAAATTAGAGGTTCATTTAAACTTTCAGAGCGCGAGTGGAACGATCACAGCCTTCACATTTGTTATGTGCAACTTTGAAAAACAAATAATCCTTCTCCTTGAAGCCTGTATCTTTTACATAAACACAATAAATAGATTTTTATCAGTTAATAAAATGTTCTATTTATGAAGATGCAATTTTTGGAAAATCTTTTTTTTATTTTTTCTTACACCAATGCACTTCTTGCACTTGATGTCAACGCGCCCATGGCCTACCATAGTGTTTTTAAACCGTACTTTATATTTTCTTTTTAGTTTGACTTTATACTGGCTCCAGGATGAGATGATTAAAGTAAAAGCTGGTTTTTCAAAATTATTTTTGCCATTTGCAATTTCTTTTTAACACAACACAAGTAGGAGAACAATCGTTCAAAAGATCAGATTTGGTATGAAAAAATTGGATATTTAATTTTTAAGCCATAATGCCCAGACATAGATTTTGACACAAATTAACTTTTTCATTACCATTTTCTTGTTTTTCTAGTTGGAATTTTTACATTAAAGAGGAAAATCCTGTCACACCTTAAACTGTGTATCTCTCCATATTAACTGCTTACATGGCTCACTACTTTGTGCATGCACGTCTTGTGGTGTGTGCTGTATGAAAGGTTTTCATGTCTGGGGGTAAATTCTGTTGTTGGTGTTAGGGTGTGGGTTTTTTTTTCTCAGCCCCAATCACTTCCTTCCTAACCCCTCCCACCCTGCTGTAGGGCCCAGAACCTCTCAATTCTTGGCGGCTCTAATGGGTCGGTCTGGGCTGGGCAAACACAGGAGCTCCCCCCTGCGGTCTGGTCGGGTGGTACAGTCCAGCTCTAAAGGTGGGGATTGGCTTCAGGTAGGGTGGCTGTCAGTCATTTCCATGAAGACCACCTCTACCTGTGTTGTCACCCCCATATGTCAATGATATAGAGTTTGTGAGGATGTGTGTGCTTGAGACATTGCTTGGCCTCAGATTCCATATGTTGAGTCACAGGTAGTTGTTTACCTTCATAATCTTCACTTGTCGTCAACCTCTTGTGCTGCTTCATTTTTTACCATTTTTTCACCTAAGCCTGGATTTGTGTTTGTTTTATACTTGGCTTACACATTAAAGTTGTTTGACTTGTGCCACTAATCCCTACGGAAATATTTTAGATCTACTGAGGTCACTCATGTGTCCAGCATACATGTTGAATAAAAAAACAAAGCTTCCTCTTTGCCCTTTCCATCCTTTTGTCTCCCTTTCACCTAATTCTCTACCTGTTCTCCTTGTTGTCCTTTCCTATCCCTCCTTGATCTCATGCATGTTATTCCTCTCTTCCCCCTCATAGATATTAATGCCCAGGCCCGCAAGCTCCAGAGGAACAGAGCAAAGGGGACACTGACCCTGCCCCGCTCCAGCAATTCATCCTTCTGCCGCAGCCTCAGCGAAACAAGCCTTAATCAGGTTGGGCCCTTGCTCACAAACAGTTCAGATGATGCACCGGGTTTTTTTAATTCACCAAACAACATAAATCCATGCATGTTTCTGTGTGTATTTTTATCTGCATGTCCAGCTTGGGGTGGGAGAGGAGCCCAAGCGATATTATTCCACCTTGCCAGGACCACTAAGGGGCAGAGAACGTGACGGACCCTCCAGCAATCGGAGGAAAGAAGAGGGGAGTCAGGGAGCAGGAGGGGTGAGACACTCCCTGTACCAGTCCCCTCATCTTCTTCTGCTACAGGGATTCAATCGACAGGTGAAGACGATGAGATTTTTTATAATGCCTCTAAAATATCTTTAAATACCTTGATTCTTTTTTTTCATTTGGCCACAAAATAACAAACTTCAATGTATTTTATTGGAATTCTATGCTATAACCAGTTATTCCTAAAGTGGAGGGTGTTCCCCCTAGGGGGGAAGACGGTCATTGCAGGGGGATGCGGCGTGAATGGGTCAAATGGGTTAAATGCTAGTCAAATTGGCTAAATGCTAGTATAAGGGAAAGGTTTTTGAAGGGGCTTCCACATGAGTGTAAAAAGGAAGATAAAACATTGCCAAATAAGCTTCTAAACCAACTTTTTTCCAAGCGAAAAAGAAGAAAAATAACAAAGCATATCTTGCCTTCGGTTTTGTTATACAAAACACCTTTAAATGCTGAACTAAGCTCATATAAAGTTTTGTACACAGTGGCACAGTGTGAAAAACCTCACAAAACTGAAGAGAATTATATACTTCCCTGCACTATGGACATGGTTCCATCTATGGTTCATAACCGATGCCAACAAACTGTGGGCCAGATTTATCCATATTCTAAAGAAAGAGCGCAAAATTGCAACCACGCTGCAAATAAAAAAATGCGCCAGTTGGTTGTCCTTCATTAGCGGGTGATGTACTAAGATGCACACTTTATAACACGTGGAAAGGGCGGTATTTAGATGAAGACTTAGCCTGCTCTGTTGGATGCGCCAGCCTGCCATCAGCCAGAGAGGCAGACGTGCTGGAGAGTAGCGTACAATGGAGGTATAATGTGTTTTTAACAAAAATGGGAACAAAAGGAAACTCAAATTCATGACCGCCAGACTGTTAATAACTATAAAGCTAGATTGTCTGTGAATGTGGTCTTTTATTTGTCTTCAATAAACTCCTGTCTAATGGTGGTGGTGCAAAGTAAAGACATGCTATTCATAGGCGAAATATAGCCCCAGTTTCAGGCCCTATGAGTTCTTCCTCTTTCCATTAATACCATCGGAAGACCAATTTTTGATAAGTCACTGGACATATAGGGACTTAGTAGATATCTGTCCAGAATGTGCAAAGACTGGCAGCAAAACATGCAGGGCTGCAGCCATCACCCTGCATGCACTGCATTAAACACTGCAACACACTGGTCTCTAAACAGATGAGTCCCGATCTGATGTAATGATCAATGTCAGCGCAGTCTACTACACCAAAACACAACCTGTCAAACCCCTGTTGGCACTGTGTGAGAAAGTGAGCTCAGACTTGTGTTTCACAGCGAGTCCTGTTAACTGTCATGTAGGATAGTGCTGTCCGGGGTCTTTAAACTGTGAGATGATCATCTTTTTATTTTTTTGAAGTAAGAGGACAGAGATTTTTTAAGGAAACATGCATACAGTGGCAAGTTTCTGAAAGCAATATTCAATGTAACAAATTCAATGATGTAGAGCACAAACACACGGCTCTACCTGGCAGATAAAGTGACATAACGGCAGGCTCTCAAAAGTTAATGCAAAGTTGTGATGATTGAAGACCTCAATTTTACAAAATAGCCTTTACAATTATGTTTTTCCTCAGAGTTCTTTCTGTCTTAAATATTGCACATAAGGGGCATTAAAATGTATTGAAAGCAATGTTAGATATAGTTACAGAGTAAAAATAGAAACGGAAATTAAAATAATTATAAAATTACATTTAAAATGAATTATAAACCAAATAGGGAGTCAGCTGAAATAGTTTAGGAACTAAAGCTGTAGACTAACACAAAATAGTCGAATTGAAAATAAAACATTTGTTGTTGAACATTTGTTGAATTATGCATGCTTGGTCACTGTATAGCTCGAGTACATTTCATAGTAAGGTATCGCTGCGTTAAAAAAGTGCATTATTTCGTTGTTTTCTGACTAATCATTAGCACTTCACAATAAGAGCACGTAATTGTCGTTTTTTTGTGTGTCATATTTAGGAATGTGAATTAGTCAGGATTAATTCACAGCTATCCTGTAATTAATTATGGTAAAAAATTTAATAATTTGACAACCCTTATATCTAACCATCATCGTCATAGTCCCCACCCACCCAAACCCCAGAGAAAATTCCACAAGCCACAACTATTGTGGGGAATAAGTCTAGAAGCTTTGCATATCTAGTGACTAAAACTTTGTGCATAGTTTTGCTCTCTACAAACTTGGTCAAGATCAGTTAGATTGGAGACGGAGCATCTGGCAACATCCATGTTCAAGTGTCTTTTCAACATGCATTTTGACCTCGGTTGGACCATTCTATTACTTTAATATACTTTCATTTAAACCAATCCGTTGTGGTTCTTGCTGTACGTTTAGGTTAGCTGGTGGACCTAAGTACCTGAATATTTTGAACAGAAACTGTAACATTGATTTTTCATGTGTTTTGCAGGACTGCCTAGTTTACCTTCTGAACAGGGAGCAGCACACAGTTGGTCAGGAGACCCCATCAGCACGTCCCAACATATGCCTCTTCTCTCCTGACATCCTTCCCCTTCACTGCCGTTTGCGCCGAGTCCCCGCACCTCGTCGTCATACCAACAGCAACAAGGGAGACGATTTAACAGAGAGTCAGCGGTTCTGTGTTGCTGTTGAGCCTGTGCTCAATGCCACCGTGCTGGTGAACTTCTCCCGCTGCGAACGCACAACAACTCTCAGACACGGCGACCTTCTCTCCTTTGGAGCACATTATATCTTCCTGTACAAGGACCCTACAGGCTCCAAGACCCTGCCTGCTCAAACCCTGGCGCGGCTGCGCACGCTGGGGCAGTTGTATGACTCAGGGGTAGAGGAGGGAGAGGATGGGTCTCAGACTTGTAAAATGTGCGGTTCTGTGCTAAAGGAAAAAACTGCACAGGTACTGAGTGTTCCTGCAGTTAAACGAAGCTTCAAACCACTCCTAGTGAAACCTCGCGGTGTGGGGATGGTATCAGGAGGCCAGCTGCCCCTGTCAGGAGGTGAAACAGCAGGACGAGGAGGTCAAAAAAGAAAGCTACAGTTGGAGTTTGACCTAACTCATGAGGACCAGCTGTTGAATAGAATTGTCTCTCTCATCGAACCTGGAGGTGAGTGCCTTTATTACTAAATCTGTTAACATGTTGCTTTAGGTAAAGCAGGTATATGAGCTAACACTATGCCAAAATCTTTTTTTTTTATATTGGTTCAGTCTTAGATGCCATCTCTGATTTCATCCCTGTTCACCGACCTATGGCAATGCGATGGGAACACAGCTAGGAATGCCTGGGAAATGTCTGTTTGGTTCATTTGTGGAAAATGAGTCCCAACACTCTGTTTTTTTTCCCCTTGTTTCTTTTCTTTCCCCAGGAGACGACCATAAGCTGACTCCTGCCTACCTACTGTGTTTGTGTATACAACACTCAGCCTCCACCTTCCCTCCTGGCAGTTTTGGCAAACTGCTGCTCAAGATCGTCCGTCGAATCCAAACCATTGCATGGGTACATTAACTTTTACTTAGTGAAATTGTACATTGGTATCTACTTAAGAACATTTGTTACCTCAGATCAGAGGTTTGCCCAGATAGGCTGGCATTTATCATGCTTTATATTTAAATGAAGTTCTAGTGTGTTTTTGCTTTTTTTTCCTTTATTTCCCCAAAGAAATTTCTCTCTGTCTTTACATCATCATTAAAGTTGAAGCCAGAAGTTTACATACACCAAGAAAAAACACATACACCAGTGTTTCTGTCTGGAGTTTAATCAGTCTAAACATGTTTTGTTCTTGGGCGGTTAGAATTGCCTAAATTATTGTTATTTGCTAAGTGCCCAATAATGAGAGAAGAATATGTCAGAGATGTATTTTCAAAGAGCAACTCAGCTCCGAGTCCAATAAATAAATGAGTGTCTAATAATGCTTTTACATGTGCGGTCATTATTTAGGTATTAAAGTGCATCATTGTAAAAATATAAATTTTCTGCCTATATTATCAGTGTACCACCCTCTTCAGATTAAAACTCTATACTGCACTTGAATTTGAATCGATTTTTGCTATTCACTGTGCTGTGAGGGCTGACGTCAGCCAGTCACCCTACCGCTGTGGGAATGAAAGGAGCTATGTCTCCGCCTGTGCATCCACCACAGAACTGCCCTCTCTTTCCTTTCCTTCCTATGGTGATGTAAGTGGAGAGAAATCCTCCACCTCTAAAGTTTGCACTGAGGCTCACGTTGCTCTCCATCTTTCTTGCTATTTGTGTCTGTGCTACTGCAGCAGCCCTGCTGTCAATATGTCAATCACAGCCCAGACCATCTCCAGCCTGACTTCTCCACGTGTTCGCTGGTCAGCCAGGAAATGCCTCCTTTTGGCACATTTTTCAAACCGGAAATGTAGGCTGAGTAAGACTCTGGCAGGCGGATGAGTTGCTCTTCAAAATCAGTAGTTTAAATACAGTATGATTACTGTCTATTTGAATGAGGAGGAGGATGATGTCATAGCTTTGTCAACTTCTGAAATTAATATAAACTTTTTATTTCTTTAATTTCAAACAGTGAAAATGAAGGTCTCTTTTCATTCTGCGTAAGCATCTGGTTTCAACTCAATGTTTTTAAGAATTTAAATAATTTACACATGGTGTCCTCTGAGATATTTCCTGTTATTTGCAGTGCAGTTATTTGACTAAATTAATTTGCTATTGAACATTGTCACTGTCTTTGGGTTAGGCCATGCCTGCACTTAGAACCAGCAGCAGAGACGAGATGGGCAAGTGGTCAGTGTTATGTCAAACCTAGATACATGAAATGTGCATGTATATAGGCATATAAAAATCCTTGGAGAAGTCTTTCAAATCTGAGAGAGGATATACATTAGGTTACAAAAAAAATATAAAAACAATTAAATTGCTTTAATAGCAAATAAAGATGTAGCTATTGATTACAAGGCAAATGTTTGAGTTTGTAGAATAATAGAAAATGTGATGCAGCTACAATTTTATTCAGATTGAAAGATCAATGCTTTTTATATGTTCATACAGCATCAACTTAAACAAGACTTCAGAAAACTAATAAAAGTGAGATGTCAACAGTTCAGTCTTTTTCAGAAATTTCTATTCCTCTATAATGAAGATCTCTGGAAATAAAAGACAGATTAGCTTGTGGTTTTTTTAGACGTTGAGAAGTTGAAACTGGGTTTATATAAAAAGCTATCTTTTTCTCTCACTGTCTTGACATTGATTTATTTCCTTTGTTTGGTATGTTTGGATTACCAAATGTATTTCTATTTGCTAATTGTTCATATTTGGGAGAAATCCCTTTTAGATTGTATGTCTTGGATCAAATGTTTTGAGTATCCTTCAGCAACAGTTTGCGGATATTTTGGCCCATTTCTCCTAACAGAACAGGTTTTAAGGCTTCTTTGGTTGCACAATCCTTTTTTAACCATGTACACACATTTTATTTAGGCATTAGATTAGGGGTTTGTAATGGCCACTCCGAAAGAATGGTTTTGTTGTATTTACACCAGTTTGTAATGAATTTGGTGACAGTTCTGATGATAGAAAGTCTTGTCAATTGCAAAACTTTATATTTCTCAAGTTTAAGCATCCTTGCTAATGTCTTAAGATGTTACTTCAGTATTTCCACATAATGTTTTTGATGCTCATGACGCTATCCATTTTGTGAAGTGACCCAGTTCCTCTTGTGGCAAAAAAAGCTGCACAACAGGATCTTAGTTTATCTCCAGGACACAAAACCCATCTCTTTCCCTAACACTACAGGGCAGGACAGTCCCATTCTGTTTATTCTTGCACAGAACTGTTGGAGCTTCTGAAATTATCTGAAAGTATCTTGAATGATCCAGGTTTGTAGAAATGATGTCCTTAAGATCTCTTCTGGCATCACCTTTTTCGTATTTTAACTGATTTCTTTTAATTGTTCAGTAATATCAAAAGGAAGCAATATGTTTGATGTGCTATCTTGCAATTATATCTACAGGTGTGTTCTTTCATTACCTCAAATGTAGCTTGAAAGCAATTGTCATGTGGGTGTTGCTAAATTGTTTAAGGGTAATGTTGATTAAAAAAATCTCCCAAAACATCATCTTTATTCATTTGGCATTTAGCAAATAGACTAACTTTTTTTGTTTTAGGACTGTTAGGAAGACTGAAGTTAATTCTATGCATTAAACTACATAGATCTCATATTCTTTTCAATAGGGATGCACTGCTACTGGTATTGGGGACAATACTCTTCTAATATACTCGTATGGGTTAGTTGACCGATACCATAAACTGATACTTAAAATGTGGAAACTGCAATAATTTTACAGAATATGTTTTGTTTTGTGGTCATTGTATTATTTTTGTTTAAATAATTCACCATCACCACCATTCACCCTTTGTTGTAACAAGCAGAGAGGAAAATGAAACTCGTCTTCCAATTCATTGCATGTTTTTGTGTGGTAGAAGTATCGGTAGTTTTATGTATTCAGATCCAAGTATATATTGGTATGAAAAAAGTGGTATCGTTGCATCCCTAATTTTCAACAAATATACTGTACATCACAGCACATGTCCCTAAAGCGTTCCAGGGTATTAAAAGGTATTTCAGCATATTGGACTCCGGTATTTGTACAAAGTGTGAGCATCAACTGCAGTGTGACTTGATCTAACAAAGTATTATATTTGTCTATTACAAAGTTATATATCACACATTTCAACTTGATGTACTAGAAATAGATTAGCCAACAGTTATTGTATTCCAGTGGTCATTTGCAATATTTGTATTGTGCATAATGATATTTCAGTGAGATTAAATTTCTTATATTTTTTGCATCTCTCCTCCCTATCCTTTATCTGAACTTTATCAAACTAAAAAATAAAAATCACTCAGAGGCTTAAATACATTTAATCTCTTGACACAATCTTTCTTAAGAGAGTCGGCAAGAGTTTTTTGACTAGCATTTCTATTAAGATATTAAGAATATTTATCATCTGAATCGATTCACACAAACCTTAACTCTGGTGGTGACTTTGAGTTTGGTGTTACTAATTAAACGTCACAAAAGTGTCACCAGCCTGCTAAGGCGTTTATGTAATATAAAATGATGTACACAAAGTGTGTTATATTCTGAGTCGACCAGGATTTAGTAAAGATCGGCGCTGTTTCATTATAAAGGTAGCTAAGGCATCAAAGGAAATGTTATTCACCTACGCAGATCCTGAAGGTTTAATGGGAACTTATTTGTGTGTGTGTGTGTGTGTGTGTGGCTTGCAGGAGAAGACAAAGGAGCTGGCTCAGAAGCAAGCTCAGCAGTGAGTATCAGTTTCTAATGTATGCTGCATAGAAAGAAATGACGTGTGCTCATGTGTTCCTGTTTCTATGCTGCTGTTTATTGTGTCACTATGTCTCCATAACAATGTAACGTGTCACCTTGCATGTGTATAGCCAGGACCCAGCCTCCTTGTCTTTACTCAGCATCTCAGACCTGATCCCAGACTTGCAGACCATCTTCTTCTGGATGTCGAACTCAATTGAGATCCTCTACTTTATCCAGCAAAGAGTGCCGGCCTATACACACAGCATAGAGACACTGCAAGGTATCATAAACACTGGCCCACCTGAATAGTTATTACTCACAAAGAGATACAGCAGATATGTCACATTTTTACACTTCACTTTCCTTTTTTTCTGCAAACCTCTTGTCATCTCTGTCTAGGTTCAAAGGAGTCATTGTTATCAGCGACCATTACAGCCAATGAGGAGGCTATGACTATCTTGGAAGAAGTGATCATGTACACTTTTCAACAGTGTGTCTATTATATCACGAAGGTAATGTATCACTATTCGCATTGGAGCTATATTCTTTGTGTTTTAAAAACTTAGCTGGTCACAAACATAACTCATTTATATTATTCTTACTCATTACATAAGGAAATAAAATGGTTACATTTTATACATTCAGATCCTCTTGATCATGAAACACTTTTGTATTTGTGTCTAGGCTCTTTATGTGGTGTTGCCTGGTTTATTAGACTGTAATCCATTCCCAGTCGACAGCTCCGAGCCATGCTGGAAAGGAGGTGTCGGGTTTCCTGAACCTGTGCGCAGAGTTCTGCAGGTAAGCATTTGAGTTATGTGTTACTGTTCCAGTATTAGTTTAAGCTAAAGTGCCAAATATTGTGATGTTTAGCTGGGATGTGGATTTTTCGCTGCAGAAATTGTAGATACGTTTTCAGGAACATTTTTTTAAATCATAGCTTTTCTTGAAGATGTATCATACATTCAAAATTGTTTTTTTAGACTAAACTGTGAAAATATTTTCTCAAGGTCATCCAGCCATTCAGTTTTAGCCATTCTAGCCAAGTCCAGGGTACATGACTATAAAGATCATAAATGGCTGTGATACTAAGACAAGCAACAGTGAGTGAGGTGGAGGTAAAACTGTCTGTTTAAATTAGATGGGGCCATTCAGGCCTAGACACTCATATTGGAGCGTTTGAAGAAAACTTTTGTGGCAATGCAGACACTTAGACATGCACGTCATGTTCTGGTTGTGTCCTTTTAAAACAGGAGGTAAAAAGGCTATGTACATAAGGCTGTGTAGTTATTGTTTAAAATTGAATGGCAAGGTTTAATGTTTACCGTGTGTAGATATAGATTTTTAGATTTTTTAATGTTCATAGAGCTCCATTTTCAAAATTTCATCTCTAGCAGTTATTGGGCAAGAAGCAAGACACACTCTAGAGCGGTCACCAGTCCATCACAGGGCAACACAGAGACACACACTCATACCTAAGAACAATTTGGAGAAACCAATTATTAAAAGTCATTTTTTTGGACTGTGGGACGAAGCTGGAAAACATGCAGCTCCATGAAGAAAGACCCCTGACTGGGATTTGAACCCAGGATCTTCTTTCCTGCAAGGCAACTGTACAACTGTGTAGCTAAGCTCCTGCAGCTAAACTTACAGATTATTTACTACTGTCCTGTTCATGTCAAATATAAAATTCCAGTTATTGTTTAGCTTCAATATATTGTTTTCTTTTTACCCCAAATACCTTAAAGTTCCCTGGGCAGATGGTTGTGTTCATTGTGCACAGTTCACGTCTCCTTGATACTGATTGTAGGAGTGTTGTTAATTCAGATGAAAAGTAATTAAAAAAATGTGGATACTCTATAAGCACTAAAACTCCTCTGATCTGTTCATTGAAATATTTGGAACTGTACAGCTGAGATCCTTGTTGATGTTTGAAAACACGTTTTAAATTTCCTCAGTCACTCAGCTTCATTCAGCTCAGGACATGATACTGCCTTCTTTGAGAACAGCTTCACAGGATATACATCTGAAGCATTTTCTGAAACTGTAAACTTTGTTAAAATCATTAAAAATATTCTTATTGTAAAAATAAAATAACTAAAACTATACCACATAATTTGGTCAAACAGGATTCAGTCTATGACCAATAAAAAGTTGATCTGAACTCAGAGCAAAGGTGTAGCTCTAGATTCAAACAAGGGATGGGGCTTATTGATAATTTGTGAGCTTTTATTGTGCAAACACTGAGGCCAACTCATGTTTTACACCAACTGTGTTTTCAACAATGTTAACCCAATAAAAGCTGACAATTGATCTAAGTTGGATGTTTTTAGCTGTGATTCTTCTGATTTAGCAGCTGTTAACTGGAAGAATCTGATTAAACTCTTATTTCATAGGCGTAACTGTATTTCATCCTTGGAAACTTGGAAATTCACAATTGTATTTTTTTAATTCACTTTGATTTATATAGCACCGACAAATGTAATCTCAAGGCACTTTACAACAAAAGTCATTTCAATACAATTATACAAACATTCCAATCCAAGTTTTTTATGTAAGGAATTCTAGAAGACTGGAGATCAACAGGAGATCTGATCAAAGGTATAAATCAGGTGTTCTGCAGCCAGTGATCAAGAACTAATTCTTTGAAACACAAATAAAATCTCGAACCCTGATCAAATTTGACTGTAAAAAAAGTTTGATATATTCTGAAAGAGCATTGCATGCAGACATGTAGCTGGACAACCATGCCTTTTTACTTTTAGACTGAAAAGCCGTTAATGATTCAGATTCTTGGTTGTGTAAAGCCATTTAACCAATTAAATTCAAATACATCTGGTGCAAGCGTCTTCAGACCAAAGACCATAGTAGACCAAGAACAAAAATAGTATTTAAGAATTTTTCATTATATAGCAGTGACATTGATATTTATTTTGTAAGTAGATATATTTGTGTCTGCAGGTTTTTCAGACTACACAGGAGCTTCTGCATGGCTACCTGGTCCACCCTGAGATCCAGGCTCAGATGTTTGCTTACCTTTTCTTCTTCTCCAATGTGTCACTGTTTAACCAGTTATTGGACAAAGGTAAGGCAAAAAAAAAAATAAAACCCACAGTCCCACACTCATGTCCATGAGATATCTTACTAATGTGCATAGTTGTTTTGTGAGTGAGTGTGTGCCCTTTAGTCCTTGTCAGCATTTTGACAGGGACTACCCCAGATTTGTCCTCTATGCCCTTCTCCTATCTGCATTCTGTTTCCCCCTCCTCCCCAGCTTCCTCCTCCTCCCTTGTTCTTTCCATCTGGCCATCAGGGAATTTGACAAAGAAGAGCAGAGATGGAGTTGGATGAAGGCGAGTGACAAAGGGTGAGGGTGAAGGGCAAGGGGCTGGAGTGTAGTTGAGTTTTTGTGATGACCTTTCTAACTGTAAGTTACTAGGTTTAAACACAGAATACTGCAATTTAGCATCAGTAATTACCGACATTTCCAGCCAACTCGCCTTGTATATTTTGTCTCACACACGAACACGCTCTGAATTATGCCATATGTTTTCATTTACTGTTAAATACAAGAGGGATCACGTTTCTGGCTCAGGGAAAAACGAGAAAGGTCTTTACATATTGAGTCCCACTGTCTTCCATCTCATAGCCAACTCGGTCTCATCACTCCCCATATTTCTGCCGCCTTACTCCCCCCTCCTTAAACCCCTCTTCCGTCACTCATTGATATTTTGCTCCTTATGGTGTCCATGGAAACAAGGGTGTGGGTTTGTGGCAGGTATCGCTGACGTTGGCAACAGGCGCTGCAGAAGGCTCACACTTGCCCAATATCTCCGACTCATATTTAAATTCCCCTTAAACACAGCTTTCATTGCAGAGATGGACAGAGTGTATTTATAATTTGATTTGTTTAATTCTAAGTGCATTTAAGTCTTGGCATGTGTGTCTGTTATACAGCATTTACCCCACCTTGACGAGAGGTTGTTTGATGTCTCGTCTGCATGAGATCCTTCATCCTAACATAGATTACTGTATGCCTAGACATAAGCCTATTACTTAGGGGAGGGTGTCTCTGTGTGTGCATCCAGAGCATATGGCAGAGTATTGTAAAGGGTAATGTGTGTACAGTCAGCAGATAATGCTCACAGTTCATTGTCGGCCTGAAGCTTCTTGTCATATGCTGTTTCTGCATACATATTATGAGGTAGATGGAGGGATGGATGGAGGGATAGTAAGACGCTGAATGAGGGCTTTTCTAAACTCTTCAGCAGGAGGATATACCACAGCATTCACTCTTTTCGCATGACTGGTTAAGATGCAGCAATTTGTCATCATCAGTGACCGGACCAGTGCAGTCACATGCATGTTCCAAATTCGCCATAACTTGTTACTGTGCTGTCAGATCCCGGATAACAAGATGCATTGGGTATGGTGTTCCTCGTCTGAGATTATGCTTATGATGCTCAGGGGAATCTTAGTTAATTGATTCAGTCACCTGAACTCTGTGCCCAACACCCCCACCCACTGTCCGCAGCATGTGTCAAGGGGGTGAATTGCAATCTGTCAAAATGATCAATGACCTTCAGATTTTCCTGTCACCCTTTACAAAAAGCTGTGAGAAATGATAAATATTTGGTTAACGCAACCCCCATCTCTACAAAGAAACCAAGTCTATCTAGGATTTCAATCTTGCCAAACATGGACCATATTTCCTGAATGAGGGTAAAGGCCGAAATGCAGTTGTAGTTAAGTGCATATCCTGTTTAACAGGACACGTGAGAGCATTATCCTAACCTTCACATTTATAAATTAACTGAAAAGGGGCAGTCCAAAATTTTGTAGTTGAGGATTGTGGTCGTCAGATTTGCATTCAGACTGATATCCACCTGGCCTTTAAACTGATCCACTGCTTGCTGAATATTATTGATTTAAGATGCCAACAAAACCTCATCATCATGTATTTCTGTTAATTACTGTTATTATCCATTAATTTAATTTGCTTAACTTGCAGTAAGTTAGAATCTATTTTGTAGGTCAAAACCCGAAAAACCAGAATTACTGCCAGAGTGTTTAGTTTGTGCCACCTTACATAAAAGTGCTTCAGAAAGCAGGAGAAGCACATTAGTTGCAGAAAA
The DNA here is from genome assembly GCA_028564705.1 of Apricaphanius iberus. Classification (NCBI taxonomy): domain Eukaryota; kingdom Metazoa; phylum Chordata; class Actinopteri; order Cyprinodontiformes; family Aphaniidae; genus Apricaphanius; species Apricaphanius iberus. Next base: position 425,670 of record JAPXFQ010002030.1, read on the forward strand.
TAATGGAACACAAACTGAAAAACCATGTCATAAAATGTCTGCATTTCACATACTGAGCCCTTCTGCATCACTGCATTTATATTCAGCAGGCGTCAGTGGGTGTCTCTACTGTTTCACCTTCTTCAATCACAGCCTAATTAAAAATGAATGACTATATTGTGGTACAGAACAACACTCACTGAGACATAAATTTACAAAAGAAAACAGTTTTTGTTTTATTCTGCCTTTCTCTGGCACACAGAATTTGGTGTAGTGTTATGGATGAAATACCCAAGAGTATCCTGCGTGTGTGCACACAGGTCCAGCTCGGGGTTGGTTCCAGCGTTCAAAGTCACTGCAGATTCAGGCGTGCTTGCGAATGGTGATGGAGTGGGCAACCAAGTCCGGTCTGGGACATCTGGCTGAAAAGTTCTTCACCAAACTCAACAGTACTGTGTCCATATTGGCTACGCCCCCACAGCAGCTTACACAGGTGAACTACACACTCATACTCTAGAATCTTAATCCAGGTTTCTAGTAGGGGCGGATGATATGGGAAAAATAGAATATCACAATTTTTCAATTATATTATCACGATTTTGATTTTATGTTTTTGTTAATGATCACAAACAAAACTTAAATTACACATTAAAGAAGAGAAACATTAAATTATTGAATTGATTCAAATTAGGGATAACCAACACAGGGCTAAAATGTCATTCTCACACCAGAGATGATAGAAATGCACAGACAGTTCTGAATGAAACTATATATATATATATATATATATATATATATATATATATATATATATATATGTATACACAGTTGTGGCCAAATGTTTTAAGAATTACATAAACATTGGAAAAGTTGCGGCTTAAGTTTTTATAATAGCAATTTGCATATACTCCGGAATGTTATGAACAGTGATCAGATGAATTGCATAGTCCTTCTTTGCCATGAAATTTCCACTGCATTTCTTTGCTGTGATTAAAGGACCTGCTGAGATCATTTCAGTATTCATCTTGTTAACTCAGGTGAGAATATTGATGAGCACAAGGCTGGAGATCATTTTGTCAGGCAGGCTGATTATCTTAGAATTGCAGACTTAACATGTTAAAAGGAGGGTGATGCCTCAAATCATTGTTCTTCCATTGTTAACCATGGTGACTTGCAAAGAAATTAGTGCATCCATCATTGTGTCGCATAAAAATGGCTTCAAAGGCAAGGATATTGTGGCTACTAAGATTGCACCTAAATCAACAATTTATAGGATTATGAAGAACTTCAAGGAAAGAGGTTCAAATCTTCTTAAGAAGGCTTCAGAGTCTCCAAGAAAGTCCAGCAAGCACCAGCCACCTCCTGAAGAGGATTCAGCTGCAGGATCGGAGTGCCACCAGTGCAGAGCTTGCTCAGGAATGGTAGCAGGCAGGTGTGAGCGCAACTGCACGCACAGTGATGCGAAGACTTTTGGAAGATGGTCTGGTGTCAAGAAGGGCAGCAAAGAAGCGACTTCTCTCCCAAAAAAAACATCAGGGACAGATTGATCTTCTGTAGAAAGTATGGCGAATGGACTGCTGAGGACTGGGGCAAAGTCATATTCTCCAATGAAGCCTGTTTTCGATGGTTTGGGGCATCTGGAAAAATGCTTGTCGGTAGAAGAAAAGGTGAGCGCTACCATCAGTCCTGCGTCATGCTAACAGTAAAACATCCTGAGAGCATTCATGTTTGGGGTTGCTTCTCATCCAAGGGACTGGGCTCACTTACAGTTTTGCCCAAAAACACAGCCATGAATAAAGAATGGTACCAAAACATCCTCCAACAGCAACTTCTTACAACAATCCAACAACAGTTTGGTGAAGAACAATGCATTTTCCAGCACGATGGAGCCAAAGTGATAACTAAGTGGCCCAGGTACCAAAACGTTGAAATTTTAGGTCCAACTCCCCAGATCTTAATCCCATTGAGAACTTGTGGTCAATCCTCTAGAGGTGGGTGGACAAACAAAAATCCACTAATTCTGACAAACTCCAAGAAGTGAATATGAAAGAATGGCTTGCTATCATTCAGGATTTGCCCTAGAAGTTGAGTGTGAGCATGCAAAGGTCCTGAAAAAGAAGGGCCAACACTGCAAATACTGACTATTTTGATAAATGTCATGTAATTGCCGATGAAAGCCTTTGAAACGTATGAAGTCCTTGTAATGATATTTCAGTACATCACAGAAACAACTGAAACAAAGATCTAAAAGTAGTTTACAAGCAAACTTTGTGAAAACTAATAATTGTGCCATTCTCAAAACTTTTGGCCATAACTGTATATATATATTTTTCATTTTGCAAATAACCTAATTGAAAAATAAATCTAAATTAGGGTTGGGCAAAAGGATTGTTTTTGTAATCGATGAATCTAGCGATTATTTTTCAATGCATCGATTAATGATTAAATGATACATTTTTCAATTCGATTTTGATTTGATTATCGATTTACCCATGATTTGATTTGTATAGAAATTTGACATTTATTAATTTATGTATTTCCATGAAATAAACACATTTCTTCATTTGTGTTACGCTGTCAATCGTGGCAGCGCCAGGTTGTACACATGCGAAAGGGGAGGGAGGAGATGGGCGGGGGGTAATTCGCTTAGAGAATAGATACAGCAGCAGAACTGTGAATCGGAATAAAACGATCGCTCAAAAATGACAGATCGTCAGACGTGTAGATCGTTTCATGGTCATAAATTGTCACATCGCATCGCATACATTTTTCCGGTGTACAAATTTAATTTATTTGCTATCTCCTAGGTTTTAACTCAGAGTATTTTTTTTTCCTTTGGTTTGTCTGCAGCTCAGTTGGCGAGGCTTGTCCAGCGAACATCCATCTCTGAAACCAGTCCAGCTCCACAGGATTCTTACCCAGTACCAGCTTACAGCAGAGATAGGCCCAATCCCAGTATGGCAGCCGTGCAGTGAGGATGAGGCTTATATATATAGATCAGGTATAAATGTGACTGAATGAAGTAACAATGACATTAAGTTCCGATATTATCAATTCAATTTTGAATTTCAATTCACTTTTATTTATATAGCACCAATTCACAACAAATTACATCTCAATGCACTTTACAACAAAAGTAATTCCAATAGAATTATAAAAATATTCCAATCAGTTAAAAGTTTTCTATGTAAGGAATCCCAGTAGATTGCGATGAGTCATCGACGTGAGGTTATGCCCGGAACATGCAGACTCCAATTACAGCATTTCCTCAGCAATCCCTCATACTGAGCAAGCATGTAGTGACAGTGGATAGGAAAAACTCCCCTTTAACAGGAAGAAACCTCCAGCAGAACCTGGCTCAGTACAAGCGGTCATCTGCCACGACCGTCTGAGACACCATGGAGGATGCTCGGTCACTTGGAGAATCGTCAGACTACAAAGAATCCGTTTAATTATTTCTGAATCAGCAGTGGATTTTATTGCCCGTGTAAATCAAAAATCAAATCAAACTGTATTTATAAAGCGCTTTTCAAACATAGTTTCTCAAAGTGTTTGACAGATTTAAAATGATCCCACAAACCCCCAAGAACCAAAAGTAAAATCATCATCACAACTACACCCCCCTCCCAACCCATCAGCCATACACACACACACACACACACACACACACTTAAAAGCTTAAAAATAATAATAATAATAAATAAATAACAAACAGTGGGCTGAGTACAGATGAGCCAGGAAACACCATCATGAGAGCCATCTGCATCGGCAGCAGATCAGCAGCAGCAGCCAAGGCACCAACCCAGGGCACCCAGAGGAGTGAGGGATGATACCCCCACCTCCACCCATGGGGGGTAACCAGGCACCCACAGCAGACCACCGCCCCCGATGCAGAGGGCTCCTATAGAGGAAACACTGGGACGAAAGATTAAAATAAGTTAAAATATAAAGTTTATAAAATATAAAGTATATAAAGTGTAAAACGATGAGTATAAAACAATAAGATAAAATCAAGATAAAATGCTAAGCAGATTAATGAATAAACAATTAAAAGCTAAACTAAAAAGTAGATTGGGTAAAACATCTAATTTAAACAGATATTAATAAATAATAGCTAATTTAAAGCTTGGTTAAAAAGGTATTGGCCCGAGAGAGAATAGGGCGGACTCTCGCAATGTTCTTTAGGTGATAAAAACCTATTTTAGTGATATTTTTAATGTGTGGAATAAAAGTCAGCTCAAAGTCAAAAATCCCGCCCAGATTCTTCACTTGTAAAGGATTTAAAGACAATGATTGTAGTTTTGGTAAAAGTTTCTCTCTCTGAGCTTCAGGACCGATAACTAAAACCTCAGTTTTGTGCTGGTTGAGCCGGAGAAAGTTTTCTGCCATCCAGGATTTGATGTCTAAAATGCAGTTAAAAAGTGCATCCATTTGCCGTGTGTCATCAGGAGAAATGGAGATGTACAACTGTGTATCATCAGCATAACTGAAAGTTAACTCCATGTCTTCTGATGACACTGCCAAGAGGGAGCATATAAAGGTTAAAAAGCACTGGGCCTAAAACACCACATGCAATCTTATGGACCTTAGAGGAACAGGTATCTAAACTTACCATAAAAGTCCTGTCTGTGAGGTAGGAAAGGAACCACCTTTAACACAGGTTAATGAAGCTGTAGCTATTGATGAGCATACTAATATTATTTTACTATATGAAGAATCATATCTGCATATTCAGTGGTGCAAAAAAGTATTTGGCAGCCACTGATTGTGCAAGTTTGCTATTTTGATCATTTTACATTCTGTCTCACACACTGAGGAGTACGGATGATGAAAATGACAGACCTCTGTTCTTAAACAATGAATGAAATCCCTGATGATGATATGGCTTTCTAAACTTCTGATAGGTTAACCTGAAAAACTAGAGTTAATTGGAGGCACACCTGTAAATGTATTTTAAGGCAACACCTAGACCACACAGCTCTTTTGTTTGACACAATGGGAAAGTAAAAAAAAAAAAAGTCTGGCTGCAGGAGTCTGGCACATCATTGGGAACAATTTTTAGATGCTTGAAGGTGCCACATTCATCCGTTCAAACAATAGTATGCAGGTACAGACATAATGGAAATGTCCAAAAATCATACCACTCAGGAAGGATAACCAGTTCTGTTTCCTATAGATGAACATGTTTTAGACCACAATGTGCAAATCAACCCCAGAACTCCAAATACCTAGTGAAGATGCTCCGTAAAGATGGTAAGACAGTGTCATTATCCACAGTAAAAAGTGTCCCGTATCAACATAGCCTGAAATGCCCTTCGACAAAGAAGGACATTACCATCACTGCAAAAGAAGCCAGATTACTGTTTGCAAATGCCCATAAGTTCATGTTTTCAAGACGTTCATGTTTGGAGAATTTTTCTGTGGTCTGATGAAACTAAAGGGGAGCTTTCTATACATAATAAACATTGTTACTTTTGGAAAAAATTGACAATTTTACACATGGGAACGTGGGGGTGAAAGCATCATGTTGTGAAGATGTTTTCCTCAGAAACATTATAGGAACATCTGAAGTAATCAGCCAAAAGTTGACCATTGGACTCAAAGGGGTCTTCCAAATAATGAATGATCCTAAGCATTCAACCAAAGTTGGTAAAAAATGGCTTAAGGAGGAACAAAAAGTTGATGTTTTTGTTGTGGCCAACAAACTTGACCCAGTTACACCAGTTTTACCTGGGGGAATAGGCCAGAACTCCTGGGACCTACTGTGAGAAGCTTGGGGAAGCAAACCCAAAATGTTTGACCAGTTGTTCAGTTGAAAGGCAATGCTACCAAATACTGAGTGTGTATTGTGTGGCCAGTCTAGCTCACATAAAAAAGTGACTTCATACAATGAAGTTAAAAAGGTATATGCAAACTTCTGGTTTTAAAGAAATATATGTTTACAGTGAGGAGAAGGAGTATTTAAATACCCTGCGATTTTGCAAGTTCTCCCACTTAAAAATTATGTGGGGTCTGAATTTCACATTGTAGGTGCATTTTCTCAGTGAGAGACCACATAAAGAATTCAGGAAATTGAATAGTATGATTTTCAACTAATGTATTTGTACTTTATTGCTTTAGATACTGTAAGTATTTGAGCACCTGGCAATCGGGAAGAATTGTCTCTCTCAAAGATCCGTTACCCTGTCTTTAAAAGTCCACATCTACTCCACTTATTAGTCTATATAATGCCCCTTTTCCACTAGGGTCACTTTAGACCCGAACTGGATGGGTCAGTACGCACTAGAACGGGTAGGTTGTGTTTCCATTACCATCTCAGAAGAACGGTAGTGGGTGAGGACATGGACAGCTTGGTTTAACAAAAACTCCGTAAACTCAGTAAAAAGCACAAAGTAATTGCGACAATACAGATCCTCTCAAAGGTTTTTTGACTCACCACACGTCTTAGACATCGATCCGTTCATGTCTCCAGCTCCTAATCTGTTTTTCATGCCAGTACTGATCTAACACGCGATGATCCAGCCTGTGGAGACTCCAAATCTGCAGCCTTCCAGCTCGATCTAGCCGACTCCAGCTCTGTGATCACCATGGAGACCTGGTTCTGTGCTGCTACACCGGCTTCTTTCTCCCAGACACAGCAGCCTTGTCATGGCTTTTCCAGCTTGGTTTATGCTTGCCGCATGAACATGAACATGAACAAGGCGTCTCGGCCGGTTCCGCACGTCTCGTTTCCGTGCACTACACCATAGTAGAAGTAGTAATCACAGTTGTTTACAAGATGGTGATACCCGTGAGCTTAAAGAAAGCAGAACTTTAATGCTGTTTACTTAGGAAAAAAGACGAAAAAGGAGACCGGTCGAGAAATGTCCTCTCGACCATTAAAACACAGTTGATCACAGTGATCTCTATCGGCCGAATCATAAAGATGTCTATTTACGAACCTCTGGCAATATGAGCTCTTGCCAGTCCGCCACGTTTTTCCGTGTGGGACCGTCCGCGTAGTTACAAATTTTCCTAGGTGCGCGGTGCGGAAATTTTGGGGCTGGAGGAGGCCGCGCAGAGAGCTGCGGTTGCTGAAATGACGTAATTTGGCCGCGTGGAACCGTGCGGACCTCGCGGACGCGGCAAGCATAAACCAAGCTTCCCCTGCTACACTGCTACCTGACGGAAGCCTGCTCCAACCCGCGTGTGGAAGAAGATAACAGCAATGTCCCAAATGCCTAAGCTGCATTGTCTTGTCCTCCCTCTCGCCCTCTTTAAGTAGCAGCGACCGGCATCTTGTCAGATTCTGCAGCATTCCAGCTCGATCTAGCCGACTCTTACTCCTGCTCTCTGATCATTTCCTCTCCGACACTAAATGGTAAATGGACTGAACTTATTTAGCACTTTTCTAGTCATACTGACCACTCAAACCACTTTACATTTAAGCCACATTCACCCATTTACACCCACATTCATACACCGATAGGACGATGTTTAAGGTTAAGTGCCTTGCGACCGGTGAAAATCTGCCATCACTCACAGTTTGCTGAAGTTGGAGCTGATATCAAGCCATTTTCTCCCCTGTTGCAGGAGAAGCTGCAGCCCATATCAAAGTAGATTCTCCCCATCAGCTTTCGGCTTCAGCTTCATCAAAACTAAAACCCTACCTAAATGCTATAAAGCAGTTTATAAACCACTCAGTTTAAAAAAAAATATGGAACCACTTAAAGCTAAGAAATATAAAACCTTGTCTGAGACTTTGAATATTTCCAGTTTTATGGAGAATATTTTCTGATTTTGCTGCTTTTAGAGTTATTACATTCTGAGATATCACAACACCAGGCCAATAAGCGGCTGCAGTTGCTAGGTAGGAGTGAGGGGATATCACAGTATTGGGCCAATCAGTCCATAGGTGAAGGTGTTGGCTCGGTTCGGCACCAAGTTGTTTGGACCAAGGCAGAGGTAGTCCAAACAAAGCGATCGGCTCGGACCGGACATATTTAATGAAAACACACCAGAATTGCTCCAAAGCTACCCGTTCCATACCATACCGACCCTAGTGGAAAAGGGGCCTTTGTAGCTCCTCTCTTAACTCATTAAAGACACCTCATTACACATTATACATTAAACTTTTAGTGCTTATATCCAGCGTAAACTATAATCAAATTAATAAATTAACTGTATACCTCTTAAGGTGGTCATCATCAGTTACTTAAGGTGAGGCAATCATTGTAAAAGAAAATAGTCTTACGGTGGCGCAGCTGGTAGCACAGCTCACCTAAAAGGTCCTCGGTTTGATTTCCGCTGTGGGTGCTGATGGTGTGTGTGTTCCTCCATATCATCAGCAGTAATTGAAAAGTAATGAAAACTTAAGTCCATTATTTTACAGATGTTCTATTTTTGAATTGATACCAATTTTAAATATTTTACATGGGTCAAAATAGGTTTTTCTTATTTTACTATTGATTATAAATGTGTAAATAATTCTATTTCCAAGTACAACTGGACAATTTATTGAAATCCTGGAATGATCGTAGCTAAACAGAGACAGCAACCAAGTACTCTGTTCCAACTTTCAGCTGTACTTGCCAGGTATGTACTCGCCAAAATAATACACTAGAACATACTTGCGTACTTAGGTATTGAAAAACGGCCAAGATCTGTGTGGAGTGGAAAAATCCCTGTGGAAGTGTGTGCAAACCTGGTCAAAAACTACAAGAAACATTTGACCTCCGTAATTTCCAACAAAGGCTTCTGTACTAAATATTAACACTGATTTTCTCAGATGTTCAAATACTTATGTGCAGCAATTTTATATATATATATATATATATAGAGAGAGAGAGAGATGTGTATACAGAAGGCTCTCTGTCACAGTGGAAATGCATCTACATTGTGAATTTCACAACTTCTAAGGGGGAGAACTTGGAAAATTACAGGGTGTTATATATATATATATATATATATATATATATATATATATATATATATATATATATATATATATATATATAACTACTCACAAAAATTAAGGGAACACTTTTTGTATTGGGCCGGGCATTAAACCCGTCTGATAATTTTCTGGTTTGTTAAGCAGCTGAGGGCACTTTCAGCTGTATTGGTGGTATTGGTGTTCATGAACTTAATAACAGGTGCACTACAGTGGCAACAATTAGAAAACCCTCAAAACAGGACTGGTTTTACATGTGGAGGTCATTTCGAGTTTCTCCTCCTTGATCTTTTTTGGCTGGTTTTGGCTTGAGTTATTATCTCTACTGGCAGTATGAGGCGATTCCTTAACCCTACAGAAGTTGCACAGGTTGTCCAACTTCTCCAGGATGGCACATTCACAATTGCTGCAGCAAGAAGGTTTAATGTGTCTCCCAGCACAATCTCCAGAACATGGAGGAGATTTCAGGAGACTGGTGGTTATTCTTGGAGAGCTGGACAGGGCCGTAGAAGGTCCTCAACCTTTCAGCAGGACCGATACCTGCTCCTTTGTGCAAGGCGGAACAGGCTGAGCCCTGCTCGTGCCCTACAGAATGACCTACAGAGGGCCACTGGTGTGAATATCTCTACCCAAACAATCAGAAACAGACTTCATGAAGATGGCCTGAGGGCCCGACGTCCTGTATTGGGCCCTGTGCTCACTGCCCAGCACCGTGGAGCTTGACTGGCATTTGCTCAAGAACACCAGTATTGGCAAGTCCGCCACGGGCACCCTGTACTTTTACAGACGAGAGCAGGTTCACCCTGAGCACCTGTGACAGACGTGATAGAGCCTGGAGAAGACAAGGACAATGTTATGCTGCCCGCAACGTAGTTCAACATGACAGGTTTGGTGGTGGGTCAGTGATGGTCTGGGGAGGCATATCAATGGAGGGACACACAGACCTCTACTACCTAGGAAATTGTGCTCCGACTGCCATAAGGTATCGAGATGAAATCCTTTAACCGATTGTCAGACCATACGCTGGTGCAGTAGGTCCTGGTTCCCTCCTAATGCACGACAATGCTCGGCCTCATGCGGCAAAAGTATGCAGGCAGTACCTGGAGGATGAAGGAATTGAAACAATTGAATGGCCTTCACGATCCCCTGACTTAAACCCAATAGACAATCTGTGGGACATTATGTTTCGGTCCATTAGGCGCCGCCAGGTTGCTCCTCAGACTGTACAACAGCTCAGGGATGCCCTCACACAGATGTGGCAGGAAATGCCACAAGACACCATCCGTTGTCTCATTGGGAACATGCCCCGACGTTGTCAAGCATGCATACAAGCTCGTGGGGGCCACACAAGATACTGAAAAGCATTTTGTATTGCACAAATTAAGTTTTTGAAAAAAATGGACTAGCCTGCCACATCTTCATTTCACTCTGACTTTAGGGTGTCTACACAATTGAGCCCTCTGTAGGCTGAAGACTTTTATTTTAATTAAAGACTTGGCATCCTTTTGTTCCTAAGACATTGCCCTGTCGTATAGATATCCAACTTCATATTGAGATCTGATGCATCTAATGTGCTTCTTTAAAGTGTTCCTTTAATTTTTGTGAGCAGTATATATATATATATATATATATATATATATATATATATATATATATATATATATATATATATATATATATATGTGTGTGTGTGTGTGTATACACTAATCCTCCCCCTTTCATCAATTTTATTTTTAAATCTGATGTGATTGGCAAAAAACATATATAGTAATATAAATTATTTTAATCCTCCCGGGGTAATTTTCTGCTCAACTCACAGTGATAACATCTGTTTGCATGTGTGTTCAGTTGACCTCCTGGAGAGCTTTGAGAACCACCCACCCATCGTCCTACCCAGCTCAGGTTTCAGAGTGGACCTGGACAGCGAGTGTGTGGAGGACAGCATCTACAGACAGCTGCTCTACGTCCGTCACTACCTATGGGGTTTACGGGCCAAGACACAAACCAGCACTCCCAGTGTGCATACACAATCCAATGGAACCAACACAGCCGACTGGCCGGACATTCAGGTCAGAAACATCCACGTGTAAACACGCCTCACACTAATCCAGGTCATGTGGCTCAGCAGCTGCAGTTGTGGAGGAGTTCTTTGTAATCCCAAAACTAAAAGATAAAACCTTCTACTCCGGGCAACTCCGGCTCACATACACATGCACTCACACAAACCTAGACACCGTTAAATCATGTTTAATCTGATTAGACTTTAGGATGTCTAATTAGTGGGAACAGCTGACTAGACCATAATCTTCTCACACCCTCATACGTATACATGAGAAACCCACAGTCACAGATATACCAAGAGGAAGGTTTTTAAATAAAAGGATTATAAATTTAAACTTTAATCATATCAACTGATTGGTTATTTTTAGAAACTAAGTGCATCCTGCATCAATGTTGAGAGACAAACTCAATTCCATCTGTCATTTCATTAAATTTGTCCTCTAAAGTCTGTTATTCCTTTCACAACACAGAGGGAGCTGTTGCCTCCGGCCCACAGCAGTCCCCGCTCTGGGGGGGCTGGGGATGAGAAGGCAGCAGATGAGAGAGGACGAGACAGACCTCCAGGCCAGTTACAAACCCACAGCCTCAGAAGGAACGGCACCATTCACCATCCTCTGACAGCAAATCCAGACCCATCCTGTCTCCTGACCCCACCCAATACACCCCTGTACCCAGAGGGGGGAGGGGGTGGAGTGCCTGGGCCAATCCTTGGGACCAGCATTCAGTCTAATGGCTGCTCGGGCAGAACTGTAGCAGAATGTAAAAAGACCAATGGACTCATCACAAATGGACTTGAAGGTAGGACTGAGCACAACCTCAAGTGGGAAGGAAGTCCAAAACTACAGTTGCCTCATTGCACAACTATTCATTGCCCTTGAACGTTTTCACAGAATTTTATGTATTTTAAAATGAATATGATAATAACTTAATATGATACACTAACAAAAGTACAGCATATTATCAAGTTGAAGGAGAAGGATAAACTTTTTTCAAAGCCTTAGACAAATGATAAAAAGACAAAAGCAGAAAACATTTGTACTCAGCTCTCCTGAGCTGATAATTAAAGCTGAAAGTAATCAGGTCATATCTCAATCAGCTTTGTACATCTAGTGACTGAAACCTGTTCCCCTTTATTAACTACTTCAACCGCAGACAGATTTGCATATCTTAAACAATAGTCAAAGTGTAGCAATGGATTCCACAGTTGGATTTAGATTTTATTTTAACTACACCGTTATAACACATGGCCATGTTTTGACCTAAATCATTCCAATGTAGCTCTGGGATGTATCGTTATTTTTCCTTCTTCAGGTGAGCCTCTGTCAGTCTCAAATCTTGCAGCTTCTAGCATGTTTTCTTCCAGGATCTGACTGCTAATCCAACTCACCATTAACTCTGCCCAGCTGACAGAAGCATGATACTGCGTATACTAAGGGAGCACCACACATATGTTAATTCGATTCAACTCAGTTTATTTGTATAGCTCTGTTTCACAACAGATGTCATCTCAAGGCACTTTACAAGAAGAGTTATAACAATACAATGTTTAATTTAGGAATTAGAGAACCACAGAAGATTGCGTTGTGAATTTTCAGCAATCCCTCACACTGAGCAAGCATGAAGCGAAGGTGGAAAGGAAAAACTCCCTTTTAACAGGAAGAAACCTCCAGCAGAACCAGGCTCAGCATAGGTGGTCATCTGCCAAGACCGTCTTGGGTTTGGAGAAGGCAGCAGAGACACAGAAAGAGCAAAAGAACTGATGCAGAAGCTGGTAGCAGGATATGGAGAACATTCTGCCACTGGAATGTCATCTTAGTTAGGGTTGTCAAGCAGGGCAGGTCAGGAGCACCTACTGTAGGAAGAGACTAAAAGAAAACAGGTTAGCGCTTGAATTGACAGCACATAATGCAGTTGGGGAGAAGTAGGAACTGACTCTAATAATGTCCTCCAACAGCCTAGCCTAAAGCAGCATAGTTACTAACATTAACCCTGAGAATATTCCCATTCATCCAGGTCATGGTTATCTCAAGGAAATTTCAATTGAACGCAACTGGACTTGGTCATTTGTCTTGGAGGACGTTTCACCTCTTATCCAAGAGGCTCATCAGTTCATGCTCGCTGCTGACCAGGCTGGGACTGGTCCAACTAACTAGTGTGGAGACTCAGCTATTTAACCTCTTGGAGGGCTTTTACAAGACTGATTATGTCATTGGATCCTTTGTGCTCCACGTCTTAATGACGGTCGTTCGCGTGTCGCCTATTGATGGAGGTTAGGTTTGGGCTTCATTAGTGCTCTATTGTGTTATAACGACAGTCATTGGAGTCACAGTTGTTTTTCTTATTAGAGGTTAAATTGTTGAGTCTCCTGGGTAGGTATGAAAGGCCAGCATTGTAAATTGGAGATAGGTGATGTCTCAGGCCTCCTCCTCTGTTAAGCGATGGTTTCTCTACTTTTACATAGATGGCTTCTTTTACTCCTCTTTCAAACCATCTGTCCTCTCTGTCTAATATCTGGACATTGCTGTCCTCAAAGGAGTGGGCTTTCTCCTTGAGATGTAAATGAACAGCAGAGTCAATGCCTGAGGAGTTTGCTCTCCTGTGTTGGGCCATGCGTTTGTACAGTGGTTGTTTGGTTTCACCAATGTAGAGGTCCTTGCCTTCTTCATTGTATTAGATTGCATACAGCAGGTTGCTTTTGTGTGCGTGTGGTGTTCTGTCCTTGGGATCTACTAGTCTCTGTCTAAGTGTGTTGCTGGGTTTGAAATACACAGGGATACTGTGTTTGTTAAAAATCCTCCTGACTTTTTCAGAAATCCCAGACACATATGGAATGACTAAATTGTTTCGTTTTTTTTCTTTTTCAACCACTTCGTTGGCTTTCCTTCTGGAACTAGCTGCAGTTTTCACAAAAGTCCGGCTGGGGTAACCACAAGTTGTGAGGGTGTCTCTCACGTGCTTGCGTTCTTCCCCTTGGGCCTGTGAGCTGGTGGGTATGTTATCAGCTCTGTGTTGCAGGGTCCTGATAACACTAAGCTTTTATTCCAGTGGGTGGTGTGAGTCAAAAAGTAGGTATTGGTCTGTGTGTGTGAGTTTTCTGTATACCCCAATGTGGAGCCTTCTGTCCTTTCTCCTCCGGACGACACAATCTAAAAAGGGCAAACTATTGTCCTTGACATCTTCTCTGGTGAATTTGATGTTTCTGTCCACTGAGTTTATGTGTTCAGTAAAAGCTTGCACCTCTTTGGTTTTGATTTTAACCCATGTGTCATCTACGTATCTGAACCAGTGGCTAGGTGTTATTCCGTCAAAGGAGTTCAAAGCCCTGCACTCTACCTCCTCCATGTATAAATTTGCCACAATTGGAGAAACTGATGAGCCCATGGCACAGCCGTGTTTCTGCCTATAAAACTTGCCATTGAACTGGAAATATGTGGTGTTCAGGCACAATTGCAGAAGTTGGCAAATGTGTTCTGGTTTGAGTTTTGTTCTGTTTTGGAAGGAGTTGTCCTGTGTAAGTCGTTCTCTTACTGTGGCCAAGGCCTCCATGGTAGGAATACAGGTGAACAGTGAAGTCACGTCATAGGAAACCATTGTCTCATCTGGATCCATTTTTAGGTTCCGGACTTTGTTCACAAAGTCTATGAGAGGTTAAATAGCTGAGTCTCCATACCAGTTAGTTGGACCAGTCCCAGCCTGGTCAGCGGCGAGCATGAACTGATGAAGCCTCTTGGATAAGAGGTGAAACTTTTTCAAAGACAAATTACCAAGTCCAGTTGCGTTCGATTGAAATTTCCTTGAGATTACTAACATTAATTATGTTACCTAAGGACCCTGGACGGGTCGCCAGTCCATCACAGGGCCACATAGAGACAGACAGGACAAACAACCATGCAGACACTCACACCTAAGGACAATTTGGAGAGATCAATTAACCTGACAATCATGTTTTTGGACTGTGGGAGGAAGCCGGAGTAACCGGAGGGAACCTACGCATGCACGGGGGAAGATGCTAACTCCATGCAGAAAGACCCTGGGATACGAACCCACAACCTTCTTGCTGCAACAGTGCTAACCTGGATGATTTTACCACCGTGCAGCCACTCGCACAGTGGCTCATGGTTCTAATTTTTGCAATATTCCTGAAAAAAAGGAAATACTAGGGACTTCTTTAATGTGAGATCTAAATGTCATATCTTGGTCAAAAATAACACCGAGGTTCTTTGCTTTATTACTAGAGGCTAATTTAATGTCGTCCTGGTGAAGGGGTTGACTAAGTAGTTTCTTTTTCAGAGCTTCTAGTCCAAAGACGACAACTTCTGTTTTACCAGAATTCAGAAGCAAGAAGTTTGGAGTCATCCAAGTTTTTATGTCTTTCTGACATGCCTGTAGTCTACCTAACTGATTGGATTCATCAGGATTTATGGATAGATATAGCTGTGTATCATCTGCATAACTATGGAAATTTATCCCATGCTGCCTAATGATTTTACCAATAGGAAGCATATATATAGTAAAAAGGATCGGCCCAAGCACTGAACCCTGTGGTACTCCGCAAGTAACCATGGAGGCCGAGGAAGATCTATTGTTTACCTGAACAAACTGAAATCTGTTGGACAAATAAGATTTAATCCAGCCTAGTGCTGTTCCTATTATACCGACACTTTGAAGCCTTTCTATGAGAATATTGTGATCAACAGTGTCAAAGGCAGCACTGAGATCTAACAGGACCAGAATGGTCACCAGTCCATTTTCTGAGGCTATGAGAATATCCTTAGTAACCTTCACCAGAGCTGTTTTAGTCCTGTGATGAGCTTTAACTGACTGAAACTTCTCAAACAGCTCATTATTGTTTAAATGCTCACACGTCTGATGTGCAACTATTTTCTCAAGAATTTTAGATAAGAAGGGAAGATTAGATATCGGTCTATAGTTAATTAAGTCGTTTTGATCAAGAGATGGTTTCTTAAGTAGAGGTCTAATTACAGCAATCTTAAACTCCTGTGGTACATATCCATTGACTAAGGATAGATTCATTATATCTAAAATTGGAGCAGCAAACAAAGGTAGAACTTATTTTAAAAGTTTAGTTGGGACTGGGTCTAACTTGCAAGTTGAAGGTTTTGATGAAGCTAATAATTTTAGTACATCTGAAAGTTCGGCTGCATTAAAGCAGTTTAAGCATATATTAGGTTCAACCATTTTTGATGCTGCCTCACTAAGGAAGAAGCAAGCATATTGGGAAGGTTCCCGTTTATCTTATTTTTTATAGAGTCTATTTTATTTATAAAAAATTGCGTGAAGTCGTCACTACTAAGAGCTGGGGGAATGGTTGGCTCGACAGAGCTTTGATCCTGTGTGAGTTTGGCAAATGTATTAAAAATAAACTTAAGATTATTTTTATTCTCCTCGATTAAAGATGAAAAATATGCTTTTCTAGCTGTTCGAAGGCTCTTTTTATATAGCAATAGATTATTTTTCCACACTAAGAATCCTGTAAATGCTTGGAGCGCCATTTTCTCTCTAGTTTTCTAACAGTCTGCTTTAGGATACATAGCTCTAAATTAAATGTTAGCTTATGTTACAAAAACACATCCTTTTTCTAATTAGTTTCTTTTTTGGCTGTATTTTCTTAATTGGTCAGAGCTGCTCTGACAGCAGATTCTCTTACCTGAACAGTGGATCTTTGCAGCTCCTCCAGAGCTTGGGTGCTTCTCAGGCCTATCAGTTTTAGTGGGCAGCCAAGTCTTGTAGGAGCTGTGAATACTCTCGTCGTTTCAGATGATGAATTTAACAGTGCTGAATCAGCTGTTCAAAGCTTGGAATATACTTTTCTTTTAGAAGCTAACTCCTCTTTAAAGATTATCCCTGACCTGCATAATGAGTTCTAGACAGTTGGCAGCAAAGATTTATTCAAGATGAGCAGTAGAAAGGGAGCTGAATACAAAGGCATCACACTTAGATTTTATTTTTGCAACTCATTTTTTCAAAACCAAGTATCATTGTCCTACTTTAAACTTTTGCACTAGTCTATCTCACGATATCCTCATAAAATACTCATTGCAATACTACATTGCTTTGTACAGTTAACAGATGATTAATGGAAAATTCAACATATGACAATGTTACCTATAGGCTAATTTGATATTGCACATTTTTTCTAATTCATAAACATTTGTTTTACTCATACGAGTTCCATGATCCTCAAAGAAATCGCTTGGATCAGAACAGAAATGTGATTCTTCGTAACGGGTCTAATTCATGCCAGCACAGAATAATGGATCAGAATAGGCTTTTTCTTTTAGTTGTAGTGTAGTTCAAAAATTTGTAACTTTTATATCATTAGTTGAGTTGAAGCTAGATTACTTATGTGTATATAATGACTTAAAAACAAACTTAAAATGGTTTCAAAATTCACACCCATGGCCTCCAAAATGAGCCGTATCAAATTAGTTCTTTGCCTGTTTTATTTTGCTTGTTTGATCACCTTTGGACTGAAATTAGTTACTTATGAACTGAAACTGAGCTGGAAATAGAAATCTAAACTGATCATGAGTCTAGTTTTAATTATTACTTTCAGAGCATGTCTCCCCCTAGTGGCTAATGACATTACATAGGACATAGACATGTTATCCAAACTTTCCTCTTGCTGACAACCAACAAACTAACCGTAGTAAACACTCGTAACCGTGATTATTGCTAGGTGACGTAATAAGACAATAAATCTGGGGTTATTATGACCACTATATGGTTTTTTCTGTTATTAAAAAAACATGTTTAAATTGAATGAAGATGTCCTGGCTCTGGCTTTCTGGACCTACCCTGCTGCCTCAACTCCAGCACCTGGTTTACAGCATAGCTTTAAAAAAAGCTGGTTTATTATCAATGTCTCTTCCATTGCTCTGTCTTTAAGACTTTGACAGCCTTGTTAATGTGTAAGACTTGAGAGTCAAACTATGCCCAACTAGATCCCATCGCTGTTCTGATTTCAAGTGTTAGGCAGCCTCTGTGCATGCTGTAGCCTAACCCCAACCTGTGTGTGAACAATGCTAAAGTAGAGACCTCTGTAGACTCTTCTTTGGAGCACTCTAACCCTAACCAGCTACCCTTCTTTTGTGTGTCCTTTGCACAGCAAGTTGTCTTGTTTGTCAAACCCCACAGCAAACTCCTTTGTGTGTTTTTGTGCCTTTGGGTGTTTGTATCCTCTGCAGGATGTATTAGTGGGTGTGAGTTTCCTTTCCCTGTCTCCTCCCCCGGCGCTCCTTCTCTTGCTGATGATTTGTGTGTGGTGTTTGTAGTGGAACTCGACAAAGGACCCTATGGACTTGGAATGGGACTCATAGACGGCCTGGTAAGTTCCCAAATAAGTTGACCAGCAGATCCATGTTCCAGTTGTTCAGGAAGTCGAGACCAGATTTTTAAAAGTTGTCCATTTTTGGAGCACCATATTAGTATAATACACAGTTGGTTCACATTGTATGTTTTCAGTTAATGTACTTAAAAGTTCTGCAGAACTTGAAAAAACATCTGATGGGCAAAACATGATTTGCATTTGCAGTAGAATCTTACACTAAAAAACGTTCTTGCCTATTCAGTGGAGCAAAAACTTCTGTGATGAGAAATATTAAAGTCAGTAATGGAACAATTATTAATCCCACTGAGTTCCACTTTATAAAAGCCGTTGCATTTAGACTTCTATAACATTTGAAAAATTGGAGCAGAGACACTGTTTGACCTATTTGACTTTGATCAAAATTCCATTCCCATTGAGAGGGATGTTTACTCCAATAGTTAAACCGATTGTGTTGCATGTTGTATTCCAAATGTAGGTCATTCCTGCGCATTTCTGTTAAGTCAATGTGTAGACGTGCAATTTGTTGGCCCAAAAAAAGATAAAGGGATTCGGTTTATAATTCGATTGTATATATAAGAATGAAGGCTTGTGGATGTAAAACCATGACCTGAAAAATAAAATGAAACAAAAGTACACTCTGAAGAACATCGTAGTCCTCCATTTCAAATGGGCACAGCCATTTTTGTTTACAACGGAAGTCTATTTCTTCTTCTATGGCTGTTTAGATAGTTCTGCATATCAAAATGATTTAAATCGGTTCAGACCTGTAGCGGATGTAAACGCTTGTCATCATCAGATAGATTTCTTCAGGGCCCATGTACACAGTCAAATTCTAATCCAAACTATGATCTGATTAAAGATATTTTGCACATGTAAACATAGCTAGTGTTGATCATAGGTTTTAAATTCCAAGTGCTACTGAACAGCAACCTCCCATCTTCAGTTCACTGATGACATTTACCACAAGCTCCGACAAGGTTTCCAGTCTGTTTATAAGGCAAATATAGATCCACAGCATCACAGATCCTCCACTTTACTGCAGACGTATGGTGCTTTACCAATTAGTTATCCTGTTTTACGCCTAAGTTTTTGGTTTAAAACTTCAGTCTTATTCGTTGGAAAGAGCTATGACTAATATCACTAAAATGTAAAAGATCAATTCTAGTTCAAAAAACTACTCCTTAGACATGAATAACAATCAAGATAAAGTTTAGATTTGTGTTTTGGTAACCAATAGTTAAAATTGTTTCAATGTTATAAAGCCACTTAATCACCTCTTCATTCTAACTACCAACCCCCTCCCTATGGCAGCACACCCCTCTTAACGCACCTGGCATCTACATCCGGACCCTGATCCCCGACGGGCCGGCTGCATCCGATGGCAGACTGAGGATAGGTGACCGCATCTTGGCAGTGAACGGAACCAGTCTGATCGGAGCGGACTACCAGAGGTACAGAAGGACGTTTGCTGCTGTATGATTGTAATAATATGGGATGGCTATGATGACAGTGATCAGTCTTCCCTCTGGTGTCAACCTTTTAAACCAATTGATTCCTTTTTATTGATTGGTTCAAGCTCACAAAGTGATGTCCTGTTATCGTTACTCTGTCTCTGCTGAGCTTCACGTAATCAGACTCTCTCTTCTCACTCTGACAGTGCGGTGGATCTGATTCGTCTGGGAGGGGGTCGACTGCGCTTCCTGGTAGCCAAGTCGGACCCCGACGTCTCAGAGAAGATCAGTGCCTCCTCCTGCTGACCACTTCCCTGCTTAGGGTGACGATGCAGACACAGATGTGCAAAGCTCAGCAGGATTCCCCCTTTTATTGCTTACATGATACACATAAGATCTGGAAATCCTGGGATTTTAAAACTGCGTCGAAGGACTCCTATCGTCTATTCCAGGCAGCCTGATGTTTAAAGCACAGGAAATTCTACTCAATCTGTGGATGTTTTAAGGATTATTTCCAGCTCTAGTTCTAAATGTAAATAGCATTGATTAGTTCTGAAAGCATTCATTGGCCAGGAAGAGAAGGATGTCTTTCCAGTTTTAAAAGGCATTTGATGATATGCTTTTAGAGAGGAATGTTTTATAAACCTGATGGTATTCTTGAAACACCATCAGTCAACTATTTGAAGCAAACTTTTCTGATTGAATGTTTACTTTTTATACCAGGCTTTGAATGAAAACCAGAAAGAAATTCTCCCACCTAAAGGTCCTCTGGACCTTTCCTTCACTGATTAAGCTAAACCCTAGAAACGTTCATGTTCAGCTGTACATCTTTGAGTTAATATTGTAGCTTCAGGTTCTCAGTGCTGGTGTTAAGTGTAAATAGTTGTAAATATTTTATTAGCCAGACAAACAGGAAGCAAATTGGGAATTTAATTTGAGAAAAGATCTACTGATGGAAAATTCTTTTCTGGAAATTGTGTCCTTGTTTTCCAACTTCTATATTTATTTTTCCATCTTATTCTGGTTTGTGCATTACAGAATGTTTTTGTTTTTTTACATTTTGATCTAACACATAGTTACACTAAACACTTCAGCATTCATGTTTAAAATAGAATAAAAATGTTATTTTAAGATTTAAAAGAACATCCGCTAATGAGAATCCTCTGATGAAACCACTTGCCTAATTTCAAATTTACCTGAATGAAGGTGAACATCATTTCTTTTTTTACTAATTTGAAAAGACCTTTAAGTAAATATTTCAGCTTGATAAAAGCAGCAGTGAGAGATCTTTCTTTAACAGTTTTACTTTTGTTTAGGGGTTATAGTGTTGCTCATTTAAGTAAAAACAAGAGACGTCACTAAGGGTGTCTTCAGACTGGAAGAAGCCCCCTGCTAGTATATTTAAACACTCCAACAATGTGGTGGGTCTTAGGTTCTCTGAGGTGTCCCAGTTATGGGAGAAAGGTGCCAGATGGGTGTTGAGGCTGTATAAAATCCCATAGAAAGGTTTTGGTGTCTTATTGTTGTGACAGCATGTTGTATTGTATGTTGAGTGGCAGTATCTACTAAATTTGAAGGCAGCCTCTTGCCCAGACTAAAATCCTTTCACAGCAGTAGCATTTTGTTAGCAGTGTTACCTTTTAGCACATTCCTTGGAACCTGATGTGATCCCAGGCCTCTTGAGAGTTCTGAAGTTCTGCTGCAACAATTTTAACGTTGGGGCATCCCCAATTTAAATTATTTTTTTTAAATGTGCCTGGATTTTTGGTGTACAAAAAAGAAAGAGAAAGACCGTGAAGCATACTTAGGAAATTACGACATAAAACGTATTTACCACATTTGGCTTCACAGCTCTACAGCTCTCAAAGTGACATTCTTATTGACTCTGTAGGCCATGGAGAGTGACGTACAGTCCTCAGACTGTCTGAAGGGGTCCTTTGCTAGTAAAGGAACTACCTCACCATACCTCATGTCTGCAAGCACATAAACGCTGATGTGGTTAACTCATGGTCCTGGATGATTTAAACACCTCTCATAAGAAAAGAAACATGACAAAATCAAATTAACATTTTCATCCTAGTTATTTGGCAAAATGGACGTAGGAAAGGGTGACGTGTAGGAATGGAATAGGGTTGAAAAGTAAAAGGGCCAAATTGAGCCAGAGCTTGACTCATCTGCACTGCAGAACAACAGAGCATTTATTTGATATGTCTCTGCTCTAACTTTAGAAAATAAGTTTATTTTAGGTCGATCAACAGATTCAATGAGTCAAATCTGTCTGAAAAAGGGGCAGAGGAAATTATTAAACATTTAAACTTAATGCGGAGTAAATAATTTTATTTCCATTAAAACACACTCAACCTGTTTAGCTGTGAACTTTAATCCTCTGCTTTCTATTTATTTTTTTGGGAAATATTTAAATTTTGTATCCAGTTTGTATGATGCCTCATCTCATGCATGTAATCTGGTCATTTATACTAAGAACAATGGTACACAGGAATAAAAATGTTCTTTGACAAAAAAAACAATCTACTTGTTTAAAGTTTTTTGCCTGTTTATGCAAGAGAAAACAAGGAGTTGTGTCAATAAGAATTATTTTAATTTGTGCTACACTTTTAACAAATCACAAAAACAGGGACATTAAAAAATACATATACCTCTATTTCCATGTTTACCTGTTGACAGCTGCTTTTACACATAGCAAAAATATTTTTTTCGAAACGAAAAATCTTTAGCTTTGTTATTTTGCGGATCGAGCAGCAAACGATCATAATGCATCCGTTTTTCTTATTGTGCAACAACAATCACTGAAATCTTGAGCATGAAGCCTGTGTGAGGACATTCAGAGGTGCTGAAGACAGCATGAGGATGAGACAGGAACGTGGGAGAAAGTGCTAGCGAGAATCTAATTAAGGCAACATCTGCGGCAGGAAAAGCCGACAGCTTGATGCCTGCGCAGAGACCGCAAAGAGATTTTTCACCAAGGAAAAACTGTCAATGAAGAGAGTGAGAAAAGCAAGCTGAAAGTAAATAAGAAAAAAAGTACCGGAAAGAAGGAAAGCTGAGAACAGGTAAAGTTTCTGGTCATGAGTTGGTCCCGCCCTTTTTTTTTTTGTTTCTCTCAGGAAAACTGAAAGCAGTTCACTGATGCTGCTGTAGTGTTGCTCATCTTGTATGTTAAAGCGCTATGTTAATCTAAAACAGTAAAGCTGTCTAAAGGCTAAAATGAAAGTTCAGATAAGTAGAAATATTTTAAGGCTTTAAGGATAACAACATTAATTCCTCTTTGTGCTAAAATAGATTTGCACAGAGCCTGTATCGCTTCTGCCCATACCCCTACAAAAATTAAACAAATTGAAAACAATCAGTCTGTCTACATTAGGTTTGCTCTCCATTTCAGTTCCCCTCCAGTAGCTGCCTCTTTCTGTCCTTCCCTGCATGACGTCTCTGTTTAGTCTGGTTGACCAACATGTGAGGAACTTTGCACAGAAACCGCTGGCTCGTCTTTCCTGGATTTCCCCAACATCCACTTTTTGCTTCTGTGCTTTACAGAGAAGGCAAGAGGTATTACATTCTCGTCTTGGCCTTAAGGTTAATGTCCATCTTTTTCTCTCTCTGAGCCAGTTAGATTTTTTGGGGAGGTGGGAACACGTCTGTAGGATTTCACCATCCAGGAACTTCTTTTTAAAAAACCTCGCCATGCTTTTAAGTCTCCCAGGTGTCATAACCCTGGTTGGAGTATATGCTGCCAGCTCTTTTTTAACCTCAGCTTCCCTATCCTCTGAGTTTCCATGTTTGAAGAAGGCAATAATTAGCCAACGTAGCAGACAGGATTGGGTCTTTGGCTCGAGTTCTGCCACATGATGCGGGCCACATTCACAGGATCTCCAATGTTCAGAAAGTTAAAGTAGTGCTTAAGCATTCTGCATATTAGACCTAATTATCTTTGCTTTCCTTCGATCAGTGGAAGATGAAACACAATGAAGCCACATTCACTTGCCTTTTAAAATGTATACCAGATCTACATTTTATCTCTTTTTTTGACCAAAATCTATTCATTTCCTTCCAACGAGCTGCCTGCACCTTGAGTCATATTTACTTAAAAAAAGGCAAAACATTCAGGAGATGACAGACGATGACCGTTGGATACCTGCTCAGAGACCAAAAATTTCATTGCCGGGGCTCATGGCTTTGTGACGTCATAGCAACAATAACAGGCTGCTGGGCAGAGGTAATTTGATGCTCAGCAGATTCAGTCTCTCCTTCATCCTCCATCTTTGGCCGCTTGGCCGCCGGCTCGCCTGCCTGCGCAGAGGAAGCCTCTCCGCTGGACAGCCTGCTCACCAGCACTGGAGGAGAGCTGGATGCCTGGGCAGCCAGGATCTGCAGAGAGTTCAGGCCTAGGAGGGAGATCAGAAAGGAAGGGTTAGTTAGATCATTCAGTCCTGACACTAACATCCCTTATAGATGGTGCTGAATACAGCTGCTAATGTAAGCAAAACAAATGCAGGACAGTTTGTCATATGACTCTCCGGGACCACACACTAAACTGTTGCTACTCTGTTTTAATAAACAAATCTGATACAGACGTTCCCCTGTGAAAATATACATTGCAGTAGTTCTGAAGTAGTTCTAGTCTATTAAAAAAATAAAAAGGCTTGAACTACTTCAGTTGTGTGTAATGAATCTAGAATATATGAAAGTCTAATGTTTATCAGTACATTACAGAAAATAATGAACTTTATCACAATATGCTAATTTTTGGAGAAGGACCTGTATATAATCTGCTACTGCTTTGGCCAACCTAAAACTATAAAACTGCAGTTTAAATGTTCTCAAAATACAAAGAGATTTTGTTCAACAACTTGAGAGCATGTGTTATATATAAACTGAATCGGACTAGATTAATAAAAAAGGATGCTTAATACAGAAATGTTGCGGAATAAAATCATAGGGAGAACTGATCACTTGACTGTTATCTAGCAGATAGTCACCAACACTCTCCACAGCATAAGTGTCAAACCCAAGGCCTGCGGGCCAAATCCGGCCCACCATAGCCATTTATGTGGTCCTCTACACTCCAGAGCAGAGGTCTTTAATAGGTGGACCCTGGGCCAGAACGAACTGCTCTCTTGTGGACCTGGACACAATGCTAAAACGGAATTCCCCATTTAAAACCTTACTGAGCGCTTTTAGTTTGTCAGCACAGCTTTTCCTGTCTTTACGTTAGCCTTCAAGCATCCTTGGAAACCAACGACCAAACGCTTTTAAGTTTAGCTGTACCACGTGACACCAACAAGCCAATAAGTACTCTGCATTCCAGCCAGTCTCAAAAAGTTTGAAACACTGGAGCGCACAGGAGTGCGAGATGTAAAAAAACATAGCGTCAAATTGCAAAAATAAATGGAGAAATACAGACGGGTGAGATTGATAAATGGAGCCACACAGGCTGCAAAAAGGAGAAAGTCATGGGCTTTAGACAAAAGGGAAATAAGACACTCATATTTGAGACTGAGGAGACAAAACAGGCAAAGATTGGAGGAGAAACGCACAGAGAAAGGGAGAATTGTGTGGCAAAAGAAGGAGAGATACAGGCAGCATATAAAACTAAAAGTGGACAGCAGAACTAGAGTTTATATGGAATTAAGAGTCAATACTAATTTGTACGATTTTCTTCTTAAAGACCTATTTTTTTTAAAAGGTGAAAAATGTGATTTTTTTTTCTTTACCTTGACATGTTTTTACTGCCAAGCCTGCAGTCATCCAAACATCCAAAACCTTTTTCTTCAAGAAGAAAATCGTCCAAATTAATTACCAAGCAGACAAAAAGAACCGTTTTGACAGAGCCGATAGTAGTTTTCCTTCTGTTTTTGTCTCCCATCACTGATGGTAGTAAATTCGTTTATTATCCAGCTGCATTTATTAAAAGTGAGATAAAACATACAAGTTTTGAACAAACATAACCACTCAATCAGAAGTAAAATCCGGCAAAATATGTCATCACAAAGCCCAGCATAATCAGTCCATCTTCCATCTGCTGAAGGATCATGCGTCTTATTTTTATTCATAAAATGAAAGAATATCACATAAAGTCATATGTTCAGCACTGTGTTGCATGACAAATGTGAAAAAGTATTTGAATTTAATTGATTTGACAGGCAAATCAACGAGTAAAAGTAATAAGGTTTTTAGATATATATAACACTGAATTGGAATAGTGATCCTCCGGATCCTTGGCCTCAAGAAAATTTATCTGACTGGACCTTTTTAGAATGTATTCGAGTACCCCTGCTTTAGAGGACCATATAAATCAAACCTTTATGTTCTGTTTAACTGCACCTAAATACTATTTTCTCAATCAAATCAGTCTTTATTTGAATAGTCCTTAATCACATCTTTTTGAAAAGATGTTCAGTATTATTTCATTTTAAAGGGCCTACAGTATATCATGCAAAACAAAGTATTTGGAGTTTTCAACCATCTGGTAATGCAATTTTCTCATTAAACATAGGGCTGAACGATTTTGGAAAATAATCTAATTGCGATTTCTTTTCTTCAATATTGCTATTGCAATTTAACTTGCAGTTATTTTTATGGGGCTTTGCTCATGCATTTTTTAATTAATGCAAGCAAAAATATTGTGTATTATAAACAGATTTTTTTATACATAATTTATTCTATTTCATAGGCTAGACTTATTGTAAGACAAAGGCAAATGAAGCATTGCTGAATATAAACAACTTTATCTACTTAAATCATCACACTCGATGGTGATCGCCGTCGTTATGCAATCAAGGTTTTCTTCCTATTGATCCTAGCTGGTAAGCTCTCTCAGGCCAGCTGCTATATTTTCCTCTGTGGGGTTATCTGGGAAGTAGCAACAAGCTCTGATTTTTAATTCTCCATCGATCTAATGCACTTTCAGACTCTGGTATGACTCCGTAGAGCGGTTTGATCACAGGTCAGTTGTTACAAAATACTCCCCTGTTTTCGGTGCGGCTTTAACTTTCTGTCAGCATTTTTATACAGCGCAGGTTAAATATGGCTAAAATGTGTTTGTAAGATTAAATCCTAGGTTATTTATCATGCTTATTAAAGCATACCCTTAGCTATGAACCCCATTATAGCACGAATTTTTTTGGTGTGCCGTTTTTTTTAATGTTTGTAAGGAGAGATTCTGTTGAACAGCTCGGTCAGCGATCCTGGTCGGCTGGAAGTTTGTTTACTGGAAATTGAAACACTGGTGGCGGTCATTTGAGCCTTGCAACTCTCATATATGGTTGTGTGATGTTTTTAGGTGTAGATAAAGGTTCGCAGTCTATATCGTGAGGCAGCAAGGCGTGTTCTGCGTTACCTGCCGTTGCGCAGCAGCAACGTTTTCATAGCCGATATAATTTCCCACAACTGATGTACTGTTCCTCTTTGGTACCAAACATTGTGCAGTGTTGGATTCTGTTAAGCTTTAGGCCATTTTATAACGGGTTAAAGTGCAGCGTTTCCTTCTCTCCCTGCATTGTTTGAGCTGTTTGCAAGTCACGTGACTTTACCAGATATGTTTACGTCAAGTCAAATCGCAGCCTTTGCGAATCTCATTTCGTCAAATTGCGATTTAATTGCATATAGAATTAATCGTTCAGCCCTAATTAAACCAGAATGGTTTTGGCTTAATTCACGCATGTCTGAGTAATCCTCCTGAAGTCTGCTCTCCGTGGAGCTGCCCCTAACCTCTCCTAGAAAACGACTGAGTGTTCAACTAGTGACATCACTAGTTGAAAGTTGAGCGCTAGTGGCATCTGCACCGCCCCTGCATGCAGAGCGGCTTACCTCTGCTAGAGTTCCAAACACACCCTCCTCCTTCTCACAGCTGCTTCGGTTTTTAGCAGCTTAAACAACTTTTTGTTGGATGTTTTACTTTCTCTATGAAACCGCCCGTTTTGCTGCAGGGATTGCATTCCCAAAGAACAACAGCTGGATCAAAGAACAAAGACGCGTGATGGACAGAGAAGTAAGTAGCTAAATGCTAATGTGTGTTAGCCATGTATCAAGATGCTTACAATATGTAATCTTATAACAGCATTGTGTGGTTAATTAATTGATCTGTAACATCTTAGAATGTTCAGTAAACATATATACTGGGCTGGAAAGATTGCTTTCTGGAATCAGTTATGTTGCTTTCATCTCTGTCTAAACCCTGGAGATTTAGCAAATGACTGAAATATGCTTTGACTCATTTTTATACAAAAATAAAAAAAAATAACCAAATGTCTGAGCCCTTAATATAACAGTTTCATTGTGGTAATTTGGCTTTTCAAATTCACCATCAGAATACTGTTTGATATAACGTTTTTCTCAGTCCGAGCTGCTACGGCTCTACAACGGAGAAGAGCGGAAGCTGAAAGCTGTAAAATAGCATGATATAGTCCATTTAAGAAGTAATTGTCAAACTTTAAGAAGCACTTGTTGAAACAGGTATTAATACAGTATTTTAGCTGTTTGTAAAGTTTTGTAAAGGGATGCAACAATACCGCTTTTTTCAAAGCAATATGATACAGATACTTGGATTTGAGTACTTGCCGATACTTCTACCACACTAAAAAATGCAATGAATTGGATGACAGGTTTTATTTTCTTCTCTGCTTGTTACAACAAATGATGGTGAATTAAATAAGCTACAATATTGATAAAATGATCACAATACAAACATTTTAAGTGAAAAATAAATGCTTTCTGTGAAACTATTTCAGTTTCCACATTTTACGTATTGGTTCATGTACCGGTTATTCGGTCTAGTCCTGTCAGTTGAGTACACACGTGTACCGAACAAATCCAGCTGTTTTCAACCTGAACACTTGCAGAATGCTTATGTGCAGAATTCAGATCAACGTTCTGCACCACAACTTGAAAAAGTGAAACCAAAACAAATGAGAAAGGAATCCCAGCTATCAAAAAACTCAGCTATTTGGAAACATTAATGGTTTCTCATGAAGCTACAGTAGAAAAAGGAAGGCAGACCAAACCAGAAGTTTGACATTGAACACATCTTTCATCAGCAATAAGTTCCATAACACACTCTGGACTGAACTGAATGACTCACCTAAAACGATGACAAGCTGAATGGAAACATCACTGATACTAGAGAAAAACCACACAGCTACCAGTAGCATCCAATCAGCCAAACCTTATTTCTATTAAAAGGCAAATCAGTGGAATCCCCGCTGATGAGAAGGGATTTTCCCAACAGCTGCCCGTGCTGCATTGAAGTAGAAGTACAAGCTGGGAGACCAGGCTGTAGATTTTTTTTTTTTAAACTCCAAGGTTTTTTAAAAAAATATTGGCAAAGTAGTATTTAAAGATTTGTAAACATTAAGACTGACTGTTTTCACATCGTTATGTTTTCTACTCTTGCTATGTCTGCTTGTACTATAATATTTTTATATTTTTTTTAAACTAATCAAATCTCCAGTCAGTTCTTTACTTTCAACTTTTAAAAAAGTTTTTGGGCATAATAAATAATCAAAATCATTTCAGGAGTTGAAAGGAAGAAGATCAAGAAAAAAGGGGTTCTTTGTTGATCAAAGTAATAATATCTCTATTTTTATGGACTAAAATGTATCAAACTAACTTTAAAACCCCAAAAACCTACCCAACAGTGATTTTGTAAACAGTTACACCCCAAGAAAGAACTGTTGCACTCCTTGCTGCTCCTGAACCAGAATCATCATCACAAGCAGCTCAGATTGTCTTCAGAAGAAAGTACATTTTGAATTTCATCTGGAAATCAAGATTCCAGAGACTGAAGAAATTGGAGTATGCACAGTCAGGCAAAGGGAGCTTTCTGTGCCAAAGGTGCCAATACTTGCTTTACTGCCATGGTATCATAGCGCTGGATTAACCCAACAGAGAATCTATGGAGTGTTGTCCAGAGGACGATGAGAGACACCAGACCCTGCCATGCTGACAGAACCACAGGCTGATCCCCTCCACACCACGCTGCATTTTCTATCTGTGTTTATGCAAGGCACTCAGGCCTGCATGTTTTGGATATTCCTGATTTCAACTAATGGCTGATTAACAGGCTTTTGTTCAAATCATGTGGATCAGGTGCATTAATTCAAGGAAACCTTTAAAACATGCAGGGCAGAGGGCCTTGAGGACCAGGGCTTAGTCCTTACCATGTACTGAGTGCGGATACTTTACAGCAGTAAAACAACAGTACATAAAATCCATTGTTATTCTGATAGGATCTGTAGATTTGCTGAGAAAGCCTATTGTATGATTTTAAGCAGCATTAAGACATAATCATCAAGACCGACAGTAATAAACAATATCACTGTGTGTGGAATGATTCTACTACATAACTATTCCGTTCTTGTAACTGCATTGATGAAATTATTTTTTATTGATATTCTAATTTACCGAGATGTACCTGCAACTAAACAAAATGACAGAATTTACCAGATGAATTAGCAAAGCTGGTTACTGTGGAAACGGCTGCAGTGGTGTGTTTGCCATTCTGGGTAACAGGGCGGACAGGAAGTTGGTGCAAACCAGGGGTGGCATGGCGTCCTTCTCCACCCTGCACCACACTGTCCAATGTCTGGATCACCAGCTTCCTGTTCTGCTGGGCATCTGAAAAAGAAACGCCCAGATACTTGTTACAGGAACAGACTAGAACCCAGCTCCGTTTAAGAATACTCCTGTTTGAACGCAGCTCATTTGATGTAATAAAAGGGCTGTCCTTTGGTACTAGTTTGAGGGAGTATTTCCATGAAATGTTCTACAGTTCCACATTGGCAGAAATATTTACATTCCCACTAGTTTGGAACCATTTTAAAATAACTTCTTTCGTTTTCAGCACAGCAACAGCATAGTAATATAAACTTACTCCTCTTTATTAAAATTCAACAACATTCATCAGCATCGTGTTAAAGATGAACGGTTGGGGAATACAGTACTTTTAACATTTTAGTGCATTCATTCAGTTGAAAGAGAAAAAAATTATCCTATTCAAAAATGACTGATTTACAAAAGCAGCAGTGACATTTATTGGGACCCCTGCTGCTAATTAATAAAAAAAACCCTCTCTTCACATCAGCACAGCGCTAACATGTGGAGCCTGAGACGGCCAGAACAAGGATCTGATTTAATGGAAGGATTTTATTCAGCCGTAAGAGAGTAAAATGCTTATGACAATATGCCTAACCTACTTATTAATTAATAACAGGAAAAATAAAGCATGTCCAATTGCAAACTGAAATGGAAAAAAGCCTCATTTTTAAATGTATTCTTCCTTCATTTCATAATTTTATTCCAATAACAGAAAAGCATCTTCTTTAGATGACTTCTAGCACTTACAGTATTTCTGTGCTTTTTTGGGTCATAAGTTTTGAATCATTCTCCTGCTGAAAGTTCCAGTGATGGATCAGTCTTTAGTTTGCTGGCAGAGGGAACCTGTTCTTTAGATCTGGTATTCCAACATGTTCATGACTGGGAACTTGAGTCCTGGACTCAGACTCAGGTTCAGACCCGAGTCATGTTTAGGGGACTTGACTAAAGCAGCACGGCGATGACTTGCACATGGACTCAGACCTATAGACATGAATTCTGACTTCAACATGTGACATTCGTATTGCAGTAATTAACATGTAGACATTCCTAATGTTAGCATGTTATACTGGGTCAGATTACCGGACAAATAACTTATTTTGCACATGGTGTTAGCTTGGTGATAGCGTGGGGCCCAGAGTATAATTTTTTTTTTTTAATGAAGTAAACCATGTATGGCTCTCTTTATTCTAGTCTTAACATCTTGCCCTGTTCTCTTACTTCTGATTTGCTCTCAGCCGAAGGTGACTTGAAGATAAGATTCTGTTTGGGACTTAGACTCGGACCTGGCCTGTGGGACCTAGCGACTTGACTACAACACATGCTGCACTAAAAGTTCCAAAAGGCTTCAGACAGAGAAAAAAGCCCACAGCATCACACCTCCTCTGCTGCGTCTGTCTTTTGTTACATGCCAAACCACCTGGAATCTTTGGAGCTACAGAGTTGAATCATATTTCCAGCACACCGCAATTAGTCAAACCTTTGTAATGGTGCAAACAATGACTCTTAATTACCACAAATCAGAATAGCAGATTCAACACAAATCTAATATTGACAAACTTTGACAAATTTGCTTACCCATACTTTAAGCTATATAATAAAGTCATAGAAACTAACCTTCTGGCATTTACATGCAACAATTAAATCAAATTAAAATGAAGAAAAACGTCTCTCTTTGATCCTGCAGTAGCAGAGAAAAAAACCCCGCAGATACTGAGCGTGGGAAATCTATGCTGAATTCAGGAGCATACGATATTTCATCTTATAGTGAAACTACCAATAATAATAATATACTGCAACTTACAAACTTAGAACAACCTTAAGCCTAACACTGGTATTTACTCAAATAGTGAATGCGATCCCATAACTGAGGAAGACAGCAGTGAGCACGCGAGCATAGACTGCTGGAAATACATTTATTTTATAAAACTGTATCAATCATGTGTTTTGCTTTTTACTTTTGTCTGGAATATTAAACTCAAGCTGATCTTTAATTCTCTGTACGATTTTGATTTCATGGGATTTACAACAATATTGGTAATATCCATTAACTCTTTAGGCGGCAGGGATTTTTCTATAAAATATTACATTTTCATATAACTGGTTCAAAATTTTGTAGTTTTAATATGGTTATTGATAAAGGTATACTGTAAATGACAAAAATCTTCAGCATGATCCAAAGTTTGTGATGGGAACAAATTCACACATCTAATTTGCATATTATGATGTCATCAGGCATTGACAAATTTGGTTTGCAATAATTTTACGGGCCTTTATCTTTTTTACATAGTTTAAAATGTACTTTATTTTGAATATTATTATTTTAATTTTCTATATAGGCCTATGTATTTTCTACATATGTATTTTTATTATTTATTGGCATTTTGTTTCAAGAATAGGTGGACATATCTGTTTATTTCCTTTGTTATGAGCCTCCATTAGTCTATTCACTACATAAAACAGAATAGAAATTATTGGGCTCAGAATTTTCAGAGCCATCTATAACCAAATAACCAACAGCCTCATCAAATTGTCTGATTCACTGTTAATGATCTTCATCAAACTCTTCCTCAAACCTCCCCATCATCATCATCATCATCATCAGCGGAAAAGTGAACTTTACTTCTGTTTACCATCTATTAGCAATCTGATTTCTCTCGCGTTTTTTCTACTGCGTCTGTTACTATTTCCACGGATTTTTACATTCCATCTTCTTCTGGATTAGCGTTGTTATGACCACCCCTACTACCCAATCACAGACCTTTCTCCCAGCGGGAGAGCGTGACGAACAGCTTCGCACCTGTTACTGCTGTGGACCTTAATGGTGAACAGGACTGTGCGCTGCCTGAGTTTCGCTTTCTTTCTCCTTGGATAACTGAACATCTTGATCAGAGGGTAGGCTAAATATTCCTCTTCAGAATAAAAAAAGCCAATACTTTTCGGTGGGGAACACGGACGTCTCGGCATCATCAAGTTTTATCTTTCTTAAACTCGATCTCTCTATGCTGTGACCACTCTCACTGGCGGAGGTGCATAAAAAGGTGATGTACTCCAAAAGTTTTCATTATAACACACAACAAAAATGTGTCTTAGATTAAAAGGTACACGTCCACCATTTCCTGATGTAAAGTAGTAATTAACTTAAATCTGCAGCTGTGGCTCGTTAAAGTCAGCGATGTTGCTTGTTGCAATATTGCGACTTTGGCGCCTAGAGGGTTAATAAAAATAGTCTTATAAAAAGTAAAATTGAGTTACTTGCTAAAAATATATTTCAGTTTTACACATTTCAATACTTAAGGCAAAATATTGGGTTGGGACTCGAAATCAGATCAGTTTTGAGGTTAAAAT
Source organism: Apricaphanius iberus (assembly GCA_028564705.1). Taxonomy (NCBI): domain Eukaryota; kingdom Metazoa; phylum Chordata; class Actinopteri; order Cyprinodontiformes; family Aphaniidae; genus Apricaphanius; species Apricaphanius iberus. Next base: position 459,397 of record JAPXFQ010002030.1, read on the forward strand.
ATCAACTCGGGATTGGAAGCCTAAAATGCTGATCGGGACATCCCTATTTAAGAGGCTTCCACTTGTTTACATTAATGATAGTAGGAAGGACATTTCACCGCTAAAGGAATGTACTCAAATTACAAATTGTAACTTTCTGAAACTGGGGAAAGGGATTTTTAAAGGATTGTACGTTCAAAACACAGATTTGCCTTTTTAAAAGAAAACATGTTTTCTAATATTTCCGAGGGACTCATTTTAAAGCAAAAATCTGTTTTTTGCAACAGAAAAAAACCGGGCTTGGGTCAGTGTTTCTTTGAAAAGATGTGTTATTTTAGCAATGTTTGGTTGTCTCTATGTCTGCTTATGCGTTTGCTGTTCATGCAATTAAAAAAAAGAAAGAAAAAATTATGATTATTAAAAAATGAATAATTTGTTTTGTTTTGTCAACAAAAATGATGCTCTTATAAAATAAAGTCTCAATCTTCATCAATTATTTGTGCTGTGGTGCCAATTGCAGAATGTAGCGATCTTAAATGGTGGTCAAGGGCCGTGCAAAATCAGGCCGCACTTTGGACATCCCTGCTCTAACCTCACCTCGGATGTCGGTGCTGCTGTCCAGTCCTCCGACTGTCAGAGTGCTGTACCCATTAGGGGGGGTGGAGGATGGAGGCGCGCTGGTTACCACCCGCACCATAGTGACAGAGGACTGAGGGGCGCTTTGAAGCACATGGATGGGCTTCAGGACCGTTGGATGAGGGGGAGCAGCCATGATGACATGCTGACCACTGACCGGAGAACCTATTCAGAGACAATTTCACTCGTTTTGCACATTTTAACTTGAGTCAGTGGAAAATGTTGTGCTTCTTCTACATGCTCACCTGGGGCGCTTTGAGAATACCTATACTCCGGCACAGATGCCAGTTTGCTGGCCAGCTGCTCATGGTGGTCATGAGGAATCGGAGAGCCCTCTCTGCTTAGACACTCGGGAGTCTGCAGACCGCTGGATGGAGGGGACAGAAGCCCCTGATGGGTCGGAGATGCAGGTGCACTCCTGAATCAGAAAACAAAGGAGAAGGGCACACATCTGCATCACTAACCAATACTCCTCTAATGTCATGAGGCCTTCTGTTGCTGGTATCTTCAACAAAAAGATAACCTCAAGACAAAACTTACTTGGTTCTGTCCAATCAAATGACAGCAAGTGACAGAAGCAGACAAAGGGGATAAAAGGTTAACCCCACTCAGTTCGCTGTGCATGCTAGTGCCACTGACACTTACAAATGAACAGTTTAGGATTGTACCTTGACGACAAAGGTCCAAAAGGAGTCCTAAAGCAAGCCACCCCTCTTTGCCGTCTTTTCCTGAAGGCTTGTTCCACCAGCTTGCTCTCAGAGGCAGAATCAATTCGCCAAAAACTTCCTTTTCCAGGTTCGTCCTGAGAGCGGGCCACTTTTAAAAAGTAGCGGTTCAAAGACAAATTATGTCTGATTGAGTTCTGGGAGAGAGAAAAAAAACACAACTTTTGTAAAAAGACATTTATATGATGAGTATCGTAGACCTTGAAAAAAAATACAAGATACAAAGTATTGCTGCATTTAATAAATTACAACCTCATTGGAAAGTTAATTATTTTCTCAATTCAATTGAAATGTGAAAGTTTGGATATTCTGGTAAATTTAATTGTGCAAGCCTCAGAAATTCTTAAAACTATTCTACCTTTTCCCTTCCACTAACTTTTCCACCAATTTTGTTGGTCTTTCATTGGTCTGGAATTTTGAGGTTTCACTCTCCATAATCCAGAAACGGGCTTGAAATATCTCCCTCTTTTTAATGAATCTGCAGGTTTCACTTTCTAAACTGAATTACTGAAATCCATTTACTTCACAATGATATTCCTATTTGGTAAGGACCTGCTATAGTTAGGATCAAAGATTCTCAGGTTGATAAAGGAGAACTGTACCTGCCAGCCCTTGTCTGCAGTGCGATAGTAGGGGTAGTGTTTGGTGATGTGAGCATAAATCCCACTGAGAGTAAGCTGTTTGTCTGGAGCTGAGGAGATTGCCTGGACTATCAGCTGTGCGTAGGAATACGGCGGCTTGGACTCATCCTGGATAAAAGGGAAACAATTACTAGCATGATTCCCTGCAATAAAAGAGGCATGACTTCTCAGAAACTTCACTGTCTTTACCTTGAGGCTGTCTCCTCCCACAGACTCCACGCGCTGATCACTTCCCCCACTCCTGTGCTCAGCAAGACTTCGTCTCTGCTCAGATACAGCCTTCGCAGCATATTCGGCAGCTAACTGGAGGTCAGGGGTCACATTGCGTCCATAGCGATACCCTGATGACCCTGCCCCTCGTGGGCTAGCAGGACAGGAGTTGGGAACGCTGTGGAGAAGAGAGAGACATTTAATATCACACTGACCGCAGCAACCCTGCTAGCCATGCTTATGATCCCTACTTTATTTTGCTGAGTTCAGATGTTTGTTTTGTTGAGGTTACAGAGGGTGTGTGCGTTTATCGGCCAATGAACGCATGAAGGTGTCCAGACTTAAAAACAAAGATCGATTTCCTCCATCTCTGTTTATTTTATGCTATGGATACAAGCAGAGCAACTTTCACTTTCCTGCAGGGTCAGGTGTCCATCTTTAAATCTGCTTTCACATAAAAGCACTGTAAAAATAAGAAACTAGCTTTTACATCTGTGAATGCTCTCCAGCTTTTACTTCCTCAAGATCGCCAAAGCAACATGGCCACCAAAACAGCTTTCAAACAAGAGTGGAAGAAGCTGAGACTTGGCAGCAAATTTCTAAAGAGAAGCTTAGAATACAAATATAATGATCCTTAATCAGAACAACATGTGTTATCATCATAAAAAGCTGACATAGACAATACAAATATAACTGGATCACTTTTTTTCAGAGATCTGAATAATACTTCTAGCGGCTTGCAAAACAATACTCATAACTATGCACTGTATGATGGGATGTTAAATTGTTAATAAAGGGAATGGAAAAGAACAGGGAGCACATATGTGTGTGATTTCATTTCAGTGTAAATGCAGCTGTTCTGTGAGGGCTTCAGAAGTTTGAAAGGAAGCCCGGCATCGGGAAGCCCGTAGATCACAGCGGACAGGTCAGGGAGGAAAACATGAAGGTTTAAAGGAGGATTCATTTCTAAAACTAAATCCTAAACTCTAAAGATTTTATGGAGGTCAATCAATCATTTGGAAAAGGAAAAGGTACCACACACCATCGCTGGCCACCTAAACTGCAGGCTTATTCAGAAGGTTCAAAGCCCAGGTGTAAAGATTTTTGAGGCAGACAGTATATGTTGTACTTTCCAAAAAGCTGGAATTTATGGAAGTATTGCAAGAAGAATGCCTGGAAAAGCTCCGTTTGTAGCCATTTAGTGGCCCCCAAACATACATGGAAGAAGATGCTCAGGTCAGATGAGAGCAAAATGTACCTTTCTGACCGAACAGGAAAACTAACACTGCAAATCCTCTAAAACATAGCACAACTATCTGTGCATCCTTGTTGGCCACATGGAACACTGATTACCGATTTTGGTCTCTTAAACCTAGTGAGCCCCTCAGTCTTTTAAACACTGATTGCCAGTTAACTTCTCTTTGCTCTCCTCCCAGGTTTGCTGCAGCCTTTGCAAAACTTTCACATAAACCCTTCACCCTTGCTAACCAGGCATCAGTGATTTCACCAACTTTAAAGTTTCCTATTAGAAACAATGATATTACCTTTGTTTGTTAAAATAAATCTATTTTTCATTTTATGAAGGACTTTTCTAGTCACGCTGACCACTCAAAGCACTTTACACTGGAGCCATTTTCACCCATTCACACTCACAAATGCACACATTCATACACTGATACAGAGCTTGGAAGGCAAACTGGGCTTAAGTGCCTTGCCAAAGGGCACATTGACATGTGACAGGAGGAAGCTGGAACGGAATTTATAGTAGGCCTTCATCTATGGCCATATTAAAGCTACAACCTTTTGAAATTCTGATATCGGAATTTAACACTTTAAAGAAAAACTCAAAGATTTCAAGCGAAAAATATTTTCTGTGAAATTATTGCAGTTTCAACACTCTAGGCATCAGTTAATGCATTGGTTAACTAACTGATACCGATGTGAGTACATTAGAACAGTATCAGACCCGATACCGGTATCAGTATCGGTGCATCCCTACCTGCTATCTAGCTGCTGTTACAGGGAAATTTCCGCTTTGTGGGACAATAAAGGATTACTATTACTATATAGCAACAGAGCAAACTCTTCCCATCTTGAATAAAGTGGTGCCCAAAGGCTTAAAACAGAAAAAGAAAAAAAATATATAGTAAAATCAGTATTGTTTCCAGTCTACGTTGGTTTAAACACTAAAGCAGATCAACGTGATCAAAACAAAGTGGTCGCACAATTCTCCAACTATCAGCCAACAATACTGAAAACTAAGTTAGCCATTAACTAGATTTTATCTGCTACTGTTTAGACAGAGCACAAGTAAAGCCCTGCAAGTTCACCAACACACACCTGGCTCTCTGAGCAAAGTAAACAGTGGTTTCTGGGAGTCAGCAAGCTGTGATTTGTTTCTGGCAACAGAGACCCATGGATACAGTTCAATAAAGACTAGCAAGAGGGAAAGAATATGGTTCGTTTAGATTTCGTAGCAGAAAGGAAGTAGGCTGCAGGATTCGTTTTTTACAACAGCTCAAAGAATAGATTTAGAAACCAGCGAGGAAAGGGAAAAAACAAAAACAAAACTTATGCAAAGGAATATCCGAAGGATAAAGTGGACTGTTGCTGAACAGAGGAACAAGGGTCACTGTTCCTTCTTTGAAAACAAACTCCAGCCCTCCTGTGTCCACAGGCAGAGAAAGAATGTTAAATATTGTGCAGTTCACTGAAGCTGCCAGACGGGAAAAGTGACTGAGCAAAAAAAAAAAGGAAAAAAAAGAGAGAGACTTTGTTGGTGTGTTAAGAGGAAGCATGAGTTTCAGCACAGCCCTCTGCTGCTGTGTGTGCAGCATGTTGTTTCAAGTATAAACCTAAATAAGGCCACAGTGGAAGTGGTGCAGAGAAACACAGCTTATTTATACTTGGTTTGTTTTGAGTCCACGTGTGAGGGAACATTAGCCGAGGGCCCGAGTGGAACGGGTGGGTGCAGTGTAAAGGAATCCACCAATGGACTGAAAAGTGGCTTACAGGCAAGACAATCTGCCCAATAACCAATCACACACCCTGAAGCTGCAGTCATCCCATATAAGGCATGCACACACAGGCCGACATTGCTGAGTGCGCTTGTTGTACAGGCAGACGGCGGCCACCAGAGGGCACAAAACAGCAGTCAAACTGGCACCATCAGTATTATTTTATTATTTTATCAAAAGTTGCTCTCACAAATGTCCAAGACTGAAGCACTTAGTGAGTAAAGAATCATTTCTGGATGAAAACTTCAGGTCAATAAACTTATTAAATACACTGCCTAATATTTCACAGCTTGGCAGTTGTTTTAGTAGAAAAGCTAAAAAGGTAAATGGCTATCCACAAAGAGGTATTACTGGTAAAAAATAATCATTCAGGTTTTCGAAACTGAACGAATGAAAAGTCCTGCCAGTTTATTAGGTTCATCGGCCCAGATGAGCATTTTTCTGTAATAAAACATTTAGAAGACGAGCCAGTGAAAACAGCTTCCACGCCTCATGTTTTTGTTCCCTCTTCATTTAGGTGTGAAACACACAGAGGCTTAAAATGACAAACAGTCAAATTCCTCTTGTAACGTTTTTTTTTTTTTTTTTTAAGTTTAACCAGCAACGTACTTAATTCAATTACTGCACATGTTCTCCACCGATCTTAAGAGTTAAAGTGAACGTTTGTTGGGGGTTTTCCAAGCTGGACCTTATTTAAAGCATGCTTTATGTTCGCCTAATCACCCAGACAAGTTTGGAACCACTTCGGAAGAAGTTTATATTCAGAAGTGATCCTGTTTTGCCTTCCAGGTTTCTATATGCATTTATTGCAACTAAAAATAAACTGCGCTTTCAGTGACATTAGTCCACTACCCCATGACAGTTTTAGTCTGAGCAGGACTATCAAGCGCTAACCATGTGTATGTTTGCAGTAGCAAGAGCACAGAGTGAGAGTCCTGCTCAGACTACAACTATCATGGCAGACGGCATTGATGTAATTGACATCGGATTTTGTTGTAAGTTGGAAAAAACGCCTGTAAAACCCCCAGAAAACCTCAGAGATTCTCAAACAGCCTGGTAATTCATGTTTAAATCCTACTCCTTTCTGTATTTCTCAGACTCAGAAGCGACATCACAGACCAGATTAGGAATTGACAGGGGCTGTGATTTTAGCATGCAGTCATTTATTTTAGACAGAAATTTTTTTGCATTTACATCGCAGCACAGCTAAGATCAGGCAGCGCCGGCTTCAAGCGGTGTATCAACATTCTGGACTCAGAGGAGTTAATATCTGCTCCGGCTGAGCTGTTGGACTAGAAACGCTCTGGTTCGACTGCAGTACAATCGTACATGATCCACGTTAGAGTATCAAAGTATCCAATAACACCATAAAAGTCACTATATTTGTCGTTAGTCGCATTTTTTTGAAAAACAGTCGCTAAATGAGTCTAAATATAGTGACACAGTTGTTGCCTTAGCAGAGCTGTTTCCTTCTGGATGAGATGTCACATGACTACATAGTCAGGTGACTCAAGGCAACGCTCAGTTCTTAAAGGGGCAGGAGCAACGCTAAACAAACACATTTTTTCATTTTTATAAAATACTGAATTTACCTGCACGGGCAAAATGACTTTGGTAACAGTGATAAATTTCGGTATCGGTAAGTTTTGGTATACCACCCAGCCCTACTCGAAACTGGTAAAAAATAAAATAATAAACATGTACATTTAAATACTGTATTAATGTATATTTTACATTTTAAAGACTTGAAACTGTTCTTATTTAGTTGATATTTTACATCCGTTCTTAAATCATGTTCTAACACATTTGACCTGTCAGCTATTTTCTATCATTTTTGATTATCTTGCCCTACCCAGCGAGGTAATATGATTTATTAAAGGTGAATATATGAGTTTCCAGGTAGAAGAGCCTCTCAGCACTCAGTGTCGCACTCTAAACCATCCATAGGCCACATCCCCTAATTTACATTATAATACAATGCAGCCTGAAAAGCTTTTATATGTAGCTGGTGATCCCCTTATTGGTTATGGTATAACTGAGATGCTCATAGGCTGCATTAATAAGTCTTTCTCAGACTGGGAGAAAAACGTGGCCTTTACTTTCCTTCTATACTCATTTATCTAGAATCGCTTGACAGGAGCTGCCTGTTGACGCACATGAGCATGGCTTCTTAAGCCTTGCTTCAATCAGCGCAGATTGAATTCACCAGAGTGTCATTGGTGGAACCGAATAAGGCTGGAGTTAACTATTGTGCTAATTCAAGCGGGAATATTTCAAATGAGCCTTGATTTGTTGAGCTTGCTTTATGTTGCTATGCGTTTTTGGTCAGAGCATCAAACCAGAAGTCCGAAGATGGCAGATTCTGAGTTGTCATTCCAGAAACAGCTTAACCTCACCTATGATTTTAAATTTGTTTTTACTTGGGTTTTTTTATGTTTTTTCGTTATTCATTGATGCTTGGAATTGTTTTACATTGTATAGCACTTTGTGATTATTTATTGAAAGATGCTATATAAATAAAATTTTACTTTGCACCAGGTATGCAAAGACAGTTTAAAAGTTAGTTTTTTTTCATTTAACAAAACAGAAATCTGTTGATCTTGAAGCATTTTTAATTCAAAATATGTAGGTTTGTTTTTGTGCGATATTAAATTCAATTTATTTTTTTTTAAATGTAGTTTTGCATTAGTTGGAAAAAGAATAAAATATTTTTTAATGAATTTTGCACAAAAGTTCTTTAGATGGCATTTTAAACCTTTTTGAAGTTGTTCTGCTGCAATGTGTCTGGAAAGTGAGAATGTACCACAATACAATATCGTTATCGCACAGGCTTCAGATTATATCGCAATGAGGCCATATCGCCAAGCCCTAATATAGTAAAAATAATTTAATGTGATTAAAACAGGATGAAGTAAAGTTAATTTGGTTGGCTCCAAGTTCTTTAGACACATTTTCAGACATGTTTAACTCCACAGAATGGTTTAGCTTGTTAAAAAAAAAAATCTAAAATGTATGTAGGTTTTAAGTTTAGTGAGCTCTTCAGTAGCCCCCAGAAGTGATCAGGTCAGCTGCTACTCACACCTAGTTCTGCTTGCAAACCCAGTGCCAAACCCACCGTCTGCCGACTCAAATATTTTTCAGCCCTTCAGTTTTGATGACAGTTGCAACTTTTGTTCAATTTCCATTCATCAATTGGATGTGTGAGGAAGCCGGTGTACCCAGAGGGAACCCATGCATGCACAGAGAGAACATGCAGAAGGATCCCAGGCAGGGACTCGAACACAGGACCTTCTTGCTGCAAGGCAATAATGCTACCAACTGTTCCCCTGTGCAGTCATTTTGTTGAATTTCTTTGATTAAAAAAAAAAAAAAAATCCTATAAATGATGAGCTGGATAAAAATGTTGCTGGATTATCACAGCATAAAACTATGGCTGCAGCCTTTAGTTAAAATTTTGGTTAAAAATCCATCCAGTACATTTGACTCAACATGTAGAGTAGTTGCAGAGTAGCTTGTAATCAGAGGTTTGTAGGTTTGATTCCAGCTACACCCTGTCACATGTCGATGTGCCCCATGGCAAGACATTTAACCTCAAGTTCCCTACTGATTTCCATATCGGAGCATGAATGAGTGTGTGTTTGTGAATGCGAATGTGGCCCCAGTGTAAAGTGCTTTGAGATGTCAGCATGACTAGAAAGCTCTAAGTTCAGTCTATATATCATTTACATTCCAATACAATTCAAGTCAGATATTCAAATCAAAGTACATCCAGTCAAGTGCAACAGTTCTAGTGAAGATTAATCTAGCAATTAAATTAGGTTTTATATTCATCATCATATTCATGTAATATTTCCTTTTAATTTTTTAAGGTCTCATGTTATCAAAAAGTCTAAAAAATATTGCAACACAAAACAGAGAAAGATCTAAGTAGGGGAAGCAGTAAAAAAAGAACCTGAAGACTGTAGTATGAAATCCACCATGTATGAAAAATGTTAACACTAAACTTTTTAAGACAACTGAGATGAAACCTAGATGAAAAACTGCCTGCCAGACGGTTCTCATATTAGTGGCTTACCTGATTGTGCCGGTGGGAGACGGCAGCGGGGAGCCAAACGCCCTGATGTGCTCCTCATGCTGCTGCGCGGTGGGAATGCTGATCTTAAGGGGGGATATGTGGGGCAGGAGCGGCCGAGGGGGAGGGGAGGGCTGCTCCTTCTCCCTGTGCTCCTCCACTTCCAGGAGCGACGTGAACTGGATCTTGATGACGGTACTGGGAAACCGAAACACACATCTAGAAGAAAGGAGGACAGCAGTTAGCAAACTCGTTCTCTCCTCATCAAAGACCTTCAGCGATCAAAAGCTTCAGTTATTTTACAGAAACCAAGCTTAGCTAAAACTTGATCCGCAGAAAACAGCTCCTTACTCTTATCAAAGAACCTTAACAATACTTCAGACCAGCACAAAGAGGAAGTTGTAGAGGAAATTCTAAACATTTATCATTTCATGTTACAAGGAATTCAAAGCACAATCTGACAAATGTGTCACAAAACACACAAATAAAATATGATTAAATCTTTAAGTTGCTACAAAAGTGTGTTTAAATACTACACAAGCAGGTTGTCTGCAAACATGTTAAAATTGTGCAATGTTTAGACAAAAATCTGCTCTCCTAAATCTCTCTTCTTTTCTACTTTTAGCAAGTCTGAACAAATGCCTGAATAAAAGCAAGAATAATCAAATCACACAGCTAGCTCTAAGTTAAACAAACCCCTTAAAAAGAAGTGCGTTAAATGTGAAAAGCCTTCAGTTGATCCAAAATGATCCAAACGTTCTGATAAATAATAAAAAGAGAGATCACATTTCTCCTCTTTTAGCTTCTCCTTACTGGTTCCCTGTTTAATCCAGAAAAGAGTTTAAGATCCTCCTAACTTATAAAGCCCTTAATAATCAGCTCCTACATACATCAGAGATCTGATTGTTCCATATGTTCCTAACAGAGAACAAGTAGAATGGGAGCCCGATCTTTTACTTCTCAGGCTCCTCTCCTGTGGAACCAATTACCAGTTTTAGTGAGTGAGGCAGAAGCCCCATCTACTTGTAACACCAGCTGCAAACATTCCTTTGGATAAAGCTTATAGTTAGAATGGCTTATGCTATCCTGAATTATGTCTGTGCTATATTATGCTGCTATAGAGTTAGACTGCTGTAGAACAAACTGACCGCTTTTCTTCACTCTGCTACTTTTCTCTTCTACCACTCTAGTTGAATATTTATTTTTTGTGGTTATTTCGAACATTACAGTGCCAGTAAAATACTCATATGGGGAGTCATATGCGATGCGCTGGCTTCTCACTTTCTAGTTATCAGATCCTGCAGTTCTTTTATCAAGAGCCAGTGTGTTTATTAGCTCTTTCTTAAAAATTGTATAGTACTGTGTTTGCAGTACAAACACCAGCTTGTCGGGAAATGGAGCTCATTTCCAAAGAAAAAAAAAAACACAAAAAAAACAGTCAGCATCTTCTGTGTCTGGGTGCATTGTATCAGCTGAAACTGCACTGCTTTGGCTACGGAATACTCTCGAAATTTTTGCCGCTCATCTTTGACCAGAGGATTAAAATACCACTGATGTGACGGCGTTTATATCAAAGCAAAGATCAGGACCCTAACCAGCCAGCAGGCTGGTGCTTACAGCTTCATGGGACTTCTGTCCGCGGCTTCTTCTAATTGCTGCAGCCGGCTGGGAGACACGACTGGATTGATCAGAAGCTCAGCTCTACGCAGACGGGATCTCTGCTTTCTAATGCTGCGTTCACACCGACCCATACGTCAGCATCAGTTGCGGCAAGATTACATGTAAAGTCTATGGTCGAGTACGTCAGAGGTCCGTCAGGGGCTCTGCGGTGCGCTGTGTACGTTGGCTCCGTCAACTTCACTTGTGTTTCATACGCCAATGCAGAAGTTCAGCAAGCTGAACTTTTGACGGACACAACGCAGTTAACGCAGTTCGGAAACCAATCAGAGCGTCTCACTGTAGTGATGTCACTATACACGTATCTTGAATGAAGCGCGGGTCCATTGTAAAGATTTTCAACAAACGCAGATTTCAAAAATCATAAATAACACTTACTGAAGACAGATGGACAGACGCTCCTAAGGAGGAACAGAGAACCTGTAGTTGGTGTGCTGGTAGGAGATTTGAGCTCCAATGCGGCCTAGGAGGTCGTAAAATTAGGCGCAGGACAGACGGAAGTAGCGCTGAAAACGAACCTCATCCATAAGCAGCTCCTAGAGCAAATGGTTAAACTCCCCAAACTCAGAACGCATGTGAAGAATGGGCCCTTGTGCACCCGATGTCGACGTTTTTTAGCTTTATCTAGCAAATAAAGCCACGTCACTCTCTTGTTACGATCCGCCATAGTTTTGAACGTACTGCATCAGAGGAAGCCCCGCCCACGCGCTCCTTTTTGCTCAGAAGCAAGCTTGATGTAATCTTTGTCAAAGTCTGTGTTAAAATCCATAGTTTTCTAATCATCGAGCCGATAGGACTCCCCTACCCGACATCACTTCCGGTCTGGCATTCTCACCAAAAAAAACACTCTAAAATTTAAAATAATGTATATGTGAAAAAATTTTCAAAGGTGTTCCTAATATATTTATCTAAATTATGGTTTAAGTGGGGCTCTAACTTGCAACCTGCACTTTGCTTTTTCCTCAGTGTATTTCTCTCCATAGAAGCTACACCTGGTCTGGTATCCTGCAACTTGTTGGATAGAGAGCATAGATTCAGATGATGCTCCCAAGTACTCATATCAATTCCTTTGGTTCTTTCTGTAAGTCTGTTCTGTTATCTCAAACCCCCAGACAGTTGTGACATATAGAAGTTTGTATTGAGCCAGGTTCTGCTGGAGGTTTCTTCGAGTTAAAGGGGAGTTTTTCTTCTCGACTGTCGCCACATACATTCTTATTGTGAGTCATTGATGAGGGATTGTTGTGGTTAGTCTGCATAAATGGTGCACAATTGCTATTCAATGGCTTAATGTAATCTGCTGGAATTTCGTGAATAGAAAATGTTTCAACTGACTGGAATGTTTCTATAATTATATTGAAATGACTTCTGCCTCGAGATGGAATCTGTTGTGAATTGGTGCTATATAGATAAATTGAATAAAACATTTTAAAAAAAAGGAAGGACAGGCAACCAGGGTGTCCAGGGTGTAGGGGCCTCTCGCCCCCCCAACCCCGCATATGATAGGCGTAGATAAGTAGATGGAGGAAAAAAATACATTCTGATTTACAGTAAAAGGTTGATGACTGCCTTTAACAGTTTTTATCTTTCTTGTCATATAAACCAAGCAGGTTTTAAAGCTACTAAACTTTGTTTCTTTGCATTCAAAGAAAGCAGGATTAGCGAAAACTCATCAAATCAAGGGAAATTAAACAAGAAATGGATCAAAAGGACACAGGCAACTCTGAGGCTTGAGGTCAAAGGTTTAGGAGTCTAATCAGGCCATGTTTTCTAATGCAGCGTCACATGAAACACACCAGGTTCAGCTGTATGCAGATGTTTTGTACTGTGCGGATTTGTCTTGTGAAGTGAAATATAAAAACGAGATCCACCTACAAGAGACCTGAACAGTTATTAGACAAAGTAAAATTTCAAGAAAAGTTAACCAAAATTTTGTTTTCAAATTGATCAGACGGGAATTTATCTATTAAACTCACTTTGGCCTGATCAAAACTAAAACAACTTATAATTCTGGAAAATCACAGGCAGAGCACTTCTGGTTTGCCAGCGCAGCTTTTGCAGTATTTACGGTATTGTTCAAGCATCCATGGAAACCAACAGACCAATCGCTTGTAAGTAAAGCTGTACCACGTGACACCAACAAGTCAATAAGCACTCAGCATTCCAGCCGGTCTAGAAAACGTTAAAACACTAAAGCTCAAACAGAGGTATGAGAGAAGTTAAAAAATATATAGACAAATTGCAAAAATAATCGGAAAAAAGGACCAACTCTTGAGAGGCATAAGTGGAGCTGTACAGGCTGCAAAAAAGGCAAAAATCCGGGGTGTGAGACAAAAGGGGAAAAAAGAGCCTCATACACAGAGGAGGAGACAAAGCAGGTGGAGATGGGAGGAGAAAGGCTTGGAGAAAAAGTGCAGGACTAGAACACATAGAATGGAGAGTCAATACTAGTTTTTCCTTCTGCTTTTTTTCTCTTCTCACTGATGGCGATAAAACAGTTTCTGGCGTTTATTAAAACTGGCAATATAACCAGCCTCTGTGGGTTGGTATCTTAAGCAGTTATCAGGCAAGAGGCGGGTACAGCTCAGATAGTTTCCAAAGACAACTAATCAATCAATGAGCTGGAAGCAGCAGAAGAACAGTAGTAGGTCCAGCGGCATCAACACGTTCGTCTGATCCATATGAAGGGAGATTACACAGAACGCTGCCTTCAATCAAACATTCCTTGGGGTGCTTGGAGAGACTCCACATGCCATGACCCACAGACACCTGAAACAGCATTATTGCCTGTTAACTTTTTCTATTCCTGTACAATAAAAGGGGCAATGTAAAATGTCATTATGAGACAAAACATACACATTTTGCACAAACATACCCACTCAAACCAGAAATAAGAAAAAATATCTCATCACAAAGCCCAGCATGACCAGTTCATATTCCACCCTGCTGATCTTTACCATTTTAGGATCCACACAAAACAGTGAGGCAGCTTTCTCACAATATTCTAAAAACCAAGTACCATTCCAACCTGACCACGCATTAATGAGTGACTCCATCCAAGCCTGGGTTAGATGTTGTGGGAGGATAAGTAACTCACTTTTTCTCGCAGAGTAAAAAACAAGAAAGCTACACCCTAAAAAATGTTCAGCTTTTAAAAGTGTTACAATTTAAATTCTTTGAAATAGTTTAAGATGTTAGAGTGCACATGCCTTTTATGGTTTTCTCAAGTTAATAATTTGTGAATTTGTAATTTATTTTCTTATTGACATTGTCTTACTTTTTTTTTTTCCCACGTTTTTTTTCCCATTATCACCCAGTTTCCATCCCTAAGTCTAGTCCTGGGCATTGCTCTCCCTCCGCAAACCCCAGGAGGGCCCTACACTGGGCTCAAGCCTCCTTCATGCTTTGAAGAAACCCTTCTTTTCACCTGAGGGGGTGGGGTAGCGCTTCGAAGGATCACGTTATTCCAGCCAGATCCTCCCCAATCCTTCAGGTGCCCCGGTCAGCCAGGAGGGGGCAGTGTACAGCCCAGAACTAGTGCATGTTCTTGTGGGAGCAGCTCACATTAGCTAATCAAGGGAACACAGGGAGAACATGCAAACTCCACACAGAAAGGCCCAGGGTGTGGGTGCTGATGATATGGAGGAACAGACACACCCTCAGCACCCACAGCGTCCCCGGCGGGAACCCAGGGACCTTATAGCTTCTTCAATTGAACCCAGGACCTTATAGCTGTGAGGTGAGCTGCGCTACCAGCTGCGCCACCGTGCTCCCCTTCTCTCACTTTTATTCGATAAATGGGAGAATATTACACAGATAATAGAATGTTCAGCACTTTGTTCAATTAAATAAATGTTGTCAAAAAGTATTTAAATTGACAGGTAAAGTCCATGGTTGAGTACGTCAGAGGGGCATCAGTGTCTCTGCGGTGCTTTGTGTGCATAGGCTTCATCAATTTTTCAACTATTTTGTTTGATGCAGTGCGCCAACCAATCAGACTATCTCACTGTAGTGACGTGGCCAACTTCAACCTTGTCTAGCCAACTACGATCCACTAATGTTTAAAACATCTGCCAGAGAAAGGGCCGCTCACATGGGGCGACTGTGGCTCAGTGGTAGAGTAGTTGGCTTGCAATCGAAGGGTCGTAGGTTCGATTCCAGCTTCCTCCAGTCAAATGTCGATGTGCCACTGGGCAAGGCACTTAACCCCCAAATTCTACATTGTCCTACCGAGCCATGTTGGGTGTCGGTGTATGAATGCGAGTGTGAATGGGTGAATGTGGCTTCAATGTAAAGCGATTTGAGTGGTCAGTAAGACTAGAAAAGCGCGATATAAGTCCAGTCCATTTTACATGCTTTGCAAACTTCACTTTAAAAACACATATGTGTTGAGAGCGTTGCTTGACACTGAAAAGTGTGCAATGTGAACGCACAATTAGACAGAATTTAAGTGGTTTAATGGGCACATCAATTAGTAAAAGTAATAATCTACTTAAATAAATATCACACTAAATTGTAAGAAATTACGATCATCCAGACCTTGGCCTTAAGAAAATTTCTCTGACTGGACATCTTCAAAATTTATTTCAGTTCCCCTGATATTACATGCAAAGTAAGATATTTTAAGCGTGTACTTGTAGCATGGATGCCATCAGCCTGTAGCACTGCTGAGGTGTTATGGAAGACCAGGATGCTTCCAGACGAGATGCAACATTTCCTCTCATCAGAAAGGAGGACTTTGGACCACTGAGTTGAGTTGTTCAGACCAGTTTGATAAGCAGAAGACAACATTTGAAGCTAGGGCTGGACAGTAATTCGATAGCAATATACATCTATCAATAGACGTGTGGTGCGATCGAAAAAAAAAAAAAAAGGGGGGGGGGGGGTCGATAAAAAATTTTTACAGAAAAAAAAAGTTTTCCCTGATTTTTTTCATTATATCCTATCAGGTAGCTTAATACAACAGTCGTTACTTACTCCAAACAAATCATTAACGCTGACCCACGCAGCTCTGTCAGCCACCCCTCTCTCCTTTGAAACCACAAAAAGTATGAAATGATTTGAGCTGAAACAGAATTTCTTTATTATCCCTAAGCGAACCATCGGCGTAACTTCGCTGAAAGGTTTCAGCCATTAATATTATTAAATGGTACAGGAGTGTCATTAAATGTTTAATAGATTAAAAGGCATCAAGATAAGCCTTTAATTGAAATTACTAACATAATTTTAAACAATATATAAAATTTGATGGTTAATAATATAACTTTTCTTTGTATTTACAGATGTTACTCAGGTCTCTTGATTTCTTTCTGTGTCTTACAAACTTAGTTACGATAAAAAGAAGCGTTTGAAAAATGTATTAATTTAATTCTTAGTTAAAATGAGTTCACTGAATAACAAAATGACCGGGGAGGCTCTTAAAATATACATTTTCATTTTGTGATATTTATCGATAATTAGTCATATTTATCGATATTCTCTTTTTCTGTATTGCCCAGCCCTAATTGAAGTCCATGTCCAGGATCTGTCTGTGTCTGTGTTGGCTCTTAATGCACTAACTCGTTGTCAAGCTCCCCAACACTTCTGAATGCCTTTTGCCTGAATCTTCTCCAGGCTGCACCCACTACTGCCGTTTGTGCACATTTTTTTCCACCTTTGAGGCTTTCCCTCCTTATAGAGGATGTCAATAATTGGGTTTTGGCACAACTATCAGGTCAGCAGTCTTCTCCCCGAGTGTGATTCCTACTGAACCACACAGAGAGACAATTAAAGGCTTAGTAGCCATTGGTGTTATGGATTAAATAGCTGATTTGAGTGGGACACGTTGAGCCTAAAATACGGAAACTTTTCTCAATAATCTAATTTTCTGAGATTATGCAGGTAGGGGTTTTCATAAACTGTAAGCCAAAATCGTCAAAAATTAAAACAAAGGCTTGAAATAGGATATAAGATATAATATATTAGTTTCAAATTTTAGGTTGAATACAGAAATAAAGGAACTTTTGCATGACACAGACATTTTTAAAGTTTCACCTAATGAAACAAAATTGTTCATCAGAACAGACTCAAATTTAACTTATTAAAATATTTATTTCACAGAAATGTGTGCAACATCTATCATCATAAGGGGTTGGGGGCAGTAGTTCAGAAATCTTTGAACTGTAATCTGCAGCACAAATCAGAGCAGAACATGTGATGTTTTCTGTTTCCAGGTAGTTGTGCTGCAGAGTTTACAACAAAGGACTTTGTACATGGCTGCTAAAACTGAACGTATACCCAAAGACAAGCTTTGTGTATATAGTTCTATGTGACTTCAACTGCCACATTGGAAGCACTCCCAATCTGTCATGGTTCAGAATAACCACAGCATTATGGAAGTATGCATGAGCCAAATTAGGTATGGGTTGCTTTACCAATGTTTACCAAGTCTTTTCACAGGTTACATAATCAAATCACCTACGATTCAGACACATTTCCTACCATTTCAAAATCTTTTTAAAGGAATTAGTGCATAACATGCCTGAGTGTCTGGAATTTTATCCTGCTCTAATGGGCAAAGAGTAACACAAACTTTATCTTTATGTAAATCTGAAACTGTGGTATCACAGTACAAGATTTATGTCTGTGCATGTCTAGTGCCAAATAGCTTTTCTTTCAGAATTTTTTTATGCTTCACTTTTTTAGCTGATCTAACCTTTTAGAGCACTCAGCTGCATGTCAAATAATTGTTTTAATAATTGTCTACTACAGAGGATTTGGCAGATTCTCACTGAACTGCTCACTACTTGGAGAAGCACATGCAAACATGGCTGTGGGCCGGAATACCTATTCAAGCTGACACTTCCTGTTCTGTGTCAGACACGCCCCTAAACAGTCTAAGCAGCCAATCGGAGAGAACAACGAGCTTTTTTTAGTGAGTTGTTAATATGTACACAGTAATCGCTTTCAGTTCTACAGTTCCCTTTGTTTATTTACTAAACACGGCCAGGGATGATCCTAAAACATAACCCGATGATATTTACTTTAAAGAACAAACTACACTCACTTCAAAAAAGCGATTTCACCAGCAGCATGGGTAACTCTGATTTTAGACAGAAATCGGATCCGTTTCCCCATGACACGTGAGAGGAGTTGTCAGGGGTGCGTTTGTTTACATTAATGTTTACGTGACGGTGACACGTTGACTTAGAGCCCCGCAGCTAATATGAAGCTAACATAATGAGCTACAGTTTTAAAAGCCGACACGGTGCATTTAACGTAGAAGTACGTAGAACTCATTTGGGATGGGTCGCTTCGATAATGAATATATCAACTTAACACCATCAAAACAAAAATGTTTGCACACATTGCTCAAAACCTTCTTCCTGCTACTTTGGGCACTGAGACTCAGTAGGCCAGTCCTAATGAAGCTTAGTTTGCTCAAAGCTGAAACACATTCTGTAATTTAGTTTGTAGTAAACACATAAATAAACGTGTTCCTCATTTTAAACATTGCAGAGTTGTTATGTTATGGCTAGGATTTATTTGCAAGAAAACTGTAAGCTCGCTAAGCTTTTAAAAATACACGCACTTGTTTTATTCTGAGTACAAGCGTGCAGGTTGATAAGAAAAGTCATAAATCACAATGTGTTCACTACTCTGTAAATATTTATGGCATATTAAAACTTTGCAAAAACTGCTAACTGCTAAGCTAATTGCACTCACTCTCTGGGCAGCGGTAGCGGCGGCGCTCCTCTCCGCTGAAACACTCCGTCAACAAACACGCCGTTCTTCCCCAGGCACAGCAAGGAGAAGCCGCCCGCCTCGTCGTAAGTAATCTGAAGGTGTCGCCTTGAAATGAAACTCGAGTGACCCATGTTGATGTCCGCTGAGCCGTGGGACGAGTTCCGGCCTATGGTGACCGTCCTTTGGCGCATGACAAACTCAAAGTCCCGGCCTTCGAGCCTCGCCAGGGCCTGCGGAGGAGTCGAGGAGAGTCTCGCAGGAAACCCGCCGGCATCGTAGCGAGCGTCCATTACTGGAGGACCCAGGAGGGCGAACGAGGGCTGGTGATAGGAGTGAGAGGTCACCGCAACGCGCACGGGGCTACACGGCGCCGACTGTAATGCAAGCAGGGCCCGAGCTCCGTTGTCGTCCCGGTAGTCTGTCATATTTTCTGAAGGGGTTACACACTCTGGGAGAATCTGCAAAAACTTTTTTTCTTGTCAGCACAGAGCTACAACGTGAGTTTTCAGCCAGAGCACTTGTTCGCTCTGAGGCTGACAGAACAATATGGAGTCCGGTCGGATCACAGTAAGAACCGGACCGGACTTTCAAGGAGTCGGATTGGTGTTGTGTTCAAAGATCCTTCACAAAAGCTATAAAGTCTAATGGTCCACAAACGTTTGGTGAAAACTACTATCTCTGTAGACACTAAGTTCCCAAAGAATCGCCACTACCATTTTAAAATGACAGCAGAATAGGTCTTAACGTTTTTGCAATTTGATGTGTTTCATTATACTCTCAAACTCGTTTTCATTCATTTAACAAAATGTTTAGTTTAAGGATTTGATGTGATTTCAGCACAAAATGAAACCCATGAAATCAAAATGTCCCAACTGTGCAAATTTTGAAAAATAAACAGGAATTCCAAATAAACTAAGTTGGTAAGTTTCACCCCCTCAGACCCCAAAATTCTATATAGTTGGTCACTAATTTAAAGGGATAGTTTGACATTTTTGAAGCATGATTCTTTTAACATTTTATCTGTAGTAGCTAATCTGTTTTATATGACACTAACAATATACTGAAAAGGGTAGTGGAAGGTTGAGGCATTTTTTTTAGCTGATATTTAGCAACATGAAACTCAAGGAAAAAATATTGATACTAAAGTTCACTCTTTATCACCCGATAGCTGCTAATGTTGTCTATATATTTTCAGTTGAACAACTCTGGTATTTCTATGGTACAAATAAACTTAGACGTTTCTGCCCGTACCAATTTGCTGGAATAATTTTACAAGTATGAGACCTAGAAAATACTATAAACATAAAATCTTGCCACTGCACAAGTAACAGTGTGGCACGTAATCCAACACTTTTATTATGATCGTTCCAGTCTTGGAATGCACCAAGAGGTTGTAGCTGATCACTGAGATGAATGCTGCCAGCAGCCTTGCATTGTTTTAATTTGTAGAGTCTGTCTGTTGCTCTCCCTGTTAGCATTCGATCACTGCGAGGATTTCTTGTTAAACATACCTAGAAAGTTGTGGTGATATGACTCCTGTCTTCGGCAGGAAGGGGAATTATTACTGATAATAAGCTCACTTTGAATATCCCAACTGTTACTTTAAACCACTGTGATCGCTGGATTTCTAAACTGTTTAGATTTTTTTTCAATTCTTTCATTTTGTTTTTAATCAGTCACCATCCATTCACACTTTAAAAGCTCTGATAGGAAACATGTTGCCATGAGGTTTGAAATATACTATTGCTCTGGACTTCAATTAGACGTTAACCCAGTCCCTGATCACAACAGCTAGAAAATATGTAATTTTTAGATCGAAGTTCATACTTCGGAAGTAAACAGAAAGCAGTATATGTGTGAGAATATCCAGGACTTTCACAAAACCATTGCAATAATCACTGTTCTTTATCTCTTGTAAAAATAATCAATATTTTCTTTCATTAATCCAGGCAAAATGGCACATTCGACTAATTATTCAATTCATTTTAATTCAGTTTATTTATATTCTGCTAATTTACAAAACATGTAATCTACTTATTGATATATCACTTTGCATTGACTCTGTATCTAATTCTTGCTAACTCATATTTTATTTTCCACATTTGAAATTCCCATTTAAGGATTAACTGTTAAAATATTTCTTTAAGCATGTATTTTGATATTTGTACTTTTTATTGCAAGTATGTGCAACACACCTTAAGTTATGTTGTCCTAATGATTATCAATTTATACATTTAAGAAGATATACAGAGGGGAGAACAAGAATGTGATATACTGTGATTTTTGAAGTTTTCCTACTTACAAAGCATGCACAGGTCTGCGATTTGTATCAAACATACTCTTTAACTGTGAGGGAAGGAATGTAAAACAAAATGCAGAAAGGAGGATTTTTAAATAATTAATTTCCATTTTATTGCATAACATAAGTATTTGATACAGACAAACAGAAACCTTTGTTTGAAATGACAGAGATCAGACGTTTTCTGTAGTTCTTCACCAGGTTTGCACACACTACAGCAGGGATTTTGGCCCACTCCTCCATACAGCTCTTCCTCAGAGCGTTCAGGTTTCGGGGCTGTTGCTGGGCAACATGGACTTTCAGCTCTCCAAAGATTTTTTAACAAAAATTCAGATCTTGATACTGGCTAGGCCACTACAGGACCTTGAGATGCTTTCTACGGAGCCATTCCTTACTAATCCTGGCTGTGTGTTTCGGGTCGTTGTCATGCTGGAAGCCCAGCCACAACCCATCTTCAATGTTCTTACTGAGGGAAGGAGATTGTTGGCCAAGATCTCACCATACACAGCCCCATCCATCCTCCCATCAATACGGTGCAGTCGTCCCGTCCCCTTTGCAGAAATGCATCCCCAAATAATTATGTTTCCACCTCCATGCTTTACAGTTGGGATGGTGTTCTTGGGGCTGTACTCATCCTTCTTCTTTCTCCAAACACAACAAGTGGGGTTTAGACCAAAAAGCTCCACTTTTGTTTCATCAGACCACATGACCTTCTCCCATTCCTCCTCTGGATCATCCAGATGGTCATGGGCATACTTCAGAAGGGCCTTGACATGTGCTGGCCTGAGCAGGGGGACCTTGCGTGGACTGTAGGATTTTAATCCATGACGGCAGAGTGTGTTACTGATGGTTTTCTTTGAGACTGTGGTCCCAGCTCTATTCAGGTCATTGACCAGGTCCTGCCATGTAGTTGTGAGCTCATCCCTCACGCACAACACTCTGGTCTTGGCCATTATGGATAGGCCAGAGTTTGTTTGACTGTGTGGACAGGTGTCTTTTATACAGGTAACGAGTTCAAACAGGTGTAGTTAATACAGTGGAGAACAGGAGGGCTTCTTAAAGAAGAACTAACGGGTCTCTGGGAGCCTACATTCTTACTGGTTAATAGGTGATCAAATACTCCTGTCATGAAATACAATGGAAATTAATTATTTAAAAATCACCCACTGTGATTTTCTGCACTTTGTGTTAGATGCCGTCCCTCACAATTGAAGAGTACCTTTGATACAAATTACAGACCTCTACATGTTTTGTTAGTGGGAAAACGGTGTTCCCCCCACTGTACAGGCAATGATATTACAAATATATTTATACCGTTTCTTTTAAACAGGAACAAATCAGGATGGAGTGCATGATGATATAGCCATAAAAGGTATTTTAAAACTGTAGTATAATATAATATAATATAATAATACCTCTTAAATCTCAAGAATCTCAATAATGCTTATCTGCTGTAATTGGAACATCTTTTTTTCTCAGTTTATATTCTATTAACTTCTTGGAAATAACACTTTTACTTTTTAATGCACAACTACACATGCAATTTCTGAAAGTATTTCTAAATATTTTTAATCATTAATATATTTTTTAAGTATCCTGCTCTTTTGCATTCAAATCACTTTATCTTTATTTTTAATGACTGCACAGTACTCTGGTACTCTCTAACTCCATGATGTACATAAAATTCTTAACTCTTAAATTCTGTTTTTCAAACCTTTCTACTTCTGAATTTTAATGTTCTTATTTCCTGTCACTTTGCTGCTGTTACAATCAATGAAGGATTTTTCTAAAGAATGGAACGAGAAAATGCACAGGTACGTGAGTATAAAGAGTTAGACTGTCTTAGGTTAGGTGCAAGAAGAAAACCTGCATGACATTTAATGATTTACAGATCATTTCAGCTTGATGCAGTTTGATCGTTCATGGCCTGCATAGGCTCTGGTTTGTTTCACAATGAGGTTAGGAGCAGAAAAGAATAAGGGGGAGATGTTAAGTTAGTACCAAAAACCGAGATAGGTTATTATAGAGTATTATTGTAGTGAGACAAAACACAGCTTCATAACATCCTTTCTTTCCTGAACGTCACATCTGGGCCTCTGGCTAGTTCAGCTGTCGTTCATGTTTTTACTTCAGGAAACTTGTGTTTTTCTTCAGCGATTTGTTAAGATTTAAAGGCTCCATGCGTTACCATAGCTTATTTTGCTTTCTCCTCGAGTTCACTTTCACACTGCAAATCAGAATACTGTTATTTCTGCTAGAAAAGTTAAAAGTCTCTACAAATTAAATAAATGCATAAAGTATGCATTTTGGGTGCTGAAAGAAGATCAAAAAAGAGCATTTATTAGATATTTGGCGAAATATCAGACATTTAGTCCATATTTAGCTCATTTTGCACAATGCTAAAACACTATGGGTTCTTCAGGAGGTGGTTTACCCTCATCGTGTTTTTTTTTCTGTTTCTTTTTTTTTATCTCTACGCTCTGTTTATAAACATGGAAAGAACAAGAGGATTGAAAACTCTGGAAAATGGATCTGTGAAGGAGCAGGAGCAAAAAAGGTGAACGAATACCACACTGTCCACAGGAGAGCGCTGTTCAAATACAAAACTTGTATTAAATAAGTGGGAGCTCCAGTAATATCTTTTACAATTTGTGGCATTTTGTTTTAAAGACTATTTAACAAACAACACTTGGGGAAAGAAATTTACAGTGATAAGTCTAGCTCCTTAAACTTTGACAGTGAAAGACATTTTTTTCTTAAAAGTAATATTGGCATTTTAAAACACTGATTAAAACACTGTTTTTCAATTTTTTCAGACAAATTTTCAGATTTTTTAAATGAATTTTTCAGCATTTAGATACAGCATGGTTTCAAAGTCGCAGGACGAAACTTGACAGTTTGTTTATGAGCGATTTCACCTGTAATTTGTTTTTTTGCTTTACCTAAGTGGGTCGTTTCCAGATCAAACTTTTTTTTTAAATCTATTGTTAGTATTTTACTTTTAACTGCTAGAATTATAGGAAATTTGTAGCATTTTTGGTCTAATTTGCAGATAATTGTTTTCTTAATTAAAAAATAGCAGTTCTATAATAAAAAGGAAACTTTTAACCAGCTCTATTCAATGTTGTGGACATTTTTGCTGACTTGCAAACTCCTAAGTTTATTATTATTATTATTATTATTATTATTATTATTATTATTATTATTATTATTATTAATAATAATTTTAAACATAACATTTCCATTAACTTTTGCATTAAAACCCCACTGTTTTGTTTCAGCTTTAAAATGTCACCAATAAACTATAAAGGTGCATTCACACCGCCCCAAACATCAGCGTCAAGTGCGGCAAGATTACATGCAAAGTGTATGGTTGAGTCTGTAGCGGGGCGTCAGAGTCTCTGCGGCGCTTTGTGTGCATTGGCTGCATCAATTTTTCAAGCGTTAACTGTGTTTAAAGTGGCACAGCAGCAAATGCAAGCAACGCAGATGTTCAGCTAACTGAACTTTTGATGCACTTGAAGCAGGGCACTAACCAATCAGAGCGTCTCACTGTAGTGACGTCGCCTGACGTCTAGCCAATCATGATTGCTTCTAGTGTTTAAAACATCCTTCATCTTAAGAATGTATGCGCGTCAAACTAGATGCGTTGTGAATGTTGTTTTATGCTGACACAATGTACAGTGTGAACGCACCATAACAGTTGTGTTGGTCTTTCTATGTGGTTTAGACTGTGCATAGCACTGGTTCACAAACATTTCAGCTTCTGACCTATGCAGTTGTTACAGTGCTTACACACCAAAAGCGATATACGCAACCAGGTTTACGTCTTAAGTCAATCGCGACAGGGGATCCCGCAACAAATCAGCAGCAGATTTGCATTGCAAAAAAGCTTTTCTGCCTGATTTGCGCGACCAAGTAGCATGGATGATGTGTTTCAGGCGTGACCGAAAATACGCTCTGCATTTTATGGGGACTCCAGCTTCAAGTCATGCTGCTGTCATACGGGCAAAGTAGGGGTTGTGTTTTATCTGCCAGTGTGTTTTTATAGTTTGGTGTTCAGTTCTTAGTTTGTTTTATTGCATGTATGATGCATGCATGAGTGTGTTTTAAGCTGAAAGCCCTGATTGATCACCTTCCCCTATGAGTGATCAGGCACAGCTGTGGCACATTAACTGAGGAAGTGGACAACAGCGCGATATGGCGAGGCTGGCGTCCCGATCCTACAACATATAGCAGAGTTGTCAGTCAGCCCTGGTGCCGTCCTGAGGAAGATGGCACAGTAGCGAGGCCAGCGTCTTGAGGAAGTAAACGTCAGCGTGGTGCGGTGAGGCCTGCGTCTTGAGGAAGTGGACCACAGTGCAGTGCAGCGATGGCGGCGTCCTGAGGAAGTGGACCACAGCGCGGTGCGGCAAGGCCGCCGTCCTGAGGAAGTGGACAACAGTTTGGTGCGGCAAGGCCTGCGTCTGGGAAGAAAACAACGGCACAGTGTGTGGTGTGACCTGGGACTGAGAACGGACGGTCAGTGTGTGCTCCATCCTGAACTCTACAGAGAAGACTCCAGACAATATGGGACTCCTGAGTCTTTAATTTAGCTGGCTGGATTTGAACCCTTTTACTTTTTAGTCTTTTAAGATCCTTTTTTATTAGAAGCCAGTTTTATTCCCTGAATAAATAACCTGGTCTGTTTAAGGACTTGTTGCTTCCTTGTTTTTTTTGCAGATGCTCTCTCGCCTGAATCACGCATCTCTTAATTGGTTTTTAAATATTCCCGGTTTTATTTTACTGCCCCTCTGACACCGTGACAACCAATCAGCTGACGGGTTACAGTGAGTCTGGGACTGAGTGAATGGAGTCACAGCATCACCAGGACATGAATACTAATAAATACCATGTCTAATAACCCTCAAGTTACATAACATCAGCTGTTTTCTATATAGAGACCGGGACAAAAAAATAAACATTTTAAGAGGTTCAACTATTTAGACAGGAATGCTCTTAAGAGGTTTGTGGGTGGCTGTTAAGAGAGCCATTGTGGTCGCAAAGGCCCTGCTCTCTTCGCCAAGTAGAGAGCCATAAACAGCTTCCTCACCCGGACATCCAGGCCTTGTAATTGCGTCACCAATATAAAAAATAAGATAATTGGGAACCTTCCCAATATGCTTGCTTCTTCCTTAGTTAATGAGGCAGCATCAAAAATTGTTGAACCTAATATATGCTTGAACTGCTTTAATGCAGCCGAACTTTCAGACCAACTAAAATTTTGGCTTCATCAAAACCTTCAACTTGCATGTTGGACCCAGTCCCAACTAAACTTTTAAAAGAGGTTTTCCCTTTGATTGCTGCTCCAATTTTAGATATAATGAATCTATCCTTAATCAATGGATATGTACCACAGGAGTTTAAGATTGCTGTAATTAGACCTCTACTTAAGAAACCATCTCTTGATCAAAACGACTTAATTAACTATAGACCGATATCTAATCTTCCCTTCTTATCTAAAATTCTTGAGAAAATAGTTGCACATCAGATGTGTGAGCATTTAAACAATAATGAGCTGTTTGAGAAGTTTCAGTCAGTTAGAGCTCATCACAGCACTGAAACAGCTCGGGTGAAGGTTACTAATAATATTCTCATAGCCTCAGAAAATGGACTGGTGACCATTCTGGTCCTGTTAGATCTCAGTGAAAGGCTTCAAAGTGTCGGTATAATAGGAGCAGCACTAGGCTGGTTTAAATCTTATTTGTCCAACAGATTTCAGTTTGTTCAGGTAAACAATACATCTTCCTTGGCCTCAATGGTTACTTGCGGAGTACCACAGGGTTCGGTGCTTGGGCCAATCCTTTTTACTATATATATGCTTCCTATTGGTAAAATCATTAGGCAGCATGGGATAAATTTCCATAGTTACGCAGATGATACACAGCTATATCTATCCATAAATCCTGATGAATCCAAACAGTTAGGTAGACTACAGGCATGTCTGGAAGACATAAAAATTTGGATGACTCTAAACGTCTTGCTTCTGAATTCTGATAAAACTGAAGTTTTCGTCTCTGGACCAGAAGCTCTGAAAAAGAAACTACTTGGTCAACCCCTTCACCTGGACAGCATTAAATTAGCCTCCAGTAATAAGCAAAGAACCTCTGTGTTATTTTTGGCCAAGATACTGTATGTCATTTAGATCTCACATTGAAGAAGTTTTTTAGGATTTCCTTTTTTCACCTTAGAAATATTGCAAATAATAGAACCATCCTGTCCAGGAATGATGCTGAACTAGTCCATGGCTTTATTACTTCAAGGCTGGATTACTGTAACTCTTTATTATCAGGTAGACCACAGAATACAATTAAACGTCTTCAGGTAGTCGAAAATGCTGCTGCACGGTTTCTAATGAATAAAATAAGAAGAGATCACATTTCTCCTATTTTAGCTTCTCTTCACTGGCTCCCAGTAAAATCTAGAATAGAATTCAAGATCCTCCTTCTGATATATAAAGCTCTTAATAATCAAGTTCCATCATACATAAGAGACCTGATTGTTCCATATGTTCCTAAAATAGCCCTTCGCTCTCAGACGGCAGGTTTACTGGTAGTTCCTAGGATTTCTAAAAGTAGAATGGGAGGCAGATCTTTCAGCCATCAGGCTCCACTCATATGGAACAAGCTCCCAGGGCTGGTTCGCGAAGCAGACAACTTGTATATCTTTAAAACTAGGCTTAAAACCTTCCTCTTTGACAAAGCTAGAGACAGGTTAAACAGGTAGCTAGGAAGAGACAGGTTAATGTTAGTAGTCAGGTAGAGTGTCAAAAGGTACGAAGAGATAGGAAGAGGTAGAGTAGCTAGGTAGAGATAGATTAATGTAAGCCAGGTAGAATTCAGAGTGACTGAATGCAGAGTGTTAGTAGCTAGGGGTCCTAGTAGCTAGGAGACAAGTTAATGTTAGTAGCTATGCTGCTTTAGGCTAGGCTGTTGGAAGACATTATTAGTCTGTTCCTACTTTCTCTCCTACTTCTCCCCAACTGTATGATGTGCTGTCAATTCAAGCGCTAACCTGTTTTCTCTTAGTCTCTTCCTACAGTAGGTGCTCCTGACCCGCCCTGCTTGACGACCCTGACTAAGATGGCATTCCAGTGGAGGAACGTTCTCCGCGTCCTGCTACCAACTTCTGCTTTTGAATCAGCTCTGTTGCTCTTTCTGTGTCAATGCTTCCTTCTCCAAACCCCAGACGGTCTCGGCAGATGACCGCTTATGCTGAGCCTGGTTCTGCTGGAGGTTTGTTCCTGTTAAAAGGGAGTTTTTCCTCTCCACTGTCACTTCATGTTTGCTCAGTGTGAGGGATTGCTGAGAAGTCACGACGCAATCTTCTGTGGTTCTCTAATTCCAAAATTTAACATTGTATTGTAATAACTCTTCTTGTAAAGTGCCTTGAGATGACATCTGTTGTGAAATGGCGCTATATAAAGTCATTTGAATTGAATTGTATTAAACAAGCTACATCTCTGGGTGGATGTCGTCACAGATATTAGCGTGTTAGCCGAGCTAGTACATTTCACTGTAATGGTGCGTTCAAGTTCCAAACATTTCTTTTTGAGCTCCTCTTCCGTGGGTAAAAATATGTAGGTTTAATTTGTTATCTCCACAAATACCAAATGTGTTCTGCCATGTTGTGGAGTTGCTATCAGGCAGCAGAGGGCAGCGAATACAGAGCTTACAAGTGACAGGCTTTTTCAGACTGTTTTCTCGTCTATTTTCTTTCTGTAGCTTTGGGGAGAATGGAGTTTGGAGAAAATATTCACATGCAGCATACGTATACAACTCAGAGAGAAACATTTTACTTCAACATTACCTATTATGATTTTCGATGGAGACCTTTAACAACAGTGAGCTGAAAAGTCTGTTTTGATGCCACACAATTGCAGTGATATGATAGGCAGTACGGCTGCTTCCTCCAGCATTTTGAAGCATGGGAAGCACGTAGCTTCACAGCCATGCCGTAATGTGCTCCTCTCCCTTTCCAGAGTGCTCAGAGTCCAACTGCTGCAGCCCACCATGGACAGGCTGAAGTCAGAGGTGATTTATCCCAGATCTTGCATGTTTATAGACCCCAAACATGTCATGGAAAAACAATTTTATCGGAGTACATTAATCAGACCCTTGTGGATGTAAAAGGATTTGTTTGCGATGGCTTGGGGTTGTCACCTATGAGGCTACAAATAGTGAATTGCATATTATATTTATTTCGGGGGTGGTTTGCCAAAAGTGTGCGCCGTGTCCACAGTTATTATTGCATCTTTGAATGGCATTCACTATTGGAATTACAAAACTCTTAGTTTTCCAATGATCTGTGATATGTATATGTACATTAGGCTGGTTGAGAAGATTGGTAAATTCAAACCCAAAAGTAGGCAACATTCCGCCTGTGGACATAGGAACACTACAGGTTAATAAAAATTCTCCAATAAAACTGAGTGATTGATTCAGATTATACATGATCTACATCTAATCTAGATCACGTCTAATCTACTGTATGCAATAGATCTATTTTTTTGTATTTATTATTATTGTTAGCATTATATAATGTTTATATGAAAAATATTGATTTGTTATGTTTATATGACAAATATTGACAAATATTTATATGACAAAAATTGCTAACCTCAAATTGTGGCAAGCACAACCTTAATGTATTTTTTTAGGCCCATTTTCTCTAATTCAATACACACTGATGCTGCATTTCTTAAAAAAATGAAGATGGAATTTGAAAAATAAAATAGACCAACAAACAATCTTGCATTAGTTTTCTCTTTGGCAGCATACTACTAACGTCACTTATGCCTCTAACCCAAGGGTCAGAAATTATCGAATTTTCAAAGGCATTCTATCCAAATTGTGGGCCAGTCTACAAACACATACAGAGTTCTGCGACAAATTTATTTTATTTTGGTTATACAGTGCTTGCATAAATGAGTATACCCCACTACGTTTGTCAGAAAACCTTTAGCTTCTTTTCAGAATCAACATTTCGTATGATATACTATACTACAAAATACTCCCACAAATGTGGGCCATTGATTGCCAACAAGATTTGTTCATTTGCACACACAAAAAAATTATTTGCCTAACAAATTCATTCAAGCCCATGTTGCAAAAATGAGTACACCCCAATTATAGTCCTAAGAGAAAAGCCAAACTTAAGACTACAAACTTCTAATTAACAGGCATTCAACACAGGTGAGTCTAATGATTCATTTAAGAGGTGTCCACAGACAGTTGACAATAAAAGGGCATTACTTTACAAATAAAAGCCCTTCCAATTTAATGCGGTCAGTAATGGCTCCCCATGGAAGACAAATCTGAGAAAGGAAATAATTTCTTTAAACAAAAAAGGTGAGGGCACCAAGAAGATCAGCAAAGCTTTACACATCAGTCAAAATACTGTAGCAGAAGTGATACAATTTTTTGAGAAAGATGGAAGTGCAACCATCTTACAAGGCCGTCCACCAAAGTTAACATCTCGACAGGAGCTTCTTCTGATGAGAAAGGTTGAAGAAAATTACCATGCAAGTTCACTGCAGTCAGCTAAAGCAGTAGAAAGCCAAACTGGAGTGTCCATTTTCCGGGACACCATACGGCGCACACTGCAGAGGAATGGCATGCATGGGAATATCGCCCATGAAGGAAGCCTCTCCTAAAGCACATGCACAAAAAAGCACGCCTAGAAATTGTTAGGGCCCATGCTGAAAAAATGAAGACTACTGGGACTCTATTCTCTGGAGTGATGAGACCAAGATCTCTTTTTTTGGAACTAATGGTTTAAAAACTGTATAGGTGAGGATTTCAAAGAAAAATGCATGGCGCCTACACTGAAACATGGTGTTGGCCATTATATGGGGCTGAATGAGTGCTGCTGGTGTTGGGGAGCTGCATTTCATTGATGGTATTATGAACTCAACAATGTATCTGCTCTATTCCGAAGGAGAAAATGCTGCCATCACTCCGTGCACTTGTCGTCGTGCACTTTTCCAACATGACAATGATCCAGAAACACACATCTAAAGCTACTGTTGCATTTCTGAAGCAGAACAGGGTGAAGGTGATTGAATGGCCAAGTTTGTCTTTTGATCTGAACCCAATCGAACACCTGTGGGGAATTCTGAAGCGACTAGTTGAGAATCCCTCTCCATCCAGGCTCTGAAATAGGTTATTCTTGAAGAATGGAAAAAGATAGATGTTTCCTAGATTGCCTAGACCATGCCTAGAAGACTTGGTGTTGTCCTTAAAAATCATGGTGCTCATACAAAATACTAGTTGTAGTAGTTTTTGTTGCAGGGCTTATTCATTTTTGCTTCAACCAATTTGAGTAAAACTGAAGATTTTGTGATCTAAATTAGATTATTAACCTTAATTTTGTGTTATGGAGTTATTTAAGTGTTCAATAAAATTCGGCCCTGTGGAAAGTTTGGAAATTGTTCTTTTGTTCATTGAGCTACTGATTAAATTAATACTTTTTAAAGGGGGTGTACTCATTTATACAGAGCACTGTATTGTAATAATGAGCCTTCTGCAGCAGTGAAGCAATGTAGCTTTTAGCTCTTGCAGCCCAATTTCTTTCCCTCACTTCTTCTGATAGCGTCTTCTTTGGGGTTAATAAACCGGCTTAGCTCAGCGTTCAACTCTGCGGCTTACACTGGGGGCTTCTGTTCGCCTGGTATGAATCAGAGGTTTTACGTTTTCTCCAGCGGTGAAGCTCTGGCCGCACTGTGCGGGAGGATCCCCTTGAGGGACCTCTCTCCGGCGCTGGCTGGCCCCTGTGGGGCGCATTTCTTCCGCGGCGGTAAGCCGCGACCGGCTCCGGATCTTTACCTGGCTTACATTAATCTATCTCTACCTAGCTACTCTACCTCTTCCTATCTCTTCCTAACTTTTGACACTCTGCCTGACTACTAACATTAACCTGTCTCTTCCTATCTACCTGTCTGACCTGACTCTAACTACCTATAAACATATCTCTAACTGTAAGCTTTGTCAAAGAGGAAAGTTTTTAGCCTAGTTTTAAAGATAGACAAATTGTCTGCTTCACGAACCAACCCTGGGAGCCGGTTCCATAGGAGGGGAGCCTGATAGCTGAAAGATCTGCCACCCATTCTACTTTTAGAAATCCTAGGAACTACCAGTAAACCTGCAGTCTGAGAGCGAAGGTCTCTGTTAGGAACATATGGAACAATCAGGTCTCTTATGTATGATGGAGCTAGATTATTAAGGGCTTTATATGTCAGAAGGAGGATCTTGAATTCTATTCTAGATTTTACTGGGAGCCAGTGAAGAGAAGCTAAAACAGGGGAAATGTGATCTCTTCTTTTAATATTCATCAGAATCCTAGCAGCAGCATTTTGAACTAACTGAAGACTTTTAATTGTATTCTGTGGACTACCTGATAATAGACAGTTACAGTAATCCAGCCTTGAAGTAACAAAGGCATGGACTAGTTTTTCAGCATCACTCCTGGACAGGATGGTTCTAATTTTTGTAATATTCCTAAGGTGAAAAAAGGAAATCCTACAGACTTCTTTAATGTGAGTTCTAAATGACATATCTTGGTCAAAAATGACACCGAGGTTTTTTGCTTTATTACTGGAGGCTAATTTAATGCCGTCCAGGTGAAGGGGCTGACTAAGTAGTTTCTTTTTCAGAGCTTCTGGTCCAAAGACGACAACTTCTGTTTTATCAGAATTTAGAAGCAAGAAGTTTAGAGTCATCCAAGTTTTTATGTCTTCCAGACATGCCTGTAGTCTACCTAACTGATTGGATTCATCAGGATTTATGGATAGATATAGCTGTGTATCATCTGCGTAACTATGGAATTTTATCCCATGCTGCCTAATTATTTTACCAATAGGAAGCATATATATAGTAAAGAGAATCGGCCCAAGCACTGAACCCTGTGGTACTCCGCAAGTAACTATTGAGGTTGAGGAAGATCTATTGTTTACCTGAACAAACTGAAATCTGTTAGACAAATAAGATTTAAACCAACCTAGTGCTGTTCCTATTATACCGACACTTTGAAGCCTTTCTATGAGAATATTGTGGTCAACAGTGTCAAAGGCAGCACTGAGATCTAACAGGACCAGAATGGTCACCAGTCCATTGTCTGAGGCTATGAGAATATCATTAGTAACCTTCACCAGAGCTGTTTCAGTGCTGTGATGAGCTCTAAAGCCTGACTGAAACTTCTCAAACAGCTCATTATTGTTTAAATGCTCACATATCTGGTGTGCAACTATTTTCTCAAGAATTTTAGATAAGAAGGGAAGATTAGATATCGGTCTATAGTTAATTAAGTCGTTTTGATCAAGAGAGGGTTTCTTAAGTAGAGGTTTAATTACAGCAATCTTAAACTCCTGTGGTACATATCCATTGACTAAGGATAGATTCATTATATTTAAAATTGGAGCAGCGATCAGAGGGAAAACTTCTTTTAAGAGTTTAGTTGGGATTGGGTCTAAAACGCAAGTTGAAGGTTTAGATGAAGCTAATAATTTTAGTACATCACAAAGTTCGGCTGCATTAAAGCAGTTTAAGCATATATTAGGTTCCACCATTTTTGAGGCTGCCTCATTAACTAAGGAGGAAGCAAGCATATTGGGAAGGTTCCCAATTATCTTATTCTTTATGGAGTCTATTTTATTTATAAAGAATTGCATGAAGTCGTCACTGCTTAGAGCTTGGGGAATGGTTGGCTCGATAGAGCTATGATCCTGTGTGAGTTTGGCAACTGTATTAAAAAGAAACCTAGGATTATTTTTATTCTCCTCGATTAAAGATGAATAATATGCTGTTCTAGCTGTGTGAAGGCTCTTTTTATATAGCAATAAACTATTTTTCCATATTAAAAAGGAATCATGTAAATGCGTGGAGCGCCATTTTCTCTCTAGTTTTCTAACATTCTGCTTTAGGGTACGTAGCTCTAAATTAAACCAGGGAGTTAATCTTCTATGGCTAGCCACCTTCCTTTTCAAGGGGGCAACTTTGTCTATTGCCCGACGCAGGGAGGAATTAACGCTATGAACTAAAATGTCAAGTTGTGAGGGGTCACGAGTTAAATCACTGTTTTCTGTTCTGCATTTATAAACTGAGGAAATTAAAGTTGGAAGAGCTTCTTTAAAATTTGCTACAGCGTTGTCTGATAACGTTCTGGTATAATGAAGTTTTCTTTCAGGTTTGATATGATCCATTAGAGTAAGTTTAAAAGTGATAAGGAAATGATCAGACAGGATAGGGTTATGTGGAAAGACTGTTATTTCTTCACAGTCAATGCCATAAGTCAGCACAAGATCTAAAGTGTGGTGACAAGAATGTGTTGGTCCCTGCACATTTTGAGTAAAGCCTATTGAGTCTAGGATAGTGTTAAAAGCTGTATTTAGACTATCACTTTCATTATCAACATGAATATTGAAGTCTCCGACTATAATGACTTTATCAGTGTTTAAAACTAAGTCAGATAGAAAATCTGAAATCTGATCTAAAAATTGAGAATAAGGTCCTGGTGGACGATATAAGACCACAAACAAAAGTGGCTTTACTGCTTTGTTATGTGTATGAGGAAAGCTAAAAACTAGATGCTCAAAGGAACTGTAACTATTATTTTTTTGGAGATTAATTAGTAAATCGGAATGAAAGATAGTTGCTACTCCACCTCCTCGACCAGTACTTCGAGGGACACTAAAGTTTAAGTAGCTAGGGGGAGTTGACTCATTTATTGTGACATGGTCCTCTTCCTGCAACCATGTCTCTGCAAGACAAAACAAATCAATATTATTTTCACAAATTAAGTCATTTACCAAGAGTGTTTTTGAGGGGAGAGATCTTATGTTTAGTAAACCACATTTAATTGATTTGTTTTTATGTTCAGTCCGAGTTTTATTTATCTTTATGAGATTTTTATACTTTGCTCTAGTAGCATTAACTTTTAATTCATTAGTTTTGGGTAGTGGACGGGAAACTATCTCTATAGGGTAGTGGGTGGGTGGCAGTCCCTGTTCCTTGACCTGGACTCTGGGTTCCCTGATCTGGACTCTGGTTTCCCTGAGCTCGACTCTGGGGGTTCCCTGAGCTGGACTCTGGGTTGTCACGGCTTTGGGGAACTAGAGATAACCCTATCAATGTTCCTGGAAAGAAGCGAAGCTCCGTCCTCGGTGGGATGGATGCCGTCTCTACGTAACAGTCCAGGTTTTCCCCAGAAGGCCCCCCAGTTATCAATGTAGCCCACATCGTTTTCTGGACACCACCTTGACAACCAAAGGTGGAACGAAAGCATACGGCTGTACATGTCATCGCTAGTACGATCAGGCAGGGGACCAGAAAAAATTACAGAGTCAGACATCTTTTTGGCAGCCCTACACACCGAAGCTACGCTAATTTTAGTGACCTCCGACTGCCGTCGCCGGGTGTCGTTGCCACCAGCATGGATAACGATCCTGCTATACCGCCGTTTGTCCTTGGCCAAAAGCTTCAGATGGGACCTAATGTCCGCAGCCCTGGCCCCTGGAAGGCATTTGACGGTGGTCTTTCGTGTCTCTGGAGCCACATTCCTAACTATGGAGCTGCCAATTACAAGAATCGGCCTCTCCTGCTCGGCGGGTGCGTCGCTGAGCGGGGCGAACCTATTGTTCAGAGAAAGGGGCTGGAGGTTGGCCGCGGACTGGGGTCTGGCGCTAGGCTTCCTACGAACAGTCACCCAGCTCGCCTGAGGTCCCGGCTGCACGGGAGCTGTTGAAGGACGGCTAGGTCCTGTCCTAGTTGACTCCGCGCTAGCTACTGCTGGGCCTGGCTGTTCTACAGCGCGGAGCCGGGCCTCTAGCTCAGAAACCCTCGCCTCCAAAGCTACAAAAATGCTGCACTTATTACACCTACCAACTTCACTAAATGAGGCGGAGGAGTAACTAAACATCTGACAGAGAGAGCAGGAAAGAGGAGGAGGTGTAGAGAGAGATGGAGGGACAAGAGAGAAAGCTGCCGAAGCCATGCTAGCCGTAAAGCTAAGCTAACCAAGCGGTACCTTACCTTACCTAAAAACAAAGTAATTAACCCAGTAAAACGCTTAAAGAGTCCTAAACCGTGAAGAAAATTAACGTTTTAATGTGTTTGTGTGTTAAGCAACTCAGAAAAAACTTATTGACAGAGAAAGTTAGATCAGTTCAAGAGAGAGAGAAACACCGACTTGCTACAAACGAGTTAGTCACAAAACAGGAAATGACGCGATACGTCTTACCAACGCGATACGTCTCCACGCCACAGTCTCCAATGACCCCACAGTCTCCCAGAACAGAAGATGACATTAGAAAACCAAAGCTTGTGTAGAAACAGGCAGTCTCCTTTAATAAGCTGTAGGTTTCTATCTGTGTGTGGTGTATTTTTGGTTAAATATGTTTGCTCTCTATTCATTGAATTTACTCACAGTGGGTAGAGTATCTAGAAATTTTACTCAAGAGGAGTGATACACCATAGCAATATTACTCAAGTTAAAGTAAAAAGTACGGCATAGCAAAACTACTCTTAAAAGTATTTTTTTTCTCCAAAATGTTACTTAAGTAAATGTAACCCAGTAAATGTAACTAGTTACTACCAACCTCTGCACATCAACCCCTTATTCAACTGTCCTTCTGGTCAAGTGTGTTTGTGGTTCCTAAAGTTCCATGTATTGCTGAATTGGAGCTCCAGCAGAAGAATGCAGAATATGAAACAAATGAAAGACACTTCAACCCAGGGCCAAAATTAAAAGACATAATCCTTGATGAGTTAACAGAACAAATGCTGAAATGCACAAAGTATCATAAAGAAAATCAGTGTGACAGTGTGAAAGGTAACAGCAGTACTGACCAGGACTAAAATGGTCTGAAAATAAGAAACATTACTGTTTCCAACAATACATGCCAAATATATACCTCCTGGAGACACTTGGATTTAGTGAGCCTCAGCTGTCCTGTTGTCTGTTATCCCTTTGTTTTAAAAACTGAGGTCACCCATAACACCCGATGTCTGTTACCAGTTCTGTTTGATCATCTGAGATAATCTTATTGTGAGTGATGTAACATTTTATCTATTTTAATTCATTTCAATTCAATTTATTTATATAACACAGTTTCACAACAGATGTCATCTCAAGGTACTTTACAAGAAGAGTTATTAAAATACAATGTTTAATTTAGGAATTAGAGAACCACAGAAGATTGTGTCGTGACTTCTCAGCAAACCCTCACAGTGAGCAAGCATGAAGCGACAGTGGAGAGGAAAAACTCCCTTTTAACAGGAAGAAACCTCCAGCAGAACCAGGCTCAGCATAAGCGGTCATCTGCCGAGACCATCTGGGGTTTGGAGAAGGCAAAGCAGACACAGAAAGAGCTACAGAACTGATGCAGAAGCAGAAGTTGGTAGCAGGACGTAGAGAACGTTCCTCCACTGTAATGCCATCTTAGTCAGGGTCGTCAAGCAGGGCGGGTCAGGAGCACCTACTGTAGGAAGAGACTAAGAGAAAACAGGTTAGCGCTTGAATTGACAGCACATCATGCAGTTGGGGAGAAGTAGGAGAGAAAGTAGGAACTGACTCTAATAATGTCCTCCAACAGCCTAGCCTAAAGCAGCATAGTTACTAACATTAGCCTGTCTCCTAACTACTAGGAGACCTAGCTACTAACACTTTCTACCTGGCTTACATTAATCTATCTCTACCTAGCTACTCTACCTGACTACTAACATTACCCTTTCTCTTCCTACCTACCTGTCTAACCCGTCTCTAACTGTAAGCTTTGTCAAAGAGGAAGGTTTTAAGCCTGGTTTTAAAGATAGACAAGTTGTCTGCTTCACAAACCAACCCTGGGAGCTGGTTCCATATGAGTGGAGCCTGATAACTGAAAGATCTGCCACCCATTTTACTTTTATAAATCCTAGGAACTACCAGTAAACCTGCAGTCTGAGAGCAAAGGGCTATGTTAGGAACATATGGAACAATCAGGTCTCTTATGTATGATGGAGCTGGATTATTAAGAGCTTTATATGTCAGTTACAACAGCTAGATAATCTGAACGTGTGGGACTTAGCTCCAAAAAGGTTCATTGTTAGAGCCAGTATTTTATTTTTTATTTCTTTTAGTGTTTTAATTTAAAATTGAGAATGAATGCTGAGAACTCTAACATCCTCCAGTGTTTTAGAGGAGGTGATCTAGTATTTATTAGCTCTTATGATTGTAAATTTCTGGTAACTGATTCTAGAGAAGTAAAATTCTACAAAAACACTTAAAAAACAGAGTTTTTTTGTTAAAATACTTTAGTTTGGCAACACAAAATTGTTACCAAAAACTTTTTGTATGTACATAATGTATTCAAGTGGTACCAGCTTGTTTTAACCAGCTTGTGTATTATACGATCATTGTAATCTTTATTTAATGTTTAATATGTTATCATGGCTGAATTGCAGCAGATTTACCAAGAAATGTGATATTTACACACATTCTTGAAATCTGATTGCAATCTAAAGAGCCCAGTGTATACATTACTCTTTTGTATTGCGGGATCAAAGATATGATTAACACTCACTGGCTTTGATAGAGGAACATTTTGTCCTTGTGCACTGAGGTTTAGCTAGCAAAATAACATGTAGGTGTGCAGCTGTGAGTGTGGAGCAGCTGCCAGAGTCCAGCTGTTATGGGTGTGTGAATAGCTGAATTTTATCAGGTTGCTAAGAGGAAAGGAGATGCGTTCATGGCTGTTATTGTGCTCCACACAAGGGTTGGAGCAGGCTCCATTCAGGTACTGGTAGTGTAGGCAAAGTCGCCGTGTGACAGGACAGAAAAGCCTCTGCGAGTCTGCAGTGTCAGGGAGGAAGAAGGCTGGTTGCTACTGGCAGCAGCAGAGAAGCAGGAGGTCTCCGCTGTGATCAGAGAGCCTAAGTCGGCTAGATTGAGCCAGAAAGCTTTAGGTTTTGTGTAATAACACTTAGTGGACTACAACTGAATAAGAAGAAGGAGACAGAGGGCTGTAGCCTC
The DNA here is from genome assembly GCA_028564705.1 of Apricaphanius iberus. Classification (NCBI taxonomy): domain Eukaryota; kingdom Metazoa; phylum Chordata; class Actinopteri; order Cyprinodontiformes; family Aphaniidae; genus Apricaphanius; species Apricaphanius iberus. Next base: position 498,417 of record JAPXFQ010002030.1, read on the forward strand.
CAAGACAAAGGACGAAACATGAAACACAGAGAAAACCTTTATAAATCTAAACATGTGGAAGGTCACAGCTATGCTCGGGGAAAAGCAGTCGGTGGAGTGAAAGCCAGCATGTGGGAGAAGCTCTACAAGCTGTTGGTGAGTGTTTTACGTGCCATAGCCAGTGCTAGCTTGCGTTAGCTGTGTGACGTCATACATGTGACTTCTGACTTCAGATTCGTGACTAGGCATTTCAATTGAGAATTTTTACAATCAAATAGATCCTAAATAATTTGACAAATGCAGTCGAAACATATTAATAATTATCATTTAATTTGAGGTACACTATATGTGTGATTCAGGACGTAAGACAAAGCAGACCAGAAAATAACTTTTATCGCTCTATTGATTTCCATCCATTATTTTTAGGCCAGGGGACCCATGAACTAACCCGAAGGGGAGGAGATTTAAGGTCCCTATTGAGTGCAGTTTGGGCATGGGCACTATGATTTCAGCTCCACATCATTCAAACATACATTAAGGGGCCGGCCAAATTTTGCACCTCCAAGAGGATTTAACTTGCTGAGCTTCTCAGTATTCTGACAAAGTCTTAGATAGTTATATACAAATGTTTATTACAGAATCTTATTGGTGACAGAGTTGGTCTATTTACAATATAACTCTATAAAGAACAATTCTGTTCTACTGATAGAACAGAATGTGCAAAGAGCTCCACAGGGACATCAGGTGGGGCCAGTCCCCACCTGCCTGGAATGCCACAGATGCAGATGGATTGTGTGGGAAACTGACGTTAAGGCAGCACACACATTAAAAAAAAATTGCAAAGAAATAAATACAACCCCAAATCAGACAAACTTTGGTGAGTATGGAAAACGCAAATAAAAAAGAAAGTAGTCATTTCTAAATTTATTTTGACTTGTATTTGATCGCAGACAATATGAACACAAAATATTTTATGTTTTATGTGTTCATCTTCATTTCATTTGTAAATACACTTCCTTTCCTTCCTTTAGTACAAAAGCAGCATCCAAGAAAGATCTACTCCTTTAGGAGCAAGGAGGCGCCAAGGATCACCAGTTTGCTAACAAATATGTGAGAAAATTATTTAAATGTTTAAAAACAATGTTCCTCAAGGAAGAGATTTGGACAGTCCATAACAAAATTAAAAGATTCAAAGAATTTAGAGGAATTTTAGTGTGTAAAGGACAAGGATGCAAGCCTAAGTTGAACAACTGTGATCTCCAATACCTCAGGCAGCACTATATAAAGAATGGTCACTAATCTCTAAGCAATGTCACTTAAGTACATAAGGATGTCACAGGACTACTTTTGCAAACCTTTCTCAAGTACCGCGAAATGTAGTTACATCCACAAATGCCAATTAAAACTGAACTGTGCAAAAAGGAAGCCCTATGTTAACAATGTCCAGAAGTGCTGTTGTCTTGGAGGCGTCTGAGATGGACCATCACACAGTAGAAGTGTATTGTGGTCAGACGAATCAGGATTACAGGTAATTTTTGGTAGAAATGAATGCTGTGTGCTCCGGACCAAAGAAGAAAAGGATTATCCAGTCTGTTCCCAACAAGTCCAACAGCCAGGGTCTGTCATTGTATGGGGTTATGTCACTACCCTTGGCAAAGGGAACTTGCACTTCTGTGATGGCACCATTAATGCTGAAAAGTACATGGAGATTTTGGAGAACGACATGCTGCCTTCAAGAAGACATAATTTACAGGGAAGCCCATGCATATTTCAACAAGACAATGCAAACCCACATTCCACACACATTACAAAGTCCTAGCTGCACAGGAAGAGGGTAAGGGTACTTGATCAGCCTGCCTGCAGTCCCAACTTGTCTCAAGTATAGAATGTGTAGTGCATTTTGAGGTGCAATATGTGACAATGAAGATGTACTGTTGCCTGCCTTAAGACGTGTTTGCAGGTCGTGTGGGACAAATGACACCTTGAAACACTTAATCACTTGGTGTCTTCAGTCCCTAAATGTCTTTTAAGTGTTGTGAAAATGAATGGCAACATTACAAATTGGTAAATGTTTTGCTGTTCCAACTTTTTTTTAAATGTGTTGCAAGAACCAAAAGTGTTTTTTTGTTGTTGAGAAAATAAAATAAAATTCATAAGGAACACATTTAATATTGTGCTGTTGAACTGATTTCAATATAATACAGGTCAAAAATAGTTTAACAAAGTACTGTTTTCAGTTAGGTTTTAATTTAACACACTGTCCTAACTTTTTCTGATTTGGGGTTGTAAAAAAAACACAACTACTTTTCAATGCACAACAAAGACAGGTTCCCGCCGAGACTAAAAAGGTAGGTTTTTGTTTATTGGGTCGGATAAAGTTTTGATGCTTTCACATCTGTTTTGCTCTGTTTAGAACAACTTCAAAACCACTTCTTAAACTGGCTTTTAGTTTGTTTGTTGGATACATACCAGAGTTTACTGGGTTGTATTCACACCAGCGTAAAAGCTTCAGACCAATGCCAGAAACAAATTTGAGTTCATTTTTTTAGGCTACGTCCACACTAAGGCGATAAGGTTATACGGGGTTAGACGCCTAATGTTATCCACTCAACACGAGCATTTACGCCCCGTTTAAAGTCCCATGATTGCGCAATCCCATACCGACCTGTGCAAATACTGGGCATGCGCCAAAAGACGCACGAAACACGCGTATAATCTATGTGACGCCAGCGCCTACATAATATATACCAGAAGCTCTACAGCACACTACATATCTGCTTGTTCCGTTAACCGAAGAGAACAATAGCTGCTCAGAAGAAGACAGAGTTTTTGGTGTGGACAGACGACGAGATTGATTTATTACTCTTCGCTGTTGTCTTTGTCTGTAGTGTCGTATTATTATTGACGCAGCATTCATTGACGCCACTTCCTTTCATTATCCGGGGAAGCTGTCCACACTAGCTCGTTTCGCCGTTGAATTAAGATTTACACGGCTCTCTTACCCGGCTAATAGTTATCCGGCCACAGACCTTAAACAACGCCGGGTTAGTGTGGACGATAGGGGGGTGTAGACTAAATAATTATACGCTTGAGGCATTATCCGACTTAGTGTGGATGTGGCCTAAGATAACTAAACGAGGTAGGTGTAAATACACATTTTACTACATAGTTTAAGGATCCAGGATTAAACTGGAAAATATGTAATTGAATTTTCCATCCGTCTATAAGATTGGATTGCATTGACCATTAACATATTTGTATATAGGTGCATTTCCACTATCATTACTTCAAGGTAACTTAACAACAACTTTTTTCTGATAGGGTAATCTGTTGGCAGCTCATCTCAGCCGCCGTTTCTACACACACAATCAGCCTTTTAAGGCTGTATATCGGTTTTGAAAAAAGTGGTACCGTTGCATCCCTAGTTACAGTGTTACCTATTCATAAAAGTAAAGTAGGTCATAAGAGTACTCATGCATTACCCAAAATAAAAGGCCAGTTAAAAAAAAGAAAAGAAATGTCAGTTTAAAGCGGCTTGCACATGCTGCAACTTGATTGACAGATGCAGCTTCCTTTCAATGCACAGAGAAGTTGTGACAATGAGTAATGTTATTCATCCAGCTAAATTAACTCTGCAGGATAACAATAACAGGAAGACTGTCAGCAGGAAGTTATTCCACATGGCAATCGACAGAAGCTTTTCACCAATGCAGGGTATACATTTTACCGAAATTTTCTTTTCCCTTTTCCTGACGAATTTAAAATAATGTTCGTATTTCCACAATGCAAAAGCTGTACTCTCCGCCATATTGCCAGGAGTTCAAAAACATTCAAAGGGTCAAGACAGGAGCAGGGCACAGACGTATCACAGGGCTTCGGCTCTGCTGATACATCTGCAGGTGGCACAGTAGTAGTAATACCTAATCATCCCGACAATGGACCAAGGAACGAGTTATTAACTCGTTCCTTGGTCCATTCATAACATCTCCTGAATATTGCAACCAACTCCATCAAAAACTTTGAGTTCTTTTGTTAACAGACAGGGTTATTTTCATTTATTCATTTCATAATGTAACCTCATAGCTTAATGTCTGTTTTCACTTGCCTTTTATTCTTATTCATTTTGTGTGTTTATTGCCTTAATATGTAAATGTCCACACTGTGGGATCAATAGTCTGTTCATTCATTCAGTCGTTCGTTCGTTCGTTCATTCATTCATTCATTCAGATACAAATACAATCTGCAGAATAATAACATCTTTTGCGGATTTATTTTAGTGATAAGAATTATCTTAAACATATGAAAACATTAGAAAATTTTTTGAAATATAAAAAAATGTATTTATCTTATTTTCTACTGCGGTTTGGTAGACTTCTGATGCCTAAACCAAAGAAAATGATTAAAAGACAGCAAAAACGTGTTTTTTTCTGAATTAACAAAACAAAAATATGAATAGAAAGCTTTGTTTTTCTAAATTGACAAGAAAATAAATAAATTAAAAGCTCAGTTTTCCTGAAACAAAGCATTGTGGGTTTTTTTTAACCAAAACAAGCTATTATTTCTGAAATAGTACACTTCAGTAGAATATAACAGGTAACAATAACTAGCTTAACACGATATATTGGCATGTATTAACTAATCATTCAGCAAAGATTATCTGCACGCAAAAACACAGCTCAATGTACAGTTTGTTTAGTAAAAACAACAAATCATATTATCTTTTACTTGTTAGCTGAACATTCAGCTCTCTGCAACAGACTCCTGCTGGAGATTCACCAGACGCACATACGTGTATGATGCATTTAAAGACCGCTTGGAAAAAAATATTGTTGCATAAAAACAGAATAAAAAAAATTTACTGTAATTTTTTAAAATATTGCACTTCAAGCAATATGTCTTTTTACAGTTTTGTATTTTGTAAAAAAAAAAGCACAGTAAAAAAAAAAAGTCTCCAACTTTTGGGGGTGCTTTGACTCAGTTTGGGGGTGATACAACACCCCCCAAAATGGCCTAAAATCGCCCCGGATTTACACACAACATTGCATTTGACCTTCTGAAAGAGAAACTGTCCAGTGCTCTTTTGCTAGGTTAAGCTGACTATTTAAGCCAAATGCAACATGAGGAGGAGAACTCTTCTCAGCCAAGATCTTTGCTTTGTCGGAATCAGATGGTGTCAGGTTTGAGGGGCATCCCCTGATGCCTTAAAGGGGATTACTATGGGAAAATAGCTCTGTTAAGAGCTGTGGAGTTTGTTGCTTGACTGGATATTTCCTGTTTATATTGAATGGCCAGCTGCTGCCAGTGATTTTGATTTGTAAGAAAAGAGGTTACCAAAACTGTGCCTGCTTCAGTTGTTTACGCACTAAAGTTCAGGGGCCGTATACACAAAGAATCTTAGGGCTAAAAGTAGCTCCTAACTGCCGAATTTAGGAGTAACTCCTAAAAAATTTGGGCGTGTCACTCTTAAATTTAGGACTCCTAGTTTCTTAAAATAAAAGTAATTCACAACCAATTTTAGGCCTAAAAGTAGCTCCTAAGTCTGGAGGTCCTTTAAAGAAGTCAAGAGGACTCCTAACTCCCTAAGACCTATTCACAAAGACTCCCAAAATGGCTGCAGCATGTGTTGGACACTCTGGATGATTCGGAATTAACTAAACGATACCGACTAAATCGTTTATTGCAGATATGGTGCAGGATGCAATCACGTCTCCAACTAAACGTAACAACCCGCTCAGTCCAGAAATTAAATGTTTAGCGAAACTAAGATATTTAGCCACAGGGAAAATGCAACTTTGCAATGCGGACGACTCGGGTATATCACAACCCTCTATCAGCCGATCAATCCACCAAACTCTTAAAGCGCTCCGTCGACCACACATTATCCAACAATTCATCCGTTTCCCATAAGACATCCAGCAACTGCATCGAATCAAACCAATTTCATGCCGATTGCAGATATGCCGGTGATGCAAAAAGAAGAAAACGTGCACGACTTCTAATTTATGCAACATATGTAGGGATGCCTATATGACGGACGTTGCCTACCTGTTGCAGCAGCATCCTTTTTATAAGCGGCAATCTCGAGCTGACACTGGGACTGTAGAGAATACCATCTCTTCTCACAGTCTTCTGACGTTCGAGACACCGCTGGATAAGATGCATTTATGTTTCTGCTAATTTCCACCCATGCCTCCCTTTTCTTCTTATACGTAATCTCTGAATCGCCCTTTGAGGACCGTCCTCCTCTCCAGTACCAACTGTGCCAGTAGTAATAATTGGTCCTGCGACCAGTTAGGTTTTCCTTGTTCTTTTCTCGGCACTCATTTTCAGTTCACGTGGTGCTTTTCACGGTAGTAGGGGGAGCTGATGTGCTCTTTAGACAGCCTAATTGTTTGATGCATCCATCCATCCATTATCTATTCCGCTTTCATCCAATTCAGGGCCGCGTGGAGGGGGCGGGGGGTGCTGGAGGTCATCCCAGCCATCAGCAGGCGTTAGGCAGGGAACACCGTGGATGATGGATGATGCATTTCACGTTTTTTCGTTTTTAAACTTCACCCTCTCTGTAAGTAGGCTATTGTGTGTAAGTCGTATGAAGTATCAGTGTCGTGGCCGACACAAAGATGTCATCATGCATTATTTCTGCTATTTGCGCTGTTCATAATTACACTTTTATCGACATTGAAGTTTTCCATTTCCTGGTTTCACTCTACAACCAATCACACTGCTGTCCGTCTATTTACTCCTGCATAGGAAATGATGTTTTCCATAGCAACGGGACGTCACTCTTAGCTTAATTCTAGGAATTTGTTCTACGTAAAAGTAGCTCTTAGTGCATTTGTGAATAGGTTTTAGACGACAACTCCTACGTAAGACCTTTTAGCGCGAGTTAGGAGTAACACCTAGCGGTAAGATAAGAGTCTTTGTGAATATGGCCCCAGATTTATTGCAGTGTCTGTTGAAACACTGTTTTACTGGCCAAAGAAGGGATTTTTGACATTGTATGTTAGAGCAGCTGCCACTGAAATGTATCTTTTTTTTTATCCACAACTCTGTAAAACTCCAAATTAATTCAACACCTTCCTTCTTTTCTCAAAGTACCCAAGAAATAAAACCCGTTATAATTTTTTGTCTGGTATTTCCCCATATATATATATATATATATATATATATATATATATATATATAGAGAGAGAGAGAGAGAGAGAGAGAGAAAGAATTTATTTGTTATATAAGATGCCTAGGGATGATATTTGATGTGAATCAGCACTACAATGGGGGAAAACAGTTTTTTGTAGAAAAAGATGAGAGGTCTGTATTTTGTCTTCATAGGTATACTTCCTCTACAGGGGACAGAATATATAAAACATCCAGGAAATCAATATGTTTGACTTTTAAATAATGTATTTGTATAATCAGGGCTGTACAGTGTGACATATATGTCGCACGTGCAATGAAAAAAAATGTGTGCAATAAACTTTTTTCATACGTAGCATTCGTGCGACAGCTCTGCAAGCTGCATGTTTTGGGGTTTTCTTTAAATCTAAGATGCCACCACGACAGATCAAGCAAAACTCAACGCTACTGGCTATAGTCACTACCTGGTCAATACATACAGTCATATGACTTCACCCAGTTCGGACTGAAACAACAAGGGAATGGTCTTGCCAACGCAGCGACTGTGTCGCTAAATGGAGCGACTGTTTTGGCCCCTCTAGCGACTCTTTCTCAAAAAAAAGACTAGCAACAAATTTAGCAACTTTGATGTTATTTGAGACCATTAAGGGCCTTCTACAGTTTGCCAGAGGATATCCGGATGGATTAGAGAAAGATTTGGGGATGTCATGTGGTCAGATTAGACCTAAACAGAACTCTTTGGTATGCATACCACTCGCTATGTTTGAAGGGGAAAGAATGCTAAGCTGTATCCCCAAAACAACTTACACGGGGGGAGTAATTATTTACCCTGATTTTGTACGTTTTTCCAATGACAACAGTATCATTTTAATGGTAGGTTTTTTTTAAGTGACAGATAGCCCATCAAAAGGAACATTGAAAAAGTAACTTTAAATAAAAGATACAAACTGATTTGCACTTCACCGAGTGAAATAAGTATTTGAATCCCTACCAACAACCTCTGGCTTCCACAGAGACGTTAGACACTATTCAATTAGTCACCCTGATTAAAGACACCTGTCTTAACTAGTCACATGTATAAAGGACATGTCTCCACATAATCAATCAATCAAGCAGACTCCAAATTCTCCAAAATAGGAAAGGCCAAAGAGCTGTCCAAGGATGTCAGAGACAAAATTGTAGAGCTGCAAAAGGCTGGAATGGGCTACAAAACCCTTAACAAGAAGATGGAAGAGAAGGCGACAGCTGTTGGTGCAATTATTCAAAAATGGAAGGAGCACAAAATGACCAATAATCGACCTCTGTCTGGGGCTCCATGCAAGATCATACCACAGGGGGTGTCGATGATTCTGAAAAAAGGTAAGAAATCATCTTAGAATTACACAGGAGGAGTTGGATAATGACCTCAATATAGCTGGGACCACGGTCATCAAGAAAACCATTGGAAACACATTACACCGCAATGGATTAAAATCCTGCAGAGCTCGCATGGTCCCCCTGGACAAGAAGTCACATGTGCAGGACCGTCTGAACTTTGCCAATGAACACCTGAATGATTCAGATAGCTACTGGGAAAAAGTGCTGTGGTCAGTTAAGACCAAAATTGAGCGCTTTGACATTAACTCAGCTCACCATGTTTGGAAGAAGAAAAATGCTGCCTAGGACCCCGAAACACCGTCACCACCTTCTAGCATGGAGGTGGAAACATTTTGCTTTGGAGGTGTTTTTCTGCTAAGGACACAGGACAACTTCATCACATCAACGGGAAAATGGAAGGAGCCACGTATCATAAAATCCTGAGTGACAGCCTCCTTCCTTCTGCCAGGAAACTGTAAATAGGGTGTGGATAGGCCTGTGAATATTCTCATTCATCCAGGTCATGGTTATCTCAAGGAAATTTCAATCGAACGCAACTGGACTTGCTAATTAATCTAGGAAGACGTTTCACCTCTTATCCAAGAGGCTTCATCAGTTCATGCTCGCCGCTGACCAGGCTGGGACTGGTCCAACTAACTGGTGTGGAGACTCAGCTATTTAACCTCTTGGAGGGCTTTTACAAGACTGATTATGTCATTGGATCCTTTGTGCTCCATGTCTTAACGACGGTCAATGGCGTGTCGCCTATTGGTGGAGGTTAGGTTTGGGCTTCATTAGTGCCCTATTGTGTTATAACGACAGTCATTGGAGTCACAGTTGTTTTTCTTATTAGAGGTTACATTGTTGAGTCTCCTCGGTAAGGATGAAAGGGCAGCTTTGTAAATTGGAGATAGGTGATGTCTCAGGCCTCCTCCTCTGTTTAGCAATGGTTTCTCTACTTTTACATAGATGGCTTCTTTTACTCCTCTTTCAAACCATCTGTCCTCTCTGTCTAATATCTGGACATTGCTGTCTGGTTGTTTGGTTTCACCAATGTAGAGGTCCTTGCATTCTTCATTGCATTGGATTGCATACACCAGGTTGCTTTTGTGTGCGTGTAGTGTTCTGTCCTTGGGATGTACTAGTCTCTGTCTGAGTGTGTTGCTGGGTTTGAAATACACAGGGATACTGTGTTTGTTAAAAATCCCCCCAAGTTTTTCAGAAATCCCAGACACATATGGCAAGACTACATTGTTTCGTTTGTTTTCTTTTTCAAACAGTTTGTTGGTTTTCCTTCTGGAACTAGCTGCAGTTTTCACAAAACTCCAAGAGGTTTAATAGCTGAGTCTCCATACCAGTTAGTTGGACCAGTCCCAGCCTGGTCAGCGGCGAGCATGAACTGATGAAGCCTCTTGGATAAGAGGTGAAACGTCTTCCAAGGGTGTGGATAGGTGTTCCAGCACGGCAATGACCCAAGACATACAGCAAAGGCAACAAAGGAGTGGCTCAAGAAGAATCACATTAAGGTCATGGAGTGGCCTAGTCAGTCTCTGGACTTCAATCCAATAGAAAACCTATGGTGGGAGCTGAAGCTCAAAGGTGCACAGAGAAATCCTCAAAACCTTTTTGATTTAGAGATGATCTGCAAAGAGGAGTGGACCAAAATTCCTCTTAAAATGTGCACAAATTTGGTCATCAATTACAAGAGACGTTTGATCTCTGTACTTGTAAACAAAGGTTTTGCCACTAAGTATTAATTATTTTTTTGTTAGAGGGTTCAAATGCTTATTTCAGTCAATGAAATACAAATCAGTTTCTATCTTTTATTTAAAGTTATTTTTTCAATTTTCCTTTTGATGTGCTATATGTCACTGTTAAAATAAACCTACCATTAAAATGCTACTGTTCTGAGACTATTCATTTCTTTGTCATTGGACAAACTTACAAAATTAGCGAGGGGTTAAATAACGACTTTCTTCATTGTATCTACATGATTTGGATATGCTTTTCTGCACAGTGAACAGGACAACTGATTCATACTAATGAAAGATGAATCTCCAAAAATCTCCTTCTATCGTTGAGAACATTAAAGATGACACATTAATGGATCTTCCAACCTGACAATGATCTCAAAAATACTGTCCAGGCAATGAAGAAGGGGCTACATAAAACGCATTTCAAGTTTGTAGAGTAGCCTAGCTAGTTTTCACATTTCAATCCAATACAGAATCCATGGAGGACGTTGATAGTCAATGTTGCCCAGCAACAGCCCCAAAACATCACAGCTCTAGAGAAGAAATGCACGGAAGAATGGGCCAAGAATACCAGCTAGTGTGTTTAAACCTTGAGAAGACCTACACAAAATGTTTAACCTCTTTCGTTGTCAACCAAGGCTCCATTACAAAGTATTAAAGTGAAGTTTTGTTATTTATCAACTTCTTATTTTTTGCACAATTATACATATGAAGTCTTTAATAATCCTACAATTGGATTTCTGGTATTTTTGTTTTACATCCGGTCACTCACAATTGAAGGGTTCCTATGATGAAAGACACAGACCTCTCTCATGTTTTTAAGTGAACCAACTTGCAGAATAAATGGCTGCCCCACTTTATATAGATAAACTAAATTGAATCATTCCACAAGATTACAACAAATCACTCAAGGTAATTGAGCTTCTTTTATGATCTACTTTTGCCAGTTGTCCCTCTAGATTCCCAGCAGAATTTATGTCTGGGAATTGTAATTTCCTTGAAACAAACTTTTTCAGTTTCTGTTTCTAGGGCATTATTTGTGTACTGCTTTAACCATAGGTTCCTGCTGAAAAACCAAATCAAGTGCTTTCAATGATTATGGCACGTTTTCTTGGGTTTCTTCACTGAATAAATATACTGAACTTAAATTTGAATATTGTGTTTCCTTTGGGTTTGAATACACAGTTATATCAAAAGCGGAATTTGTTTCAAACCTTCAACCTTTGTGTATCTTTACCAGCAGTGTAAATATATATGGAAGGACCATAATGTGTTCAAACTGTTACAAAATCTAAGAGATGTAGAGAGGGGAGAGAGGCTCACCTCCTTCAGTCTCCCAGATGTGATGGAAGGAGAAAGGAGACTACGAATCCTTTTCCATTGCTCATCGTCAGCATTGAACAGAGCATCATACAGCTGCCCATTTAGATGGAAATTCTGTGTGAAAAAAAAGCAGCAAATGAGGGTAAAATTTAACAAAAATCCATGAGGCTTCAAAAGAGTTATAGAGCAGTGACGGCATAGTCTGTGGTTGGTGAAGAAAGAGTAGCATTCTTTAACCAGAATGGCCTTAATGATTTCAGGATCTGCGATACACAGCACAGGCCGGCGCCCATCGTAAATGCTGAGAGATGAGAATGAAAAAAATCAACTTCAGCTGTAATTTAGAGGTCACTTATTTCTGCATTACAGACAACTAAAGCTAAACAAGCAAACGTCTTGGTTTAGGCCTGCATTTCATAAACAAAGATCACTATTAACGGTGTTGGGTCTGACCCATGAATGTTGAAACTAAGACAGTCTGATTTGAGACAGATACGGGGAAAGGGGAGCGAAGCGGCCACACTCAGCATAAAAGTGCAAAAAAGTTCTTCCAGAACTTCAAAGGAGAGACCTCTTTCCCTAACACGTGTTTTTGGATTTTTCCCTTTCTCATAAAACATCATAAAAGATCAGCCATAAAACATCCCCCTACTTTCGGTGTCTGCTTGCTTATAGACGTATTTCGCATCTACGCATGCGTGCGTGATCCGACGTACGTAACTACGAAGCGCCTGTGACGCGCCTAAGTGACGTCATCGCTGGTCGCCATATTGCTCAGGTACCGGTAATCTTCACAGAACCGTTTAGTATAAGTAGTGTTTGTATTTTAGTTGTGTTTTTAGAATAACTTAAATTAAAAATCTCTGGTGTCTTTTATTCTGAGTGTGTGTGAATTATTGCAAATAATTCATGTCCTTCAGATAGGCTCTTCCTGGTGTATTCACTAATAATTAATCATTATAAGTAAGATTATTGGTTGATAATCCCCTTTTGATTATATATATTATCTTGTTTCTAGCCCAGAGGCTAGTGGTGTCCCAATTAAATGACTTAAAGGATAATTAACTACAAATTTACAATTATTAGTTAATATCCTTAACATAACCAGATATATCATAACAAGTATCAATTGATTAAGCCTATTGTTGGTCCAATCTTCATCCACTGCATCAAAACACCATGTCCCATTCTTTTCAAACCACATAGGTTGCTTATAAAAGGAGAAGAATGCTTCTCCTTTGTCACTGAATTTAGATATTCTGGTGACTCTTTGCAGGTATTTGCAAGATTTATCCCTTGTATCATTTACTCTGATCTTCAAATCCTAATAAGAGAGAGAATGGGTTCTCACTTACTGTATTTCAGCTCCATATGTCTGATATGTTTTACAATGAGGACACCTCTGAAGTCCGGATCTGGGGAGAAAACAGGGTTTTAACATGAAACCATGAGGAACTATAAATGCACCCCTGGCTCGGGTTCCGAATTCTGATTCTATATCTTCCCGGAAACGTAGCATCAAAATTTCTGTTCCATTCTCTAATTTGTTCGCTGAGTGAGGATAGATTTGAAATTATAGGTAGCTGCACTTCCCCAGCGTACCAGGAGTATGTGCCCAAAACCCCTTGATAGTCTATGTTTGTTTCAAAAATTATACTTTCCTCAATGGTCAAATTATTTAATTTGATATTCAATCTGATTAAGAATAGCACACTTTGTATCCCCACTTTCATAAGGAGTGTGATTGCCAACTAAATCTTGCAGGTCCTTCTGCGTTTCATGTTAATTTTGGGGTAAATTTTCTGTTCATTTCATCTGTGTTTGTGCGCCAATCTCTTATTGTTCTGCACATTTTTCATGATGCTGTATGTTGTTGCTCTGGGACTGATCATAGCTCTCTCTTTCTTTCTCTTTCTACCTGTAACAGAAGAAAAGAGAAAATTAATGATCAGTTTAGAGCAAATCCCAGGAAGAAAGCCCGCCAACTGCTCATTACAAAGCTTTGGGGAGAATCCCAAGGTGGAACTGAAACCGCACACCTGACTCCCAGCTCTTCCCTCTACAAATTTTCATTTGTGGCACACAAACTTCTTTTCTCGCACAGGCTGTCCGCCTTCCTCAACAGTCCTCCTCACTCTGCATCATTTCATATAAAACAATGCTTCAACCATGTGAAAGGTCATGTCTTTAACTCTAGTAGAACCCTCTGTCTGCCAATGCAACGATTGTGCAGAGGTATTATAATAATCAGGAGCATTGATGTCCTTCCAAGGCCGCTTCCTATAACATTCCACAAGGTAGAGCCCTAAGCACACCACAGAACACTGCTGCAACTTGAATAGCAAAGCTCCTCGAGAATATTTCATTTTAATTTTCACCAGCTTCGCATACAGCACATTTACCAGTGTGGTAAAAATATAGGCGGTGTTGGGCCCAAAACCTGATTTCCACAAGCGCTCAGAAGCGCCATATCTCTTATTACAGGCTCATAAATAGAATTGCAGGTGACCAATTCCGTTCCTTGCATATAACAACATTCTCCAACAGAATGCAGATGGTCCAGCCCTGCAATTCTAGACGTGGGCAGGCAGCTCCTCACACAATGAGCACAGCAAGAAACACGAATGATGAACCAGTTCAACCCCAACCAAACTCTACCCAGGGTCATGTGCCCTAAATGCCGGCTTCTCATTCCACTGCCCACTCCACAGTACCTCAAACACCTTAACTCCACAGAAAACACAATCACCAGGACGGTAGGTTATCCATTCAAAAAACACAGGTTTTTTCTCCTCCAGAGGCCTTCTCTGTGGCACATGGCCCACATGTACCGATTCCACCCTGGATCCAAGGGACACGATCACAACTTCCACCCATGGTAACTCCCACAGAGGCAGGGGTTGTGAACTGACTACAACACGCGGCAATAGCTCGCGTTCATCTAAATTATTTTGCCCTGAAGACCTGTGAAGGGTGGACTGTCTCATTATTGCTCAGTGTAATCAGATTACCAGAAATATGAGAGACTCTGAAGGGTCCGGCCCGGTTATGTTTAACGACAGTCCCCTTATTTTTTGGTCCTGTACTCCTCCAAACAGTTTCTCCAACCTGCAGAGCACAAGCAGGTGCTTTTGTTATTTTTGGCTCTTTGCCGAAGCATTTTATTTTATTAATTTTAGCAACACCATTCCTTTTTTAAATTCATTTGAATGAGGTTCTTGACAGAGAGAATTGCTCCCTCTGCAACCCCATTTATTTTGCTTTTATATGGGATACTAAAACAGTGTTGAACTGCCATTTCCTCCAACAACAAGTGTCTAGCGTTATCAGTGCAAATGGTTTAGGTATAAGCTTCACTAATGCGCTTGCCACTGCATCACCTGTCGCCCGTTTTAGTGGGCACACTAAACTGAATTCACCATGCGCATTGTCGACAAAAACTAAAAACAGTTTATGTCCTCTTAAACCCTTTTCATCACATTCCCCGATATCCATGGAAAAGTGTTTGTTTTCCGTGTTGCTGGAGTTTAACTTCTATATTAAAGTGTTCCTCTATTATGGATTAACTCTTTAGGCGCTGGGGTTTTTTCTATAAAATACTACATTTTGATATAACTAGTTCAAAATGTTGTAGTTTTAATATGGTTATTGATAAAGGTATACTGTAAATGAGAAAAATCTTCAGCATGATCCAAAGTTTATGATGGGAACAAATTCACACATCTAATTTGCATATTATGATGTCATCAGGCATTGGCAATTTTGGTTTGCAATAATTTTATGGGCCTTTATCTTTTTTACAAAGTTTAAAATGTACTTTATTTTGAATGTTATTTTAATTTTCAATATAGGCCTATGTTATTTCTACAAATGTATTATTAGTATTTATTGGCATTTTTTTCAAGAATAGGTGGACATATCTGTTTATTTCCTTTGTTATGAGCCTCCATTAGTCTATTCACTACATAAAACAGAATAAAAATTATTGGGTTCAGAATTTTACAGAGCCATCTCCCAAATAACCAACAGGCTCATCAAATTGTCTGATTCACTATTGATGATTATTACATTAAACTCTTCTTCATACCTCCCCATCATCATCATCGTCATTTGCAGCGGGAAAGTGAACTTTACTTCTGTTTACCATCTTATTAGCAATCTGATTTCTCTCGCTTTTTTTCTACTGCGTCTGTTACTATTTCCACTGATTTTTACATTCCATCTTCTTCTGGATTAGCGTTGTTATGACCACCCCTACTACCCAATCACAGACCTTTCTCCCAGCGGGAGAGCGTGACGAACAGCTTCGCACCTGTTACTGCTGTGGATCGTAATGGCGAACGGGACTGCCCGGCCGGCTGCTGCTGTGCTCTGCTGGAGTTTCGCTTTCTTTCTCCTTGGACAACTGAACATCTTGATCAGAGGGTAGGCTAAATATTCCTATTCAGAATCTGAAAAAGCCAATACTTTCCGGTGAGGAACTCGGACGTCTCGGCATCATAAGTTTTATCTTTCTAAAACTCGCTCTCTCTATGCTGTGACCGCAGCAGCTGCACGCTGTCTCTCTCACTCGCGTGGGTGCATAAAAAGGTGATTTACTCCAAAAGTTTCCACGGTAACACAACCAAAAATGTGTCCTAGATTAAAGATACACATGTCCACCATTTCCTTATGTAAAGTAGTAATTAACTTAGTGGTCATATTTGCAGCTGTGGCTCGTTAAAGTCAGCGATGTTGCTTGTCGCAATATTGCGACTTTGGCGCTTAGAGGGTTAACTCCAAAACTGTCAATTTGCTCTGTTCACGGTTGAGGATCCAGCGGTCCTCTGCAGGGTCGAAAAAGTGATATCTATTCCAGAAAACAAAGCAGAAAAGACAACAACACAGATCTGTTTGTTATGAGACGCACCTGCAGGACGGGCTCACCAAATGTGCGCGCTGACTAACAGGTCTGATCTCCTTTTATTGAACACAAAGAAAATAAGAATCACATGACATCATCACTCCCAGTACATAAACATTCATTGTGTGCCAAAGTATCATAAACTTCCCCCAGTCTGATTCCTCCCCCAAAATGATTTACAGACACCTGCTTTTATAGGGGTCTTGCCCTAAACTATCTTTCTTCCTGTTGAAACACAGTCTGCTGCAATTTATCAGTTCCTGCTCTAAACACAGCTTGGTATTAATGACTGTCGTAAAAGCCTGGTACAAATTTAAGATTGTTTTTTACTTCAGTGTCTGTCACAATCTGCTGATCGCAGCTGCCGATGAGAGGCTTTCCCCCTTTGTCGTTACACTCAACAAAGGAATCTTTCAATTCTTTAAAGATCGTATTCAACTTCGGGATTGAGATCCCTGCTTTGTGTTTTATTTTGGTATGCGCAGGTCCCACGTGACCAAATTCTTCATGGACATATTTCACCAAATCCTTGTATGTCTCAGTGTCGCACTGCTCACGGAGTGTTTATGGGAAGAAAATCGCCCTCATCTGAGCTATTTTGTCAGCTAATGCATTTCCCTCATAGTCATCTCCTTCATTTTTTGTGTGGCTTCTGATATGATCCACTTTCACTTTTATTTTCCTCATAAATTCGGAAACGAGGACCCATAAGGTTTTATAAGCCAATTCCCTGCCATGTGTGTCTTAAAGTCCCTGTTTGCCCACCATGGCAAATTCTCCGGGATTCTATCGTGTACATAACTTGAGTCTGTTACGATTCTTATCTCACTTTTAAACGTAACTAAAAGCCTGAATCGCTGCGGTCAATTCTGCCGTTTGTGCGCTTCTAATACAGGTGCCGGAAAAGGTTGTGGTTTTTGCTCTGTGTACTTTCACCATAGCACATTTCACCATGTCTCACATTGTCTTCGACTCATCTGTGTAATAAGTTGCTTCAGGCTCGAATCCCTCCTCTTCCTGTTTAACGTGCTTTTGCTTAACCACCCTTGATGAAACATAGAGGCAGGGATCGAGCAACATCATCTGCCACTTTGACCACCTCGACTGTAATGTGCGAGATCCTTCATGTGTCCCTATACTTAAATCTAATACTACGCCGGTCACAGAGTTCACTCTACGTTTATTAGCACCCTTAAGCGTGAGCGCCATCGGATAACATCTAAACAAAGAATGAAGCTCCTGCTCTTGTGGGATGAATTTCCGTTCAGTTGGCTGAAAGCGTACGTTTTTGATGCAAACAACACCTGGCTGCCCTTCAGTTGACATGTATACAACTGCGCCGTCTTGAGAAACCACAGGTTTAAGCATTAGATCAGTACAATAATCTCTCTGTGTAAGCACTATTTTGCTAAATTCCACGTATTTTACAAATCTCTCATATTCACGTAATTCTTCGTCTGTTGATTATCAATTGTGAAACATGTTTTGATCTGTGATGCGCGATTTATCTATCTGTAGTTCCAGTTCTTCATCCACATTTACAACTTTCATAAAGTTAGAATGCGACTTTTTCACTTTAAGCACATCAAACAAACTCAGCAAATTTGTAGCAGATTTTATGTAATTGATTCCATCTTTTTCTCTGTATGAAGGTGCACCTTCAATTGTCCCATTTGCGTATTGAATTTTAATTTCTCCAATTCTCTCTTGATCATTAACGTTAATTTTCCCAATTATATCTGCCTCAGTGTCCAATATAAATTACTGATCATTAATTTTGGCAGTGTTGGGGAAGTTAAATAAAAATATGATATTTGTCTATTTATAGTCAAAGACTGCTTATGGCAGTCAATAAAGTTAATAATTTATAGAAAATTATTATTATTCGGGGAACCACCTGGATCTACCAGGAACTATTTTAATAGCCAAATTTCTATATCAGTCTCATAATTCTGAAGGAATTAATTCTTAACGTGTATTGGTCATAAACCTTGCAATATGTGTGTCTGTTTAACAAGAAATGACAACTGTTACTTTCCAAGTAGTAGATTTATTTACACGAAGGGAAGAATGACATTTGAACACTCAAACTAGTAACACTACTGATTAAAATAAAAGAGTTAAAATAAGACATAAAAAGATGAATATGTAATAAGAGGGACCATGAGTTCTGTTGTGATTCTGCATGCAGATCTGACCCAGGACTCGATTTGCAGATGCCGGAGGGAAAAGATGAATTAGTTTCACTAAAAGAAAAATCAAAACATCCTTTGGATAAAGAGATGTTTGTTAAAAAGTATCTGGATCAGTGCAATTAACCTTTGGGAAATTACTTCTATTCATGAACTGGTCTCCGAAGTAAACCTTTTAGTTCCAGTATTTGATTAAAAAAACAACTTCAAACACGGATAATAAGATCAGTTTCTGTTCTTAAACAATCTATTTAAGCCGAATTCTGTTTGAACAGTTATTAGCAACCTTTGTTATGAAGTGGACGAACACGTGAGCTTGTCGGCTTTCAGGTAGCCCTCTGCAACGCAAGTGGGGCACTTAGAGTGACTCAAACACATTTATTAAACATTAAACACAAAACAGGAAAACCTTTAAAATTTGTTATTCTAACTAATTGCCTCTGCCCAAACAGACCTTATGAACGTTTCAAGTCCTCCGAGTGGCTGCACACGATGAGGGGAAAGAAGGGGTTGAGGCGACGTTAGCCTAGCGGCTAACAATAGCACCGATCTGGTTAGCTGCAGTGAGCTCCTGGCTTGCTGCTCCGTCCAGCTGCGTGCCGATAATGCCCCCAGTATCCACTTTTACGGTACCTTTTCGGCAGCTTTCCAGCACGGCAATTCTTATCAGCTCTGTGGCGGTTGGCAGTTTCTGTCAGAAACTCAGGTCTTCCTTCGCCAGCGGAGGACGATAGTTGTAGGGGGTCTCCTCTCGACAAGCTGGCCGGGGCCCGTCGTGAAAGAGGCCGAGCCGGTCGAAGCGGGCTGTATTTATAGGGCAGGTTAGCGCCACCTGATGGCTGTGTGTGACCCAACAGCAGTAAGCCACCCTTCTTTTAATCTGGTATTCTGATTATGGCCTCTTTTATTCCTGCTTCCATTCCTGATCCCAGTCTTTCCTTTTTTGCACATGATCCTCTCTCTTTTCCTTCGTCATTTTCCCCCAGTCCTCGTTTGATATCAGCCAGGGTCATGTTGTCTGCTGGGGTTTAATTTTTCTTGTTGTCTGATTGCTCGCTGGGTTCTGATACATCTGATCTCTCTGAGGAGCTGATCCACGCACATTGTCCTGTGTCTGACTGACCTGTTCACGTTTGGTGCCTCCTTCCATAGAAGGAGGCCTTCTCTTGTTTTTTGCCTTAATGGCTAAACCTACGCGGTCATATACCAAAGGCATCCGTTCTCGTTCCTCGTCTGAGGAATGTCCCCACTTCGCTGCCAACTCATAGCCCGTTGGGACGTCACAGAGGAATCTCTCGATTTCCTCGTCTGGTACCCCTTTTCCCTGAAGTATTTTAATGGCATGCATCAAACTCATCTGGCCGCTGTTTATTCCTGAACGTACTTTTTTGAGCACACTATCATGAGGATTTTCTCCTGGTGCCAGCGCATGCGTCGCATATAGTTCCCCCGCTGTCAGCCCATTTGGAATATTAACATTTTTTGTTAGGCTTAACATCTGTGTGAATTCTGGGTCATAAAGAATGTTGGTAGGAACACGTTTATCAACTACATTTGTAAGGTATTCCATGTCTTACTCGTTCTTTCTTGGAGGTAGGTTGTCAGGTGTTAACAGCACAGACGCCAAAGAGCTGCGGCACAGTGCACTGATCCCTATCTGACCGTCTGAGCTTGGAGCTGCACTTTGATTTTGCTCTGGTGCATAGCGTCTGTTTCCTGTCTTAGCCTGCTGGTAGGCTCCACCGGCCCCCCTAGTTATTTCTCGTTCTGGTACACTCTCATATTCTTCACGATAATCAGAATGTGCTGGACCTGTTTGAAGCCTATATCGGCCCATCTTCCTCCTCACTGCATACTTCCTCAGCGGGAGGGTTGGGACCCGTTCTTGGGTATGGCGTACTATATATGGCTGGGTGAAAAGGTGGATTGTCACGTGGGGTTATGGTTGCTATTCTGCTGTGTCTCACTCGAGCACGCGGAAATGAAAGATCCGTGGGAGCTGAAGACAGCTCAGCGACCGCTGCCTCAAATGTCCCTCTGGTGTGCTGCTCAATGCCCTTCCTAGTCAAAAGCACTAATTCTGTCCGATTAAAAATGTGATTCTAGGGTCTGCAGGAAGCGATGCTCTGGAGGAGAGTCCTATTAGACAGACCTGCCACATTTGTTGGATAATTAGTTTTGAAGAAGATCTGTTTGATATCATTTTCATTTCCAGATGTTATTGCCTGCAGCAGGCAAGCTTCCAAGCTCCTACTATCGCATCTTGGGTCTACAGGAATAATTATGGCTTCTGCGATCCTGTCTGATGCTTTTCCTAGTTAATCTGAAGTGAGCGGGATGTATTGGGGAACATTTCCTAACAAATCCCCCTCCCATTCATCGAATAGTACAATATAACACGCTGTTGCCCGAGTGACCGTCTTAACTCCCCGAGGATCACATTTGTATAATCCTGTTCCTAAAGGAGCCACCACAAATGGTCCCCTCGAGCATAAAGCGCAGGCATCATATAATGAGGTCATAATCTGTTCTTGGACTTTAGGTGCCTACTGGTATGGATTTTCCCACAGAACCCATAATATTTCTGCAAATGCTTTATCACCAGTTTCTGTCTTCATTATTTCATCTTTCGGAACAGGGAACTGAAAGTCCTGATGAATCTCTTCTTCATATGTTGAGAAGCGATTTCTGGCAGCCAAAGTGATCCCTCCTTCATTTCTAAAGTCATGATTACAGGAGACAATCAAACGAGCAGGGCGCGGGCCTGTGATTGTGATGTGAGACAGTTCCCCTTTAATCAGGATTATTCCTTTAATGCGTTCTAGTGAATAACAATTTCTTCCTTGCGCAAACGCGCCATCTTTTCCCCACTGGCTTAAATTTTCATATTCATTTTCCAATTAATTTTCAGAGTCTTCGATAATCGACTCCGGCGAGGCCATCCTGTGACCTGTATGCCCGGGTAGAGGTCAGGCCAATTCAACCACTCGTAGGGTTAATTAGACAAATCAAGTAACGTACTCTTTCAAGCCCTCGTTCATTTTCTTTATACTCATTCCGATCCTCTCTCTTGCCAGTAACCATGGCTGTTAACTATTACCTGAGGGTCCCTTTGTGGTCGCCATGTTGGATGCTCCGAGGTGCCCGGTTAAATGACTGTCATCAATAATCACTATTTTGACATACTAAACGTCATTAACTCGCAGTCTCGGGTCTTCTTAATTTGGATTGATACGGAGCACTTCAGTTCTATAAAAAATTTAAGTTCCCCTCTGCCTATACTACAGGTCAGAGCAATTCAGCTGTTCCCTACTTTCTCCTTTAGATATGCGTAAATACCCAAGGTAATTCAACACTGGGCTTACCCGTCTCTCTGCCTTCGTACAGAATAACGATCCCTACGCTGATTGCTCGACTTGCAAAGTACTTCGGCCTTTTTCACAGCTTATTCTCCTTTGACTTATTTCTTCAAGCAATCGGGTACTCATATATATGTCTGCCATATTGAACTCTATAGGGATTTAACCGATTCGTGTTGCTCGACCCTCAGGCAATATAATCATAGATAATTAACAACCTCCCATAGTCATGCAGTCAGAACACAACACCATAATTGACGTTAGGCAAGCTACATGTCCCAGGACACCCTCTGACAGCTGGGAAACCTCGTCACCTAGACTTATAAAGGATAGCAAAATCCCTCTCACAGTCTCAATGTAATGCTGCGTTCAGACCGCAGGCTTAGTCAGCGTCAGGCAACGCTCATTAAGCGACGTGTTCGACGCATATACACAGAAGAAATATTTTTAAGCTGAAGCTCGTGGGCGGGCATTTCTCTGCTGGATAAGAGAAAAAAACACTAAGAGAAAACAAGGTTAATAATCACAATAACAGCAAAAGATACGTCTTGAACGTAGTTGAGACAAAAGAAGAAAAGAGCGGAATAGCGGTCAGTCTGTCCTCCAGCAGTCTCACGATGCATGTAGGAGCAATATGTAAGTAATTTTATGTTCACGGTTCAATGATATGTGTTCCCTTGATGGGCACTTTGATGGTGGGTGTGTCACTTTGGTTGTGTTTTTTGTGGTTACAAATGGTTGCACTCACCTGTGCGCATCATCTGCTTGGAGGATGTAAGAGTGGGGTGAGCTTGGGAGTGATACTTTTTGTTGACCGCAAGTTATGAAAAGGTAATGCATCATGTCGTAGGCTATTTGTACTGTGTTAATTCTTTGCATACATTCAATAATATGAACTGGATGATGATACGTTATGAAATGGAAATTAAACAGACAAGTGACAACGAAGTTGCTTCCTGGTGCGCGTCATCAATTATCTCCCGTGTTTAGCCTACCGCGGCTGACAAAGAAGGCTATGATGGACAGTTGGCCGCAACAATGCATACACACCAAATGCGAGAGAAGCGACCAAAAAGCGGCAGACGCCCCTAGCTGGTTGTTTCCACATTGGACCAAAGCGAACTGGTCGCACATAAAAATATCCCATTTTCACAAGCCTGAAGCGGAATTACATAACGTGTGGGAGGTCCCTGACCGGGGCCGCTCTGCTGGCCTCCTCCCTCCCTCCTTCTCCAGACCCTCCAGGAGCTCCCAGTGGACTTTAGTGTCTGAGCGGACCATGTTAAATGTTCACCCTGCCCTCAGGTGGAGCTGGAACCGCTCCTGCTGGGTAAGATCCAGTTGAGCAGCAATGGAAGGATCCATAACCTGTGAACAGAGCACCATCTCTATCGAGCCCAGCATGTGTGAGTGCAGCTGCTAGGTAAACTATGGTCTCTGAGCTGATGGAGGCCTGCATGGACTATGTGTTCGGCCTGCCCTCAGGTGGAGCTAGGACCGCTCCTGCTGGGGAAGACCCAGTTGAGCAGCAATAGAAGGATCCATAATCTGGGAGCACAGCACCATCTCCATCGCGCCCAGCATGTGTGAGGGCAGCTGCCAGGCTAACTATGGTCTCTGAGCTGATGGAGGACTGCATGGACTATGTGTTCGGCCTGGCCTCCGGTGGAGCTGGGACTGCTGCAGTGGGGGTTTGGAGAGCTACCAGTCAAGCTGTGGTGGAGGGATCAATAAACACCCCTGCTCCTTGCCCAGTTTGTGCCGCAAAGGTCCAAGCTTTGCCCACCGACACACCAACTACTAAGCCGAGTGGCTGTCCATTTGTCTGCGGTTAGTAAAAGTTTATAATATAATATGTGAGCAAAGTGGGACGTGTTGTGGTGGAGACATTACCAGGTCTTGGTGCTTGGGTGAGGAAGCTGTTCATGGCTCACTTCTCGGCGGAGAGAGCGGGATCTTTTGCATCCACAACGGCTCTTTTAACAGCCACCCACAAACCTCTTAAGAGCATTCCTGTCTAAATAGTTCAACCTCTTTTATAATGTTTATTTTTTTATTCTTGTCTCTGTATAGAAAGAAGAATCCACTCAGTCGCACCATCACTGACACCCGTCACCTGATTGGTTGTCGTGCCACGACTTGAAGCTGGAGTTCAGATTTTTACAACTTGAGCGGCGGATGCGATAAGCGTGAATGCACAAAATGCACCACATAAAATGCGGTGCGTATTTTAGTTTGCACTTCAAACGCATCAGCTGCGCAAATCTGGCAGAAAAGTTTTTTCGCGACGCAAATCTGCCTCTGATTTGTTGTAGGACCCCCAGACGTGCTTCATCGCGCTCCTCCATTGACTTTACAAGTAAACCCGACTCTCTTGTTGGTCGCATTCGGTGTGTAAACCTGTAGTAGCATAACTACAAAAATAACTTAGGATAACCTAAGCCATTCTAACTATAACCCCTCCTTGGGCTGCCACCTTATGCTGGTGGAGGGGTTTGAGTGTCCCAATGATCCTAGGAGCTATGTTGTCTGGGGCTTTATGCCCCTGGTAGGGTCACCCATGGCAAACTGGTCCTAGGTGAGGGATCAGACAAAGCGCAGCCCAAAGACCCCTATGATGAATGACAGCGTTGGACCAAGTGTTCCCTCGCCCGGACGCGGGTCACCGGGGCCCCACTCTGGAGCCAGGCCTGGAGGTGGGGCACGTTGGCGAGCGCCTGGTGGCAGGGCCTTTACCCATGGGGCCCGGCCGGGCTATGCCCGAAGAGAAAACATGGGCCCCCCTTTCCATGAGCTCACCAACCTGTGGGAGGGGCCATAGGGGTCGGGTGCAGTGCAAGATGGGCGGTGGCAGAAAGCGGGGACCTTGGCGGTCCGATCCTCGGCTGCAGAAGCTGGCTCTTGGGACGTGGAACGTCACCTCTCTGGTGGGTAAGTAGCCGGAGCTGGTGTGCGAGGTTGAGAGGTTCCGACTGGACATCGTCGGCCTTGCCTCGACGCATGGCTCTGGCTCTGGAACCCGTCTCCTCGAGAGGGGTTGGACTCTCTTCCACTCTGGCGTTGCCCACGGTGAGAGGCGCCGAGCTGGGGTGCGCATACTTGTTGCCCCCCATCTCGGCGCCTATACGTTGGGGTTTACCCCGGTGAATGAGAGGGTAGCCTCCCTCCGCCTACGGGTGGGGGGACGGGTTCTGACTATTGTTTGTGCTTATGCAGGGGGTGCTGGAGAGTGCTCCTTCTGGGGACTCCCTCATTCTGCTGGTTGATTTCAACGCTCACGTGGGCAGTGACAGTGAGACCTGGAGAAGCGTGGTTGGGCGGTATGGTCCCCCGATCTGAACCCGAGCGGTGTTTTGTTGTTGGACTTTTGTGCTCATCATGGATTGTCCATAACAAACACCATGTTCAAGCATAAGGGTGTTCATGTGTGCACTTGGCACCAGGACACCCTAGGCCGCACCTCGATGATCGACCTGGTTGTCATTTCATCGGACCTGCAGGCGCATGTTTTGGACACTCGGGTGAAGAGAGGGGCGGAGCTATCCACCGACCACTACCTGGTGGTGAGTCGGCTCCGGTGGTGGGGGAGGACGCCGCACAGACCTAGGAAGGCCCAAACGTGTTGTGAGGGTCTGCTGGGAACGTCTGGCGGAGTCTCCTGTCAGAAGGGGTTTCAACTCTCACCTCCGGCAGACCTTCAAACACGTCCCGGGGGAGGCGGGGGACATTGAGTCCGAATGGGCCATGTTCCGTGCCTCCATTGTCGAAGCGGCTGACCGTAGTTGTGGCCGTAAGGTAGTCGGTGCCTGTCGCGGCGGCAACCCTCGAACCCGCTGGTGGACACCAGCGGTGAGGGATGCTGTCAAGCTGAAGAAGGAGTCCTATCGGGCCTTTTTGGCCTGTGGGACTCCGGAAGCAGCTGATAGGTACCGGCAGGCCAAGCGGAGTGCGGCTCGGATGGTCGCTGAGGCAAAAACTCGGGCGTGGGAGGAGTTTGGAGAGACCATGGAGAACGACTTCCGTATGGCTTCGAAGCGATTCTGGTCCACCATCCGGCGTCTCAGGGGGGGGAAGCGGTCTGCCACCAACACTGTTTACAGTGGGGGCGGTGTGCTGCTGACCTCAACGCGGGACGTTTTGGGTCGGTGGATGGAATACTTCGAAGACCTCCTCAATCCCACCGACACGCCTTCCTGTTTGGAAGCAGAGTCTGAGGACTCTGGGACGGGCTCTCCAATCTCTGGTGCTGAAGTCACAGAGGTTGTTAAAAAGCTACTTGGTGGTAAGGCACCGGGGGTGGATGAGATTCAGCCGGAGTTCCTCAAGGCTCTGGATGTTGTAGGGCTGTGTTGGTTGACGCAGCTCTGCAACATTGCGTGGACATCGGGGGCAGTTCCCTTGGATTGGCAGACCAGGGTGGTGGTGCCCCTCTTTAAAAAGGGGGACCACAGAGTGTGTTCTAACTATAGGGGGATCACACTTCTGAGCCTCCCTGGTAAGGTCTGTTCGGGGGTTCTGGAGAGGAGGGTCCGACGGATAGTCGAACCTCGGATTCAGGAGGAACAATGCGGTTTTCGTCCTGGCCGTGGAACACTGGACCAGCTCTACACCCTCTGCAGGGTCCTGGAAGGTGCGTGGGAGTTCGCCCAACCGGTCTACATGTGCTTTGTGGACTTGGAGAAGGCGTTCGACCGCGTCCCTCGGGGTGTCCTGTGGGGGGTACTCCGGGAGTATGGGGTACCAGGCCCTTTGATACGGGCTGTTACGTCCCTATATGAACGGTGTCAGAGTCTGGTTCGCATTGCCGGCAGTAAGTCGGACTCATTTCCAGTGAGAGCTGGACTCCGCCAAGGTTGCCCTTTGTCACCGGTCCTGTTCATAACGTTTATGGACAGGATTTCTAGGCGCAGCCAAGGTGTTGAGGCGATCCGTTTTGGTGACCTCAGGATCGGGTCTCTGCTTTTCGCAGATGATGTGGTCTTGTTGGCTTCATCTGAACGTGATCTACAGCTCTCATTGGAGCGGTTCGCAGCCGAGTGTGAAGCGGCTGGGATGAGGATCAGCACCTCCAAATCAGAGACCATGGTCTTGAGCCGGAAAAGGGTAGAGTGCCTTCTCCGGGTCGGGGATGAGGTCCTTCCTCAAGTGGGGGAGTTTAGGTATCTGGGGGTCTTGTTCACGAATGAGGGAAAAATGGAGCGGGAGATCGATGGACGGATTGGTAAGGCGTCTGCAGTTATGCGGGTGCTGTACCGGTCTGTCGTGGTGAAGAGAGAGCTGAGCCGAAAGGCAAAGCTCTCAATTTACCGGTCGATCTACGTTCCTACCCTCATCTATGGTCACGAACGCTGGGTGGTGACCAAAAGAACGAGATCGCGGATACAGGCGGCTGAAATGAGTTTCCTCCTTAGGGTGGCTGGGCTCTCCCTTAGAGATAGGGTGAGAAGCTCGGTCATCCGGAGGGGTCTCGGAGTAGAGCCGGTGCTCCTCCACATCGAGAGGAGCCAGTTGAGGTGGCTCAGGCATCTGGTCAGGATGCCTCCTGGACGCCTCCCTGGTGAGTGGTTCTGGGCACGTCCCACCGGGAGGAGACCCAGGGCAAGACCCAGGACTCGCTGGAGGGATTATGTCTCCCAGCTGGCCTGGGAACGCCTCGGGATTCCTCCCGAGGAGCTGGCCCATGTAGCCGGGGAGAGGGAAGTCTGGGTCTCTCTGCTTAGGCTACTGCCCCCGCGACCCGACCCCGGATAAGCGGAAGATGATGGATGGATGGATTCTAACTATAAGCTTTATCAAAAAGGAAAGTTTTAAACCTAGTCTTAAAAGTAGACAAAGTGTCTGCCTTAAACTGCCTAAAACTGGAAGCTGGTTCTACAGGAGAGGAGCCTGACAACTAAAAGATTTGCCTCCCATTCTACTTTTAGAAATCCTAGGAACTATCAGTAAACCTGCAGTCTAAGAGTGTGTTGGGAAAATTGTATGCAATCATTGATTCATGTATGAGCTGTTTTGTTCTTTTGATTGTATCTTGCCTTATCTTTTGTTATATTGATTCTTGTGAGTGACTAAACAACAACGTTGATTATATCTTGCCTTATCTTTTGTTATATTGTTTCTTGCGAATGACTAATAGGACCACAACAAAGTTGATTATATCTTGATTATATGCATAGTGTGTTTAAACAGGAAAAGGTTTAAATGGCAACTGAAACCCACAGTTGTAATGACACACCCATGTGATGTTTAATCCTGTGATATACAATAAAAGAAGCATTGGGATGTCATGATGTTTGGTGTTTGTGTTTCAGTTAGTTTTCTTATCAGGTTAGTTAATTCCTTGTTTTTGTCTCTTACTCCTTGATCTTTTCACCTTTTTTTTGTGTCCACCTCATTTTCTATTTCCCTAGTTAAGTAATTTTTATTTATTTATTCAGTTTCGGTTTCTTTTTATTCTCCAGAGTTACCCTGTGTTTTCACTTAGAGTTTGTTCTTAGTATTTAAGATTGTTTTCCATTTCTGTCTCCATTGCCAATCCACTCCCCAGCCCAGTTAATTGCCTTCACCTGCTCCCTCTCTCACTTGCATTTGTTTGTCAGTAATTGGTTTCTCAGTCATCTCTTCACTCCCTCCTCAGTATATATACTGCTCTCTTTCATTCACTGCTAGCTAGTTTGTCGTCTTACTTCGCCGCCTGGTTCCTATTGTCCCTTTCTGCATTTTTTGAGCCTCCTGAGTTCTGTAAGTCCTTGTTTTTGGTTTCAATTAAATAATTTTTATTTACTTCTGCTTTTGGGTCGTATTTTCTGAAAAACATGACCCGGGAAGACAGCTTGTTGGAGAATTTATCAGCCTTGGTGTTCTGTTCTTCCTAGATATGCATTAGAAATAAGTCTTGTCTTGACTGTTCTTTCCTCAGAGTTTTTAATTCTTTAATGTTGCAGAAATACTACCAACAAAGTGAAGTGCTCTGTCTGGAACATATGGAGCAATCTCTGATATATGATGGAGGAGGAGAATCTTTAACTCTATTCTGGATTTAACAGGGAGCCAATGAAGAGAAGCTAAAACAGCAGAAATGTGATCTCGCTTTTCAGTCTTCATCAGGACTCCTGCTGCTGAACTCAAAAGGGGCATGGCACCCTTAAAATGTATCTGCCCCATATGGTCTAATTTGAAAATTTAAAACTTGGTATACTATTAGAACTCTTCCAGACGAACAAAAAGCTTTCATAACGTTACCAGAAAGCACAGGAAGTAAGCCATTTTTGTTCAAATGGTTATTTTTCATATCACACTTGTCAAGTTTTTATGAACTCCTAAAAATCTTAAAGTGGAACTGGAATGAAATTCGCCACATTGTTTGGGCCCTTTTTAGCCACACTCTAAGTACCTTAATACTATATCAATGGATCGCTTGCCGTAATTCATCCTTGTTGTAGAATTGCAGGTGTGACGAGGTGGCCCTTCTGTGAGTATTAGCACAGAACGACGGGGTTTCGGAGGGCGGGGCCTAGGCTATGCGCTTCTGTGGTCAATGAGTCTCTAATAAAATTTTAGATGTTCAACTATAATATATAATATTTCCCCCAAATAAAAGCATACTAGCACCAATGCTACATAAACAAACTGGGGTATTAGCTGCGAAGCTAATTCTGAATGTTAACTTTGAGGTTAATAGTAAAGCGAACAACTCAAAATGCCACAATGTGTACTAACAGCTGAAGGACATTACTGAGGAAATATGTTTACTTGTACAGGGATATTTGCTGGTTCAAGAGGAGTTGGTATTAATTCTAGTAGAAGTTTCAGACAATCTGGTAATCCACTGCTGTAT
The DNA here is from genome assembly GCA_028564705.1 of Apricaphanius iberus. Lineage (NCBI taxonomy): Eukaryota > Metazoa > Chordata > Actinopteri > Cyprinodontiformes > Aphaniidae > Apricaphanius > Apricaphanius iberus. The sequence continues at coordinate 528,254 of JAPXFQ010002030.1, forward strand.
TGTCCGAAGTTGGAAAAACAGTCGTCCAAGAAATGTTTGCCACAAACTACCACACACTTCGGCAGTCGGGCACATTCCCTGCATAAATAAAATCTATCCACACGCTGTTCAGTGGCTCAGAAGTGGTTTGTTTGCCTGTTACCATAGTTCTCTGTACTTGGTGGAACTCAACACGTAATATGCCGAAACGTGTCATATGCCGAACTGCCAAACAGCCCGTTTCTGACTGTCAATTTCACGATGCAGGCAGACATACCCAGGGACAAAGGAAAGACTAATCAGTCATTTTAACCCCTTAGGGGCCATAGACTGGCTGCGGGAACTAAAAGATATGATCAAAAACCTCAAAAAAAGCTAATTTCATGCCAGGTCCACTTTAAACAATCATTTTAGAAATTAGTCAAGATGATCTTCAGGCATAGGGGATCAGAAGTTATCAAAAAATTGACTCCATATGTGCTGAAGAGTTGGGCCCAGGACTCAAAGTTTGACTTAAATCCAAAAATATAAATGTTCTCCTATTCAGAAAGTCACCTTCTGTGGCGGACCATAATCAGGTCCCTGATGAATGCTGATGCTCAAATGCCGGCATCACTTGAGCCCCACCCAGTCAGAACAGGAAGTGTAATGCTTTGCTATGAAAGGTTCATATTTCACAGCCTTAACCTTATCAAGATAAAAACGTGCACAGTGATTGTAAACAACTATGGGTGAGAGTTTCGAAAGAGGTTGGGGCTGTGTCACCATGGCAAGGTCCGGCTTCATGCTGTGGCTATAGGTTTTCTCCTTAAAAGATTGTTTAGCCAAGACTTACCTTGTATTCAGCCAAATATTTTCAGCTGGTTAATGGACAAATTTAGACTGAAGAATATTTGTTTAAGAAACTCTGAAAAAAACGCACTCATTTTACTGCACAAATTGTTTCTCTTAATTTAACTGTCATACAATATTTAAGTGAAATAACCTTACAAAGCAAAAAGATGACGAACCTGTACCATGAAGGTAGCTGAACAAACTCGGGGTTACAGGATTGGTTTTGAGTCGACAAAACCAAACCGATGCAATCAGGCTTTATTGGTACCATGACGCAGCTTATCAACTTTTTCTGTCAACTCAGGCTTCGATCCTTGTGCTATGATTAATCCACATGTGCGTGCACATAAAAGAGTGACGTCGACACTGAACAACCAATCGCGTTCGATATGGATAGAGTGAGAGGTATTTACTTTTCAGCGGAGGAGCAAGAGATAATTCTTCAGAAATATGAAGAATATATAAGTATTTTTCAAGCACGCAGTAACACTGTATCTGCTGCCAAAGCAAGAGAACAATCTTGGAGGAAGATTGCTGATTGCATTAATGCGTAGGTTAAACAATTAATGTACATTTATGTAAGCTTATCATATTGAAAATATATTAAATGCTAAAAGGAAAATGCATTTGTGTTGATATATATATATAGTATATGTGTGTAGATGTATGTAAAATGTGAATGTATAGGCCATTGCATCCTAAGAAAGATTGATATTCATTGATTTTTAGATGCAACCCCAACTCCAAACGTTCTTGGCAACAGATCAAGACAAAATATTAAAATATAATTCAAAGTGGTGAGGATATATTTACCATAACCTTTTATTATTTTTTGAACATTTAATCACAAACACTTGTTTGCAGAAAACAGAAAAAAATGTGAAATGAGGAAAACTGGGGGACAGCCACCTCCTCAAGATTACACTGTGGCGGAGGAGTTGGCTCTGAATAACAATAAGGGGCTGCCGATTATGGATGCGGTACAGTAAGGGTATGGCTTCGACGAGTCACATTTGTTATGTGCGGCTCAAGAAGTTCACAAAGATAAGACATTCCTTCTGCGGAAAATCTGTATCTTTCATACAAGTAAGCATCAGGAAAGTCAAATGGATTTTGTCTGTCCCTAAAAACTCTTTCTCTACGAAGTGCTCGTCTAACAATTTGCGCGGAGATGTCCACAGGATTTGGGAGAAAAGGTGAAGCCATTGCAACAGAGAACAGACGCTGGGAATTAGTTACGTCACCTAAATGTTTCTTTGCTCACAGGTGATTGGTCAAACTTCAGTCTGAGATCTCGAATCCAGAACATAACCTGCCCCGGAGCAGGTTAGCCGTACAGTGTAAGATACCATGGCAACGAACAGTGATTAAAGCCGAGCTACTTTCATAATACCTAAAATACAGGGTTGGCGGAAACTAAGCTGAAACATAGCTGGCTAGCCACCTAATCCGGCTTCATGGTACAGGCCTGACATGTCCTAAAACTTCTTAAACTAAAATGAAATAGTACGGGTCTCACACAGCTTTTGTCTTAAAAGAAGCTCTAAGGTTTTTTTGGCTGAATATTTGCAGTCTTGGTTAAATAATAATAAAAAAATTCAGTAGCCTCTGCATAAGCACATTTTCCAAAACATAACACACTGCTCTGATTTGTATTTCACCAGGAACAAGAAATGTCAAATCAAATCTGCTACTAAGTCTAACAATAGTACAGGAAACATCTACCAGTACAGTTAACATGTTGTGAAACATTACTTCTGGATAATACCCTTTATACAGAGCATGCTTTAAAAATATATTCACATTTCTGTCCTGGCTGAGTTGTTACTTGAAGCTTCTCATTTACATCGTTTTCCTTTATCTGTCTTGCCTATTGGTGGTGGTCCAAAGGGCCCAGTGGCATCGGTTGTCAGTGGCAGAGTTGAAGATACAGTTTACCTTAGCACCATCTGAATAAGTGAATTACTTTGACAATTACCCATCTTACTGTCTTTATTTCTTAAAATTAAAAACACACCACAAACTATATTTGACATGGGCTTGGCTGAATAATCCATGTAACATGGGCCAAGGGTAAATAGCATCAGAGGTCGAGTCAGTCCTGGTCAGCTCTTGGAGAGACTCTTCAATGTCTCTGTGATGCATGTTTTAGTTGATCTGAAGAAAAGGTTCTAATGAACCCTCGGTGGCAATCAGGTCAAATTTAATGGCTCATTCTGCACAAGTAAATAAACAACTGATTAGTGTGTAATCAGGGGGGTATTCCATCAAGCAGGCTAAAGGCAAAGCCAAACTTAAATGGCCAAGTCTGGCTAATATGAGTGAGAGTTTGGTTCCATCAAAGAGGCTAAGATTAGCCCCAACTCAGTAAACATCGAGACCATTACTCTGGCTAAGCCTTAACCATGGTTAAGACAGAACTGTGGTTCAGGTTTCCGTTCCATCAATCTGAGCCTCAACCCTGTTCCACCAAGGCGGCTAATGTGAATGCCAGCCAAGTAACCATGGTAACTTATGCTGCCGGGCAAACCGGGTCTGTAGCAGGCTAAAATTGAAGCTTGGCACCATCTATGATCAAAGAATGTCCAATAGACAGAAACAGAGTCACACAACTGTCATGGAATGATAAAATATGTAAAACATGAAATATATAGTGTTTATAATTCATACTAATAATTAGATATAATCTAAGTACATTAAAGAACATTATCACAAAAAAATAAGACAAATACGAAATGAAACTAATTAGCAAACAAAATATAATAATATGGAAATTGAGGCATTGAAAATAAAAGATTGAATATGTACACCAAACCAATCAGATGTAAATGCCCTAAAATTTCCACCACCACACTTTGTCAATTTTGGTCAATTGACCAAAGCCAAGACATTTAAGCAGTGCATTCAATAGAGGGACACAGAGATACAAAGAGAAAGAGATTCAGTGAGACATTCCAACATGGATTGCTGCATTGATTGCAGCCATGTGAGAACTGTGGCCCCATCCGGACCATTGGAAAGACATTATGTGGACGGGAGAAATCACCACAGTCTGAATGTACAGGTATGTAGCCTACTACTGAAGCCACGATTGTCCCAACAGTAGTCTCAAGCATAACTGATTGTCACCCTACATGCTGACAGATGATCTTTGATGCCAATTATTTAATCACAAACGTCGAGGCAAAATTGCCTGGGGGGGTACATGATGCCAGAATATTTAGGTCAAGCTCAGTGGCACAGAGGCTTGCTCAAGGTAAGAGAATATCTCAAAATTAATATTCATTATGTTTCAATGTGTCACGTCACGTACATGACATTCATTCCTTTCTTGCCCTGCAGGGGAGTTTGAAGGTATCCTTCTTGGAGACGGGTTATCCTGGTGGCCGGTCCTCCTCTGGCTACTGAGATTGATTCTGTTGAGACATAACCGTGAGGGACACACACCATGTCTGCCCTACAGCCCTCATCTCCATTGAATTGCTTGATTTTCCAAATGATTCTAGATAAATAATAATGCAGGAAATAAATTACAGCTATCCCATCGATTTGCATAACAATCAGTTGATAAATGTGATGAATATCACTTTCTAACGTTACTACTAGGGCTGCCAAAGGATAAAATATGGAGAATTTCACATAATTGCAGTGAAACAATGCTATTTTAATCATTTTCATATGAATGTTACTTACTAGGGCTGTCTTTTTGTTCTTTGGGGATTTTCCTTTTAATTCTAGGGATTTGGTTGCATTAATAGGTCCACATAATTCCCTGCTGTAGGATAACAAAAATTGAAAATTTATGGGCAGAACTGAAAAGAAGTGTACGAGCAAGGCGACCTACAAACTTGGCTCAGTTATACCAGTTCTGTCAGGAGGAATGGGCCAAAATCCCCACAAACTATTGTGAGAAGCTTGGGGAAGGATATCCAAAACGTTTGACTCACGTCATACAGTTTAGAGGCAATAATACCAAATACTAAAGAAATGCATGTAAACTTCTGACTTTGAAAAAAGAGATTAAAAAATGTCTGAAAAAATCCTCCTCTTTTTAATTTGACATTTATTAAATAGAAATAATTGTATTAATTGTAATTGACATAGAATAGGAAAAGTTTATTCCGATTTCATGTTGGACAGTGAGGAAAAAAAAGGATATGTGCGTTTACACATCGTGTATGTAAACTTTTGGTTTCGACTGTACCTCCGTTTGTTCCGGGTGAGGCTTGACTGTGTCAATTTTACTGTACAATATTGGAGAAATCCCAAGTCAAAGTACAGCATAAAACCATTCCAGAAAAGGCATTTGTGCCAATTTCAGGAATTTATTTCAGGAATTTATATTATAAATAGAATAAATATTCAGCAATTATACTGTAGACGTTGAGGGGAAAATAAAACCATGGCTATTTTGTACATTTGTCCGATGGCAGAGAAATGAAAGGTCACAGCAGTGTCACTTCAATGCTAGGTTTATTTTAACAGTGACAGATAGCCCATCAAAAGGAAAATGTAAAAGAATAACTTTGAATAAAAGATTGGAACTGATTTGCATTTAATTGAGTGAAATAAGTATTTGAACCCTCTAACAAATAAAAACTTAATACTTTGTAGCAAAATCTTTGTTTGAAAGCACAGAGGTCAAACGTTTCTTGTAATTGATGACCAAGTTTGTGCACATTTTAGGTGGAATTTTGGTCCACTCCTTTTTGCAGATAATCTCTAAATCACTAAGGTTTCGAAGCTGTGTCTGTGCAACTTTGAGCATTAGAACCCTCCATAGGATTTCCATTGGATTAAGGTCCACAGACTGACTAGGCCACTCCATGACCTTAATGTGATTCTTCTTGAGCCACTCCTTTGTTGCCTTTGCTGTATGTATCTCTGTCTGGTTTGGATCCGCTACCAGGCAAGACAGGGACAGACTGCAGAGAACAGTCAGGTCCTCAGAGAGGATCATAGGTTCTGATCTTCCCTCCATTGAGGACCTTTTCCGGGCCAGGGTCAGGAAGCGGGCCAGGAAAATCACCACTGACCCCTCACACCCTGGCCACAATCTGTTGAGGCTCCTCCCCTCAGGCCGGCATTACAGAGCGCTGTACGCCAAAACCACCCGACACAAGAACAGTTTCTTCCCCCAGGCTGTCGCTCTGATGAACTCTGAATAGTCACAGAGTGTGTGTCCACTCACATGAACAATAAACTAAAACTCTGCACTGCTGTATATACTTACTGTATATACTGACTGTACAATAACCCTGGTTTGGTGTATATATTATCCTTTACTTTTTATTTTTATTTATTTTATTTTAAATTTTTTTTCCCCGTTTTTTAATTTCACTTATTTAAGTTCTGTACTGGAGAGAAAAGTTGCCGGAGTCAAATTCCTTGTATGTGTCATACTTGGCCATTAAAGCTGATTCTGATTCTGATTCTGATTCTGATGTTTTTGGTCATTGTCGTGCTGGAACACCCATCCACGACCTGTTTTCAGTTTCGTGACAGAAGGAAGGAGGCTCCCACTCAGGATTTTACGATACATGGGTCCCTTTTCCCGGTGATGCGGTGAAGTTGTCCTGTGCCCTCTGCAGAAAAACACCCCAAAAGCAAAGTGTTTCCACCTCCATGCTTGACAGTGGGGGCGGTGTTTTGGGGGTCATAGGCACCATTTTTCTTCCACCAAACACGGCAAGTTCAGTTAATGCCAAAGAGCTCAGTTTTGGTCTCATGTGGTCAATCATTCAGGTGTTCATTGGCAAACTTCGGACGGGCCTGCACATGTGCCTTATTGAGAGGGGGAACATGCAAGTTCTGCAGGATTTGAATCCATTGCGGAGTAATGTGTTTCCAATGTCTAGGAGGATTTCTCATCTTTCTCGGAATCATTGACACCCTGTGAAGTGAGATCTTGCATGGAGCCCCAGACTGAGGTGGATTGATGGTCATTTTGTGCTCCTATTTTTATCATTATTTTAATTCATTTTGTGTACTTTCATGGCTATTTAAATTTTATTTTCTCATAGATGTCCTTCTTTTTAGACATTTTTTAAACATTTTCATGGGCATTGATCCAGTTCAAAACATATGTGATCCAATCAAATGAATTATACCACCCCCATACATTGATTGGTGCACTAACTTCAGTGTTAACAGACGATTCGCTGACTAATGTTACTTTGTATATGATGTAGTATAATTAAACTGTGATTGTTTGTTGCTTTTTCTAAATGCCCCTTATGAAGGCCACGTGCCGAAACGCGTGGGTCTATTAATAAAGTTGTTTCCACCTAGCACCTAGCTAGTGGGTGAAGTTGTGCCAACCAACGTTTGAGTTTTGGCCATTTTGTGCTCCTGACATTTTCGAACAATTGCACCAACAGTTGTAACCTTCTCTCTCAGCTTCTTGCTAATGTTTTTGTAGCCCATTCCAGCCTTGTGAAGCTCTACAAGTTTGTCTCTAACTTCCTTGGACAGCTCTTTGGTCTCTTCCATGTTGGACAGTTAGGAGTCTGATTGATTGATTCTGTGGACAGATGTCTTTTAAACTGACTAGTTAAGACAGCCGTCTTTAATGAGGGTGACTAATTGAGTAGTGTCTAACCACTCCGGGGCAGCCAGAACTCTTAATGGTTGGTAGGGGTTCAATTACTTAAAGAAACAGTGCTGGGCTGGTTCAAATCATATTTGTCCAACAGATTCCAGTTTATTCAGGGAAATGATAGGTCTTTACATTCAAGTCTTACTTGTGGAGTACCACAAGGTTCTGTTCTTGGACCAATTCCTTATACTATATATAGATGCACACTTTAACAACATTCATGAACACCACATTTAAGCATGAGGAGGGACCCTTGGGGTCTTTCCACATCCCTGTTTGCTATCTGCCATTATGGGTTAGAGAACAGGAGGAGGAGCAGGCAGTCTGGTAAGGACTGGTGGGGCTACTCTGCTACTGTGGGGAGTTTGCCAGTCTGCTCATCTCCACCCTGCAATCCGGGGGCTGGTTGCCCGTCGTGGGTATCAGACCTGGGAGTATTAGGTGTGTATGGGAGTTTGAGTAGATCACAGCATCCATTCTTCTGTGTCTCTACTGTGGGTGTGGGTGGTGGTTCCTTCCAAGGCATTGCTTGTTGCTCTCCCCCTCTCACAAGCACCATCAGGCTTTGGGCCTTTGTCATGTTGTGTGTAGGGGGGTGTTGTTTGATTGTGCTTAACTCGGGTGGCACAGTGGATGGGGAGGGACCAAAGGATTATGGTCTCTGTATGGATGTGGGCAAGTGTCTGTGTTTTTCCATTCACTGTGTAGTGCTGCTGGATGCGCTGTGGGGATGTTAGCTGTTTCTTGTTCGGCATTTCTTTTTGTTTGCCTTCATAACCTTCATGTCCTTATCCAGAAAACTTGTGGGTAGGTGTTCTTAACTTGATACCCCGCCCCCCCACACACCCACGTTTAAGCCTTAACCCTGAACGTAATTAAAAATTGCAGTAATATTATAATATATACATGCAAGAGATAATTACTGACTGAAAGTTAGTAATGTTTTATTTATTTCACAGTTCAGGATCTAGCGATACAAGGACATACAACACTAAAGCTTTATTGAAAAATTCATTCGTAGGAGAGGAATGTAAACTTTAAAAAAAAAAAAACCCACCACTATATGTATTTGGATGTATTTCTTCAGCTGGAGGATTAGGGGCGAGGCACCAGCTTCAGTTGGATGGGTCTCTTGGGTGCTAGCAGACCCTGGACATCCAGCTCAAATGGGATCTGGTAGGAAATTAACGTACAGAGTAAAAAAAAAAATTGGAAAATGAGTAAACAGTGCAAAGAACAGCATGGCCTCTGCATTATTATTTCAAAGTTTGTAAAAAAAAAAAACATCTTCTTTCTGGCCTGTACACTACATAGCTACTCAAAGAACCAGAAGCAGAATGATATGAAAATCAGCACAAATTACTGTCCAAAGCTCAGTGTTAATCAGCGTTTTTAAACTTTGGACAGACAATGATAAATACCATATCATGTAATACTAATAAAAAATTTAACTACCCATTAATGACATTTTAAAATTCTTTCATAAACAGCCTGAAGGAGGAGCGATATGCTGAGCCTATCTGTAGTCTTACCTCAGTCTCTTTACACACGGAGAAGCTGTACTGCTGGAGGATCTCCACCACTGCCAGTTTCATCACCACCAGAGCAAATCTCATCCCAATGCAGTTTCTTGGCCCTGACCCGAAAGGCATGTATATGTATGGATCGATGTTGTCCTTATTTTTCTTGCTAAATCTGAGGAGACAAATACAATGTACATCTCCGAATGTACTTCTAATAAAAGCAGATTTCTAGGGTTGATAAGCAGCAATGTGTATTTCTCTCCCTCTATAAATCTCAGTAGTTGTTCCTCCCCTCTCTACCTCTCAGGTTTGAATTTCTCTGGTTCAGGCCATATTTCGGGGTCCCGGTGCAGAGGCCATGTAGGGATCACGACAACCATGTCTTTTGGAATCACAAGGCCATTTATCTCCACAGATGCTTTGGCCACACGTTCCAGACGTGACGCGATAGGGAACAATCGAAGAGACTCATTGATGACGCTGTCCAGGTATTCCATCTCCATCAAAGACTGGTACTGAACAGGAGCCTACACAAACACAAGCTTGGCTGTTTAAGATGTAACTCTACAGTTACACAGGTCACTCTGAAAAAGTTATAATATAATTATATATTTAAATTAATCAGAACCTGTCATACTAAAGTTGGATATTTGATAATAGGTCAATTTTATTTTACGGGAACATTTTTATTTTTTTGGTTGGGCTCTGACTGTATTCGTTGACATATGTATTGCTAAAAAAACATAATGAAGATAGTTCCTTTACAATTTTTTCAATCAATCAGTGATCCAGAGTTTTTGACAGCTTCTTATAATAATGCACTTGTTGATACACTTTTATTGAATTTCAGTGCAGCATTTGTATCTTTGTTGTTTCTTAATGACCTAAACATTTATGTAAAGACCTAATTGCTTTACTATATATTCTATATTTAAACATACCATACCTTGTCAGGGAAGGTGATATCAATCTCCTCTTGGAGCTTTCTCATGACATCTGGGTTAGTAGCCAGATTGTAAGACAGAAAAGTGAGAGAGCTGCTGGTTGTTTCATATCCAGCAAAAATGAAAATCATGGACTGGGAGAGGATTTCGTGGTCATTTAAACCTGCAGAAAAGGAAAGTACATTTTGGTTCTCAATAGCAAGTTGCGTATCCATGTGTAAATGTGCTTGTGTTTGAAGTATGTCTCACTTTTGTCCTTGTGCATCTCACTGTTCTTTTGAGAATCAATCATTAGTTGAAGAAAATCTACTCGATTCTAGGAGTAAATCAGAGCAGATCAGATCCCATTTCAAAGCCTACTGATACAAAGATATTTAAACACTAAAAAACACTTGAAAGGAAAAGCTTTTTTTTTTTTTTTTACCAAAACATGGTTAAATGAAGGAGTTTGGGGGCAGACAATGTCTTATTACAGGCGGTAAATCTCCTGCCATGATTGACACCCATTATATGGATATACAATGATCATGACTGGATACAAACATCTCCCGAAGCAGTCCAAGTGGCTCCAAACTTGTTTGGGTGAGTAACTGTACGTAACGTTTGCTAAAAAAATAACGGCCAGGTTGAAAAATAAAAACAAAAAAACTTTTCCTTTAAGTAATTGTACCTTCTGCTGACTGGCCTCACGGTTGGACTTGATCTTTTCCAGAGAAGCATAAAAGAAGTCAGTCACCGATTTTGGGAAAAAGGAAAATTCGAACTTTTCAAGTATTGGACCAAGAAATGGGAAAAAAGCTGAAATAAAATGAACACCATTTATTTTATTAGGCAATAAAGGTAAGGAGCTAGGTTCACAGTGATAACATTTACTGACTGAGATTTACCAAATGTGTATTTTGTATTAAATAAAAGCAGACAAACATGCTGTGAACAAATGAAAGAGTAAAAGATGGCCTTTTTTTCTAAGGACACATTTGGAATATAATAGATTTCTTTATCATTGGGATTAACTTAAAAAATATTTAAACTTCCAGTTATGATGTAAGAGCTCGGAAGATTGTTTTGAAATATCAGACTTCTGTTTCTGTCTACTAGAAGGGGTTATTAAAGACACTCTGTAACTTTTACACCATAAAAACAAGTGTTTTTGAAAAGTTTTGGCATCGCAACACCAGTTATGATGTTTATTTGTGGAGCTGTCACTTCATGGAAGGGTCCCACTGCTGAAAACAGCACTATGCAACTTTTCACCAGCAGTCCGCTTTCCTGGACTTACTGCCTGAGTTTCGCTTTATGGCAGTGTTATGGGAAACTTTATGTTAAGATTGATGTGTATTCTTATATACTGGCAGTACTGTGTGTTGTTTCTTCATGACATAGTGATTTAGTCTGATTGTATGACACTGTATGATACTAGGTTAGGTTAAATGAACTGATATTAAATTCCATATCCTGTGCTGGCATGGAGACGAACCCCTTTTCACTGGACGTCCTTACATGTTGTAAGATTGGGCTTCTGTATCACCCGAAGACACCTTGGAGTCTCATGCGCTCACCCTGAAGAAATGTTTACTGATATGATATTGATAGTAGTAAGATTGACTGAATCTATAAAAGGCTGTGTTTGTGGTTGGGAAGCAGGTCATATTTTGCATGATTCCCTGTAATACTGTTCCTCCTTGCTTGATTAAACAAGTCCGTATTAAAACTTCCATAAATCTGAAGGAATCTCTTGCATCCCTTTATTTAAAATGTTTTTTTCCGATCACAGGCAGTATGCTACACGGCACGTAATGATATAAATTAACCTGCGGTTTTGAGATTTAAGCTATGGCAGATCCACCAGATAAGGAAAGTTGCAGCATGCTGAGCCATGGAGGGGCCAGTGAGCTGGCCCCTCCATGGCTCACACTGCCATGCCTGGCTCACACTGCCTGTTTCACACACTGCCTTGAAAACAGTTTGATGGTTTATCAACTGATACACCGTTAGTGTGATGTTTTGTTGTTTTGGCTGGTGAGCTTGGAAAACATCATTACACTTGGCCAGAAGCACTCGGTAGATATTTGTTTTTTACGACAGTGAAATTACGCTGCAAGCCTTGAGAAGGTGTGAGAGGGCAAATATCTGCAAAGTTACTGAGTGTGTCTTTAATGGAGCTGGTACCACAATTTAGACACCCTTTTTTTCCTTTGGCTATTTCTTAAGTTGTCACTGCCACCAACTTCATGTGTTCTATTGTTTTTCTTCCCTGAAGAAAGTAATCCTGTCCTATTACTTGTGTCTTCTCTCCACTTGTTCTCTTTTGTGGGCTTCGTTATATATTCGACAACTTTTTACCAACTGTTAATTATTACACTACAATTAAGATGATAAAACATATGTGTTGATACATTTCAATCATATTAAAAAAGCTTGTAAAAACACACACACACAAAAAAAATTTTAAGTGCAAAGTAGTTGTACAATGCTTCTTTCCTTTTAACTTTCATCCTTTCTCAAGCCACTATTCACAATATGAGACTTTGATGTAGAACTAAAAAGATAACTTTACCAACAGCGAGGAAGAGGGGGTTTAAGAAGTCGAACTTCAACATCTTCTTGATGTTTGTCACGAATGGGTCTGATGGGTTGTTCAGTGAGTCAATGTCTACACTGAAAGACGTGCTGGTTACTACGTCCATACTGTACGATCCAAAATATCTAAATGCAAAAAGAAATGTTTAAAATACAATGCTCACTTTGATAGAGGAAAATTTAAGCATCATCTGGCATAATTTTATAGAAATCGTACTCCTTCAGCTCTAATGGTTTGTCCTCGTCTGCCTTCTTTTTCATGCTGCGGATCAGGTTTGCAGAATGACTCTTCATGATTTCAAACATCTAATGCACGGAAAGAAACTTTTAAAAGTTACATAAAACATAAATAAAACATCTAATGAACAGACGGAAAAAAAATCTCAAAAACTGAGTGAGCAAGTAAGAAATCGGGCTGAAAAGTTATGTCAGGATGCAAGATATGTATTCTTTATCATTTTCTATGTAATTAATGTTTTTAATCCTTGGTAATATCGCCATGTCCCCTCGGGCAGGGGGACTACCAGTGGAAATTAGCCTTTTGGTTAGAATTGGGTACATTGACATGTTCTCTATGTTCTCTTTCACAATCCGTTTCATCACAGCTGCTCAATCTGTACTTTTCAACTAAAAATATTCCCAATATCCAAATCAGCAAGATTTGGACACCTTTTCCTGCAGGTGTTTATGCAGCAGTATCCCCTTCTCTCCCATCCAATCAGCCAGGCTGCTGATGCTGCTGAAGTGTTTCTTCTTCTGGAGGCTCAGGGAGGCTCTACAAAGGCTACTTTACGTAGCTGCCTCCCCCCTGGTGAACTATGTTACAGCAACCTATTTCCAAGAAGCTTCTTTCCTCTTTCAAAAAGTAACATCCAGGGCTCAAGCCCAAGTAGCCACCCCCTATCTCCGCCCCTGGTGTTGGGTTCCCCTGAGTGTTTTGAGCCATTTGACCAGTGTTGGGTGTAGTTACCTGGGAAAGTAGTTAATTAGGTTACAAGGTTACCATCAATTAAAAGTAATCAGTTATGTTACAGTGTTAATATTTATAAAAGTAAAGTAAGTTATAAGAGTACTTATACATTACCAAAAATTAAAAGCCAGTAAAAAAAAGAAAAGCCAGTTTAAAGCGTCTCGCATATGCTGTAACTTGATTGACAGATGCAGCCTCCTTTAAATGCACCTAGACCTAATGACAATGAATAATGTTATTCATCTAGCTAAATTAACTCTGCAGGACAACAAAAACAGAAAATACTGTCAGCAATAGGTTATTCCACATGGCAATCGACTGAAGCTTTTCATCAATGCAGAGTGTGCATTTTACTGTAATTTTCTTTTCCCTTTTGCTGACGAATTGAAAATAATGTGCGTACTTCCATGAAGCAAGAGCTGTACTCTCTGCCATCTTGCCGGGAGTTCAAAAATACTCACACACACTGTGTCAGGACAGGAGCAAGGCACACACAGACGTATTGCAATGCTTCAACTCCGCTGATACATCTGCAGATGGCACAGTAGACCTAGTCTTACTGTACGTACACACCAAAAGTGAATTAAGCAAGCGGCGAGTCAGGTGTACTTGTTATGTCAATGGAGGGGGTCCCGCTTAAAATCAGAAGCAGATCTGCGTTGTGAAAAAGCTTTTCTGCCTGATTTGCTCAGAGGATTTGTACGAATGAGGCGTTTGCAGTGCGTCAAAAAGTCTGCTCAAGTTGAAAATCTCTGAACTCCAGCTTCAAATCACGCCACGACAACCAAACAGGGGACAGAGTTTCAGTGATTCTGTGACTCACATGGAGTCACAGCCTCAGCAGGACATGGAGGAAATACTGATAAACATTGTGGCTAATCACCCCGAGCTACATGACACAAGCTGTTTTCAATACAGAGACAGGAAAAAAATTAATATTATAAATAGGTTAAACGATTTAGACAGGAATGCTCTTAAGAGGTTTGTGGGTGGTTTCCTGGTAGTAGCTCCCACACCACGTCCCACGCTGCTCAAATATTATAAACTTTTACGAGCCGCAGACAGATGGACAGCTGCTCAGAAATGTAGTTGGTGTGTCGGCAGGCAAAGCTTGGACCTTCACGGCACAAACTGGGCGAGCAGGTCATGGCGAGGAGCCAGTGTTTATGAGAGGGTGCTCGCTGCTGGTTATGGATCCCTAGCTAGACTGTATCTGTAGCTCACCAAACCCCCAGTGCGGCTGTCCCCGGTCTACCGGAGGCCAGGTCGAACACGTAATCCACTCTGTCCTCCGTCCGATCGGAGACCATAATCCATAATCAACCGGCAGCTGCACTATGGCCCCAGCTCTGCTGAAGGCCAGTTCGCGCATGAAAATACCATATTTGAAGCGCGCCCAGTTCGCTTTGTACACACTTCAAGGTGCAAATGTTCAAGCATCCAGCTGGGGGCATGTGGCGCGTTTTGACGCTTTTGGTGTGGATACAGCATTACTGTCTGACAAAAAGCCGGCTGCAGTCTGGATTTTTCTTTCCTTATTGAGATAAATTCTCAAAATAATGGATTGCTTTTTAAAAAAAAGATAACAAAGCTACTGAATGCGTAACGCACAAAACTAATGCGCTGAGTCACAATATTCTCATAGAAAGGCTTCAAAGTGTCGGTATAATAGGAACAGCACTAGGTTGGTTTAAATCTTATTTGTCTAACAGATTTCAGTTTGTTCAGGTAAACAATAGATCTTCCTCAACCTCAATAGTTACTTGCGGAGTACCACAGGGTTCAGTGCTTGGGCCGATTCTTTTTACTATATATATGCTTCCTATTGGTAAAATAATTAGGCAGCATGGGATAAATTTCCATAGTTACGCAGATGATACACAGCTATATCTATCCATAAATCCTGATGAATCCAATCAGTTAGGTAGACTACAGGCATGTCTGGAAGACATAAAAACTTGAATGACTCTAAACTTCTTGCTTCTGAATTCTGATAAAACAGAAGTTGTTGTCTTTGGACCAGAAGCTCTGAAAAGGAAACTACTTAGTCAACCCCTTCAACTAGACGGCATTAAATTAGCCTCCAGTGATAAAGCAAAGAACCTCGGTGTTACATTTACAGATCTCACATTTAAGAAGTCTCTAGGATTTCCTTTTTTCACCTTAGGAATATTGCAAAAATTAGAACCATCCTGTCCAGGAATGATGCTGAAAAACTAGTCCATGCCTTTATTACTTCAAGGCTGGATTACCGTAACTCTTTATTATTGGTTAGTCCACAGAAAACAATTAAAAGTCTTCAGTTAGTCCAAAATGCTGCTGCTGGGATTCTGATAAATATTAAAAGAAGAGCTCACATTTCCCCTGTTTTAGCTTCTCTTCACTGGCTCCCAGTGAGATCTAGAATAGAATTCAAGATCCTCCTTCTGACATATAAAGCTCTTAATAATCAAGCTCCATCATACATAAGAGATCTGATTGTTCCATATGTTCCTAACAGGGCCCTTCGCTCTCAGACTGCAGGTTTACTGGTAGTTCCTAGGATTTCTAAAAGTAGAATGGGTGGCAGATCTTTCAGCTATCAGGCTCCCCTCCTATGGAACCAGCTCCCAGGGTTGGTTCGTGAAGCAGACAATTTGTATATCTTTATATCTGTACTGAAGCATCTCTCTGACTCTGCTGATGTCATCGGGGTTGTTATGGCTATTTGTGTCAGTTTCAGTGTTTCAGAGAAAGTGTTTTGAAGATCATTCTCTGTCAGCATCTTCAAAAGTGCCACTGCCGACGTTAATCCCGCAAACTCCGCACTGCCATACATCACCTTCAGTTCACCCTTCAGTTTCTCCTTGCAGATCATTGGGAAATGTTCACATGCAACATCCAGCTGTTTTTGGGGAAAACTGACCTTAAACTGTGAAAACAGCTCAGGATTGATCAGTTCAAAAGACATTAAGTGTCGGGCTTTCTCGAAGCGAGCTTTTGACTGCTCGATCATTATTTGACAGCAGCGAGCGGCCAAAGACGCGCCGTCAGACCTCTGCACCCTGCGTGATGCTGCCGCTGCAGCCCGGTTTGTATCCGGATCCTGGTGGGTGGCATCTTTGACCAGCTTGTCCTTTAGCTCAGTTATGGACCTGGAAAAATTCGCCAGGGTTTGTCCTGTTTTCAGAGGATCCGTGGTTCGTTTCTGAAGGATGTTGTAGAGAACGTCAACATGCATCAACGCAGCATGGAAAAACGACAACAGGAAAACAAAGTTTTCATCTTCCAGTAAGGTGAACAGGCCGTGCGCTTGCTGGACTGAAACACTGTCCCACGTCTGACTGTTTTGTATTTTTTCAAAACATGCCTTCAGATTTTTTTGCTGCTCATAGACGGTGTGGACAGTGCGGCTCTTAAAGTTCCACCTTGTTTGTCCCGCCGCGGGAATCCTCCTGCCACACACTTCATCCAGAACCGCAGTTCTCTTGGGAGACTTGGAGAAAAACGTTGCGAATGCCGTTATGTTTGCAAAAAATACTCTGACAGGTGTGAGACATGAGCAGGCCTGCTGAATGATTAAATTGAGCTGGTGGGCATAACAGTGCACAAAGTGCGCATGAGGAAACGTCTCTCTTAATCTGGCCTGCAGGCCTGCCGCTGCGCCGCTCATAACTGCAGCCCCGTCATAGGTCTGGGCGATCAGTTTACTTTCCAGATGGAATGGTTGAAGTTTTTCTTTCAGAACTTTTTCAAGTCCCTCTGCCGTCCTGTCCACTAATGGAGAAAAACAAAGAAATCGTTCCACGGCAGAACATTCAGTGACGTATCTCAGCACGATCACGCACTGGCTTACACATGCCACATCAGTCGTCTCATCAGCTTGTACAGCCACAAACGGTGCCTGCGATACTTCATCGGCCAGTTTCTTTTCATAGACAGATAGCATGCAGTCAAGCAACTCATTCTGGCTGGTCTTGGACGTATACTTTGCAACCTGCGTGTTTGACAGGTGATCAGCTAACTGGCTGTCTAGAAAGGAGAACTGTTCCACAAGGTCCACAAACACACCCCGGCTGAGTGAAGTGGAAGACTCATCAGATCCACGTAAAGCTAGCTCGTGTGCCCCGCAAAATTTAATACAGTCCACGATCCGTGATAATGAGTGTCTGTTTTTCTTAACGAGCTCGTTGTGTCTCTGTACAGCAATGCGGTGGCCCTCATCCAGTTGACAGGCGATGTTCACTTTACCCAACATTGACAGCTGTACGCCATTTCCTATATGGGTTGTGCTGCATTCGTGTTTCTTTATTTTGTCAGATAAATGTTTCAGATCCACGATACCTTGCTGGGTCCAGGCTGTGTCTCCTCCAAAAAGCAAGCACGGGAAGCAGAAAAGTGACTTTTTAGCTAGGCTAGCCGTTAGCCAGTCTTTTCTTTGAAACCAAGTTACACAAAAGCTGCGATTTTGACGCTTGTCTTTTTGTGTAATGTGAATATCCTTTGGATATTTGCTCCCGCTTTTTTAACTTCAAGTTTTTCCTCTAAGGACATTAAAGAAAACGGATTTAAAAGCAAATAATCAACCTCGTTTGCGCTTACGCCTGCCATTGTTACAACTTTCCCTCCACACACAAGTCAAGTCGTCTGTCATTGGCTGAAATGAGCCGGTTTAGGGCTACACAGATTTAGCCCAAATGGGCAGCAAATGAAGGGGGCGTGCCAAGCAACCTGTCAATCACGTGTCTACGCAAAGTCAAGTGTAACTGTGTTACTCTGCTTGGGCTGAAGATAATTAGCCCATTTCAACAAATTTGGTGTATTTTTAGTGCCGATTTAGCTCTGTATCCACTATTGCCTGATCGAAAAATTAAAAAAAATATATTTCAAAATGTTATTTATTCATTCATTTATTACATTATTATTTTTATTGAATAATCCAGGGAGGGCTTAGCCCTGTTAGCCCAATTATACCAGCCGTCCCTGGTTAGTAGCTATGCTGCTTTAGGCTAGGCTGTTGGAGGACATTATTAGGGTCTGTTCCTACTTTCTCTTCTGCAATCTTCTGTGGTTCTCTAATTTCTACATTAAACATTGTATTGTAATAACTCTTCTTGTAAAGTGCCTTGAGATGACATCTGTTGTGAAACGGCGCTATATAAATAAACTGAATTGAGTTACACATTTTATGAAAAAAGACAGAGCACTCTGACACATTACTCTGTAATACTTTACACCAGGGGCCATGCCATGAATAGTTTCCATCAATAGTCTGACATGGTGTGCGGACAATAACCACCAAACACTGACAACAACATAACTCAAAATAACTAAGGAGCACGGCAAAATTCAGGGCACAAACTATAACGTACAACAGAGAACTTCTACAATTAAAACAAACACATTATCCATAAGTCTTTGTGCCACAAAACAAAATGTGGGGGCTCTGGGTGGAGCATACTTATGTCTGGAAGGAGTTAAAATTCACTCTGAACTGGCACTCTTCATTCATCAACACCTAGAAATAACACTTGATGTTGAATTGCAAGGGTAGGAGTTTATTTAAAGGGACTATATCTTGCTATTTGACAGCTTTCAATTTCTGGGATAGAAATGTGATAAAAATGTACTGTTGGCATTATACAGTATTAATTTGTCCTGAAATTTAACATGTATCCTGTAGTTAATGTTGGACCATGTCACGTGAAATGACTCGTTTCTCTATAAACCCTGCACCCTCGCTATGCTCCGCTCAGCTGCACTGCAGAGCAGGGAGTAGATCAAACTGAAACAAACAGTGCCTAGCTTCATCGCAAACTATTCTCACAAATAATTTGAAAAGCACAGAGTACCACAATAAACCTCTGTTATATTAAGGGCTCAGACGTTTGGTTTATTTAATGTTTTTTTGTAAAAAATTGAGTCAATAAAGCCCATTTCATTTGCTAAATCTCCAGGGCCCAGTTGTTCAAAAGGTGTAATCTGGATAAAAACTATCCGGATTTTGAAATCCCTTTTTTGTTATCCAGGATCATGTAATCCGTCTCAGTTTTATCCCAGTTGTTCAAAGCAAAGAAGGATTGGATCAGTCTGATCCAAATCCAAATGATCAAGATGACCAAATCCAGATTTTTGTGCTCTAAATTAGACTGCATATCACATAAAAGGCCACTAGGTGCGTAAAAACAAACAAGTGGAATAGCCAGCATGGAGTAACTCAAAGTGTATTTATTTGAACAAACAAAAAGAAAGCACAGAAAATACAAACATCCCATTTTCAATATGTTTTGACCAGCTAGACGATAATCACATTCAATATTTCAAATTTAACCTTGAAACATGAGGAAAGCACACACACATTCAGCCTTCTTCTTCTGTGGAATGATCAAACATTTGAAGATGTGCTTTCAGAAAACGAATCTCAAGTTTGGCTTTGGTTTGCTGCAGTCTGGTTAAAGTAATTTGTTCCTCTGCCAGGCGAATCTGTACCTCTGCTCGTTCAGTTTCTCTTTTAAGAAGTGCCCTTTAGGCATCTTCATCATCTTTGTTTGGCAAAGGATGTTTTAAGCCTCTTTGATTTCCTGTTGCAGTGGTAAGTGTCTCTACTTGTGCAGATCCACCATTTCCAACTTCTTCCACAGTAACTGTACTGAGATCAAGGATCACCGTTACCTCTGCATCGGTAGGATCTGATTCGCCTTTCCCTTCAGCTGTGGGCTCACCATCGCCTGCAACACCTTGAATCCCATGTAGAGCTTGTGAATGCTCCCCTCCAATAATGTCAAGAACCAAGTCAGATTCTTCCATCTAAATTTGATCTGATCAGTCGTCCTCTTCTGGCCAGATCCTGTGGCATTTACATTCATTGTGATTTCTGCCCAAACATTGTTTTTCTTCTTGTTGGTCAGTTCTCCTCCTTTTGTAGAACTAAAACGTCCTACTATTAAGGCATAATGATGCCTTACACCAGGGACCCCCACCTCCAGGCCTCGAGGGCCGGTATCCTGCAGGTTTTAGTTCTTTCCTTGGTTCAACACACCAGAATCAAATAATGGCTCGTTAGCAGGCCTCTGCAGAACTTTGCAATGCTGAGGAGGAAGTTAGAGAATTTGAATCAGCTGTGTTGGAGCAGAGACACCTCTAAAACTGGTAGGACATTGGCCCTTGAGGCCTGGACTTGAGGATCCCTGCCTTACACCTTCCAGCAGTGCATGGGTTTCTGCCACTGTGAAATTAGATCCTTTTGAGTCCATGGTTCCACCTGTTTGGTGGTGTACAGAGGTTATATAGATCCTGGGAAGGATCGATTGATTGAGAACAAGGTGAAGCACATCAGCTCATCAGACGGCCATCTCATTTACTCTTTCTCAGAGGACTTACACAGGGCCACTGACATGGCAGGTATAGTCCATCGCCATTATCATTTTAGAAGGAGAGAATACAGTAGAAGGGTGTATGTTGAGCGTTCAAAACCACTAGAGCAATACACTAATGAGGAGCTTTATGCTCTGTTTCGGTTTGGGAATGCTGATATTAAATACATTGCAGACCTTGTCAGGCCAGAGCTTCAACGCAGAACAAGAAGGAGTCACAGTATGTCAGTGGAAGAGCAGGTCCTCATTCTATGCATCTGGGTCTTTTTACCAAGTTGGTGACAGTATAGGAGTGGACAAATCAACTGTGAGTAAGGTAGTGAAAGATGTGTCAGTAACTTTGGCCAGCTTGGTCAATCAGTTTGTTTGTTTTCCAAGGGATGACCAGATTTCCCAGACCAAGCGCAAGTTCTTACTCTTGGGGAACATGCCCAATACTATACATGTGGGTATACAAGCCCCCCATTATAGAGAGTGGGAGTACGTCAACAGGAAGGGAAGGCACAGCATAAACATACAACTTGTGGGTGATGCTGACCTCCTCACAAACTGTGTTGTGAAGTGGCCTGGGTCTGTCCACGATGCACGTATCCTGAGGGAAAGCGCTCTATACAGAAAGCTCCAGACCAATTGACCAGATGGCATAATATTAGGGGACAGTGCCTATCTGCTCCTACCATGGCTGATGACCCCTTTTCTTGCACCAAACACACCTGAGCAGGCACGCTTCAACACTGCTCATTCCAAAACAAGGTGCGCCATTGAGCGTTTAAATGGAGTTCTGAAGAGGCGCTTTGCGTGCCTCAACTACTTGCGAGTGGAACCCCATTCAGGCCTATCTAAGGCTACGTCCACACTAAGCCGATAAGGTTATGCGGGGAGTTAGACGCCTAATGTTATCCACTCAACACGAGCATTTACGCCCCGTTTAAGGTCCGTTTAAGTTCCCATGATTGCACAATCCCATACAGACCTGTGCAAATACTGGGCATGCGCGAAAAGACGAACGGAAAACGCGTATAACCTACGTGACGCCAGCGCCTACATAATATATACAAGAAGCTCTACAGCACAGTACATATGTGCTTGTCCTGTTAACCAAAGAGAACAATAGCTGCTCAGAAGAAGAGAGAGTTTTTGGTGTGGACAGACGACAAGATCGATTTATTACTCTTCGCTGTTGTCTTTGTCTGTAGTGTCATATTGTTATTGACGCAGCATTCATTGACGCCACTTCCTTTCATTATCCGGGGAAGCTGTCCATACTGGCTCGCTTAGCCGTTGAATGAAGATTTACACGGCTCTCTTACCCGGCTAATAGTTATCCGGCCACAGACCTTAAACGACGCCGGGTTAGTGTGGACGATAGGGGGGTGTAGACTAAATAATTATACGTTTAAGGCATTATCCGGCTTAGTGTGGACGTGGCCTAAAGTTTGCCAGAGGACATCAGGATGAATTAGGGCGTTTTCACATGGCACTGGAGTCCGTACTCGGGTACCGTATTTGGTCAAAGTCCACTTATTTGGTACCATGTGAACACAGCCTGGACTGTGCCAGGATACAGCCAGAGAGACCGGCCTTGGAGGGTAGTATCGGAGTCCAGGTACGTGTGGATACGGATCGTGTGAACACAAGCCGTACTCTGGCTGTACTCCGCTCCACGTGGAAATGACGACACAGCCGGCTGAAATTACAGAATCACCTTGCGACCATAAAAAGACAAAAACAACGTGATTCAAGCATCCCACAGCAACACACCAGGTTACAAAACGACGGGTTTACTACAATACTGTGAGGAAAAAAATTTTTTTGACCCCTCACTGATTTTGTAAGTTTGTCCAATGACAAAGAAATGTCTGAGAACAAGATCAAACTCACTGCCCTGTTCTCGAACCGAGACACACAGTGGATGCCAACCAGCTGGAACACACAGAGACCGTGATGTCCTCATACCCTCCATTGATAAGCCCAACAGGGACTTATCAGCTGAAAGTAAAACAACGCCATCTGATGACCTCCAAAAGAAACACAGAGTTTCAGCATCTCTATACAGAAATACATCAGCTCAAACAGCTGAGTTACGTCTACAACTAACACACCAGCTGACAGAAAGACCTTCAACAGATCGTCAACTTCCACTAACTCTATAACAGGCTCACCATTCCGGGACTTTTCTGATGCCCTTCAGACTCAAGTGAACAAGGGAATCCTGCTTTTAACGCCACACCCAAACAGGAGTTATAAACAATGTGGCTCCCCAATTCAACTCACCATATCAGACATCTGATATCGACCCAACAAGGTCACCAGACACGCCACCCACCAGGAGGATGTGTTCGGTCATTCTCACTCATTCTCACCTTGAAAGTAAAATCCCGGTTATTATAAAAAAAAGTAGATGATGACAAAATAAAATTACAAATAACCGAGCAGTACAGAATTTAAAAATAACACCTTGTAAAAATGATCTTTAATTCACTGAAAGAAATCTGAATATAATACCATTCAAACATTATCTCTCAATCACGAAAATAAATATTAACGCAGCTGTACAAAACATAAGATCTCTATCAGGGAAGTTCCTCCTAATCAATGATTACATAATTACACTAGGGCCGGGACTTTAACGCGTTAATTAAGATAAATTAATGACACAAAAATAACGCATACATTTTTTTAACGCATTTTAATCGCACCTTTTAAGGAACGCAGCCTTCCAGCGCTCACGCGCAGAGACGGGCGCAGATCCTGTTTCATGTCCGCTAAACCACATGCTGTCATTCCTCCAGCAATTGATGGACAAAAAACTTATGCTGCAGCTATTTCTTTCTGTCGTGAAGGTTTTGGTGACAGAACGGTCTCATCTACTCTATCCTGTGTGTGCGCTCTCATGTTACGTGACGCACACGGCTGCACTGCGCTTCCAGCGTCTGTTTGTGCATTACAGAGGAAACTAATAATTCCTTTGGGCTCTATCCTTCACAGAATCTCAGAACTCATTCCACGAGAGGGTTTTCATCCTCCACAGCTCTGCAAAGAGGGATGACATTGGAGGACATCTGCGCTGCAGCTTTCTGGTCATCCTCTAGTTCATTTCTATCTGAGAGACAGTTCCGCTTTCTCCATGACTCATTCTGTTATCTGTGGTCTGAGAGAATGATGGTTTTATTTTTAACTTAAACTTATGTATTCAGTCATTATTCCTATTAAAATTCTCACTTTTCTCAGGTCAAATGTTTATGTGCGATTAAAATGCAATTAATTTCGATTAATTAATTAAAAAGCCTGTAATTAATTAGATTACAATTTTTTATCGAGTCCTGGCCCTAAATTACATGTTATACATGTTCTATTTCTCTCTGAAACTTGGTTAGATGAAAATACAGAACAAACTGTATTAATAGAGACTTGCCCAACTGATTATCACTTCATTAGTGAGACCAGGAAAATCAAAAGGGGTGGTGAACTTGCTACAATCCTTCACGATTCACTAAACCTCAAAAAGATATCGTTAGGCGAATTCAGCACCTTTGAATATTTAGCTACGGAAACAAACGAACCAAACAAAGTCCTATTTGTAAACATATGCATCATCATCATCATCATTTATTTATAAAGCACATTTAAAAACTGCGGTAACGCAGACCAAAGTGCTGTACACAAATGAAAAACAACAGATACAGGGATAAAACTAAACATACAATAAAACAAGTATACAGAGCAATAGATTAAAATCAACTACGGATTAGACTGCCGCAGCGGAGCAAAAAGCCTGAGAGTAGAAGTAAGTTTTTAAACGGATTTTAAAAATACTAAGAGATGGGGCGAGTCTGACCGTCAGTGGGAGCTGGTTCCATAAACTGGGGGCACAAACCGAAAACGCCCACTCACCATGCGCCTTATACCGGGCAGGTCGAACCTGCAGTAGGTGCTGCTCAGTAGACCTCAGG
Organism: Apricaphanius iberus; assembly: GCA_028564705.1. NCBI lineage: Eukaryota > Metazoa > Chordata > Actinopteri > Cyprinodontiformes > Aphaniidae > Apricaphanius > Apricaphanius iberus. The sequence continues at coordinate 552,987 of JAPXFQ010002030.1, forward strand.
CAAAGCCTCGGGACATAAGGACAGAGTATCTGCGCCAAGTAGGGAGGTCCTAACACATGCAGAGATTTAAAAGCAAATAAGAGGATCTTAAATTTAATCCGATAGCCGATTGGCAGCCAGTACAAATTGGCCATCACAGGGGTGATATGTTCCTTCAAAGCAGTCCAAGTTAAAAATCCTGCCACAGCATTTTGCACTAACTGGAGATGAACTATTGCGGATGAAGAAACACCGTATAACAAAGAGTTAGCGTAGTCAAGGCGTGATGTCACAAACGCATGCATGTATGACTGCAGATCTTTTCTCCTCAGAATGGATTTTAGCCTGGCCAGCCTACGGAGGTGGAAAAAACAGGATCTAACAACCTGATTAATCTGGATATCAAATCTGAGGTCAGGGTCAAAAATGACCCCCAGATTTTTGATGTTCGGTTTCAGTAAATCCGACAAGCAGGAGGGCAAGGAGTACTGCAGGAGTACAAGGGGAAAACAATTTTGCTTGCAATTTTGACTCGTTTAAGTGGAGAAACCTAGATGAGAACCAAGACTTGATCTCTGTCATAGAGTTAATAAGGGGTTGCACTGGGTCAGTTGATTTTACGGCCACATATAGCTGACAGTAATGAGCATATTGGTGATAATTCACCTGAAATTTCTTTAAAATGCCTTCCAATGGTAAAATATACAAGTTCAAGAGAAGTGGACCCAAAATTGAACCCTGTGGAACTCCACAAATAAGAGGCAACACAACAAAGGTACAATTACCAAATGCAACCTTAAAGCTTCTGGCCTGAAAGTACCAGCGAAACCAGTCAAGAGCCGTTCCTCGGATACCAACTAAAGACTTCAGGCATTGCAACAGATCACCAAAAGCTAACACAAACTTTTTTAATGACTTTAATGACCTTTGGTCTGCAATGTTTCTAGACTATGACCAGATAGAAATTGTGGGATATTTCAACATTCATACTGACAAACCCCAAGATAGCGGAACGAAAGCACTAAATGACGCCCTTCATAACTTTGACCTAACCCAACACATTAATGAGCCAACGCACAACCGACAAACTCTGGACCTACTTATTAGCAAAGACTATTAGACTTTTCTGAGATTATTCATAGAAACAACAATAATGTATCACCTGAGGAACATTTCCAGGATTAAAGGACTGATGACACAAGGAGACATAGAAAAACTCATCCATGCATTTATCTCTAGCCGTCCTTGATTATTGTAACAGTATCTTCACAGGTCTACTTAAAAAAAATCAGACAGCTGCAGCTGATCCAGAACGCTGCTGCTCCTGTTCTCACTAAAACCAACAAGATAGAACACATCACCCCAGTTCTAAAGTCCTTACACTGGCTCCCTGTAGCTCAGAGAATATACTTCAAAGTGCTTTTAGTAGTCTATAAATCCTTGAATGTATTAGCACCAGACTACATTAATAATCTGCTATCACAATATAAACCAGGTCCTCCAGCTCTAGTTTACTGGTTGTCCCTAGAACCAGAACCAAAAATGGGGAAATTATCTTTCAGTTTCTATGCTCCTCATATGTGGAACAAACTACCGGGAGAATGCAAAGCTGTAGAGACTTTTTTAAGTCTAAAATTAAAACGTACCTATTTAGACTTGCCTATGAGTAACTGTTTTTACATGCTTTTTTTTACAAAAATTATAGTCTTGATTACTGTAAATGCTTGCTTGTATTTTTTTTTCGAAAAGGGAAGAACTGTGAGGTTTTTCAGCAAGATCAGTTAGCAAAAAGAAAAACTGTGAGCTTTTCAGCGAGATCACTTAGTGAACTAAAACTGTGAGCTTTTTCGGCAAGATCATTTAGTGAATAAAGTAAAGCTTTTTTTTTTACCTGCTTGTCCTTAAATTTTTATATAATTATTTTCTTGATTATTGTCTTATTGTACTTGCTTTCTTGTAATTTAATCATCAAATTGATTTGTGCTGTGTTTCAATTTTAATCATGTAAAGCACCTTGAATTGCCTTGTGTTGAAAGTGTGCTATACAAATAAAATTGCCTTGCCTAGACGTTTGATACCATTGATCATGATATATTACTGGAACGTCTAGAGAGCTGGGTTAGACTCTCTGGTACGGCACTCAACTGATTCAAATCCTTCCTAAGGAACAGGAACTTCTTTGTGCCAATTAGCCAGTTCTCATCACAAAACACAGAAATCACATGCGGGGTCCCCCATGGCTCCATCCTAGGGCCCCTCCTATTTAGCATCTACATGCTCCTACTAAGCCAAATTATAACCACAATGTTAACTACCAAAACTATGCCGACGACATTCAGCTCTATATCTCAATGACACCAGGTGATGTTGAACCCATCCAAATCCTTAATAAATGCATGGAGCAAATTAACAATTGGATGTCCCATAATGTCCTCCTCCTGAAAAAAGACAAAACACAAGTACTTATCTTTGGACCCCAAAAAAGATCGACTACATATCAGTTATCAGCTTAAACAGGTCCAACTAGAAACTACCAACCAGGCCAGAAATCTAGGTGTAATAATGGACTCAGACCTGAACCTTCAATGTCATATAAAGACAATAACAAGGTCAGCTTTTCTATCTAACATTTCTACAATTAAGACTGCTGACACCAGGAGACCTAGAAAAACTCATCGATGCATTTATCTCCAGTCGCATTGATTACTGTAACACTATCTTCACAGATCTGCCTAAAAAAACTCAATCAGACAGCTGATCCAAAACACTGCTGCTCGTGTTCTCACTAAAACCAGGAAAGTAGAACACATCACCCCAGTTCTAAAGTCCTAACACTGCCTCCTTGTAGCTCAGAGAATAGACTTTAAAGTGCTTTTAATAATCTATAAATCACTGAATGGGTTAGCACCAGAGTATATTAACGATCTGTGATTACGATACAAACCTTCCAGATCACTTAGATCCTCCAGCTCTGATCTACTAGAACTAGAACCAAACATGGAGAAGCAGCTTTCAGTTTCAATGCTCCCCATATCTGGAACAACGTGCCAGATGAATGTAAAACTGCAGAGATACTGAACTCATTTAAATAAATAAAAAATATCTATTTAGACTTGCTTATGAGTAACTTATGCCATTATTGCTCTTCATCAATTGCTATTATCCTTGTTAAAATACTAAATGGCATTGATTTATTGTCTATGCTTTCTTGTATTTTAATATTTCCAGTTGATTATAAATATTTGTTCAAGCTTTCTTTTACTGATTATATGTTATAATTTTAACTTTTTTGTAATCATGTAAAGTACCTTGAATTGCCTTCTATTGAAAGTGTGCTATACAAATAAAATTCTTTTGCCTTGTCTTAAATGTGATGTTGATGCGTGTTGTTGAATGTACGTATATATATTAAAAAGAATTGGTCCAATAACAGAACCTTGTGATACTCCACAAGTAAGACTTGAGTGTGAAAATCTATCATTTCCCTGAACAAACTGGAATCTGTCAGACAAATATGATTTACACCAACCCAGCACTGTTTCTTTAAGTATTTGAACCCCTACCAACCAGGTCTGGCTCCCACTGAGTGGTCAGACACTCCTACTCAATTAGTCACCCTCATTAAAGGCACATGTCTTAACTAGTCAGATGTATAAAAGATAACTGACAACAGAATCAATCAATCAAGCAGACTCTAAACTCTCCAACATGGGAAAAACCAAAGAGCTGTCCATGGATCTCAGAGACCAAATTGTAGAGCAGTACAAGGCTGGAATGGGCTACAAACAACAATTTGCGGTGTTAAGGGACAAATCAAATTGCCATAGCTCTTTTTCATTAAATAAAGGAGCGATTAATAGATTGTTTTATCTTTTAGCCATTTAAAGCAGACTGTTTCTCAATCATGTTGGACAACTGTTATATTCCTATCGTTCTTTATTATTTCCAAAAAGCTGCTGATACAGCTTTGGGTGACATAAATGTGAGGAGGGAGATATGTGTGGTCTCATATGAAAAATAAGAACAAATGCAAGGTAATGTAAAAATATCAAAACATATGAATAAACTTAATATTTTGATATGAGCAGCTGTGTTAAATATTAAATAAATCAAATGTAATATAGACTTAACAATAAAATGTCACAATTCCCCTTTTTCCAAAATGTAAACACCCAGCAAACAAACTCTCAATCTAAACAATAGGACTACATGCTCTTATTGTGAAGTTGCGCGTCTACACAGCTACTTCCACTATGTGCTGTTAGTTACTGCTAGCTATGAGCAGTAATTTAAGTCCGAAAACATAACTTAAACTGAATAATGTGCATTTTTAACGCAGCGGTACTTTACTATGAAATGTACTCAAGCTATACAGTGACAAACATGCATAATTCCACATTAATACAACACTTTTTACTTTCGTTTTACTGCTTACTGGTATTTGTATTTAGCTGATAATCAGGTCCGAGCTATTTTATCTCAAGCTTCTCCTGCTATATATTTCTCTCAAGCGGTATTGTTTTGAGTCATATAACAAAATGATTATTTTCTATTTCTGCATTTTGTCACTCTCTTTTCGTTTGTCTCTAACTCCTGTGGTTTGTCGCTACCCGTGTGCCTGGTGTAGGCAGAGACACGTATATCTATGGCTGTACATCTCCGAGCACGCATCAGAGCGTATTATGAAATCACGTTGGGGCAAGCACTCCCGTGCCCATTGAAATGCATTGTAAGGTCCAAACTTTGAAAAAAACAATCTCACAATGTAACTCTATGAGAGTGCCTGGGGCGATTTTTAATCTGACTCAGATCGCGCCAACGGGGCGGGGTTTTAGGTTGGAAAGTGATATTCAGGCTGTTGATTGGACAATTATATACAAACTTGGACCGGCAATATTAGACTATTTTTCTCCTCTCTTTTTTTTCCTGTGTGACTCAAGGAGGGCGATGGACCAGCTGCCCCTGCCTTATGGGGTGACAAGGATTCTGAGAAAGGTGAGAAATTGTCCTAGAACTACTTGGGAGGTTTTGACCGCAATGTAGCTGGGACCACAGTCACCAAGAAAACCACTAGAAACACACTACACCGCAATGGATTAAAATCCTGTAGAGCTCGCAAGGTCCCCCTGCTCAAGAAGCCACATGTGCAGGCCCGTCTGAACTTTGCCAATGAATACCTGAATGATTCAGAGAGCGACTGGGAGAAAGTGCTGTGGTCAGATAAGACCAAATTTTAGCTCTTTGGCATTAACTCAGCCTGCTGTGTTCGTAAGAAGAAAATAGCTGCCTTTGACCCCCAAACAACGTCCCCATCTTCAAGCATGGGGGTGGAAACATTTTGCTTTGGGTGGGGTGGGGGTGGGGGTGGGGGGGGTGGGGGTTCTGCTAAGGATACAGGACAACTTCATCGTATCAACGGGAAAATGGATGGAGCCATGTATCATAAAATCCTGAGTGACAACCTCCATCCTTCTGCCAGGAAACTGAAAATCGGCTGTGGATGGGCGTTCCAGCATGACAATGACCCACAAAATACAGTAAAGGCAACAAAGGAGTGGCTCAAGAAGAATTACATTAAGATCATGGAGTGGTCTAGTCAGTCTTCAGACCTTAATCAAAGAGAAAACCTATGGAGGAGGCTGAAGTGCAAAGTTGCACAGAGACGGTCTCGAAACCTTAGTGGTTTAGAGATGATCTGCAAGGAGTGGACAAAAAAAAATCCTCCTAAAATGTGTGCAAACTTGGTCCTAAATTACAAGAAATGTTTGACCTCTGTACTTCCAATCAAGGGTTTTGCCACCAAATATTAAGCCTTTTTTTGTTAGAGGGTTCAAATGCTTATTTCACTCAATAAAATACAAATAGTTTCTATCGTTTATTTAAAGTGATTTTTAAAATTTTCTGTTTGATGTGCTATCTATCACTGTTAAAATAAACATTAAAATGATACTGTTCTGAGAAATGTCATTCCTTTGTCATTGGACAAACTTACAAAATCAGCGAGGGGTTAAATAATTATTTTCCCCACTGTATTTACTGCGAAGTTTGTGGGTCGAAACATCCTGCTTTGGATCTGCTTTTCTGCACAAGGGACATGTCTACTGATCCATTCTAAGGAATGATGAATCCCCCAAAATCTCCATTTATCAATGAGAAGATTAAAAATGTAACTTTGCTAGGTCTTCTAACATGACAAATATCTCAAAAATACTGTCCAGGCACTGAAGAAGTGGCTTCATAAAACACATTTCAATGTGCTAGTGTAGCACCTGGTAAAGTGTACAGATAAAATATGTCTGGAACATTGTATAAACCTCTAAAATATTTAAGTTAGACTGCTACCTGTTAGTTTCTTGGTAGGCTGTTGCACGTTTCCATCAGTCGAGGGCAGTCTTGGTTCAGAAAGAAAATAAATGTTCAACCGGGAGAAAAGAGTAGAAAAAAGAAGTTAACGTGTTTGATCCTGTATGATGAAGCCACAGTTTTGAGGTACCCAATTAAACTCGGTTTTTCTACACCAGGTTGTCCCAGAGTGGTGTAACACTAGAGTGGCCTAGCTAGTTTTCAGATTGCATCCAATAGAGAATCTGTGAAAGAAGTTGAAAGTTCATATTGCCCAGCGACAGCCCCATAACGTCGAATCTAGACAAGAAACGCATGGAAGAATGGGCCAAGAATACCAGCTAGTGTGTTTAAACCTTGAGAAGACCTACACATGTTTGACCCCTTTGTTGTCAACCAAGATTCCAGTACAAAATATTAAAGTGACGTTTTGTTATTTATCAATGTCTTGTTTTTTGCACAATTTTACATATGAACTCTTTAATAATCCTACAATTGGATTTCTGGTATTTTTGTTTTACATCCACTCACAGTCACTCACAGTTGAAGTGTTCCTATGATGAACAATGAAGATCTCTTACATGTTTTTAAGTGAAACAACTTGCAGAAAAAATGTCTGCCCCACTGTTTATAGATAAACTAAATTGAATCATTCCACAAGATTAGCGCAAATAACTCAAGGTAATTGAGCTTCTTTCATGGTCTACTACTCTCTCCAGTTGTCTCTCTAGATTCCCTGCAGAAGTCTGGGAATTTTAATTGCCTTAGAAAAACGTTTTCAGTTACTGTTTCTAGGGCATTATTTGTATACTGGTTTAACCATTCCTGCTGAAAAATCAAATCAAGTTCTGTCAATGATAATGGAACATTTCCTTGGGTTTCCCCACTGAATAAATGTAGTTGTGTTTTATTTGGGTTTGAATACGCAGTTATATCAAAAGCTGAATTTATTTTAAACCTTCAACCTTTGTTTATCTTTACCATCCGTGTCAATATATGTGGAAGGAGCGTAGTGTTGAGTTCAAATAGCTACAAAATTAACAGATGTGGAGAAGGGAGCTCACCTCCTTCAGTCTCCCAGATGTGAAGGAAGGAGAAAGGACACTACGAATCCTTTTCCATTGCTCATCTTCAGCATTGAACAGAGCATCATACAGCTGCCCATTTAGATGGAAATTCTGTAAGTGTGATAAAAAAGCAGCAAATGAGCAGCAGCAAACGATAAAATTAAACAAAATTCGTTGCGACTTCATAAAAGTTATAGAACAGTGACTGCATACTCTGCGGTTGGTGAAGAAAGAGTAGCATTCTTTAATCATAATGGCCTTAATGATTTCAGGATCTGCAATACACAGCACAGGCTGGCGCCCATCGTAAATGCTGAGATGAGAATGAAAAAAATCAACTTCAGCTGTAAATTAGTGGTCACTTACTTCTGTTCTTAGATAAAGATTGCAATTATACTGTCAGTTACAACATGAAAACTCACCCCCATATTTTCCCGTATTTTCTATAGCATTCTTGATCGAAGTTGAAGAACCCCTGGTTAAAAAATGATGTCATATTAGAATTTTAAAATAATTTAGAACGAATATTTATACAACTTTTGCCATACTAAATTAATAAATTAGTAGGTAATTTTAAAGAATGATGTTCATGGGAACTAAATTACTTTACGCTGTGTAAAATGTAATTTTCCATATCATTTTATTGTTTAAAGTTAAATAGAACTGCAAATTAGATTAGGACATGCAGCTGAAAATGTATTAAACTTTTAAATTTCAACAAATAAATATGTTTAACTGTGATTTAAATCTGTAATTAAAATGGAGCAACAATCTCCTTTTTTTGTACTCCAGGTGGAGTTCAAAAAGTGATGTATACATACCCTTCGATAATGCAGCATTGTACCAAAAAACGGGATGGGTTTTGGACCGGAGATACCTATTGTCTTAAAAGTCCCATATGGCCATTGAGCATACCTTTGGAAAATATTTGTGGATTAAAAACTAAAGTGACAAAATTTTGTGTGAAACACATCAAAACACATTAATGGACACTCACACAAGAAAAAGTGTAACAAAAACAACCAGCAAAATCCATGTTTCAGCTGAGAAGTAGAAGTAACCCATTTGTCCTCTTGGTGTAAATATCTGTCATTGTGAAACAAGATGTACCAACCTGCCCCTTTTATCTCTTGCTCTACAGACATGTTATGCAACGTGAAGTGTGTGAGAGTTAAATCTATGGCTGCCAGTCAGTGTCCAGTGAATATTTCAAATGTGTTAAACAAAACTGCATGTTGCTCATGAAAGCTTAAAAATTATGTGTAAGAAAAAACTACAATTGAAATCAAAACAAAATTAGAACACCACTGTTCCTCGTTACTAAGAATACAATATTATTTTTTTCTGGTTTTGTTAGAAAGTCAATTAAAAATACAAGCAATTGATTGTTGCTTTTTGAGACAGTTTTATTAGGCTGACAGCAAGTAGGCTACCTCAGTACAAGTACATTAGTCCCATAAGCATAAAATAACTTTTAACACAGTTGCATTATCACCGCAAAACGTGTTATCACAGGTAAATGTGTCCAAACACATATGTGCCAACTCTGAGCTAAGGTAAAGCGTGGGAGAAAAAAAATTGTTGCCACATCTTCACTCCGTTAGTTAAATGTTTTATAGACATTTTTTGACAATCTAATCAGTGAGGCAGCTTGCTACTAATAAAATGAGGTATGGATATCTCTTTGATAGCTTTTATCTTTTTGCTCATTTCTCTTGATCTCATCCTTCTTTTGTTCTTTCCTTTCCTCCCCTTCTCTTCTTTGTCTTGCCGATGGTGTTCTACAGTGTTGATGTATTAAATTCAACAAACAAGATCACAGTAGGACCAAACTTATGGTGTGTCATCACATACATCCATTTAGCACATTTATCCGAGGACCATGAAACTCAGCATACTAAGGAAGTCCAGCCCTAACTGTAGTGTCTCTGGCATCTGCCTGTGTGTGTGTATTTTTATATCAGGATTAGACTTGCCATAACAAAGCAGAGAGGAATCCATGTAGGTAAAAGGTCAACTTAATCGTCAGCATTATGCCATTTACCTGACTGCCTTTAATGTTAATTACTAATAACATAATTAATCTTGAAATAATTTTACCACTACAGTCCTCCCATTTTTACATAAATAAAAACATTTTTTTTTAAGATGTTAATACATTTCCTAATGGGTGTGGGAGATAGCCAACAACAAAACTATTTAAAAAAAAACAATGATCACACAATCATCAATTCATATTCAGACATCACTCATGCTTGCCATAGAAATTAGCTCATAGTAATCAGGAAATTGGCCATTTAGATGACTCTGAGACTTAACTTGTCAGAAACAAACAAAAAAAAAACATTTGGGGTCTTTTACTTTGTTTAAGCCACTTGTGGTGTTCCTTCATCGGTCACCACTCTGTTAATTTTGATGGGAAAAAGATGTTCTGATGACCTCCCTGCCCCTCGGGACGGCCAGAAACTCTAAGAGAAATCCAAATGAGAAATATTATCTAGTCTCTTTACCACGTCTCGATGAGATATTAAATGTCAACCCTGTGTTGAACTGTGTACTCTTCACTGAGTTGTTGGTTCTAGGCCGTAGTCGAAACACCCAGATTGCATATTCATCTAGGGGAAAAGTACTAAATGGATCTTGCTGAGAGTTTAACAGGCGCAATGCGCCCTGTGCTGTGGTGATAGATCAGCCAGAGCCTGTTTTTGCAATGCTGTGCAGTTTGTCCAGGTTTTAACCAGCGCAAACCATTGATAAATCAGCACAATAGTGTTTGCCTCACAGACTAAAACTGGGAGTTTGCTCCACAGGATAGGAGCTAATAACTCCCATTCTACTTTTAGAAATCCTAGGAACTATCAGTAAACCTATAGTCTGAGAGTGTGTTGGGAAAATTGTGTCCTCAATGATTCATGTATGAGTGGTTTTGTTCTTTTGAATGTATCTTGCCTTATCTTTTGTTATTATACTGATTCTTGTGAGTAACTAAACAATAAAGTTGAATATATCTTGCCTTTTTATCTTTTGTTGTACTGTTTCTTGTGAATGAAAGAGGGACCACAACAAAGTTGATTACATCTTGATTATATGAATAGTGTGTTTAAACAGGAAAAGCTTTAACTGGCAATTGAAAACCAACGTTGTAATGACACACCCCTGTGATGTTTACTCCTATGATATACAATAAAAGAAGTACGGGAAGACAGATCGTTAGAGAATGCCTTAGTTGGTGTTCTGTTCTTCCTAGACATGCATTAGAAATAAGTCTCGTCTTGACTGTTCTTTCCTCAGAGTTTTTATTCTTTAATGTTACAGAAATATTACCAACAAAGTGAAGAGCTCTGTTTGGAACATATGGAGCAATCAGATCTCTGATATATGATTAAACTCTATTCTGGACTTATCAGGGAGCCAATGAAGAGAAGCTAAAACAGGAGAAATGTGATCTCGCTTTTTAATATTCATCAAGACTCCTGCTGCTGAATTCAAAAGGGGAGTTGACAGGGGCGATTCTAGACCTAGAGCTTTGCTGGGGCACAGGCCCCCAAATCATAAATACATACATAAAAAAAGTGTTTGCAGTATGAAATAAATGACTAGCCTACGGGTACAAGCTTGAAAATCATTATTGTCACTGTCATACTGTATGCTATATTAAACCACTGTTAAAGAAACAAGGATAGATTAATGGGTACAGTATAATGATATTTATTTGCACGTGCACATCTAAAATGGTGGAACCTAATATATGCTTAAACTGCTTTAATGCAGCCGAACCTTCTGATGTACTAAAATTATTAGCTTCATCTAAACCTTCAACTTGCGTTTTAGACCCAATCCCAACTAAACTCTTAAAAGAAGTTTTCCCTCTGATCGCTGCTCCAATTTTAGATATAATGAATCTATCCTTAGTCAATGGATATGTACCACAGGAGTTTAAGATTGCTGTAATTAAACCTCTACTTAAGAAACCCTCTCTTGATCAAAACGACTTAATTAACTATAGACCGATATCTAATCTTCCCTTCTTATCTAAAATTCTTGAGAAAATAGTTGCACACCAGATATGTGAGCATTTAAACAATAATGAGCTGTTTGAGAAGTTTCAGTCAGGCTTTAGAGCTCATCATAGCACTGAAACAGCTCTGGTGAAGGTTACTAATGATATTCTCATAGCCTCAGACAATGGACTGGTGACCATTCTGGTCCTGTTAGATCTCAGTGCTGCCTTTGACACTGTTGATCACAATATTCTCATAGAAAGGCTTCAAAGTGTCGGTATAATAGGAACAGCACTAGGTTGGTTTAACTTATTTGTCTAACAGATTTCAGTTTGTTCAGGTAAACAATAGATCTTCCTCAACCTCAATAGTTACTTGCGGAGTACCACAGGGTTCAGTGCTTGGGCCGATTCTCTTTACTATATATATGCTTCCTATTGGTAAAATAATTAGGCAGCATGGGATAAAATTCCATAGTTACGCAGATGATACACAGCTATATCTATCCATAAATCCTGATGAATCCAATCAGTTAGGTAGACTACAGGCATGTCTGGAAGACATAAAAACTTGGATGACTCTAAACTTCTTGCTTCTAAATTCTGATAAAACAGAAGTTGTCGTCTTTGGACCAGAAGCTCTGAAAAAGAAACTACTTAGTCAGCCCCTTCACCTGGACGGCATTAAATTAGCCTCCAGTAATAAAGCAAAAAACCTCGGTGTCATTTTTGACCAAGATATGTCATTTAGATCTCACATTAAAGAAGTCTGTAGGATTTCCTTTTTTCACCTTAGGAATATTACAAAAATTAGAACCATCCTGTCCAGGAGTGATGCTGAAAAACTAGTCCATGCCTTTGTTACTTCAAGGCTGGATTACTGTAACTGTCTATTATCAGGTAGTCCACAGAATACAATTAAAAGTCTTCAGTTAGTTCAAAATGCTGCTGCTAGGATTCTGATGAATATTAAAAGAAGAGATCACATTTCCCCTGTTTTAGCTTCTCTTCACTGGCTCCCAGTAAAATCTAGAATAGAATTCAAGATCCTCCTTCTGACATATAAAGCCCTTAATAATCTAGCTCCATCATACATAAGAGACCTGATTGTTCCATATGTTCCCAACAGAGACCTTCGCTCTCAGACTGCAGGTTTACTGGTAGTTCCTAGGATTTCTAAAAGTAGAATGGGTGGCAGATCTTTCAGCTATCAGGCTCCCCTCCTATGGAACCGGCTCCCAGGGTTGGTTCGTGAAGCAGACAATTTGTCTATCTTTAAAACTAGGCTAAAAACTTTCCTCTTTGACAAAGCTTACAGTTAGAGATATGTTTATAGGTAGTTAGAGTCAGGTCAGACAGGTAGATAGGAAGAGACAGGTTAATGTTAGTAGTCAGGCAGAGTGTCAAAACTTAGGAAGAGATAGGAAGAGGTAGAGTAGCTAGGTAGAGATAGATTAATGTAAGCCAGGTAAAGATCCGGAGCCGGTCGCGGCTTACCGCCGCGGAAGAAATGCGCCCCACGGGGGCCAGCCAGCGCCGGAGAGAGGTCCCTCAAGGGGATCCTCCCGCACAGTGCGGCCGCCCATTACCTGCCGGGTTGAATCCCCCGGGCAGACTGTGCGGACCCCACCCGTTTATCTCTTAAACGTTTCTCGCCCTCTTCAACTCTGTCCTCTCAGTTCTGTCTATTTTTCCTTAAGATAGTTCTGTCTATTTTTCCTTAAGATAGTTGTCGACTATCGGTCTCGTGCCGGTATTTAGCCTTACATGGAGTTTACCACCCACTTTGGGCTGCATTCTCAAACAACCCGACTCCGAGAAGACCCCGGCATGACGGGGGCCGTTACCGGCCCTACACCGTCCACGGGCTGAGCCTCGATCAGGAGGACTCAGACAGAGTGTTGGTAGCCAGGTCTCCTAGTAGCTAGGAGACAGGTTAATGTTAGTAGCTATGCTGCTTTAGGCTAGGCTGTTGGAGGACATTATTAGGGTCTGTTCCTACTTTCTCTCCTACTTCTCCCCAACTGCATGATGTGCTGTCAATTCAAGCACTAACCTGTTTTCTATTATAGTAGGTGCTCCGGATTAGCCCTGCTTGACGACCCTGACTAAGATGGCATTGCAGTGACGGAAAATTCTCCACGTCCTGCAACAAACTTCTGCATCAGTTCTATTGCTCTTTCTGTGTCTCTGTTATGTATTCTCCAAGCCACAGACGGTCGCGGCAGATAACCGCTTGTGCTGAGCCTGGTTCTGCCGGAGGTTTCTTCCTGTTAAAAGGGAGTTTTTCCTTCCCACTGTCGCTGCATGCTTGCTCAGTATGAGGGATTGCTGAGAATTCCACGACGCAATCTTCTGTGGTTCTGTAATTTCTACACTAAACATTGTATTGTAATAACTCTTTTTGTAAAGTGCCTTGAGATGACATCTGTTGTGAAATAGCGCTATATAAATAAACTGAATTGAAATTGAAATTTAAATATTTACAAAGAACATCCTCTTACTGCCACCATTTAAGATTAGAGTCAGATTCTTTACTACCCAAACCTCAGTCCAAGTTTAAAACAAGTAGTTCAGGAAAGCAAAGTAACTAACAAACAAAAACAAAAAGTATATTTCTATCTTATGCTACATTATAGGCAAATTATATTCTATAGGCTACTCTGACTCCGTGTAGATTATTATAGGCTAAATTGCGGGTGAAGTATCACCTATAGGCTACTATGACCTTGTGTAGATTATTATAGGCTACATTTGCAAATGCATCAAACTTATTTAGGTTTGCCATTAAACCATTGATCAAATCATAGCAATGGGTATAACCAGCATAAATGTTTATGTTACTGTTAATGTAAACAACTATCATACCTCCCTTGTCCTCCTCATCACTCCTCTCTGTTCCTCTCCCTCTGCTTCTGTTCAGGAAGAATTATGAGATGTCCATCTCTGAATAGTTTATCAGAAGGCCATGATTGGTTTTACAGTAGAAAAGCTTCTCAAAAAGTATAAGCTACTTTTACACGACTCTCTCTACAGTATACGTTACTCTGTGCTCAAAGTGATGTGACGAGCTCCAGTAGGGTTTCCACCGTGTAATGTGTGGATAAAATGAAACTTTCCCAAGAATCATATGAATAATTTTCATCGGTTGTTGCATTCGATTGTGACCAGCCCTTATAAAGGCCTCTTAGTGCTCAGGTAAGATTGAGGTCAATGAAGAACCAAGATAACACATGGTGAAATGATGAACTGAGACCAAATTATGGTTCCCTCAGGATTACAGTTTTATTAACATAAGTACACTAAAAACCAACAATGAAGTAAGTTGGGGGCTTCACTGTGGCCCCGGTCCAAAAGAAAATATTAAGACACAAAATCACTGAAACCGTGCAACCAAAGCAACATGCGTTAAACAAATAAACAACAAGCCAAACTACAGGACCGCGACCACCAGTCAGCCTCCAACGGAAACACAATGGATTAAAACAAATGCTGCAGGGAACCTCCTGAGGGAACAGGAAAATAATTAGAACAAAACCAATCTACACATACTAAACAAAACAAAACAGCAGTGTGATAAGTCTGGCGTCTCCAACAGTGCTACCTAGGACCCATACAAGATGGTACTTTTTATGCTTGGCTGGAATCCGAACAAAGATACCACCCCACACATGCACACCAGGCCAACAGAGTTAGACAAAGGGAGAACAGCTGTTTGGTTGCGCTTTTATGACATCATCTAAATTGGCCAGAGGGAGTGGGAAGGGCTGTTCCAGCTATGGTATCCCTAAAGGGACATCCACCTGCCGGTTACATTCTTCCCCCTAGTTATTGAATTGGCGTCCCGACAATTCACTAAAACCAAGGTCTGAAAAAGACAGAAGTCTGACTACTTACACCAAGCATTTGAGAATTTGTAGCCCCATTTACTTTACTCCGTACTGTAACTGGCAGATTGTGGGGATTTGTGTGTTTCCCAGCTGTCTGTCGGGGGCTAGAATTCAGGGCTAGAATCTATGGAAGACTCATGCGGCTGTGAAGTGGGTACTGGGGAATTGAGAAGGGATGTCCTTGTTAGCCCACCAGTAATGTCAGATGGGCAGTCTCTCACTCTCGGCACGCCTCCAACAACCACCGATGAACCACTTCCCTCCTGGTCAGGGCTGGACGATCTATGAATGGGCCCAGCTACAGAGTTAATATCATCCAAGGTCAATGCTGGCCTCATCATTGCACGATGGACATGATGCACTTTAGTCAGCCTGTGTATTGGAGCCACCCCATACACTTGTCCTCCACGTTGGGGGGGGGGGGACGACCACCTGGAACCTCTCACGTCCTGGATCTTATTACGTCCTTTATGGGAATGGTCCCGCAAAAAGACCTGTTGCCCGATGGGCATCACTTCTTCCTCTTCCCGCTTATCGGCTCTCTCCTTTCGCAGGGCAGCAGCTTGTTTTATCCTGCCCTGAGCATTGTCCACTGCCACTTTTAGTCGACGCTGATGCTCTTGGATCCAGTTACAAACATCCCCCCTTGTGGGTTCCTTGATACGGCCTAGAAGAAAATCAACTGGTAACTGGGGCTCACGTGCAAACATCAAGAAAAATGGAGACTGGCCTGTAGTCTGGTGTGGAGTGGTATTGCGGAGTAGGTCATGGAGAGTTCTATTAAACCGTTCACACTGACCATTACCTTGTGGATGATATGGGGTTGTCCTGGATTTCTGGACACCGTACATCTCGCACAACTGTTGGATAACTGCACCTTCAAAGCTGCGACCTTGGTCCGCGTGGAGCCTAGCTGGTACCCCATATTTATAGAACCACTCCTTGGTAATGATGTCAGCAACCGTGGAAGCCCGTTGGTCTCTGGTGGGAAAGGCCAAGGAAAACTTGGAAAAGACATCGGTTAATACCAATACTTGTTCTCTTCCATCCCTAGCAGGTTCAAGGAAGGAAAAATCAATAGCCAGGATCTCATTTGGCCTAGAAGCCAAATCTCTCACATGTCTGGCACCATTCTTTAATCGCGACATTCATCCCCGGCCAATAACATCTCTGACGGATAAGTTCAGTTGTGCGCTCAATACCTTGATGGCCATGGTAGGTATGGAGCTGCCGGAACACCTCCTCCCTCAGACACTCGGAAGCACCAGCTGATACACCAATTCTCCTCCATCAGGCAGGCTGTAGGTGCGGTACAGGAGTCCCTGTCTCATGGTAAGACGATCCCACTGTTTCAGTAGCCCCAAGACTGCAGGTTAGAGCTGTTGCCGTTCCACCGGGCCTGGTGTCCGCTGTTCTTGGAGGAAGCGAAGAATAATGCCAATAGCCGCATCTGCTCCTTGCAGCATGACCATGTCATCAATGGATCTTTCTGGAATTGCAGAGACGGCATTTTGAAATGGCAGGCTATGGCTCTGTATAGTTTTGCTCACCACTTCTAGTATAGAGGTTCCTGGACGATCTGGTACCACTCCCTCAACATGAGGGGGATGTTGCCTAGACAGAGCATCTGCATTCCGGTTGGTACGTCCTGGCCTATACTTAATGGTGTAGTCGAAAACAGCCAATTCCGCCACCCAGCGCTGCTCTGTGGCCCCCAGTTTGGCTGTGTATTCAGGTGGCTGAGTGGGTTATTATCAGTCCACACCACCGCCTTATGACCAAGCAGATACTCTCAAAACTTTTGCGCCATGGCCCATTTGACAGCCAGGAAAAAGTTTTATAGAGCTATAATTCCTCTCTGCTGGATGAAGACTCCGACTGGCATAATGATGGGTCTCACTTTCCCACCCTGATCCTGTGAAAGAACAGCTCCCAAGCCGACATGACTTGCATCGACCTCTAGGATGAAAGGGAGGTTGAAGTTAGCATAGGCAAGCACTGGTGATGACACCAACCTGTCTTTGAGCTCCTTGAAGCTATGTTCACACTGCGGGGTCCAGGCCTCCTTCAGATAAACGCTCCGTCGACTCTTCTTATCAGCCAAATCTGGAACCAGCCGGTGAAGTGGGGCAGCCAACTTGGAAAACCCCTCCACGAAACGTCTATAATAGCTGGCGAACCCAAGAAACGACCTGAGCTCTGACACCGTACTTGGAACCGCCCAGTCCTCCACAGCTGCAATCTTCCCAGGGTCTGTGAACACACCATCAGCCGACACAACATGGCCTAGGTACTGAACTTGCATTTCTCCAGCTTGGCTTTCAGACCTTGTTCTTTGAAGCGACCCAAGACCAGATCCAGGCGGCTAAGATGTTCATCCACTGTGGACGAGAAAACAATAACATCGTCCAGATAGAGCAGTAAAGAGCGGAAATGCTGGTCACCAAACATCCGTTCCATCAACCGCTGGAACGTGCTGGGGGCATTACATAACCCAAAACGCATCTGGTGAAACTCAAAGAGTCCAAACAGGGTACAGAATGCAGTTTTCATTTTATCATGCTCGGTGACCGGAACCTGATGGTACCCACTGGCCAGGTCAATCGTGGAGAACCACTGGGCACCTGACAGGGCATCCAAAGACTCTTCAATCCTTGGAAGGGGAAAAGCATCCTTACGTGTCCTGCCATTAAGCAGCCGGTAATCCACACATAACCTTAGGCTACCATCCTTCTTCCTCACCAGAACAATAGTAGAAGCATAGGGGCTACAACTTTCTCGTATCACCTGCTTGTCCAACAGTTGCCGTATGTGGGCCCTGACCTCGTAATAGTCAGGGGGGGGATTCGCCGATACCTCTGTCTAATGGGAACATCATCAAGGAGAGGGATATCATGGCTCAGGAGGTTGGTACAACCAAGTTCAAGATCAGAGGCAGCAAACACGGTTTCATGCCCCAACAACAATGACCTCACCTTCTCCTGATCTGATGCCAAGAGTACAGATAGGTCAATAGACTCAATCTGGCTTTTCAGCATCCCAATTTGGGCCTCCTGAGAGGACACTGTGACATTAACTCCTCCGATTTTCTGTTCAACCAAAGAAACTCCTTCGGGTAAGCTAACAATTTCCGCCAGACTCAGCACCCCTATAGATTGACGACGGTGTAGCACAACATCCACTTCACTCACATTGACCACTGGGATATACACGGTACCCTTTCTCACAGTGACCATTGTGGGGGAGATCAGCAAACCCTCCGGTAACGGCCTACCCCCTCCTAAAGGCTCAATCAATACAGCCCTAGAAACTTCACTAAACTGAGAAGAGCATGTAGCAGTCACCCACTTCATTGTACCCCCAGAGATGGTAATGGGGTGGCTTCCCCTTACCTTGGCTATTCCTGTTGTAGCCCACTTAGGCTGCGACTGCACCTGATGGCATTGCTGTAGTGCCTGCTGCCACATAAGGGGGGTCTGCTGTACTGTTGGGAGGTCCAATAAACCCAGGCCATGCTGACTGAATAACTGTTGATAACATTCCCTAATAACATTCATCCCTAACACCCCTGGGGCTCCAGCCAGGGCAGCCTGACCTGGAGGATCGTTAACCACCAGGATCCCCCTCTTTGGCATGACTTTCCCCAAGACTGTAATGTCGAGAGCCACGTATTCTACATAGGGTATTTCCAACCCATTAGCAGCTCTCAACTGCAGCCAGTGGCATGGGTTTGGGGAATTTTGAAAGTGTTTAGCAAAAAAACTTTCGACAACAGTAGTAACCATTGATCCAGTATCAAACAAAAATTGAGCAGGTATGTCGCCCAAATGTACTGTTACCTTAGGACAAGGTGTTACCAGGTTAGGTGGGATGGCTTGAGCAGTAGATCTCCATCCCACTGAGCCTGTATTCTCCCCTCCTGATGTTTGGCTCCTCACATCAGGGGGATGGAGTTTCCCACCTCCTGGGCAGCAGGGGTAACATTCAAGGGGTATTTGACCCCAGACTGCTTCCCTTGAGGTAAAACACGCTCATTATCACATTCCCCTGCGTAATGGCCATGCTGTTGGCACCGCCTACATATAACACTGTTTGGGGGCTTAGACTTATCAGCGGGCCTTATGGATGCCTGCAGGGCAAGTAAACCCTGGGTTAATTGGTTTAGTTGCTCCTGCTGCGTCTGTAACAACTGTCTTAGTTCTAACATCTCAGATTTGTCACCACCATTAGATACTACACCGCCACCAGAGCACTGTATGAGATTAAATGACGGGGCCAAGAGGCTCCGTCCTCCTGAAACTTCTTCCTTCCCCTCATTCTCCCAGCGTATGGCCTCCGCCCTTATATCCAGCAAGGAATACCCAGGGTTCTGTCGCACAATTTTCTTCAACTCTCTGCGCAGACCGGGATCACCAACATGTTCAACAAACTGATCTCTAAGCAAAGTAGGTGCCTCAACCATCCTCCCAGGAGCCTTACGCTTAATCTTTTCCATAAGACTGCATAAAGTATGTGAAAACTCCTGTAGGGATTCACCTTCACGCTGTTTTGTTGAGAAAAAGCTCTGTTGTAAAGCCACATAAGACTCAGAACAACCAAATAGTTCCAGAAGAATTTCTTTAACTTTCTGTGGGTCTTCCTTTTCTGCCTTGGGCCTGTACCGGATCTCCTCTCTAGCCTCACCCTCCAAGTGATCGTACATAAAATAAGCCTGATCTACTGGCTTCAGTGGCCTAGTTCTCAATGTGGCCTCCACCTCCTCAACCCAATCTTCCACAGGGATGCCAGAGGTTCCTCTAAAAACTGGGCACCTTCGCTCCCTGGGGATATGCAATAACTGCTGGGGTGGGGGGTCATTGCGACCATCCTCATGTGCAGAATGCTGATATCGAACTGCACCACCAGAGGCTGATCCTGAAGTAGATTCTCTTGCTGCGGCCTGCTCTTGCAATAGCTTATCATTGTCAGCACGTAACCGCTGGACCAAATCCTTCAGTTCTTGCAGTTCATTCGCCATGATAAACAGGATGGTGAGAAAATGAGTCCTTCAGCGTCTACAGGTTGTCAGATATTTAACAGAATTTCCAATACACATAGCTGCTTTGTTCAAAATAAAAATTATATATTTAACAATCTAAGCCCCACAACACATCTTAGATCAGCACGTTGTTAAATCCTGCCAGCAACGCCAGATTGTGACCAGCCCTTATAAAGGCCTCTTAGTACTCAGGTAAGATTGCGGTCAATGAAGAACCAGGATAACACATGGTGAAATGATGAACTGAGACCAAATTATGGTTCCCTCAGGATTACAGTTTTATGAACATAAGTACACTAAAATCAGGCTTCCCTGTAAATAAATAAATAAAAACCAACAACGAAGTAAGTTGGGGGCTTCACTGTGGCCCCGGTCCAAAGAAATATTAAGACACAAAATCACTGAAACCGTGCAACCAAAGCAACATGCGTCAAACAAATAAACAACAAGCCAAACTACAGGACCGCGACCACCAGTCAGCCTCCAACGGAAACACAATGGATTAAAACAAATGCTGCAGGGAACCTCCTGAGGGAACAGGAAAATAATTAGAACAAAACCAATCTAAACAAACTAAACAAAACAAAACAGCAGTGTGATAAGTCTGGCGTCTCCAACAGTGCTACCTAGGACCCATACAAGATGGTACTTTTTATGCTTGGCTGGAATCCGAACAAAGATACCACCCCACACATGCACACCAGGCCAACAGAGTTAGACAAAGGGAGAACAGCTGTTTGGTTGCGATTTTATGACATCATCTAAATTGGCCAGAGGGAGGGGGAAGGGCTGTTCCAGCTATGGTATCCCTAAAGGGACATCCACCTGCCGGTTACACAATCTTTCCGAGCTACAGAGGTGCTATTTCCTGATTGGCTATTGTGACCCCTTTCTTTTTTCCTTTTTGGCTCCTAAGTGAAAGGCTTGAGTTATGCAGGCATGGAGATGTGCTCGAGTGCCATTTTCAGTGAGAGCAGAGCTATAAATTTACTGGGGCACTGGATACTTTTACTAAGGCACGTGTCCCAGTGAATAAGGTCTTGTAACAGCCCCAGGCGTGGCCCCCTTAAACTTTAACTGCCCCACATGGTTCAATGTGAAAATTAAAAACTTGGTATACTCATACTTGCCAACCCTCCCGATTTTCCAGGGAGACTCCCACATTTCAGTGGCCCTCCCGAAATTCTCCCAGGGCCACCATTCTCCCAAATTTCTCCCGATATTTAACGGTGTCGCATATCATGTACACTTATGGGATTTGATTTTTGTCAATAAAAGCAACCAAAAGATACAGTCTCACACAAAATCTAACACAATAACACAACCAAATAGAACATTTCTCTGCCTACTATCACACAGCGCCTCTTCTGTTTTTTTCTAGGCTTGTGACCGCATTTCTTGCTCAAGGAGCAATGAACGACAGAAAGTACGTTTTGATTAAGCTGTAAAGCTTTTTACTTGAAGTGTAGATTGTAGAAGACTCTAGAAACACATGGAAACAAAACACAGCAGCCATTTTTGGTTGTTTTCCTACACCTCCTTGTGTTCAAAATCGCCAAAGGAACAGGTTAGATAAGTTATCATTTCAATATAAAGCATATAGTGGCCAAACGCTGCATTAACTACTGTTTACAGCGACTATAGAGCCCCGTTCTGGTGATGCCATTTCTGTTTGTTGCTCAAACTGACCAATCAGATGCATACGCTATCAGTCGACAGAGACGGATCGTTAAAATTTGGGCCTCTACTCTGTGCGTCCTTGCGTAGGTGACGGAGAGCCCTTGCGTTGACGGATAATGGCGTTGCGTCAATCGTCTCCCTCAAAACGCAGAAGCATAAACTAGGCTTTAGTTTTTGCTTTTTTGCGTCTGATTCAAAGTCTCAGTGGGTGGGTCTTAGCAGAGCATCGATCCCATTGGTTATCATGGTTTGGAGTGGGTGGGTCGAGCTGTGTGCCAAACGCTATTCAGAACAAGAAGAAGAAACGGAGCCCAGATGTTTTTCATGGCACAACTGAAGCAACATGGCCGCCACCGGTTGGGTGTCTTCAGGCAGGAGAAATCCGTCATTGCAGCTCTTCAGACGACTTCTCCCTCTCCCTTTATTTTCAAATGTATAGACTGTGTTTTGAAACAGAAATTTATATTTTGAACATTAATTACTTTGCCTTGAAATTGTGTTTTGCAAATGCGGGTCTGAAATTTGAACTTTTCACTTTCCAGTTTCAGTTCTTAAATTCAGCCTTTGGAATTACACATCTATGTCCTTCAGAAGTAATCCAGCACAGACTAATGGAAATAAATTCTACTTAAGCAAAATTTTGGCATTTTGTGTTGGAGCAGGGCTGGAGAGATGATCTGCAATTTTTAAGGAACAACATTTATCTTACCTAGTTAGGGCCAGTCTAAAGACAGATAGTTAACATGCCCTATATATATATATATATATATATATATATATATATATATATATATATATATATATATATATATACACAGACACAAACTTTTTTTTTTACAACACCAAGTGGAAAAACCTAACATGTTTGCTTTTACATCAACACAGGCCATCTCAGCATGCAGGCTTCTTCACATCAGCTTCAGCGCTGGTGATGCTGCGGTCCCTGAGGATGAGCTTAAATACCAGAAGATGAGGTGGTTTGGAGGCATTCGGCGGGGTTCTCTCATGGGACCAACTGTCCTGTGATATATTTTAGTGATATGAAAACTTTGAATTGAAAAATTGCAATGCTTTTGGATGGACAATGCAGGAGACACTATAATGAAGCTACCCAGAGCACTCTCTGTAGACAACCCTCTATTATGTTCCACGTGTCAACCAGGAGATATTAAAATTTAAAGAATGGTCCAGGAAACGTTTATTCAAGTTCATCCTGTATGTAAAAAATATCAAACAAACCACACAATTTTTCCTTTTCTATTTTTGTATCCTTTACCTATTCTTTTGTTAATTTTTATTTTCATTCATTTGACATTTTTATACTTTTCCATCCTTGCCCTATGGTCATGTTAAAACTAATTGTAAATAATAAAACAGTTGATAAAATAGGACTCACAAGTTGTGTCAGTTAGTTCATTCATGTCAAACATACAACTAAAACATATGACAAACAGAAAATTGGTTTTCCATCCTGTCTCTCCTCTCTCATCAGCCTCACTTTACTGTCTCATATGTCTGAAACAAAAGAAATCAAGAAAAACAGATTACAAAAAGCAGCACCAAACGTTTTAAGAAATTAACAATAACTTGAAAAGTTCAATATTTTCTAACTAGTACACGTGTGCGTTCAATCTTTTATTTTTTAAATTGGGTCTTTTGGTTTTGGCCTGCAATAAGGTGACAGTTCCCTGCAGGCTAATATTCTCTGAAATTTTTATGAAAACAGGGACAGAAAACAAGTGAAGAGGGGAAACAGGCAACTATGTTAACCTGTAAAAGCAAGACTAGTTTTTACAACAGAAAACCAGAGGAACTACAGTACACTGACATCACAGGTTCTATGAAGTTGGAAGGTTGTTGAAACTGTACTATAAGCATAAGGTGAATAACTGGATTCATTCTACCTCCATGCTACAGTGGGAAATTCTTTGCCCCAGTGAGGTTACCATTTCTTCTGGAGGAACCCATCTCCCCTTTGGCCCCTAAGACGAGACAAAAAGTTTAATTAGAAAAAATCTAAATTAGCTTCAATGAGGAGTTAATACATGCAGCATTACGGGACTGCCAGATGAGCTTGCTTGTGAGAGATGATTTTCAAGATTAAAATATTATGGGTGTATGCAAATGACAAAACAGCTCTGCAACTTTAAACTGTTAGATTTTGGGCCTCTCAGATTTCCGGGGGGAAAAAGTGTGTATATATATATATACTGTGATGGACTGGCGACCTGTCCAGGGTGTACCCCGCCTCTCGCCCGTTGACAGCAGGAGATAGGCACCAGCCCCCACGCGACCCCTGGAGGACTAAGCGGTTCAGAAAATGGATGTATATATATATATATATATATATATATATATATATATATATATATATATATATATATGAAGGGTGTGCAAAGCAGCCGGTATTTGTATCTGTATCTGTTGACAGTGGGGAAAGTATTTGAATTTGAGTAAAATTCAAAGTAAGCCAAAATGTGTTTAGTTTTTTTTGCGAGCTTTTCACTATCTCTAAGGGAGAGCCAACAGAGGAAATTCATTTCAGCCGCCTGATTTGTGGATTTCCAAGTATAAATGTTCAGATTCTGTTTTTTAAAAGCAGTTATTCAAATTCAGTTTCTGGTGGCAAAGTTCTGCCCATAGCAGTACCTTTATGATTCATGAAATAGAAATTCAAACAGAGTCTAAATAAGTCTATACCTTTGAAAATAAAATTGGAAGAAGTAGTTAGTTTGGACATGGGTTTATCTATCTTTAGTTGATTTTAGTTTCTAAAATACAACAGGACAAAACATGGATCTCATGTGATCTGGGCGCCTGCATGTTTCAACATTGGCAGAGCTCATGCTTATTTGACCAAATATGATTTCTGCTAAAAACATAAAGAATCAACTTAAGTCTGTAACCTCACATTACTCCATAATAGATTTAACGGATTGAGTGTACCAAACTGTTGCTATGGTAATGTTTCCCTGGCTATTCATAGCTTAGTTTTAATTCAGGCACAGTCATCAAGCTCAAAACTGATATTACAGTGGACAAAAGTTAATTATGCTTTCTGGACATGCTTATATCTATTTTTATGAGTAAAGGATGAACTCTTCCTAGCTGAATTTGCAGCCTTTGCAATACTTGCAAGCCTAAAATAACTTTATTATAGTGTATTAGCCCTTCCAAAAGTATACAACTCAATACATAAGGAAACATGCTTAAATTACCATTATTCCTGAGTTCGGCACCGAGGGAGAAGCTGTCTGAAGAGCTGCAATGACAGATTTCTCCGAAAAAAGGCGGTGCAAGATGGCGGCGATGGCGGTAACTTGCTAGACGTCTCCTAATTAAAATCAGACTCCAATCTTAATATAAACTTAAGAGAACCTAAACTACTCTAAACCAACTCAGCAAAATACAAACTAAAGACCCGACATACTTTAAAACCGTGTCAATTTGATTCACTGCGAAAGAAAGAACTTCAGAGGAATACTGCTCAGTGAGTTACATGCTAGCAAATGCCTCAAACAAAACCCACAAAAGAGAAAATGAGTCACCAACAAAAAAGCCCGACCTGAAGAGAAAAAAATCCTCTCCAAAAGAACAGAAAGCTGTCCACACATTGCTTGGCTACCATAACTACCAGGGTTGTGTAGAAGAGGAAGAAGTGGAACTCGTCCCTCTTCCTGATACCCCGCTAAAGAGCCCGGCACCCAAGAAACTTAACAGCGGGCCAACGGAACCTTCAATGTACGAGTTACAGATGACCATCTTGAAGACTGTAAACGATAGAGCCGATGAACTGGCACATCTGATAAGCAGCAACGCAGCACATATCAAGCAGCTCAAAGTTTCTGTCGAGTTTGCACACAAAGAAATCAACAATACAAAATCAGAAAATGCTGCGCTTAAGAAACAATGTGAAAAGCACCACATGGAGATAATGTCGCTGAAAGCGTGTAACTGATGCAGAACGCTACAAGCGGAGATGGTGCGACTTTTACAGATGACCTGGGCAAGATAATGAGAACGTCAAACAGAAAGTGGCAGAGATCTGTCAGAAGATTACACCAGGAATGGGGACCAGAGCACCTGAGGGAATTGACATCGCACACAGGCTGGGAAGAAGTGTCATCATCCTCTTCGCTTTTCGCTCCGTCAGAGATGAGATCTGGAGAGCCGCCAAAAACAACACTTACCTACATAAGAAAAAGCTACGTCTTGGGGAAGACTTGACTAAAGAAGACAAAGAGAAGAGAGCTGCGGTGTGGCCAATTATTGAAAAAGCATGCAAGAACAGGAGCAAGGCGTACTTTGTGGGAGTTAAAGGATACATAGATGGTAAGGAGATTCGCCATGTGTCTGAAAGCTAAACCCAAAATGCTGTCTATGAAGATGTTCTTGCTCTCTTACCCCATATTTCACTCTCAGTGATTCACAAGAGATATTCAGGACTAAAAGAACTATATAAATGTAAGTTGACAGAATTCGTTCTAAATGTTCTAATTGTTATTTTGAACTGTGTTCACTTTACTAGAAATGAATGTTCTAAATGTTACTTCACACTTTGTTCATACGGTTAATATGTAATGAACAATTTTCCAAAGCTATCTATATACTACACTGAATACTCTATTTTGCTATGTCCAAATGTAAAATACATACTTAATATAGGAGTCATTTTATAGGGTTGACGTCTTTGAGATAATATTGTGATAGTTTTCTATACAAGATTTTTTTCTGGATTTAATTTTCGTATCTGTTAACACTAGCGATCTGCGAAATATTGTAAAAAGAAAAGCGTTTTTCTTATTTTGCAAGGAGGCAAAGGTTTAGTCTTTCTTCAAGAGAGTCATTCTTGGTCAGAGGATGAAACATTCTGGAAAAATCAATGGGGGACGGAAAGTTGGTTTTCTCATGGTTCTAATAGGTCTGCAGGAGTCACAATTCTAAAGGACAAATTCAATGGGAAGGTTTTGGACCAAAGAATTGATGATAAAAGAGACTATATATTTTTGGTCTTGGAAATAAATACGCATTTTGTTTTACTAGGGAATATTTATGGATATAACACTGACTCAATAAACTGTCACTTATTAGAGGAGGTTGAAAATGTTATTAATTCCCTCACCTACAAATACCCTTCAGCCAAGATTATTTTGGGAGGGGACTTTAATATGGTATGGTCTCAGGACCTGAATAGACACCCTTCTAAAGCTAGAGATGGAGAAAACAGCCTTACCAAATTTTGCACAGGATTAAACTTAGTAGACATATTGAGACACCGTAATCCAACAGAGAGGCAATATACATGGAACAACAATGATCTCTCACGTTGCTCTCGAATCGACCTTTGGGTGATCTCTAATGGCATGGAGAAACAGGTCACAGAAGTTAAAATTTGCCCTATTATAATGACAGATCATAGAAAAAATTTTCTCAATTTTAATTGGTCACAGCAACATAAAATAAACAAATGTTTATTTATTGGAAGTTTAACAATACTTTGTTAAATAACAAAAACTTTACAGAATCTATAAAAAAACTTATAAGACAACATTGGGAACAAGCAGTCTCTGTAGAGAAATATGAGAAACAATGGGAATTGCTCAAATATGAAATTAGAAAATATGCCATTAGTTTCAGCAAAGATTTAACTAAAAGAAAAAGAACAAGGATAGAATTTTTAACCAAAGGTATCTCAGACATCATTCTAAATTCAACAAATAATGAACAATCTTTACAGTTAGACTGTTTTCAAACAGAAGTGGAGGAAATTTATAAGGAAAAAGCTAAAGGGGCATTCATATGATCAATACTAAAATGGTTTGAAGAAGGAGAGAAAAACCGCAAATATTTTTTTGGCATTGAAAAAAGAAACATGGAATGAAGCTCATTATCTAAACTAAAAATAGGAAGTTCCATAACAGAAGATTATAATACCATATCCAAGTTTGTGTCCGTATATTATGCAAATCTTCACAAGATGGATATATGTGCCGAGTCATCTGATATTTTTAATTTACTTGTAGATGTCAAGAAAGCCAGCACCTCCTTCAGAGAGGAATGTGATGAATTGTTATCTATCGAGGAAATAAAATGGGAATAAAACATCTTAAACTCAACAAATCACCTGGTAATGATGGCCTTACAGGTGAATTTTACCAAGCATTTCTTGAAGAAACATCCAAATTTCTTTTGGCAGTATATAATGAAGCCTTGAGTGATGAAGAAATACCCCACTCAATGAAGCAAGGCCTAATAACGTTAGTCCCTAAACCTAATAAAGAGTCCCTACTGATTGATAATTGGCATGGTATTACATTGTTAAACAATGATTACAAAATCTTGGCGTTGGTACTAGCCAAACGATTAAAATATGGAATAAACAACATTATACACGATTCTCAAAGTGGCTTCATGCCTGGACGTCAAATTTCTAATAATATTAGATTAGTGTTGGACTTGGTAAATTATAGTCACCTACTCTCTGGAGACCCAATTATTATATTTCTAGATTTTCAGAAGGCATTCGATACAATTAGTCATAAATTCATATGACACCCTTTCCTTCTTAAACTTTGGTAATTTCTTCATCAAAGCAATGAAAACACTTTATAAAAATAATAATAGCTCAATTAAACTCATGTATGGAACATCTCAGAGATTTAATGTAGAAAAAGGGGTACACCAAGGGTGCCCAGCCTCCCCTTATATCTACTTCCTTGTTGCCCAAATATTAAATTACTTGATAGTACAAACTCCTTTTAAGGGAATTGGAGTATTTGAAAAAGAATTAAAAATCTCACAACTAGCAGACGATACTACTCTATTTTTACAAAGTATCAAACAAGTACCCCTAGTTCTATCTACAATATCTAAGTTCTCAAAAGTATCAGGATTAAAACTAAATGTTAAAAAATTTGAAATTCTGCCCCCAAAAGACAGCAGCCAATCTGAAATTAGTAATATCCCGCTAAAAAACACTTTACCTTATCTCGATATTAAAATATTGCGAAATCCTAGAGAAACTCTGGACCTAAATATGTTCCCGGTGACTCAGGCCATCAAAACCAAAATCAATTGTTTGTCTGCCAGAGATCTATCCATATATGGCAGAGTTGTTCTAAGTAAGGCAGAGGGGCTGTCAAGAGCAACTTACGTTTTCTCATCTCTAGACGTTCCAAATTCCATTTGTTGCCAACTGGATAAAACTCTCTTTAAATTTATATAGAAGAATAAGCCTGACAAGGTTAAAAGGTCTGTTCTCTCAAGCGCTCTGGCTGAAGGTGGTCTGAATGTACTGACATTTACCCCATTTAACTAAACTATAAAAATCAACTGGATTAAAAGTTTCCTTAAGTGTCCAAATAGTATGTGAAATATTATTCCAAACAGCTTATTTGAAACCATTGGTGGTCTTAATTTTCTATTGATATGTCCTTTCTTGGTAGGAAAGCTCCCTGAATCCAATAAACAATCTGCTAAATACAAAAAATACATTTTACTCTTATGAGCACTTTATGGAAAAATGTGGTATTGATACATCTCAAGAAGAATTTGAAATGGTGATTGAGTTTATTCCTGTTAGTCTTGATTCTTTAGTGCAGAGCATACAGACAGATACTTCTCTATCTGTAACAGTCAGTTCTCCTGCTATTTCTGGCATTCCATTTACAGATAACAGATGTAACAATACTTTTATTAGAAACCTACATGATCCTGCTAGTACTCGTATATGTAAACACTGATGGACTTTCCTCGACAAGAAACTATGGAACATGATCTTCCTGCTACCCCATCAGTATATTATTGTAAATAAAGTCAAAGAAGTTCTATTCAAAATTGTTCACAGGTATTACCCTTCAAAAGCAAATATCTGTACTTTTTTTCCTACTATGTGTAACATTTGTACATTCTGTGGCTGTGAAGGCTGTGAATGTTTCGCTAAGCAAATTTGAAATACTTTTTATAGTCACTGAGCCAAATTTATTAGCCAATGAAAAATATTTAATTAACTTAATTATTATTTTAGCTAAATACTATCTGCACAAAATGATTTGGCAAAAAAGAAAGCCCTTCTTTTACAATTTCAAAATTACAGATCTTAAAAAATATTGGAACAGCATTGAACTTTTAAAAAAAAGAACGACAAATTAAACAAAACAATCAAATTATTTAATTATTTTAACTTTAATACAAAAGCAGACCCCTAAATGTTTTTCATCTATGAATTTGTGTTTTTTTATTTTATTTCTATTTTATTTATTTACTTTCCTGTCTCCTATTTTGATTCCAGTATACCCCACCTCTCGCCCGTTGACAGCTGGATATAGGCACCAGCACCCCCGCGACCCATTAAGGATTAAGCGGTTAAGAAAATGGATGGATGGATGGAGCCAAGAAGCTACCTGATTTATTGCTATATTCAAAGTTTTCTATTCGAAGTCTTTGGATTAAGAAACTGCGTCCGTTTATTAATAATTTCATTTAATTCTAATTTTGCTTTCTGTATTTTGCTTAAGCTCTCTTTATCCGGGGAAGCTTCTAATGATTTGATAGTTTCTTCTAATTCCTGTACATGTTTATTTACTGTTCTCTTTTTATTTGATGAGAATGAAATTATTTTACCTCTAATCACAGCTTTCCCTGCTTCCCATAGAGTGGATGGCGACATACCAGGGAGATCATTAAATTCCATGTATGAAGCCCATTCTTTTTCAATATATTTAATAAATTCTTTATCCTTAAGTAATGATGTATTAAATCTCCAATTTTTATATTGAAGGGTTGCAATTTTATTTGCTAAATTTAAAGAAACAGGAGCGTGATCGCTGATCACTATAGGATGTATCTCAGTGTCTGAAATGTCATTCAACAGTGAGCTGCTGACTAACAAATAGTCCAATCTAGAATAAGAATGATGTACGTTTGAGTAAAAAGTGTATTTTCTGTCGTTGGGATGAAGCGATCGCCATGCATCGCAGAGTCCATAATCGCTCATGTACTGTTTAACTATATCTATGGATTGCCATCTGCGCTGAGTCCCTGCTGTACTGAGCCTGTCTATTTCTTCATTTAGTCCAAAGTTGAAATCTCCCCCAAGAACAAGTGAGCAATCCATGTGATTAGCCAGAACCGAGAAGAAAGTATGAAAGAATGAGGGGTCGTCAACATTTGGACCATATACACTAACTATACATAACTTTTGGTTATGTATAAGTAGTTTTAATATTATAAATCTACCCTCTGGATCTGTAACTGTGTCTATTACTTTAAAATTAGTATTTTTATTTATTAATGTTGCTACTCCTCATTGTCTTGAGTTATAGCATGAAGAAAATATATTAGGATACTCCGGTGTTTTTAAATCATTAGCAGTTGAGCTTGATTTATGAGTCTGTAGTAAGACGACATCTGCCTTCAATCTTTTAAGATGGTTGAAAATCTTAATCCTTTTATCTCTGGAGCTAGATCCGTGAATATTCCATGTTAAAAATTTTACAGGATTCATAGGGCTAAGATAAACATTAGACATTTACTATCGCCAAGCATGAATATAGGTGTAGTCTTGGTTTGTCTATGGAGTTGCCTGATTGAAAATCCAGAAGCAGAGATAAAGCGAGCTTTTATCCCGAAAGTTCTGTCGGCATTGCAGAAAAATTCTTGACTTTGGTTACTCCTGACCTGCTCCTTAAGGGAACAAGCGCCCAAAAATGGGATATACTGTTACCGTTTGAAGTCCGATTTTTTGGCGCGTTTGTTATTTCTGTCGGAGAGCAAAAAAGTCCACTCGCACACTGATATATTGATTTGGCCAAAAATCCCACCTTTGCAAAGGGATGCAACTCAGAGTAACCTCTCCAAATGCATGCCAATCTTAATGGGATGAAACCTTTTATTAGAATACAGATTCTCACACACAATAGTTATAGTCTGTCAATGACGCACTTCAGATGAGCCTAACAAAGAATTCATGCATCTCTAAGCATGTGAGCATCCTTCTGTCTCCAGACTGTCCTTGGTTCTCTGCTAATACAGTTCCTCTGTTGGTCAGACACCTGCTCTGTTCTCCCATACCATATGTCCTGCTCTCAAACTCAGTTTTAATCTAGTTCCTTTCTTCTCACACTGCGGCTAATAGACTCAGTATTTTTCTCCCTTATGAGCACACACACACATTAATTATTATTGTATAATGTGTAATATACTGTATAATAATATGGGATTAAGAATACAATACCTCACAGAGATGTTCTGAGAAAGCCTGCAGCTGTGTTCTGTGACAGTAACTGTGGGAGCTGGATATGACATACCGCCTAGAAACACTGCTACATGGCCCTAATTACCCTAATGACATATATATATATATATATATATATATATATATATATATATATATATATATATATATATATATATATATGCCTAGAAACACTGCTACATGGCCCTAATGACCCTAATGACATATATATATTCTTACTACTTCAGCATCGACCCTCAACCAACCTATCCACCTAGCATAATTTAATCCTCCAAAAGGGGAGGACAGATTACGATTGCTGTGCCCTGTGCGGGCTCTGAGGGTCTATGTGGCTGCGACTGCTAGTTTCAGACAGTCGAACCAGCTTTTCCTCTGCTATGGTGGTCTTAGGAGGGGCTGTGCTCTCTCCAAGCAGCGGTTGTCTCATTGAGTGGTGGACATCATCACCCAGGCATATAAAGGGGGTGTTTGCCCCCTGCCATCCAGGGTGAGTTGCCGCTCTGCCAGGGCAGTCTCCACATCATTGCGCGGCGTGCCCCTGGAAGACATCTGTGCAGCAGCATCATGGGCATCGCAGAGTACCTTCTCCAGGTTTTACCGGATGAAAGTTGACACGCCCTATCCGTTGGGGGTGGTCCTGGTGCCGGACTGTGCGGGTTCCTCCCAATGAGGTATGTGCTGGAGTTCTAATCGACTTTTCTGGTATGGATCATTCAGTGATTAAGGCACTGCCTCAGGTGGTTAGTAGGGATGAAATTGAACGAATGTTACGTATGTAACTACGGTTCTATGAATCCCGCCAGAGCGTTCTGTCTCTCAGAATCCTTGTGCATTTGTGAGAAGATTCTGCAAGAAAAGGGGTCCTCTGTCACCGGAAGATATACGGTCTCCATGGTCATAAGGGGTCACACGTGACATCGTTGGTATAAACACTCAACCTGCGCATGCGCGAGATGGATCATTTAGTGCTTAAGGCACGGCCTCTGGCGGTCATCCGGGATTCATAGCACCTTTCATTTTATGCATTTCTTTTTCCTGATGAAATAAAAATCATAGGGGTGTGTTATGTTTTGGAAAAAGTGCTTATGCAGAGGCTACTGATTTTTTTTTTTATTCAGCCAAAAACCTTAGAGCTTCTTTTGAGACAAAAGCTGTGTGAGACTTGTGCTATTCTTTTTTTGTTTAAGAGGTCTTAGAACATGCCATATTTTTGCTATGTATGGTTACTTCACTTAAATATTGTATGACAGTTAAATTAAGAGAACCAATTTGTGAAGTAAAATAAGTGAGTTTTGTCAGTTTCTAAAACAAATATTCTTCACCAGCCTCTGAATACAAGGTAAGTCTTGGATAAATAATCTTTTCAGGAGAAAACCTATAGCCACAGCATGAAGCCGGACCTCGCCACAGCCCCAACCTCTTTCGAAACTCTCAGCCATAGTTGTTCAAAGTCACTGTGCCCTTGTTTTATCTTGATTAGGTTGCCTGCAAAAATATGAAACTTTCAGAGCAAAGCATTAAACTTCCTGTTCTAAGAGGGTGGGGCTTAAGTGATGTCAGCATTTGAGCATCAGCATTCATCAGGGACCTGATGAACATCTGCCACAGAAGGTGACTTTCTTAATAGGAGAACTTTTATATTTTTGGAATGAAGTCCAACTTTGAGGCCTGGGCCCAACCCTTCAGCACATGACTAATTTCTAACACGATTGTTTAAAATTTGTAGGAGGAGTTCAAAAATTTTTGACAAGTGTGATGTGAAAAATAACAATTTGAACAAAAATTGGTTACTTTCTGTGTGTTTGGATAACGTTATGAGAGTTTTTTGCTCGTCTGCAAGGGTTCTAATAGTATACCCATACTTGCCAACCTTTAGACCTCAGAATTAGGGACACTTTCAAAAGCGATAGAAAAGATAGAAAATTATATATATCCGTATAATTATAAATATTAAGAATACTTGAATCTTAGAGTATTTATTTATTTGACAAAATAACAGTCCACAGCAATAATGTAAGTTAAGAAATTAAACAGTCCCTCCACTTTTTGGTGAAAAACCTTTTGTGTAAAAAGGTTGCAATGTTTTTTATATGCTTTCAAATGATATTGTCACATAAACCTTAGCAAAATAAAATGACCTTAAATTGTAATTTTAACATGACAGCTCAGATTGGGTGCCCACTACAAGAACACCTCTGCTTTTATTTTGGTGCTACAGTCCCATCCTGGGCCCTTTTAGGCCCTCTTTATTAACCTCCTGGATACGCCCCTGCTCAGCAGCGCTGAGTAGTTTAGGAGGTTAGGAATAGTCTCTATTAATCATTCCAAAAACTGGTAGGAGTCTCTGTGTCAGGAGAGAGTGAGAAAGTATTTTTTCTTAGTTTGGTCGCAGCACAAAATGAAAGCAATGAGTATGTTGATTTTGACACTAACGTTGGTTTTTGCCAGACCAAATGCAAAGACTTTTGAAAACTTGCGGCTCACTGCTGCGCCATGCGTCACTGATTGTTTTCCTCATAGACATAAGAATCACGTAGGTGACCTATTTTTGATTCAAAACGGCAACTCGCGGGGGGGGGGCTGATCAATTAACCTGACAGTCATGTTTTTGGACTGTGGGAGGAAGCCGGAGTACCCGGAGGGAACCCACGCATGCACGGGGAGAACATGCAAACTCCATGCAGGAAAGACCCTGGGCCGGGATACGAACTCACAACCTTCTTGCTGCAAGGCAACAGTGCTCTATTAACTCTTCAGGCTGTAATCGACTGCAAAGGATTTGCAACCAAGTATTGAAATGTATAAGTTTGATTTATGGTTCGTATTCTGTCCCATTACTTTTGGTCCCTTAACAAGTAGGAGGCACATATGCAAACTGATGTAATTCCTACACCGTTCACCTGATTTGGATGTAAATACCCTCAAATAAAGCTGACAGTCTGCAGTTAAAGCACATCTTGTTTGTTTCATTTAATATCCATTGTGGTGGTGTATATAGCCAAAAATGTTAGCATTGTGTCGATGTCCCAATATTTAGGGACCTGACTGTATATCCACCATTGGAAATCCCTTCCAATATCACTTATTGGAAGAGTAGCTACAATAAAAATGATGGTTTTGCCTAGAATCAATTATCTATTCTCAATGATCCCAAGCAAACCATCACCTGATTAGTTTAGATCTCTGGACTCTTCTGTCTCTAAATTTCTTTCGAAAGATAAACCCCCACGTATCAGCTTAAAAACACTGCAGAAGTCCAAAAATAAAGGAGGTCTAGACCTACCAAACTTTCGTAATTATTTCTTAGCCAACAGGCTCCAATACACATCAAGATGGGTAAAACACAGTTCTCTCGATGAGTCCTGGGTAAATGTTGAACAGACACTATGCAATAAGATACAACTTTCAGATCTACCATTTCTTAGCTCAAATATAAAACAAAATGAATGTTTTAAAAGTATTAGTATCAGCTCCTCTCTGACAGCTTGGTGGGAATTTCTTAAAATGACAGAGACCTTACTAGTACCACCCATCTTCAATAACCCAAAAAAAATGCATGATCAACTTTCCAAATTGGAGTTGTAAAGGAGGCTGCACGGTGGCGCAGTGGTTAGCGCTGTTGCCTTGCAGCAAGAAGGTCGTGGGTTCGTATCCCAGCCCAGGGTCTTTCTGCATGGAGTTTGCATGTTCTCCCCGTGTATGCATGGGTTCTCTCCGGGTACTCCGGCTTCCTCCCACAGTCCAAAAACATGCATGATAGGTGAATTGATCACTCTAAATTGTCCCTAGGAATGAATGTGAGTGTGAATGGTTGTTTGTCTCTCTGTGTTGGCCCTGCAACAGACTGGCGTCCTGTTCAGGGTGTACCCTGCCTAACGCCTGATAATTGCTGGGATAGGCTCCAGCTGCCCCGTGACCCTGAATTGGATAAGCGGTTAAGAAGATGGATGGATGGATGGAGTTGTAAAGGAATTGAATACCTGGAGCATATGTTTGATGGAACAGACTTTATCCCATTTAATACATTGGTTACACAATACGGAATTAACGAGAATAAATTCTTAGAATATCAACAAATTAAATCAAGTATAAAAAATAAATTTAGGCTCAATACAGTTGATTTACAAATTCAAGGAAAGGTTTTAGACTTTCTTAATCTTACCTTTACCGGGCTATCTAAAATATACAAAACATTAAATAGAATAGATTAATCAATAGCCCTTTCTATTTTAAAATGGGAGATGGACTTGTCCATCTCATTTGACCGAAACCTCTGGTCTCAGATTTCCTTAAGAACCTTTAAATTTCTTAAAAATCCTAATCTACGATTAATACAATATAAAATCCTTCATAGAGTGCATTATACAGGCCAACGGATGTTCAAGATGGGTTATACGCCATCTAACACCTGTTTACAATGTACAAGCAATTTACCAGACAATTATATTCATGCTCTTTGGTTCTGCCCACCTGTCAAGAAATATTGGTACCAGATATGTGAAGACCTATCAAAGTGTCTGATATGTAATATCACACCTTCTCCCACAGTTTGCTTGCTGGGAAATTTAGATGAAGTTACCATGGACACAAAGTCTATGCAATTAGTTCACATTGCCTTATCGATCGCTAAGAAGAATATCCTCTTGAACTGGAAAAATAAAAACACTCTGGCGGACACTGGTTACTGGCCTGGTGCTGTGCTGCTCTGGGGGGGGTCTGGGCTGGGCCTGGGGCTTGGGGCTCTGGGGCGACGTGCCCCCCGGCCTGTGGCCCTGGCGGGGGCTTGGCCGGTGGGGGGGCCGCTGCTGCCGGTGCCGGCTGGGGGAGGCTTGGCCGGTGGTCGGTGGACGCTGCTGCCTTTTCCATCTCCCTGGGCTGTTTCTTGTTGCTGGCTTCCCGATGGCCCCTCTCCGCGCCTGCGCGTCGGGGTGTCAGCGGGTGGCCGCGGCTGGTGGCCGGCATCTCTGGGCACAATCAGTCAAATTAGCACTGGACATGGCTCCTGGGTCTTGGTCAAAGCACTCTGCGGGGTGCTGGGGTGGGGGCCCTTTGACCGGTGCTGGTCGGCCTCCACGGTGGACTGACCGGGTGGTGGGGTGTGGGCTGGTGGGTGGGGATGCTGGGTACGGTTGCCTCTTGGCCATCGGGCGGTAGTAGCAAGGCTGGAGGGTGTCGGCCTGGGGGGTTGGCCGCCTGGGGGCTTCGATCTTCTCACGGGCCTGGCGCGGCATGTCCAGGGTATCCGAGTTGGTGCTGCGCCGGGTTCCGGCCTCAGCGCGGTGGCCCTCGGGACGCTGGCGGTGCTTGGGGCCTTTCTCGTTGACGGGGAGGCTTTTACCATCTAGCACAGGCGCTTTCCTGAATGGGGTGCACTTGGGACGGGGGGAAGGGTGTACGGGGAGAGGGTGGGCTAAACTCAGCCTGGGTGTCTAGTGCCCTGTGTTTTGTTAGTAGTCTGAATGTTGGGATGGATTTAGGTCTGCCCCTGGGGTGGGTGCGGGCAGATGGCCTGGGCCCCCATGGGGCTCGGAGAGGGCCGCTGCCGTGGGCCCCGACTTGACGTGCTGGGGCCTCCCACCCCTGGTGGATCGGCTGAACGGGGGTGCCTATTGGGGTCAGCAAGGGAGCTGGCTCCCTGGGGTTGGCATCGTGTCACCCCAGTTATTTCCTCCCCATCCCCATTTGCCTCTGTTCACCTGCTCCTTCATTCTACCATTCACAAGGCCTTGGGACGTGGGCATGTCACTGGGGTTTGGGATGGAGATGGGGGAACCCGGCAGTATTCCCATGTCCCATCCCTTTGTTTTAAGTGCACATTAGAACAACACGCAACAACACCACAATTGAGCAGGGGGAGAGAGGCTGGGGGTCTTTCCACACCCCTGTTCGTTGGACCATCAGGAGTCTGCCCTGGTGCATCTTCTTCCCATCCGTCACTGCCCGTCGGTGATGGATGCTCCTGCCCGCTGGTCGATGATGGCTCTCGATGCCTGGGCCCGGGGGTCCCGGTTGCGGCCCGGCTCGGTCCTGGTGCATGCCTGGCTGGTCCTGGGTGGGCCGGTGTGTCGGGCGGCCTCTGTTTCGGGCCGACGTCCTCCTTGGATTGACTGGGGCACCTCTTATGGAGGTGCCGGGGTTGTAAAGTAGGTTGGTGCCGTCCGGTGGATCGGTGGGGACCTTGCCTGGCGCCCAAGCTCCTGCCAGCTCCATGAGTTCTACTGCCTGGTCGGTTCATCTCGATGGACTGTCCGGCATTGGCTGGGCCCCAGATCTTGGCGCTCTGCATGGGGGGGGTCTGGACCCGGGAGCTGGTAGATCTGGATGTCCAGGTGCTGGCTGGGCGCGGCCTGGGGAGGGCGTACATCCGCTGGAACTTTT
This sequence comes from Apricaphanius iberus, assembly GCA_028564705.1. Classification (NCBI taxonomy): domain Eukaryota; kingdom Metazoa; phylum Chordata; class Actinopteri; order Cyprinodontiformes; family Aphaniidae; genus Apricaphanius; species Apricaphanius iberus. Next base: position 591,616 of record JAPXFQ010002030.1, read on the forward strand.
ATTGTGGCTCCCTGGCGTGTGGGTGTGTGGGAGGGGCCGGGTTGTTGGCGGGGGGTATTGGTCTATTGGTCCTGGGAGGCGGCGGCGTGTGTTGTCCGTTGGTCAGCTGCGGGCGCCTCCTGCCTGGCGGCGGCGGCGGGAGACGCCTCTCGGCGGGTCACTGGTCGGGGCCCTGCTGGGGGGCGGGGTGCCCCTGATCACCGTGGCCTCCGGGTCCTGTTCATGGCCCGCCCTGGCGTAGCCGTTTTCCGGCGGAGCCCGTGGGCTCGTCCCTGCGATCTCTTGGGCCCCAGCATTGCGGCTGCTTGGTGTTTCCCTGGGGCTTCCATCTGTTCCTCTCTGGGTGGGTGATCTGGGTGGGTGATCGGCCCTGCGCTGGTCCGCCTGCGGCTCATGCGCCCTGTGGGACTCTGGATGCATGCGTCTCCTGCCTCCTTTATGTCTGTGTCAATTCCTGTAGGACGGAATTACGGTTCCTAACACCAGCTATCAATCAGTTGCATGGGGAAACCTTATTCAGACTTGCATGCTCGCACACACACATAAATGTGGGGACATTGGTGTGGACGGACATATCTTGAGCTGAGGTTATTGTTATTAGTTAGTTGTTAACAGGAGCTTACCAGAAACATTAGTATTGTGTTCATTAATCCATGCTTTTGTGTAGTGAATGTGTAATTCTTGGTTTTTATTACTGGATCTGAACTATTGGTGTGGTTCTGTTCAGTTAGTTGTTTTTGTTCGTTTTGTTTTACCGCTTCTCTGCCATCCGACAGAGGCGGAGGACTGGGATGTTTTCTTGTGTTCTTTGTTTGCCTCCCGGTCTTGTGTCGTCGGTTCGCGCCTCTGCTGGTCCGGTTTCTTTTCTTCACTTTCTTCCTTTCTTGCTTCTTGTCTCGGTTTCGTGTCCATGACTTCAGGAAATTGAACCCTCAGTAATCACTAATAAAGATTTTTTCATACATATACATCAAGTGGAGTATACAGCGAAGCTGTAATACTCTGCTTGGGAAAGTAAATCTGTTGGGCTTGTACTTGGTACTCAGACACCAATTCTGAGTGGCAAACTGCTAGACAGGACACGTAAAAAAAAAAAAAAAGTCACATGGCCACCAGCAACGAACAAACAATAAATTTAAGCAAGTAGCTGTAGCTTTCAGCAAGATCCTTAGTGCTTAGCTGGCATGGTGGTACTGCGAAGCGAGAAGATTAAAGGAAAGATCCTTTGATGTCACCGGAAGATATAGGGTCTCCGTGGTCATGATGGGTCACACGTGACATTGTTGGTATAAACACTCAACCTGCGCTTGTGCAAGATGTATTATTCAGTGCTTAAGGCACCGCCTCTGGCGGTCAGTAGAGTGTGAATGTCAAATCTGCTACCAAGCCTAACAAAAAAATCAACCAGCACAGTTAATATATTGTGAAACATTACTTCTGGATAATACCCTTTATACAAAATCTGCTTTAAAAATAAATTCACGATTCTGACCTCACTGAGTTGTTACTTGAAGCTTCTCATTGACAATAATTTGAAGATACAATTTACCTTAACACTATCTGAATAAATGAATTACTTTCCCAACAATTACCCATCTGACTGTCTTTATTTCTCAAAATTAAAAATACACCACAAACTTTATTTAACATGGTTTTGGCTGAACAGTCCGTGTAACATGGGCCAAGGGTAAGTAGCATCAGAGGTCAATTCAGTCCTGATAAGCTCTTGGAGAGAGTCCTCCATGTTTCTATGGCTTTATTTGATCTGAAGAAAAGGTTCTAATGAACGGGGACTAGGAGAAAAAGTTGTTGCTTTAATACAAAACAATATTTTAATGTCGAGACAATGTTATGATTTTGTGTACTTGTGTGATTTTCAGATTAGCAGTGCTTAACTTTCTTCCATTAGTCTACATGTAATATGCTTAACTTAAATTGCGTTCTCCATTGGTCTTTTTGCCTTCCTCCCCATCCTGTTGAATTTGGCCAAAATGCAATTAGTGAACAGTCTAAAGAAACGAAACCGATACCATTACAATAAGATATAATTTATTTAAATAGGGCATGTGGATTAAGTATTACTCCTAACTCGTTTAAATCATTTCACTCCAAGTTTAAAATCAGTGGAACACAAAAAAACCTGGGAGAAAAACAAGACTGGTTTAAAAACTGCCCAACTAGTGATTAAAAACAGGCAAATGCCCAATTAATACGTTACAGTGATTACAGCTTAGTCCATAGACCCGGGGTGTCCAGCTCCAGACCTCAAGGGCCAGTTTCCTACCCGTTTTAGATGTGTCTCTGCTCCAACACACTGATTCAAATGTTCCAACTTCCTCTTCAGCATTGCAACGTTCTGCAGAGGCCTGCTAATGAGCCATCATTTGATTCAGGTGTGATGAACCGGGTAAATAAGTAAAACTTGCTGGATAGCAGCCCTTGAGAACAGAGTTTGGGCACCCCTGCCACAGACAAAACTGTTCTTCAGGTCTAAAAGCCAAAAGCTCCCGGACTTCTGCATTTACCATCTCAGCTGATGCAGGGTACAAATGTTTAATTAACTGCCCATGTTTACTGGCATTTTTGTATTTGAAAAATAAAATCAAAGTACAGAAAAATGCCTTTACAGAACTGGCGATTGTGTCAAATCCAGAAACTCTTTTCTCCAAAATAATAAAAGATGACAAAAAACTCTCTTCAGATTAGCCCTTAACTCTAACCAGAATAACTATTTCACAATTTTACTGTAAAATTTTGGAAGAAAATCAGATTGAAGTAAAGTATAATGCCTTTCTGTTATAGTCGTCAGTCATTTTCAGGAATTTATTTCTACAAAATGCTAAGAGGTGACAACCAAGTCTCTTCAGGCTAGGGTAAAGGGTGTCCTATAATATAACCAGAATAAATATTTCCAATTTTACTGTACAATATTGGAGAAATCCCAAGTCAAAGTACAGTATAATGCCATTCCAGAAAAGGGATTTGTGCCAATTTCAAGAATTTAATTCTACAAAATGGTTATAGGTGAAAACAAACTCTCTTTAGATTATGTTAAAGATTCACCCAGAGTATAACTAGAGTAAATATTCAGCAATTTTACTGTAGAAGTTTTTTTTGGGGGGGAAATGCCTATTTTGTAAATTTGTCCAATGACAGAGAAATGAAAGGTCTCTGCACTGTGTCACATCAATTGTAGGTTTATTTTAACAGTGACAGATAGCACATCAAAAGGAAAATGTAAAGAATAACTTTAAATAAAAGATTGGAACTGATTTGCATTTCATTGAGTGACATAAGTGTTTGAACCCTCTAACAAAAAAAAGACTTAATACTTAGTGGCAAAACCCTTGTTTGCAAGGACAGAGGTCAAACATTTTTTTTAATTGATGACCAAGTTTGTGCACATTTTAGGACGAATTTTGGTCCACTCCTCGATGCAGATAATCTCTAAATCACTAAGGTTTCGAAGCTGTGTCTGTGCAACTTTGAGCATTAGACCCCTCCATAGGATTTCTATTGGATTAAGGTCCAGAGACTGACTAGGCCACTCCATGACCTTAATGTGATTCTTCTTGAGCCACTCCTTTGTTGCCTTTGCTGTATGTTTTTGGTCATTGTCGTGCTGGAACACCCATCCACAACCTATTTTCAGTTTCCTGACAGAAGGAAGGAGGCTCTCACTCAGGATTTTACGATACCTGGGTCCCTTTTCCCTTTAATGCGGTGAAGTTGTCCTGTGCCCTCATGGTCTGTGGTCGATCATTCAGGTGTTCACTGGCAAATTTCAGAAGGGCCTGCACATGTGCCTAATTGAGTAGGGGGACCTCGCGAGTTCTGCAGGATTTTAATCCATTGCGGAGTAATGTGTTTCCAATGTTTTTTTGATGACTGTGGTCCCAGCTACTTTGTGGTCATTAATTAACTCCTCCTGTGTAGTTCTAGGAGGATTTTTCATCTTTCTCGAAATCATTGACACCCCATGAAAGTAGATCTTGTGTGGAGCCCCAGACTGAGGTGGATTGATGGTCATTTTGTGATCCTATTTTTTATTATTTTTTTAATTCATTTTGTGTACTTTCATGGCTATTTTTATTTTATTTTCTCATAGATGTCCTTCTTTTTAAGACATTTTTAAAAACATTTTCATGGGCATTGATCCAGTTCAAAACATATGTGACCCAATCAAATTAATTATACCCCCTCATAAATTGATTGGTGCACTAACTTGTGTGTTAACAGATGATTGGCTGACTAATTTTACTTTGTATATGATGAAGTATAGTTAAACTGTGATTGTTTGTTGCTATATCTAAATGCCCCTTATGAAGGCCACGTGCCGAAACGCATGGGTCTATTAATAAAGTTGTTTCCACCTAGCACCTAGCTAGTGGGTGAAGTTGTGCCAGCCAATGTTTGAGTTTTGGCCATTGGTGCACATTTTAGGAGGAATTTTGGACCATTCCTCTTTGCAGATCATCTCTAAATCATGAAAGTTTTGAGGCTGTCCGTGCAACTTTGAGCTTAACCTCCTTCCATAGGTTTTCTATTAGATGAAGGTCCAGAGACTGACTTGGCCACTCCATGATCAAGCCCGCCTTAATGCACTGGCCAACCTGGGCGGTGGCCAGGGGCCTCATACGCTTAGGTGGCCTATCATTTCAGATCAGAAAAGAAACATTGTTTTATTACTTGTCAGGCTTTCTGTCAATCATCTCATATGCTAATTTAAGGCTGCTGATTGATCGAAATTACAAGTGACCTACATCACCCACGTGGCCTCTAAAGGTCCCATTGCACCATGAGCTCACCAATCAAACAATTTAGACGATTTCAGGGCGTTGTCGTCTAGATGTAAATAAACGTGGAAAAATGTCGGAAGAAATTTGAGAGCGATGCTCAGAAAAGGAAAGCTATTCGTAAGAAGGAGCTTCGAGACAAAGAAGCAAGAAAGAAAATTCCTAAGCTGACAGAATTCTTTAAGTCAACCGAAAAAGTTGGACATAGCTCGCTCACTGACAACGGGCAGAGGATGCAGGCAGCACCTGCAAGCACGGAGCAGACCGCGCAGCTGGGAAATGCAGGTGAGGAGGCACAGCAGATGGGAGCGCTAGAAGAGGAAAGCAGACAGACAGGAGTGTGTGTGTGTTTTCCAGCATATTATCTATTTATCTATGATGGATGGATAGATATACATTCAGTCAGTCTATCTATCTATCATATGCTGATATTATGAAATAACATAATATCTGACACACATATAGACAGACAGACTATCTATCATAGATAGACCGACTACCTATGATAGATAGACTGACTATATACAGACAGACAGACAGACAATCGTTTAAGCCTTGACACATCATTAAAATTTCATGAAGTGATATTCGAATGTAATTACAAATTGCAGTACTATTATAATAAATACATTCAGGAGATAATTCATTCGTAGGAGAGGAATGGAAACTTTACAAAATACAAACACCAATATATGTACTTTAGATGTATTTCTTCAGCTGGAGGATTAGGGGCGAGGCACCAGCTTCAGTTGGATGGGTCTCTTGGGTGCTAGCAGACCCTGGACATCCAGCTCAAATGGGATCTGGTAGGAAATTAACGTGCAGAGTGAAAAACATTGGAAAATGAGTAAACTAAAATTATTATTTTTTATTTTATTTATTATTTTAAAGATTGTAAAAAAATAAATAAAATACACCTTCTTTATGGCCTGTACACTGCATAGCTTCTCAAAGAACCAGAGGCAGAATGATATGAAAATCAGCACGAATTACTGTCCAAAGTAGTTTTTAAACTTTGGACAGACAATGATAAATACCATATTATGTAACACTAAAATAAAAGTTAAACTACCCGTTTACGAAATTTTAACATTCTTTCTTAAACCACTCCCCCTCTACCCGGTCTGGTACCCTGCTCAGCTATAATGCCCCCTGCTGGATGGGGAGCGTTGGTCCAGATGATGCTCGGGGTGACCGAGCATCCTCCATGCTGTCTCTTCTCTGTCTTCTAAGACCCCCAGACGGTCGTGGCAGATGACCGCTTGTACTAAGCCCGGGTTCTGCCAGAGGTTTTTTCCTGTTAAAGGGGGAGTTTTTCCTCTCCACTGTCGCTACATGCTTGCTCAGTATGACGGTTTGCTGAGGAATTGCTGTGGTTGGAGTCTGCATGATCCGGGCACAACCTCACGCCGATGACTCAACGCAATCTGCTGGGATTCCTTACATAGAAAACTTAACTGATAGGAATGTTTCTATAATTGTATTGAGATTACTTTTGTTATAAAGTGTCTTGAGATGACATTTGTTGTGAACTGGCGCTATATAAATAAAAGTGAATTGAATTGAATTAAACAGCCTGAAAGAGGAGCGATATGCTGAGCCTATCTGTAGTCTCACCTCAGTCTCTTTACACACGGAGAAGCTGTACTGCTGGAGGATCTCCACCACTGCCAGTTTCATCACCACCAGAGCAAATCTCATCCCAATGCAGTTTCTTGGCCCTGACCCGAAAGGCATGTATATGTATGGATCGATGTTGTCCTTATTTTTCTTGCTAAATCTGAGGAGACAAATACAATGCACATCTCCAAATGTACTTCTAACAAAATCAGACTTCTAGGGTTGATAAGCAGCAATGTGTATTTCTCTCCCTCATTTAGTATTTGTTCCTCCCTTCTCTACCTCTCAGGTTTGAATTTCTCTGGTTCAGGCCATATTTCGGGGTCCCGGTGCAGAGGCCATGTAGGGATCACGACAACCATGTCTTTTGGAATCACAAGGCCATTTATCTCCACAGATGCTTTGGCCACACGTTCCAGACGTGCCGCGATAGGGAACAATCGAAGAGACTCATTGATGACGCAATCCAGGTATTCCATCTCCATCAAAGGCTGGTACTGAACAGGAGCCTACACAAACACAAGCCTGGCTGTTTAAGATGTAACACTACAGTTACCCAGGTCATTTTGAAAAAGTTATAATATAATTATATATTTAAATGAATCAGAATCTGTCATACTAAAGTTGCATATTTGATAATAGGTCAATTTTATTTTACGGGAACATTTTTATTTTTTTGGTTTGGCTCTGACTGTATTCGTTGACATATGTATTGCTAAAAAAACATAATGAAGATAGTTCCTTTACCATTTTTTAAATTCAGACTTTTAACATCAATCCAATACATTCCTATTCCCAAGTTACTTGTAGCTTGTGGACAAACCCACTACTTTTAGCTCAGCTAAACAGCTGTAATTCACTCAGTGATCCAAAGTTTTTGACAGCTTCTTATAATAATGCACTTGTTGATACACTTTTATTGAATGTCAGTGCAGCCTTTGTATCTTTGTTGTTTCTTAATGACCTAAACATTTATTTAAAGACCTAATTGCTTTACTATATATTCTATATTTAAACATACCATACCTTGTCAGGGAAGGTGATATCAATCTCCTCTTGGAGCTTTCTCATGACATCTGGGTTAGTAGCCAGATTGTAAGACAGAAAAGTGAGAGAGCTGCTGGTTGTTTCATATCCAGCAAAAATGAAAATCATGGACTGGGAGAGGATTTCGTGGTCATTTAAACCTGCAGAAAAGGAAAGTACATTTTGGTTCTCAATAGCAAGTTGCGTACCCATGTGTAAATGTGCTTGTGTTTGAAGTATGTCTCACTTTTGTCCTTGTGCATCTCACTGTTCTTTTGAGAATCAATCATTAGTTGAAGAAAATCTACTCGACTCTAGGAGTAAATCAGAGCAGATCAGATCCCATTTCAAAGCCTACTGATACAAAGATATTTAAACACTAAAAAACACTTGAAAGGAAAAGCTTTTTTTTTTTTTTTTTACCAAAACATGGTTAAATGAAGGAGTTTGGGGGCAGACAATGTCTTATTACAGGCGGTAAATCTCCTGCCATGATTGACACCCATTATATGGATATACAATGATCATGACTGGATACAAACATCTCCCGAAGCAGTCCAAGTGGCTCCAAACTTGTTTGGGTGAGTAACTGTACGTAACGTTTGCTAAAAAAATAACGGCCAGGTTGAAAAACAAAAAAACTTTTCCTTTAAGTAATTGTACCTTCTGCTGACTGGCCTCACGGTTGGACTTGATCTTTTCCAAAGAAGCATAAAAGAAGTCAGTCACCGATTTTGGGAAAAAGGAAAATTCGAACTTTTCAAGTATTGGACCAAGAAATGGGAAGAAAGCTGAAATAAAAGGAACACCGTTTATTTTACTAGACAATAAAAGGTAAGGAGCTAGTTTTACAGTAATAATATTTACTGACTGACATTTACCAAATGTGTATTTTGTATTATATAAAAGCAGAAAAACATGCTGTGAATAGATGAAAGAGTAAAAGATGGCCTTGTTTTCTAAGGACACATTCGGAATATAGTAGATTTCTTCATTACTGGGATTAACTAAAAAAAAAAAAAAACACGTCCAGTTACAATGTAAGAGCTGGGAAGATTGTTTTTGTAATATTATCGGAACACCTATCATTAACAATATGTTAGCTCTTTCTTCATGTTTTGCTTAGTAAGTACTGGAGTTTACTGGAGGGGGCTATTAAAGACATACTCCCTAACTTTTACACCATAAAAACAAGTTTGATGTTTTGTTGTTTTGCCTGGCGAGCTTGGAAAACCGTCATTACACTTGTTCAGAACCACTCCATAGAGATTTGTTTTTACAACCGTGAAATAAAATCGCAAGCCTTGGGAAGGCGTCAGAGGGCAAATATCTGCAAAGTTACGGAGTGTGTCTTTAATGGAGCTGGTACCACAATTTAGAGACCCTTTTTTCTTCCTAGGGTATTCATTAAGTTGTCACTGCCACCAACTTTATGTGTTCTATAATTTTCTTCTTGCCCGAAGAAAGTACTCCTGTCCTAGTACTTCTGTCTTCTCTCAACCTGTTCTCTTAACCACATGTCAGCTGCAAGACACAGCTGACATTGACAACTTCTTCTGCTGACAAGTTTTTTTCTTGTTAAAAGGGAGTGGTTTCTGTCCACTGTGGTCACCAGTTCGTTTAGGAGGCGGAGGGATTGCTCCAAACCAAACAATCTGATGCACAATTCTGGGCTTTTTAGATAACTTTTTACCAACTATTTATTATTAAACTACAATTAAGATACATGTTTACCATCTTAAAAAAGGTGGTAAAAACAGACAAAACCCCAATTATTTTCAAGTGCAAAGTAGCTGTACAATGCTTCTTTCAGTTTAACTTTATCTGAAGCCGCTAATCACAATATGAGACTTTGATGTAGAACTAAAAAGACAACTTTACCAACAGCGAGGAAGAGGGGGTTTAAGAAGTCGAACTTCAACATCTTCTTGATGTTTGTCACAAATGGGTCTGATGGGTTGTTCAGTGAGTCAATGTCTACACTGAAAGACGTGCTGGTTACTACGTCCATACTGTACGATCCAAAATATCTAAATGCAAAAAGAAATATGTTTGAAATACAATGCTCGCTTTGATACAGGAAAATGTAAGAATCTTCTGGCATAATTTTAAAGAAATCTTACTCCTTCAGCTCTAATGGTTTGTACTCGTCTGCCTTCTTTTTCATGCTGCGGATCAGGTTTGCAGAATGACCCTTCATGATTTCAAACATCTAACACATGGAAAGAAAAGACACATTTCAAAATTGACACAAAAAATACAATTTTCAAACGTCTATTGCATAAAAAAGAAACAAAATCCCAATAACTGAGTAAGCAAGTAAGAAATCTTGCTGAAAAGTAATGGCAAGATGCATATTTTTATCATTTTCTATGTAATTGATGTTTTTAATTGTTGGTAATATCGCCATGTTCCCTCGGGCAGGGGGACTACCAATGGAAATTAGCCTTTTGGTTACATTTGGGTACATTGACATTTTCTCTATAAAATGTTTATCAATATATACTGTTCCTCTAAAACAAATAAAAGTTTTAATAGTAAAATTGTACCGTCATCATATGTTTATTAAAAAGGTAGGGATTATGGCAAAATGTGTAACTTCTAAATATCAGATGGGTTCCTCTTTCCTCCATGATGCCCCTAGTGCGCTTTTTGAAAAAAAATTTAATAAATTAAAAATTAACTGGGCCATCCAGCTATGGCCAGGAATATGAAAAATAGAAGGAAAATATAGTCTTGATTTTGAAGTTACATAAAACTTTATTTAATTTGATTGTAGTGGTTTCAGATATACTGAAAACTGAATTCTACTAGTCTATATTTTTTTATTTTCAACAATTCAACTGTAAAATTTTTTCTAATATGTATATATTTTTAGCCATTTTAATGATTTATAATAGTTTTTATTTCAAAACACCTTTTTCAATAATTTAGATGTTATCTCAGTGTTTTTCCTAATGACATGTATTGTAAAAGGATCTCTTTCAGTTGAATGAGAACATCTTTTTGATTTTTTTCCCCAATTTTAATGTCATTATATATTTGTTTGTTTATTAATGTAGACATATTTCACAAGGGTTTATTTCTTCATTTAATTTTGAGTACTTTGGTGTTCCATAAAGGAAAGCCAGATGCTCCACAATGCAATAAATCAAAACGTCCCAAAATTGATATTTATGCATGTGAAAACGCTTATAAAACGTATCCAAATAAATATGCATTATTTTTATTTATACATTTTTTGCAGTTTTATCAATATTTTACCTAACTGCTATGACTTGAAGATATATAATTCATTTTATATGTTGATTTTAAAAAAATCTATTTACCCTCAGAGTAGCTAACCCTACTATAGAAAAGTTTGCCCCTCTGAGCTTCTTTTGATCTCATATTCCACCCTTAAGTAAAAATGTGCATGCTAGTAGTTCCCATTCACTTACATTGGTTTATACAGACTGTTACCAGATCAGGGGAATTACTGGGCTGGTTACAAAATGCTTTTTTATTACTTATCTTACTCTGAGGAATACGGCAACAGACAATTTTTTTTTACTTAGGGGTTGAATATCCCTTTAAGGCTGCACTGAGTTAATGTGGAGGTTAGCCAGTCAGATATGAGGATTAATTTAGTGAGACACAGCTTCATGATTAATTATTCCATAATGAACCTTATAAAACTCGTTTAATCAGCTACCAGCTATTCTATTGTCTTTAATGTATGTGTTTGATCAGCACATCCCATTGTCTCAACAACGATATGGCACCCTTCAGATAAGAAACAGGCTACTTTGGCTTTGCATGGTCCCCTACTGATGACGATGATATATTATGTCGTGATAGCCTACTGTTCTCTTGATGGATATTGGTTGTTGCAATTCAGGATGATACACTATACGTTATTTTGTTGTAAGCCATTTTCAAATCTTGCTACATGTGTTCCTTTTTGACCTCTGAGTACCTGCCCCCCTCAAGATCTCTGCATGGCCCAGCCCCCACCATACTTAGGGAGAAATATTGGCTTTTCTATATCCCTACAAATGTATTTGTTGTATCACTTTAATTTCAGTTGGAGTGTTTGTTGCCAGAAAACTCGGTCGACCTAACCATAGCATATAGTTCCAGTTTGAGGGCACTTTGTCTGTGCCAAACTTCATACCTCTACATTTTTTTCCCCAAAGGCATGCCTCCCGAAAACAACAGTTGGGATATAAAGATGCTCTAATAGCTGTTTTGGAAATTCTCTGACCCCAAACCATTCCTTGCTAAAATTCTCGAATAAAAAGTTCTGGAAATATTATTTCATTCACTCTTACTTCTCATCCTAAGTATTTGTGGGAAAACAGATACTACAGAAGAGGTAATATTAGGCATCTAGCTATTTTCTGCCTGCCATTTCCTGAGTTATAAAACTGAAAAAAAAATTGCTTAAATTTTTATTTTGTTGTTCCCATTTAAAAGGCTGTGTTAGAAATACCACACAAAAAAAGAAGTCATTAATTATTAAATGCTTTGGACAATCGGATTAACTAAAATTTGTCAATTGTAAAATAATTTATTTAATGTCATTTATATGAACTGTCAGAGTTCCCAAAAGTTGTGACATTTTATCCCCTTGGGTTTCTCCACTTTATAAAAATACTTAACTTAAAATTGGATTTTGTGTATTTTTTTAGGGTGTAAGCATGCTATTATCACATAGCGTTTTGTTCATGTGTTTCAGCAGAGCAAATAAATTGCGAGGGAGCAGAATGCCCACTTGAAATTATAACAAAACGTGGGGGGTATGCTCACCTCCTTCAGTCTCCCAGAAGTAAAGGAAGGAGAGAGGACACTGCGGATCCTTTTCCATTGGTCATCTTCAGCAATGGACACAGCATCATACAGCGGCCCATTCAGACGGAAATTCTGTTAACATGAAAAAACAGCAGCAAGTGAGGATAAAACGAAACATAAATCACTGAGACTTCATAAGACTTATAGAACTGTGACTGCATACTCTGCGGTTGGTGAAGAATGAGTAGCATTCCTTAACCAGAATGGCCTTTATGATTTCAGGATCTGCGACACACAGCACAGGCTGGCGGCCATCGTAAATGCTGAAAGATGAAAATGAACAAACAACTTCAACTGTAAATGTGTGGTTTATTGTTTCTGTTCTTAGGTAAAGATTGCAATGCATTGGTTTAAATGTTACAAACAATTACAACATGAAAACTCACCCCCATATTTTCCCATATTCTCTATAGCATTCTTGATCAAAGGTGAAGAACCCCTGTTTAAAAAAATCATATCAACTCAAATACAACTGCATATCTGGGTGTATTGGACTGGTATCAGACTACATTGGAATGTAAGTAGACTGAACTGGACTTATTTACATTTTCAACTAAACCTTCAGATTTTCATTGTCATAATAATACAAATAAACTGAATTTATATTAAATCAAATTAATTAAAATAATACAAATTATTTCAAATTGCCATTTTAATTCCTTTTTTAGTGCATTTATGCTGTAAGCCTTCATTTGCAAACCAGACAAGAACAATTACCTTCTGCTGACATGTTTCGGCGTTACACTTCCGCCTTCATCAGAGCTATCGTTGATCGTGTTGTTGCCTCCGTTTATGTGTGGGCAGCAGGGGACGGTGTCGCCCCCTGCTGCTTGCTTCTCCCCTGGCGATGATGCAGTCCCAGCTGTGATCTAATGTGTAGACTCCATCATCCCGGTTCATGGTGTTATGTGCACGTCTTCTTATTTCTATCGCTTCCTTAATCCATCTTTTGTATTTTTGTTGTTCTGTGTTGATGATCCACACACAGCAACGAAACCACACATCACGTTAAAACAAAAACTGGTGCATCCAAAAGACAAAATACCATCAAAAGAAAAATGTGGCGTCGTCTATGAAATCCCATGCAAACTGTGCAATAAAACATACATAGGAGAAACTGGACGTCAACTCAACACACGAAAAATAGAACACCAGAAAGAATGTGAGAAAGAAACAAAACGAAGATACACAAGAGCAACAAAACAAGAAGCATTAAGTACAATAAAAAAATCAGCCATAACGGACCATTGCACAAGAGAAAACCATAACATGGACTGGGACAACACAAGGATCATCAACACAGAACAACAAAAATACAGAAGATGGATTAAGGAAGCGATAGAAATAAGAAGACGTGCACATAACACCATGAACCGGGATGATGGAGTCTACACATTAGATCACAGCTGGGACTGCATCATCGCCAGGGGAGAAGCAAGCAGCAGGGGGCGACACCGTCCCCTGCTGCCCACACATAAACGGAGGCAACAACACGATCAACGATAGCTCTGATGAAGGCGGAAGTGTAACGCCGAAACATGTCAGCAGAAGGTAATTCGATTCTCTACCAATCTGAGTTTTACAAAAATTCTAATCAAGATGTCAACATGACACTCAGAAAGAACATACCGAAAAGAACAATTAAATACTATATAGTACATATAATAGCGACATATAAAATAAAAGTGCCAACAATAAAACAACAACACAAGGTGCTAACAATTATAATAATAACAATAATTATATACCAACTATCTTAGCACTGGAACACTGATGTCATGTCAACTGAACAATAAAAGAAACTCTGTGCTAACTGAATTGAGTTTTAAATTAAAATATTTTTTCACCTTCCCCCTTTTACTGTGTTTCTACATGGGATTCATAACTGGGTGGTTAGTGAGATTTGGTTAGTGTTTGTTATTTGTTCAATTTGGACAGGCCATATGGTTGAATATGTCTGTACATGTTCTCCTTTGTTAAACAAAGTAAACGATTGCCTTTTATTGCTCATAAACAGTAATTGCACACCAATGACTTCATCCCCTCGCCCTCATGCCCTCAAAAAGTTCATACCTCATTTTTCCAATGGATGGAGTATTTGAAAATAGTATTTCAAATACTAATGTGAAAATACTAAAAATCAAATGGTATTTTACACAGGCCTAACAGAGTGGTTAGTAAAACAAAAAAAACAACAACACATTTTTGAAAATGGCCTAAGGACATATAGTGGAGTGGAGTGGTTTAAACATTCATAAAGGCATATTTCTACATTTAAATGAGCTTTTATGCTTTTAGATGTCTACCAATTCAAGATAAAGAAAAAGCTGTGAGAGTTGACTCACATTTAGTTTAATCTTTATTTGGAATGGAACTATAGTTACATTTTTGTACTACAAGTGGAGTTAAAACATATATATATATATATATATATATATATATATATATATATATATATATATATATATATATATATATATATATATATATATACTTACCCTTCGATAATGCAGCATTGTACCAAAAAATGGGATGGGTTTAGGACCAGAGATACCTAATCTCTTGAAAGTCCCGTAAGGCCAGTAGGCATATCTGTGGAGAAATACCCAAAAAGTTACATTTGGAGTAAAAACAAACCAGTAATATTTTATGCAAAAGAGAAGGAAAAACTGATAGAACATAAATATCAGATTTAAGTAACTGGAAGAAATATAGAATTCAAAACACATTTATAAGCACTTACACCAGAAGGAGGGTGACAAAGGCAACCAGCAGGGTCCATGTCTCAGTAGAGAAGTACAAGAAGGAACCCATCTGTCCTCTTGGTGGAAGTATCTGTCTCTGTGAAACCAAATGTAACAACCTGCCCCTTTTATCTCTGGCTGTACAGACCTGTTACATAATGTGAAGTGTGTGGGAGTTAACGCTATGGCTGCCAGGAGTGTCCATAATATTTCCCCACAAGAGATGGATTACTTTTCTAGATATGTTTTCTGATATACTCGAATCTCGAGTCATTATTCAGCTAGCTTGGAGAATGACTACTTTGTATTTGCTAGTTGGCAGTACCACATGGTATTATTTGAAATCTATTTAATAATGTATATGTGCTTTTGTCATCTGTTTTTGTGTTCTCTGAAGAAAATCGAATATACGAGGGCTACTTTTAACAGCTGCACTGGGTATATGCAGGAAAAAGACAGAAATTAATTGTTTTTTAAAGCCATTTATCTTAGTCTGTTATGAATATGTTCAGTTTTCTGTTCTACTGTGCTTATTCAGACATATCCAGTTTTGTTTTTGGAGATATGGGTTGCAGCAACTGCTTTTATTATTTTCCCTGGAGTGCGCAGAATGAGGCCAGAGGGCTAAGGGTTATGTAATCCTGACAGTTAAAGTAAAAAAACAAAAAAAAAAACAATAAAAAAAAACCCCAAAAAAAAACACAGAGCTCAACGGACTATTGCCATGCAGGTCCGTCCAGTTTAGCTCCACCTTTGTCGTTCTGCAGCGAGCAGCCTCTCGTCAGTCATGGATTCCTATTTTTTCTTCTCGCTTGAATCATGGATTCTTCTGATCTCTTTTATCTTTATATTTGTTGTGTAAGTAGTGTTTGTAGTCAAAGAAATTACGTGTATCCTAATTAGGGATTTTTTTAAACATACATGCTTCAAACTGTACTGTCATAAGAGAAATATATATGCCTACTCGTACTGTCCTTTACAGCTATGGCCACTGGACATACGGAGCATTCAAAAAGTTGGGGATCGAGGGACCCAAGCCATTGATGTACTGGGGGACAGTTGGCAAGTATAACCAGGTAACTAAATACTGAAAGGAAAAACCAGTAGCCTAATAGGGAATCATGCTTTCACCATAGCTACAGATAGAGTTGCACTTTTGCCAAGTACGAGTATAGACGAGTAATACAAGTCAATATCTGTGCTCGGTTGAGTAACTATTCTCTTTGGGTAGCTGAATTTGTCTGCGTCACCGAGTCACCATAGCCTACTCCCGAATTTCCCCTCATATCTAATGGCGTCGCCTTTCATAAACCTTCCCCATTTCTTAAAGGAGGAGAATAAAATAAGAATAAATAGAATACAACAAAAGAATAAAACGTGTTACACTTGCATTTTGCCAAGGAAGGTGCTATGGGGTACAGTTTCCTCATTCCAGTCGTGAAAAATCATCCCGTTGGCGAAGTTCGCAGTTTTGAATCCAAAATAGGTCACCTACGTGTTTTGAAAGCCAGACGCAAGTTTTTAGAACGGTCTTTATGTGACTGACAGAAGCTGCAGTTTCAATTACTTTTACATCCTCCCAATTACTAAGGATTAAACATGTTTCAACCGACCTCGCGTTTAGTTTCCTTTTATTTCGGCTGCCCGTTGGTTACTCTGGCAACGGAGGTCTTTTGAGTCTTTTGGCCCAAGAGCATGGCGCTATTCCGGCAGAAAACAAAGTTACAAACTTAATGCTGCACTGCGACCAAAGTGAGAAAAAATACTTTCGTACTCTCTTCTGACACAGAGACTCCTATGAATTTTTATAATTATTAATAAATGACTATTTCTAAATGTCAAGTGCTGCTGAGCAGGGGTGTATCCAGGAGGTTAATACAGAGGGGCTAAAAGGGCCCAGGGTGGGTCTGGGACTGTAAAATTAATTGTTATTTACTTTGTACAATAAATAAAGGTAGTTGTGGTATAAAACTATATTACAAATCAATTACCTACACACATACCTGGTGTGTACAGATCATAAAAAATGAAAGTTATGTAGTGATGAAAGCTCTTGTTCATTACATTTTACTTTATAACTCCAACCACAAGTGTTGTATTCATTGTTGCAAAACCTTTTCTGTATATTGTTCGGTTGTTCTCAAAACAGTTGATCTTAAGATCAGTGATGATGTTATGTAAAAAGTTTTCTAATCAGGAATAAATATAAAAATTTCTGATCAACCCATATCAATTGCATGCTGATAAACACATACAGGTTAAAGACACGCGTATTTCAGGATAACCAGATCAACTTCCGGGTTAAATTCCACCCACTTCCGGATTAGCCCCCGCCCAGTCCGAGTACAGATACAGATAATTCATAACGGTTAACAGATACAGATACAGATCATTCATATGGGGATACAGATACAGATAATACTGTACCCGCTCATCCCTAATTGTAAGTCTGATAAGTCTGGTGATGAGTGGAAAATAATAGAAATGCTTCTTTAGGTGTACTACTTGGATGACAACGAATGTGCTAAAAAGTACGGCAGAGTTTGGGGGTGAGTTAAAACTTTTTTTAAATTTACAACCACAGTTGCATGTACCATATTATTGTCTGTGTATGCCAAAAGTTTTAATATCTGGGAGGTCATAAATCTCCCAAGCTTTATGCCAAACTGCCCAGCAACATGTTTGTTGTGTTTGATTGTTTAGCATTTATGAGCTCAGGAGGCCCATGCTGGCTGTGATGGATCCTGAAATGCTAAAAATCATCCTTGTTAAAGAGTGCTTCACCTTCTTTACCAACCGAAGGGTGAGAACACACATGATAAACAGCGAAAGGAGCAAATGGTTACAAGGTCACCACCTCCTATCCATAATGAAAGCAATTGTGCTTTTTGATCTTATAACAGCTTTTCAACAAGCCTAAGCCATTCACAAATAAAAATATCTCATTTTTCTGTTAGAACTTCCGCCTGAATGGGGATCTGTATGATGCAGTGAATATTGCTGAAGATGATCATTGGAAACGAATTCGTAACCATGTTACACCTTCCTTCACCACGGGACGTATAAAAGAGGTAGGACTGCATGGAGATTTACATAAACTCATTTTGGACACTGATGTCAATATAAAGTTTTGGCTATTAATTATAAAATAAACAAGTCTAAACACTGTTTTACAGTTTTTATATAACATACAACTTCAATGTTTTCCAAAAACAAAGTTTGGGTACACGATAATTAATGCATTGTGAAATCACTAACCCATACATTGCCAGAATATACATGCAGACAAAAACATTTAAATACCACCGCACTGCTGAAACAAACAACTATTAAATGTTCAGTTTAAATCCAATTCAGTTGATTTATATAGTACCAATTCACAACAAATGTCATCTAAAGGTAATTCACAAGAAAAGACGATTAAATTCAGTCATTGATATATTCCAGTTAATCCTTTAGTTCGTTATTCCAATCAGTTTAAAAGTTTTCTATCTAAGGAAACCCATCATATTCCATCATTCAATATTCCTGAATGAACATGTAGCAACTAGTGATGGGAATTTCGGTTACTTTAGGAAAGCTGGTTGTTACGGCTCAGCTTACTAAAAAGAACCGGTGATCTGTCAATCTGGCATTCTTTATCAGAATAGCATAACGGAAGTTGAGCTACCCAACCTATTTTAACCAACCCACAAGTTTTTATGAAAAACGTAAGAATTTTAAGCTGCACGTGCAAACTAACAGAAGGTATGTCATTCTGATGAGTATGGTGTTTTGTCAGAACACCGGTTCTTCCCACTCCCAAGCACCTCCTCACATTTTTTTGTTTCTTTAATGAATTTACCATCAAAAAGAATTTTTATTAAAAAAATTTTTTTTTACCTCTCAAGAGTGATCCTTATTGCTTCCGTCATCTCACACTTTGCTGCTGAGTTTCCCCTTTGTGGGATAAAAAAGGATTATTCTGTTCTATTCTGATGGGTAGTTTGGTATATTAGTAGAGTTGCGTAAGCCTGCATATATAATTCTGTGTATGAATTAGAAATAAAGGACTTAAATGCTGCAATCCACAAAACTCTTGTTTTTTAATCACTACAGTTATATTATATATTATGATGCATATTATATTATTATAATATAATAACAGTTAATGTAGATTAGATCGTAAATAGCCCACAACAATGTGATGTTTGTGTCCATAATGAGTGAGCATCTGAGTATGTGACTGGAATTGTAGGCATACATACAACATTACCTATGAAAGAAATGTTCTCACTGTCTGTCTGCCTTAAGATGTTCAACATAATGCAGCATCATTCCGACAAACTGGTGGCTACCTTGCAATCTAAGGTGGACAACAATGAAGTTGTAACCATTAAAGAGTAAGTAACCCAGAGTAAATCTGAAAAACGTTAAGACAAAAAAAAATTGCTTTTCTTTTCAGCTTTTTGTGTTCATGTGCAAAATAGACAAACTAATTAGTTGCATCAAGAAGTTCCTCAGAAACCAAATCGTCAAAATGTAAAAAGTTATAAATATCATTGTCTACGGCTGGAGTATGAAAAATCCAAACCAGATATTCTTAAATTGAATGCTGAAGCCTGCATGCATCTTAATCTTTAAATTAGTACTTTTAAGCTGTTTTTAGGCTTGGCTTTCTGTTGCTAATGTAGTTATATATTGTTTTTGCCATCTTTTCTTTCACATGGCCATTACATTTAAATCTCTTTACACTATGCTTCATAATTAAAGTGACAATTTGTGTGGACTCTTCTACTGCAGAACATATTTCCATACAGGTTGGCAACCTGAAGCCTCTGGCTCAATCTTGTGTGTATTCTAGCATTTTTGGAGCCTACAGCATGGACGTGATGGTGAGCTGTGTATTTAGTGTGGACCTGGACTCAATCAATGAGCCTTCAAATCCCTTCATTACCCATGCCACAAAGCTTATCAGATTTCCTGTGCCTCTTTTTTTATTTCAAGGTACTGCTTTTTTGTTTTGCCCAAAATTAACGATTTTACATGTATCCAGAATTAAAACTGTTTACTTCCTGTAACCCCTCAGGGTTTTTTCCTTTCTTTCTTCCTCTACTGAAGCTCCTTGGAGTTTCATTATTCCCCAAGTCTTCTACCACTTTCTTTAGAGCGGTTGTGGAGAAAATAAGAGCAGAGCGGAATGAGTGCTCAAGAAAGGTTTGACAAAAGCACAGTAGTGCTACATAGTTCTGAATATTTAAATATTTACCTGTTGATACTTTAAGTAACTAAGCTCAGTTAAGCAGTTTTTTTTTATGTAAAAGTTTTTTTTTCTTCACGGGACTGCTTTCTGATCCATTTTCAGAACTTGGAAGATATTCTTCAGCATTTCATCAACCCTCAAGCGAAAACACTCACTGAAGACAAGAAGGCTCAGGCTACTGACAAAGGGATTTACTTTTCTCTTAGATAAAACTTGATTCTTAAACAATAAACACTAACAATAAGATGTATTTTAATGATCGGCCTCTTTTCCATTCCAACAGGTCTTAATGATCATGAAATCCTTTCCCAAGTCACAATGCTGCTGTTTGCTGGCTATGAAACTAGTGCCACAACTCTTACTTTCTTGGCATACACTTTGGCAAGGAATCCTGCAGTCATGAAACATCTTCAACAAGAAATAGACTCAACTTTTCCGCAGAAGGTAGACCAACGTTTCTGGCTCTCTGTCAATGTACACAGGGCAAGAAAATTGGAAAAAAAATGAACTACCATGTTTTAACTCTTTAGGGTCCAATCCAGTATGACAGTCTGATGCAGATGGAGTACCTCAGCAGTGTGGTGGATGAGAGTTTGAGGTAACATGTATTTGCTTTTTTGTGTTCGGTAAAAGAAAATAAGTTGGAAATATCTGTTTTATTGCAGGCTCTACCCCCCAGCTGCACGTCTGGAGCGAACAGCTAAAGAAACTGTCAAGATCAAAGGAATCACAATCCCAAAGAACATGATTGTTATGGTTCCAGTCTATGCTCTACACCGTGACCCAGAGCTGTGGCCAGATCCAGAAGAGTTCAAACCTGACAGGTGACCTGACCAGTGCTGAAGTCTACACTGTAAACTCATGAGTGTCTATGATCACATTTATACCTCGCTGCTGTGGTGTAAAAAAGTTTAAATCCTTTCATATTTGTTTTTATCTTGGTCCAAGGAGCGAGCTCTTCAGACTTTCTGGAGGTTTTTCAACATCTTATCTACTTGTTCAGCTTTTCACTAGTTTTCTGTCAAATCTTTTTACCTCATCTGACTGACTTTTATATTATATGCTTAAAATGAGGAACTTAAGAAACTACCTACCATATAAAGGCAGAATCTGAAAGTCAAGTATTTACAAGGTCATTGCTGAGGTGCATCATCCCTCAGTTAGTCTTATGTTTGTCAAGATTTTATACAATAGCACCTAAGAATAGACTTAATGGTTTATCAAACTTCATCTTAAGATATTTCTAAAAATTAAACTATGGTAAGAATTAAAGTGCAATTGTGACATTTTGCTAATAAGCAAGTGTCTGCAGATCCACTTTAAAATCTGCCTTTTGCAAAGTTCTCTCTTGTGTTGACAAGGCACTAGGACATTTATTAAATCTAAGTCCAATAGGTAGGCTTATTGGTCTGTATAGGTGGGTGGGTTGCAGCCGCGTCGCCAGACATATTACACTGGGGCACGTAGATCTGCAGTGCCCCAGTAAAAAAATTCACCAATAACAATAAAAAAAAAAAATCTAGAGAAAATCACTTCAGAGTTTTAAACCTATATAGCATTGATTACAGCGCACGTATAGTATGGTAAATCATTGCCACTATATTCCACATTAACAATGCGCACATGGCTAATTAATATAGTAATTTATTCACGTGGAGATCACGCAGGAGAGAGAGAGGGAGGGAGGGAGAGAGAGATAATAACTGCGTGAGGTAGCTAATGTTAGCAGACAACAACTTGTTAAATATATTATTTTGATTTGACTCAAGCTGTAACTCCTATATGGATATTAGAAAGTTATTCGCCCGCAGCAGGAATAAAGCAGTGAGGAATTAGCAAGGTAAGTTTTGTCCTAGCTAGCTAGGAAACATAAGTCTGTGCTAAGTTAATACTAAATAGCTAACGTTATTCATTGTATCAAGACAACCATATTAATTTGCTATATGAGGTGTGAGGGGAATTTCCCGTGAGTTTCATCAGCATTAAACATAATATAGGTTATGATCTGCTGGTTCTACATCAATGATGAATTTGAGTAAGCTTGTGTTAGTTGACAGATATAGCCTATGGATGGTGCAGTGGTTCTAAAATGGTCTATCTTCAGTAAGAAAAACATTTTTCTCTATCATAAAGTCCTGACCCAAATTTTTAAACCATTCAAGTTCATTTCACAGAAAAATAGCACAATAGGCGTGTCTTGTTAATCGGTTTGACTTTGGCTAAAATATGTTTTATCACCAGAAGAAACGGCTACAGCTAAAGCATCTGGTTGTACTGCCAGAAAAAAAATAGTAAAATTTCTGGTTTTTTTTTTTGTTGCCCCAATGCCCCAATTAGATTTTTGTTCTATATATTTCCATGTCTGTCCGGAAAAAGTGGAACAACAGAGTGCTGGAAGAGGTAAGGGAGAGATGAAAGTTGATGAGCAAGAGCAGAGGTGAGCTGACTATCGATGAAGGATGTCCCAATCATATATATATTTATATCAATGGCCCAAAACTTTTTGGAAAACAAAAAAACTGTCAGTTTCTTGCAGAATGCTTTTGGTCAGGTGACTCTTTTGTCACAGGGAAGGCTGGGATAACTTTGTAAATGGAGCAGCTTTCACTATTCTTATAATCACATGTGAAAACTGAGGACAATAAAAATGCTGATTTGAGACTCTAAGCTATATACATATTTGTACAGCAATAAACAGTAATATTTTCATGTTGCTTTAGACTAAGTGCAGCAGAGTGCAGAGAAGGAAAGATGGAAGTTGATGAGCCTAGAGAGAGATGACACGGATTTGACACTGGCAATGTTGGGTAGAATACTTTGTAAATTTAGTTACAGAGTAGTCTATCCATCTATCATAGATAAATAGATAATATGCTGAAAATTGAAAATATATTATCAAAGACAACATATCTGTTTTATTTCTTTATTGAACGCCATAAAACATAAAGTAGTGAATACCACCATCACCTCCGTTTATATTGCCGCTCATTTACAAAAAAGTCAACATCTTTGTTTTGACAATGTTCTGGTCCAACTTTTGCCCAGAAAGAACAACCTTGTTCAAAGATCACATATCCCAATGCGGCCCGGATTGTTATCGTAAGGGTCATGTACCTCCTCTGTCTGCTCGCTGCTCTCCTCCTCCAGCACTCCCATCTCCTGCGCCTCCTCACCTGCGATTCCTTGCTGCGCGGGCTGCATCTTCCTCTCTGCCCGGTGTGTCAGTGAGCGAGCTATGTCCAACTTCTGTAGCTGACTTAAAGAATTCTGTTAGCTTAGGAATTTTCTTTGTTATTTCTTTGTCTTGAAGCTCCTTCTCACGAATCACTTTCCTTTTCTGAGCAATGCTCTCAAATTTCTTCCCTGACATTTTCCCACCTTTCTTTACATCTAGAGGACCACACCATGAAATCTTCTAAATTGTTTGATTGGTGAGCTCATGGTTCAATGGGAACTTTAGAGGCCACATGGGTGAAGTAGGCCACTTGTGTTTTGGATCAATCATCAGCATTAAATTAGCATATAAGATGATTGACAGAAAACCTGACAAGTAATAAAACAATGTTTTTTTTTAACTTTTTTAAATAATAGGCCCCCCTAGCGTCATAGGCCCCTGGCCACTGCCCCGTTTGGGACATTAAAGCGGCCTTGTTGTCCCTGCACCGTCATACAGATGGTAGTTTGCGGGAGTTATATCTCTGCATCAAGTGCATAATTGTCATCTCTGCCCACTTATGCCAAAGTCACATGAATTCCTGTCCCCTAGTGGGTGTGCAGAGTGAAGGATGAGAGAAGTGAATCTTAAACACACTCTCTTGTGACTTCTCAGCTTTGTGTTGGCTTGTTAGTTGAATTCTTTAGTCTTTTACATTATGGAACTATTTGTATTTAAGAACTGCTTAAATTGTATGTAACAGTACAGTACATCACTGGAATCCTGTAAATCCCCTAATCAAATGATGGTTGTTTCATCTGAGATGATCCGACCCTGAGAATGGCGGTCGAATCAGGCTCCACCTAACAATGCATTGAATCTTCAACTATTTGGGGTCACCACAGGAAACTAGAAACAGTTGGCCAAAAAAAACCTCTGAAATTGGCTTAAGTTTTACGTAGAAAAGGTGTCGACAATAACCTAATTTGGACTAGAATCGGCCCACATCCACAGGTCCTGAGAACATCAATATTGGACACTCTGAAGACATTGGAAAAGTACATCATCTGGCGTCACAGTCTGCACCTTCAGTGGATTGAGATTGGACATACAAAGATGACCCTAAAACACGTAGTTTCAACTTGTCTTTGCGCAGTGGGAAGTGCTGAATGTTTTTTGTTTTTTAAAGAAATCCTGGACAGTGGGAAGTGCTGAATGTTTTTTTGTTTTTTTAAGAAATCCTGGACAGAAGACGCATGTTATTTCCAATTAGAAAGAAACATATTAGTGAGGGCTGTAAGGCTACAGTTACTGTAGATAAACTGTAAACTGTGGACCCTCAGGTTACTCCATGGCTATATTAGTCACATTTAACAGAGTCTAGATAGAAGTTGTTATATCAGACAACTATAGTTTAAGGAAGCACAGCTCAGCAGGTTTTTTATATTTGTAAATGTGGGTAGGGGTAGGGCTGTGCACTAGATTGACTGCTTTCTTTTTTCTTTTTCACATTCGTGTCACCAAATCTATTCATGACTTTTCTTCCTTTTTCTTTCACACACAGACTTTTATCATGGCATATTCATGTTTTTCCATCATGCTATCATTCTTTACACACCTGTATGGTACGTTATTTCCCTCGCTTTATCTCTGCTTCTGGATTTTCAATCAGGCAACTCCATGGACAAACCAAGACTACACCTATATTCATCCTTGGCGATAGTAAATGTCTAATGTTTATCTTAGCTCTATGAATCCTGTAAAATTTTTAACATGGAATATTCACGGATCTGGCTCCAGAGATAAAAGGATTAAGATTTTCAACCATCTTAAAAGATTGAAGGCAGATGTCGTCTTACTACAGACTCATAAATCAAGCTCAACTGCTAATGATTTAAAAACACCGGAGTATCCTAATATATTTTCTTCATGCTATAACTCTAGACAATGAGGAGTAGCAACATTAATAAATAAAAATACTAATTTTAAAGTAATAGACACAGTTACAGATCCAGAGGGTAGATTTATAATATTAAAACTATTTATACATAACCAAAAGTTATGTATAGTTAGTGTATATGGTCCAAATGTTGACGACCCCTCATTCTTTCATACTTTCTTCTCGGTTTTGGCTAATCACATGGATTGCTCACTTGTTCTTGGGGGAGATTTCAACTTTGGATTAAATGAAGAAATAGACAGGCTCAGTACAGCAGGGACTCAGCGCAGCTGGCAATCCATAGATATAGTTAAACAGTACATGAGCGATTATGGACTTTGCGATGCATGGCGATCGCTTCATCCCAACGACAGAAAATACACTTTTTACTCAAATGTCCATCATTCTTATTCTAGATTGGACTATTTGTTAGTCAGCAGCTCACTGTTGAATGACATTTCAGACACTGAGATACATCCTATAGTTTAAATTTAGCAAATAGAATAGCAACCCTTCAATATAAAAATTGGAGATTTAATACATCATTACTTAAGGATAGAGAATTTATTAAATATATTGAAAAAGAATGGGCTTCATACATGGAATTTAATGATCTCCCTGGTATGTCGCCATCCACTCTCTGGGAGGCAGGGAAAGCTGTGATTAGAGGTAAAATAATTTCATTCTCATCAAATAAAAAGAGAACAGAAAATAAACATGTTCAGGAATTAGAAGAAACTATCAAATCATTAGAAGCTTCCCTGGATAAAGAGAGCTTAAGCAAAATACGGAAAGCAAAATTAGAATTAAATGAAATTATTAATAAACGGACGCAGTTCTTAATCCAAAGACTTCGAATAGAAAACTTTGAACATAGTAATAAATCAGGTAGCTTCTTAGCTAATCAGTTAAAAATAAATAAAGAAAAAACAACTATATCTGCAATCAAAGACAAAATTGGGAATATAATATATGATCCTGAAAGAATAAACAACACATTCAAAGAGTTTTATGAGACTTTATACACACCGGAGATAAACCCATCAAATAATGAAATTGAACAATTTCTGGATAAAATAACTCTTCCTAAACTTTCAGACAGTCAAGCAAAGGCCCTGGATTCACCGCTAACAGTGTCTGAACTCCAGGAGGCCCTCCAATCCATGCCTAATAATAAAGCTCCAGGCCCAGATGGATTTCCAGTAGAGTTCTATAAAGAATTCTGGAATATTCTGGCACCAACATTTTACAAAATGTTACAGGAAACAAAGGCAAATGGTCGATTACCACCGAACATGAATTCTGCCTACATCAATCTTCTATTAAAACCAGGAAAAGACCCTATGTCTCCTACCAGTTATCGTCCCATTTCTCTTATCAATCTTGATCTTAAAATAATTTTCAAAGCTCTTGCAAGAAGGATTGAGAAAATAACACCTCTAATAATCCATCCTGATCAAACAGGTTTTATAAAAGGTAGGCTCTCTTCCACAAATTCACGTGGATTAATAGATTTAATAGATTATTCCCACTGTAAAAACGTCCAAACCAATATATTATCTTTAGATGCAGAAAAAGCATTTGATAGAGTTAACTGGAAATTTTTATTTGCAACCTTACATAAATTCGGGTTCAGTAATTCTGTAAACTGGTTAAAAATATTATACAGCTCACCAACAGCATGTATTAGGACTAATAATCAAAAATCATCAAGGTTTTTGCTTCAGAGAGGTACCAGGCAGGGATGTCCACTTTCTCCCTCCCTCTTTGCTATTTTTATTGAACCATTAGCAGCAGCAATCAGGCAAAAATAATAATGTTAAAGGTATACATTGCAACAAAATAGAACATAAAATTAGTCTGTATGCAGATGATGTACTACTCTTTCTAATTGAGTTGATAAAATCTTATTCAAGAGTTTCAGACTATTCCGTAAATTTGTTAAAATCTACAGTCCTTCCAATCAACTGTTCTTTCAAGGGTCCCGTTGCTGTGCAACTCCGGTCGGGAAATATTACATATCTAGGTATCCATATCTCACCAAGACTGGAAGACTATCAAAGCTAAACTACGTCCCACTTTAAAAAAAAAGTGGAAGATGATCTGGCAAGATGGAAATACCTTCCAATATCACTTATTGGAAGGGTAGCTACAACAAAAATGATGGTTTTGCCTAGAATCAATTATTTATTCTCAATGATCCCAAGCAAACCATCACCTGATTGATTTAGATCTCTGGACCCTTATGTTTCTAAATTTCTTTGGAAAGATAAACCCCCACGTATCAGCTTAAAAACACTACAGAAGTCCAAAGATAAAGGAGGTCTAGACCTACCAAACTTTCGTCATTATTTCTTAGCCAACAGGCTCCAATACACATCAAGCTGGGTAAAACACAGTTATATTGATGAGTGCTGGGTAAATGTTGAACAGACACTATGCAATAAGATAAAACTTTCAGAGCCACCATTTATTAGCTCAAATATAAAACAAAATGAATGTTTTAAAAGTATTAGTATTAACTTCTCCTTGACGGGAATTTCTTAAAATGACAGAGACCTTACTGGTCCCATGCAAGCGTACACCCATCTGGAGTAACCCGGATATCTTACAAAAAAAATGCATGACCAACTTTCCAAACTGGAGTTGTAAAGGGATTGAATACCTGGAGCATATATTTAAGGGAACAGACTTTATCCCATTTAATACATTGGTTACACAATACGGAATTAACAAGAATAAATTGTTAGAATATCAACAAATTAAATCAATTATAAAAAATAAATTTAGGCACAATATAGTTGATTTACAAATTCCAGGAAAAGTTTTAGACTTGCTTAATCTTAACCCTCCCAAACTGCTATCTAAAATATACAAAACAATAAATAGAATAGATGAATCAATAGCCCTTCCTATTTTAAAATGGGAGATGGACTTGTCCATCTCAATTGACCAAAACCTCTGGTCTCAGATTTTCTTAAGAACCTTTAAATTTCTTAAAAATCCTAATCTACGATTAATACAATATAAAATCCGTCATAGAGTGCATTATACAGGCCAACGGATGTTCATCCATCTAATACCTGTTTACAATGTACAAGCAATCTACCAGACAATTATATTCATGCTCTTTGGTTGTGCCCACCTGGCTGTGGTCGGCGGGCGCTGCTGCATTTTCCATCTCCCTGGGCTGGTTCTTGTCGCTGGCTCCCCGATGGCCCCTTGCCGCGTCGGGGCGTCAGCGGGTGGCCGCGGCGGGTGGCCGGCGTCTCTGGGCCCGATTGGTCATATTGGCACTGGACATGGCTCCTGGGTCTTGGTCCAAGCACTCTGCGGGGTGCTGGGGTGGGGCCCTTTGACCGGTGTTGGTCGGCCTCCGCGGTGGACTGACCATGTGGTGGGGTATGGGCTGGTGGGTGGAGGTGCTGGTAAAGTAGGTTGGTGCCGTCCGGTGGATCGGTGGGCACCGTGCCTGGCGCCCAGGCCTCCTGCCGGTTCCATGAGTTCTGCTGCCTGGTCGGTTCATCTGGGGGGGCTGTCCAGCATTGGCTGGACCCCTGATCTTGGCGCTCTGCGTGGGGCGGGATCTGGAACCGGTAGATCTGGATGTCCAGGTGCTGGCTGGGCGCGGCCTGGGGAGGGCGTACATCCGCTTTGGCTTTTACTGTGGCTCCCTCGCGTGTGGGGGGGACCGGGTTGTTGGCGGTGGGTATTGGTCCGGGGTGGCGGCGGCGTTTGTTGTCCGTCGGTCGGCTGCGGGTCCCTCATGCCTGGCGGCGGGGGACCCCTGTCGGCGGGGCTCTGCTGGGGGGCGGGGTGCCCCTGATCCCCGTGGCCTCCGGGTCCTGTTCCGGGCCCGCCCTGGCGTAGCCGGTTTCCGGCGGAGCACGTGATCGTCCCTGCGATCTCTCGGGCCCCAGCATTGCGGCTGGTGGGTGTTCCCCTGGGGCTTCCATCTGTTCCTGTCTTGGTGGGTGATCGGCCCTGCGCTGGTCCGCCTGCGGCTCCTACGCTCTGTGGGACTCTGGATGCTTCTCTGCCGTCCGGTAGAGGCAGAGGACTGGGATGTTTTCTTGTATTATTTGTTTGCCTCCCTTTCTTGTGTCGTCGGTTCGCGCCTCTGCTGGTCCTGTTTCTTTTCTTCACCTTCTTCCTTTCTTCCTTCTGGTCTCGGTTTCGTGTCCATGACTTCAGGAAATTGAACCCACAGTAATCACTAATAAAGATTTTTCATACCTAAACATCAAGTGGGGTAAGTGCTGTAATACTCTGCTTGGGAAAGTAAATCTGTTGGGCTTGTACTTGGTACTCAGACACCTGATCAAATGAGTCTAATGGGTGTGCTCATTCCTATTCCTCTGAAATTAATTAAAAACACACAGCCAACCCGGAAATGGATACTACTTGAGATTAATCATTCAATTTTTGTGCTTCTTTTGAAGATTTAATAAGGAGAACAAACAAAGCATCAATCCGTACGCCTACCTGCCATTTGGGATCGGACCACGGAACTGTTTGGGGATGCGATTTGCTTTGGCGATGACTAAACTGGCCTTGGTGAAGGTTTTGCAAAACTATACCTTCATAGTCTGTGAGGAAACTGAGGTAATATTGGATTTTTTTTTTTTTTTCAAGAAATGGCAAACTTCATATTGTAAAAGTAAGAACAAGACTTATTTGAACTCCTGTTTGTTAAATCGCAAGATCGATCTGAGGATGGATCCTGAAGGCTTTGTGGGACCTCTGCACCCAATCAAACTAAAGCTACAGAAACGATCCCTCAATTCGGCAGATGTGGACAACTGAAGAAAAGAAGCCAATTGTACATCACATTCAAGGCTAAGCCTACATATGTAGTTGTTGTAGTTTAATAAGCATTCAAGAAAAATGTAAGTATATATTAATGAACAGCATTATTTTGTTTAAATCTTTTTGAACCATGTTACTTGATTTTTGAATGGCATAAATGTTGCCTTTTTCTTACTCATCCCAACCTGAGTTTAACAATACTTACTTGAGGTCAAACAGCAGAAAAATCCTTGAGGTATGAAAATCTTACATAGAAAGGAAAGATAAAAAAAGACTTCTTTGAAAATAATCAAGACGCATAAAATTGGATTATGATGAAACAGCAAAATTTGACAGAAGTTTAACTTTAAATTTTGTATTCTAGAAATGATAACATTAAGGTGATGACTTAATTTATATTTACCATAACTCTCTTAGAATGTGGAGGGATGATTTTCTGAGGAAGCTGTTGACAAGTAAAAACATGGCATATTACAAAATAAACTATACAAGTAAAAAGATGTAAATTGTATCAATGAAAAAATAAAGTTGTACAGAGACGCAATTTCCTTTCTGTGTGTGTTGATTATATTATATTTATATATCTCTACATCTATCAATATTGCAGTATGTATATGCATACACACACACACATATATATATATATATATATATATTTATATATAAAAATACATAAATATGCTAGTAGTATTTCTAAGCTATTTAGGGATTTTTACACGCAAGTCATTCTTTTAACGGCTCAAGTAATGGGTGTAAAGGAGACTAACACCCAGTCCTACTGTAATTAAGCTGTTTTATGTTTTGTGTTAGAGGTCAGAGATTGGGCTAAGCGGTGAATTAAGTTTTACTAACAGTTAGTGTGAGATAAGTATGTACTGTTAATGATTAGGTAAGGTTTGACTTGAAATGGCACAAAAGAATAAAAGTCAATGCAATGACCAAATAAGGATAGATGCAGTGAAATTTTTTTGGAGACAATTGAACTCACCAGAGCACAACAAAGTAACAAAAAGGAATGCAAAACGGGTTGGCAAAATTCTGTTTGCTTTTTTTTTTGTCTTTTATCCTTTTTCACTATGGTGGATAGGTGGAGATAGATGGATACAATGTCCAAAAGTCGAGCTCAAAAAACCTTTACATACACACGTATTGACCTTGCTGAATTTTGTTGGTTATGGAGATCTGTTTCTGTTCATCTATGGCAGATGCCAGACTCCCACACAGCAAATATTTTTACAATCATGAGTTATTTAAAAACCTTTAAGAATTACAAAATCACAACAGAAAATGGATTTGAAATAAAAAGTAGCGTCATCTTGTTTCTTTCCTGGAAGATCTACAGTTTGCATCTGAAAAGCCAACAAAGGAGGATTTAAAAAAAAGACCAAGATGAAATTATCTCTTTTGTGATGATCTATGGAAAAGAACATAAAAAGAATGGCTGAGCATGATCTGAGTTTCCCCGAACTCAACTGCATGGTGAAGTCTGAATGGTATACTCCAAGAAAACCCTGAAAAAATGGCAAGAAATGTCTCAATGCTGCGTCAATAACAATACGACACTACAGACAAAGACAACAGCGAAGAGTAATAAATCGATCTTGTCGTCTGTCCACACCAAAAACTCTCTCTTCTTCTGAGCAGCTATTGTTCTCTTCGGTTAACGGGACAAGCAGATATGTACTGTGCTGTAGAGCTTCTTGTATATATTATGTAGGCGCTGGCGTCACGTAGATTATACGCATTTTTTGTGCGTCTTTTCGCGCATGCCCAGTATTTGCACAGGTCGGTATGGGATTGCGCAATCATGGGACCTTAAACGGGGCATAAATGCTCGTGTTGAGTGGATAACATTAGGCGTCTAACTCCCCATATAACCTTATCGGCTTAGTGTGGACGTAGCCTCAGATAACTTAGGGATTGACATGTATGTACCACTGAATTGAAAGAAATTTCATTGCAAAGTGACTTGAAATTCTGTGTTTTGAATTGGTTCTATATAAATAAAATGAATTTAAGTTGAGTCTAACTCAGTTAATTGACAGAACAATTTTAGCAACACTTTAGATGGCAAGCTGTAAAAGTTAAGAAGACTACAAATATCAATAAAATCTCAGTTAAATTTAAAAACCATTGACATACCAAGTAAATGAAAAGTGAACGTAAGGCTGATCACTGCTGTAAGGGAATATTTTTTGTACAATCAGATTTTTATTATTTCCTCTTAATGAGTGCATCTAGGACAGTAGGTCATGTAGAGAAAAATAAAACCCTGTAATCTAAGGGTAATGTTCTGTTAAAGTCAGTGTGTAGCTTTTGCAGTACATCTTTGAAAATAGCCATGAAAATATTATGTAATAATAATTACGTAAAGCACATTAATTGCAAAATATTGGCGATATTGTACAGTATGACTTTAAAAATCTGTGTTAAAATATATAGGCACGGGTCCTCTTTTCAGGGGAAAGCCATATTAGATGACGTCTTTACTTCTACAAGAGCCCGGACGGACAAACACTGATTTCCCCTCAAAAAGGCAAAAAAGTTTAGCCTGAAATACATTTTTACCTCTTCGCCAGTTCCAAGCGATGAAAGAGACTGATGTGCTCGTCATGTTGCTGCAAATAGATAATTCTCAGGGAATTGAGCGTTTGAAAACAGCACTAGCTGGACCTCCGTTGTTGAGTTTCTTACTCGAAGACACAGATACAGCATGCTTGTGATAATTTAGGTATGCACTGCCCCCTACTGGCCGAAAATTACACACTGTGCCTTTAAGTCATGTGTCAGAGTGCCAGGCAGCCATCAGCAAGCAACAGATATCACGTTTACATTTGGACCTTGTCAGACAGCTGCCCGGTTTGTGTGCTTGTAGAGGGAACGCTTAAACAACACAAAGTAACTCCAAGTCAATCACACTTCTGTGAAATCAAACCGTCAACTTAGGAAGCAGCACTGATTGACAATATCACATGCTGCTTTGCAAACAGAATAGACAACAGGTAAAAATTATAGGCAATGTGCAAGACACCGCCAATAAAGTAGTGGTAGCATCAGGCGAGGTGTGGCAAGGTTTGCTTTGTCAGTCAGCATAGTTTCCAGAGCATGGAGGTGCTTCCAGGAGACAGGCCAGTACATCAGAAGACATGGAGGAGGCCGTAGGAGGCTTACAACCCAGCA
Source organism: Apricaphanius iberus (assembly GCA_028564705.1). NCBI lineage: Eukaryota > Metazoa > Chordata > Actinopteri > Cyprinodontiformes > Aphaniidae > Apricaphanius > Apricaphanius iberus. Next base: position 624,959 of record JAPXFQ010002030.1, read on the forward strand.
GTAGGACCGCCACCTCTGCCTTTGTGCAAGGAGGAACAGGAGGAGCACTGCTAGGGCAAAATGACCCATCAGGCCACAAATGTGCACGTCTGCTCAAATGGTCAGAAATAGGCTCCATGAAGGTGGTATGAGGGCCTGACGTCCACAGGTGGGGGTTGTGCTTAGAACCCAATACAATGCAGCATGTTTGGCATTAGCCAGAGAACACAGAGATTGGTAAATATACTACTGGCACCATGTGCTCTTCACAAATGAAAACAGGTTTACACTGAGCACGTGTTTTACAGATGTGAGAGTTTAGAGACACCTTGGAGAACGTTCTGCTCCCTGCAACATCCTTCAGCATGACAGGGTTCCGCATTTGGTCAGTGATGGTGTGGGGAGGCATTTCATGAGCTTGCTGGAGGTAGCCTGACTGCCATTAGGTACCAAGATGAGATTCTCAGACCCCTTTTGAGACCATTTACTGGTGTGGTTGGCCCCAGGTTCCTCCTAATGCAATGCATTAGAATATATATATATAAAATTGCATTAATTTTTTCTCCCAGCACTCTCGTTTGGACTGTTAACATTTTTGTTCTACTTTGTTATACTAACAAATGTTAAAGCAAAACAAAGTAGCTACATAAGAGAGGACAGCTTCAGCTTGTGAGAGATGAACAGTAAGGGAGTGCACTGCAAGTCTGTGTCTCTCAAAGGGCCCAAATCAAAGTCTAACAAAGCAGTGGCGAACAAACACGTGACAGTCACATGTTTTGATGTGTTAAAGGTAGCAGGAGTTGCAATAAAGAGGGCTCACTTAACTGCTTCAGTTAGGGTGTGGAGGATCTGATAAACTGTCTTAACCTTTAGAGCCAAATGAAATACTCCTGGTTTCATTAGTCCATAAAATGTTGCACAATTTTTCATTAGGCCAGTCAGCGTTTTCTTTTACAAACTAATCTCACCGCTATGTCATTGCTTTTTTAAAAAGGGGTTTTGTGTGGGGCTTTTTGTTGATATCTTAGCTTTACGTAATGGTTACACACTGATCATTACAGGGGATCATTATTAGTCTTTGCTCTGTCAGATTTTTTTTTAATCCCCTCATAGTTTTCCAATTTCACGCATTTCTGGTTTAAGTTCTCATTTTAAAGAATTTGGTATCATTTTAGCTGAGAAGCCTAACATTTTCTATCCTTCTTTAAATGCTTGAATCAACTACCCCTGAACAATGTCTTGAATGGCTTATGTTTATCAGGTTTTCAAAGGTTAATGCATTATAGAATCTGCTGCATTCCTCTTCAAATAAATACCACCTTTGTTTTCACAGAAATAATGTAAACAATTAAAGTATAAATACACTTAATACAAAGCTATCAAAGAGATTTACTGGTCTGGTTGGTGATGTTGAACAGAACTAAATGTTCCTCATGAGGTTTTCAACAAAACAAAAAATGTAAGAAACTACAATGAATAAATCAGAACTCATTTATCAAAAATATATCACCACTCATCTTCATTAAGATTAAAATGTTTTATTTTATCTCTGGTGTTATTAGAAAATGAATTAAATAAATAATAGCAATTGACTGTTGCAGTTTTACTAAGACAACAGGAAGTACCTTAGAGTCAACATAGACCACATAAAAAAAAGCCTTTGACATAGTTGCTGCATCATTGCACAACCTGTTAGGACAGGTAAAGTTCATCCAAAAACAGACATGTGCCGACTCTGTGCTAAGGTAGAAGCACGTTAGAAAAAATTGTTGCCTTACACTGAGAGTCAGTCATATAAGTGTTTTAGAGACATTCTTGAACAATAACAAAAAAGGCCAGTATCCAAACAGTGAGGCCAGGTGGTACTAATAAAATGAGGCACGAAAATCTCTTTCCCAATTTTGATCTCTTTGCTCTTTTCTCTTGATCTCATCCTTCTTCTGTCCTTTCCTCCCCTTTCTTTCTCTGTCTTGCCGATGATGTTTTACAGCGTCACTATCACCAGCTTGGAAGTGGGTAACTTTAGCTCTTTTTGTCGATCCAAATCCAAGACCTTTTTGGTCTCTCTTTAACACAGTCGATACTGGCTGTGTAGTGCCGTCTGCCTCTGGACCGAGACCTGTACCTGGTTTCCAGCCGCAGCGAACCATCATCTTGTAGCTGTTGCTGGATGGGGGGATGCAGTAGAAAGGCGTGGGCTGAGGATGGCGTATGCTGAACTGATGCAGAGTAGAGGAAAGATGCGAGGAGTGGCTGATTCTGTACTCACAATGGCATACATCGCACCACCGTGGCTGGAGCGAACTGAGAAAATTAAGAAAACACATTAGCACAAACATGTCACAGATATTTGGATTTATATACTCAATACTTTATAATAGGGTAATATACTCCATTTTTTTATAGTTGCAACTGTGAAGTTTATTTTAATGAACAGCTATCATTAAGGACAGTATCATAGAAACTGACAGTGATTAACCTATATATATCAGTTGCTTTGGGATTTTTAACAATTTCTTTATACATACATTAGCATAGCTGAAAGGTCTGACACAAAAATTGCATGGCTAAATCTGAGGTCAGCCATGCTATCATGTGCCAAAGTACAGTCCTTCCCAAAAAAGTAGATATTCCCCCGAAACTTTCATCCAAACCTTCAACGTTCATGCCAATCTTAACTAAATTATTGAACTAAGTGTTCCTTCTGGTCACTGGCCCCATTTTGTAATGGATACGTACCACAAGACTTTAGGCTCGCTATAATTAAACCTTTACTTAAGAAAGCTTTGCTCAATCAAGATGACTTAATAAATTATATATCTATGTCTAATTTTCCTTTCTTATAAAAAATGCTTGAGAAAATTATTGCTATTCAAGTATGTGAGTATCTAAACAGTACCGACCTGTTTGAAGAATATCAGTCATGTATTAGCACCAATAGGACAGAAACAGCACTGGTGAAAGTTACTAATGATATTCACACAAACTTGTGACACTGTCTTGCTAAGCCTCGTTTAAACTTCTCCATCAGCCACTTTGCAACCAGAAGCAGACGTATTGACGGGGACGTTATTCATGTATAGTACTCAGTTTCTGTCTCTCCATTCTCTGTAGGTTTTTTGTGTTGCAAAGAAATTCCCGACCAGGACAGCAGGGGGTGCTAACCTCTCCTGGCAGGTCTGCCTACCATGGCAGTGTCATTTCTGGTTAACTAGAGTTTATTTTCTTCAGCTTGTGAATGAATTCCCCCATCAAGGAGCAACTGATGACAGAAAGTAAGTTTTGTTTAAGCTTTAAAGCTTTTTAGTAGAAGTGCAGCACATAGACTACCCTAAGAACACATGTAAACAGACACAGTGTTCTGTTTTGTTGTTTCTTTACACCTTGAGTTCAAAATTGTCAAAAGACTATATTAGATAACTTGTCCTTTTATAATAATATAAAGCATCGAGAGCCCAAACACACATTATCCAAAAAGTGTGGCATACAAATGTATGCATTTTATTTAGGAGCAGTTGTCTGCATTCTCTTTGTTTTACTGTCACAATAAGGTTCAAACAGTTTTCAGGAATGTTCAAAGCTTGGCAGGCTATGTTATTTTATAACATAACCCACCTTTAAATATCCTTAGTCTTCCATCTGGACTCTATCTAGCTTTTCATTAAGTACATTAACTACATTGACCGAAATCTTTAATTTTAGTCATGTTTATTCATATAGGTCTGATACATCACATCCAATATAATTTTTGCCATATTATTAGAATTAGAAATAAATAGACTTAAAAAGACTTTTGGGGCAGAGTTATTATCGTTAATGAAAACGAATGACATGCCAAAGACTAGAAGTTTAAAAAAAAGTATTAAGTGAAATAAAAATAAAAACGAGAATTTGAAACAAAATGAAATGAAAATGTAATGAGTGTTCAAAAACGAATTAAAACGAACTAAATTTATTTAGAGAATGTGCTTTGTGTTCGTTTCATAATGTGTCTCATAATATGTAGAACAGAAACAGGAGCAATCATCTGTCTTGTGCCTTTTTAGTTGCACAAATCGCTTTGATAAAAACAGAATAGGAAAGTTGGATACAATGTCATTGACTCGCCACCTTTCAAGGCAAATAAACGATGTCTTTGGATTGCAAGCTATCAGAAGAAGCGATTAAAATGGTAACAAACACTGCGACTGCAAACTATAAACAAGTGCAGTGGGAGCCGGTCTTACACCAGAGCTGTAAGTTGAGTGTGTGTATCTGCTGTGTTGATTGACAAATAATCTCTCTCTCTAGTTTCTGGTTGTTGGTGTTTTTTACAGGCTGCACTGCATTATTCCAACATGTCAGTCAAGTCATCTGTGTTACTGTGGTCCGCCTACCATCATGTCAGCAGAGGTTGAGAGAAAGCGCAAATGTGTGAAATGATCAAAGCATCATAGCACTCATGATGGCTTGGCTTTTTTTTGTCACTACTCAGAGTCATTGTTTTTATAGAACTGTAGAACTTGCAGTAATTGTAGTGTTCATATGTACAGGTGCTGTTATTGTGTTTACAGAACTTTAAATGATATGCTGCCATGCATCTTTTATATATTCCTGATTAAAATGTTTGTTATCTGGACCATATCCATAAATTTTTTTAAAAGCATAATCATTTTCTGAGATTTTGTTATACAGTTCTTTTTTTTGGTCTTGCCCTGGTACACAACTTGTTTAACGAAAAGACTAAAAACTGAAACTAATAACACTAAACTGAAACTAAGCATTTTCAAAAAACTTCAACTAAACTAACTAACAAATGGTAAAAACTACTTAAAACTAAAATAGAATTTAAAAGCTAAATAGAATTTAAAAGCTAAAGTCAAAACAAAAAAAACTAAAACTAATACAATTTAAAAACTATTATAACCCTGTTGTGTGCACTAGATTTGCTGTAGGAGAGGTTGGGACTACTTCAAATTAAATTCACACCACACCTTTGACTTTTATTTTTAAAAATTATAAACATCCTTTTCCTACTATTTTACATTTTGTGTATATGTTTAAATAAAATTACAATAAAATGCGTGAAAGTCTGTGGATGGTGTATAGAGTTAAAGTTGTTGGAACACATTTGATAGTCACTGTTAGGGATGGGTACCGAATTCTGTACTTTTTAAGGCACCGACCGAATTCCGTGGTATCTACGAAGAACCGAGTCACGTGATATAAAACAGTTCCTTGTTTCGGTACCTGTCCCTCAACAATGAGAACTTGTTAAGTGATTAGTTAGAGATTTGCCAAGATACCAAACAGCATCGAATGCGCAAGACCGCAATGACGTCAGTCGTTGTGAGCAAACCGTAAAAAAAGCAAGTAGCATGGAAGAGAGAAAACGCTCTAAAGTTTGGCTACACTTCACTAAGTGCGATGGATATTACGCCTGCAGCCGGAACACGACTAATCTCAGGAAGCTTCAGTTTCATTTGAAGTTCATAATACAAGGACCCCAGTCCCGCATTTTGTCCTGAGGGGAGAGGAATAGGAGGATGGAGCTGGGTTTTCATTTTTGCATCATTTAGAAAACATTAAGGAGTTGTGATTAAAGGTTTTCATATTGAGGAATTTGTCACATAACTACGAGGAAAAAATTCAAACATTTTTATTTTATTTATCGTGATATTTGTTATATATCTCGCAAGTTCACAACAGATGTCATCTCAAGACACTTTACAAGAAAAGTAATTTCAATACAGTAATACAAACATTTCGATCAGTTACAAGTTTTCTATGTAGGGAATCCCAGAAGATTGTGTTGAATCGTTGACATGATGTTGTGCACTGAACATGCATACTCTTTTGACTTGATGATTTTGGCCCTTTTAACAAAAAGTTTGGACATCTCTGCCTTATAGGGATAAAAAGTGCTAACCTGCCAATAGATGGCGTCGGTCTCTGTGGAGTTTTCCCATAGCTTAACAACTCCTCTAAGACGTCATTTTGGCCAGCTGTGAAAAAAGGAGAGAAAAAAGATTTTTATTACTTTTTTTTGATAAAACATTATGACCACTGACCGTTTTGGATAGATGCATAAAGATACCTTCTACTGCCAGGTCTTGGGCATCCCTGCCTCTTGTATCAACCACTCCGACCCAGGCTGCACCGTGACTCAGTAACAGCCTCACAGCAGCTTTTTGTCCCGACCAGCTGGCACACATCACAGCTGTCCAGAGATATGTGTCCTGCAGAACGAAACGCAAACAAAGTATGCCAATAGCAGTAAATCAAGTTGAAAACAAACAACCATTTTGAGTGTTGCTACCTGGAAATTTATGTCCACTCCTTTAGAGATCAACTCCTTGAGTCCCGGAATGTCCCCCTCCTGAGCGCAACGCAGCAGCCGGAGGCCCTGCAGTTCCTGAGCTCTTTCTGAGCTCATCGATGTACCTCTCTGGACCACAGACTCACTGTCAGCATGGTTCACTCGTCCTGCTCGGATTCCGCTCCTCGTCATTCTATTAGACCTCCTGTCACGACTGTTCTTGTGTAATGAGCTTCTGTTTTCGTGCTTTTGGGTTTTGTCATCTTTCATCAAATCTTCATAGAACCTCCTCACTTCTTCTCCGCTTAGTTTTGAGCTTCTGTTACATGATGTTTGATCCGATCTGAAACAGAACGCATCCTGCTCGCTGGCAGGAATAAATCCTAAAGAAGCCATTAGACGCGACAAAACTTTAGGGTTGCCTAGTTAAAAGTTCACTGCAGCTTCAGTCACTTTATTTTAAGCCAATTGCTTTTTACCAGTAGGGTTGATTTTGTGCTGAGCTGTAACAACAAATCGAAGGCCTAGCTTAAACACATCACATCTTTGGTCAAATAAAAACCTAGCCACCAATCGTTGATAGTTTTACATTCGCCCAGTACGATAAGCGATCAAGTTACAATCCTTCAAATTATCAGGGTAACTTAAAAATATAACCTACATCCAAACTCGCGTAACAGTCAAAAGAGCAGCTAGTAGGTTTTAGCAGCTAACTTTGTTTTTCCGGTAAAACGAAACGTTAGCAGCTGGGCTATTTCGGATGCTGGCACCTATCGGTTTGGATGTTGGCAGCGTATATATGTCTATGGTTGGCAGGTCCACTGAACTTTATTTTTCAAGTCCTTATTGAAAGATTTAACAGCAATATATTAAAATTGTATTGCCTAAAAGTTATATGTGGCTGTTAGTACATAGCATTAGCTTGTTGCTTAGAACAAAAACATAACACACACACAAAGAAAACTACATTAAAAATATACGCACAAAAAAGATAAAGGGACTGCTAATGAAATAAAATTAATTTTGGGAGAAGTCTGATTGTTTTTCCAAATTTTTGATTAAATTAATATTTTCAATAGGGGCAATATATAGTTTTAGATCATATGTGTGGGTCTACTGAACTGTGGTTGTCTAACATTTCCTTGTTTAAATTTAACTTAAAATTAAGCAGAAATCTTCTTTCACTTCCAGTTTGTGTTCCTTAAAAACTAAGCACATACAAATCTACAATTCTCAGCAACTTAGTATTTAAATGACTGATTACGGTTTGCAATTTAACTTTTGAACTGAGAAGATGAAGTGAAACAGAATTAAAGAAATTGTTCTCAGTTGTCTGGTATTGTTAACTGGTAACATTATGTTTTTTTTAAATGGAAATGTTCAATATTCAACCTTTAATTCGCCACTGCTCTTCATAACAGGATCAGACTGACGCAAAGATCAATCTACATTGAGTACTCCTGTTTTTTTGGACCCATTATCTCAGCATCAGACAGAATTTACATAGTTTACTTTAAGTCTACTTTAAGTTTATTAAAGTAGACCACCCATTTCTACACTAGCTTTGGTTTTAGAGATGCACCGATACGGTCTAAAGTACTTATATCGGTATTGGTCAAAGTTAACCGATACCATTAACCAATACTTGAAATATGGACACTCTGCAGTAATTTCACAGAGTTAATTCATTATTTCATAGCATTTTTTTGTGTGGTAGAAGACTCGGCATTGGTACTTGGTATCGGCAAGTATTCAGATCCAACAAACAGTATCGTATCAGTTTGAAAAAAGTGGTATCGTTTCATCCCTATTTGGTTTTCTAATATAAACTTTTGTCCGATGAGCTTGAGTAAACAACATAAACTTGAACTGGAAATAGTTTTTACTTTGTTCGAAAATATATTTATTAATTTCTAGGAATGCACGAACATCATTACTGGTATCAGTTCTATTATGTTCTAATGTACTTGTATTGGTTAGTTAACAGATACCATGAACAGATACTTAAAATGTGGAAGCTGCAATAACTTCACAGAAAATATATTTTTTATTTATTTAAATAGAGTTTTGTAGTCATTTTATCCATATTTTTATTATTATTTCATTCACAATTTTTTGAAACAAACAATGAAGAAAATAAAGCCTGTCTTCCAATATTTGCTTTTTTTATGCATATCGTATCGGCTTGAAAAAAGTGTATCGTTGCATCCCTAATAATTTCATACTGTATGCATTAGTATTTTATTGGAAAAAAAAGACTCCGTAGTCTTTAGCCTTAAAATTGTTTTTAATTTATTTGCATCTTATTTTGTTCACTTTAGTCTGTAAAATATCAGAATTTTCCCCTAACGTTTTTTTAAAACATTGAATCAGTACTCAAGTAGCCTTTTTACCAAATACTTTTTTTTACTATTACTCAAATATTTTATTTGGATGGCTACTTTTTATTTTTACTTGAGTAGAAATATGTTGAAATAGTGCTACTCTTACTTAAATACAATTTTTTGAATACTCTACCCACCTTAAAAACTAAAACGATAACTTTAATGTTTTCTTGTCACCAGGAAATACCCTCTTTAATTTAATTCCACTTCTCTTAAGAATGTTTCTATTCAGTGGGAAAATGAGGACTATCCCTGTCAAAACTGACAAATATAAGGAAATAAATGAATACATACATTAGAAATAAAATGAAAATACATTTAAAAAAATTCAATAAAAATATATATTTAGAAATAAAATATGGTAAAAAATTATTTCCAAAATTATTCAGAAATTAGCTGATTATATATATATCAGCTTTGGTAGGGACAGTCCTCATAAGGAAAGCCAAAAATACTTATCTTAACACTTGGTCTGCACACCGGCTCCTGTAGGGTGAGTTTACAGCTTTATTTTGAAAGCACATTTTTAACAGTTATAAAATACTTGCTGAAACTGGAACCCCACAGGCAAATTAAAATTTTTCAAGAAGCAAGATTAACATCAAATACTGGAAACGTAAACAGGAAAAAATTATGTAGTTTCCTTCCATTGTATCATCTGCTCCAGTTCCTTCCAAATTGTTCAAAGTAGTGTTTTATAAGATAAACTGTGACATGATGATCTATACACAATAAACATACAGCTTGTGTAAAGTATATGTAGTTTTGTGTGAAGTTGTAACTTCTTCAGCAATCAGCAGATATTCACAAGTCATTTTTTCTCAGTCAAGTTTATGATTGAAATATACATTTTCTCATCAAATCCAATGAATCTACAACACCTCTAACCCTGCATTACTGTAGATTAGGAATCCAGTGCTAAATAGTTTGTAATTAGACGTCAATTACAAATGTGTTTGATATTTATTTTTTTAATTTTCATTAACACTTAATTAACACAACTTATATGAGATGATTTTAAAATGAACTGCCATGTTAAACAGTCCAAAAGTAGTTACTCTGTGACTACTTGCTTTTTGCAGAAAAGCAGACCTTTCAATGATTAAGAGCTATGTCCGTCAGTTCTTGAGTTTAAGATTAGCTGTGAAGACATACTATGTTTATTGTAGACATGCTTCCAATACAATTTGGAATTTTGCAATTTTTCAAATAACACATAACACAGTGAATCCAACTATAGTCCTAATGCTATACCTACAAGCATGCAAAACTAAAAAGAGTGTTCTTCCTCAGGAAACATCCTACAGCTGTATTAGATCACTGGGTGGTATTTACTGATGTGTCTGTTTCTGTCACCAGTTTGGGTAAAGGTTTGTCCACAATGAGGGCAGGAGAAGGGTCTTTCTCCTGTGTGTGTCCTCATGTGAACATTCAATTTGTCTTTGCTAATAAAGCGTTTGCTGCAGCAGGTGCACGCGTAGGGTTTGTCCCCCGTGTGGTAACGTTGGTGCATCTTCAGCTCTGTCAGACGACCGTACGTCCTGCCGCACTCGGGACATTCGTAGCTGGGCCGCTCATCCATGTGCTGCCTGCTGTGGAGACGCAAGCCGCTGGAGGAGCTGAAGCTCTTGTTGCACTGCAGGCACTTAAAGGGTTTCTCCCCAGTGTGAATGAAGACATGCAGTTTTAGGCTGGCGGCCGAGGGGAAGCCATTACCACAGATGGAACACAGGTGAGGCCTCTCGCCAGTATGGATGCTAATGTGCCGCTCCAGCTTGTTCTTGTTCAGGAAGGTTTTGCCACAGAAGGGACAGGTCTGCGGCTGCTCTCCTTCATGAGAGATCATGTGCTCGGTCAGCTCCACCAAAGTAGAATAAGCGAGGTCACAACGGGTGCATGAGTAAGGCCTCTCCTTCTTAAACTTCCTGTGTTTGAGGCAGTGCTGCTCCAACTCCTCCTCATGTTCAAAGGTTTCGATGCAGCAAGTGCACTGATATGGCCTTTCCAAAGTGTGAGTCCGCAGGTGATATTTGAAAGCTGTAAGCTTCAGGAAGACACCATCGCAGTGTGGACATCTGGATTCTCGTCTGTCGTGGACCTGCACATGTCTCTTATAATGAGACAGTTTCATGAAGTGTTTCTGGCACAACGAACAGTAATACTGATCATGCTGGTGACCCTCCTCGTGCTTCTTCAGAGCATATTCCACTTTAAACTTCTTCCCACAGGTGCCACAGGGAAAGGACTTCTGATGAACTAGCATGTGGGTCTCGAGTTCTTCAGCGCTGCCAAAGTTTTCATTGCATTTGGGACACGTCCCGCTGTTTTCCTTCACATGATCCTCCAGATGTTTGTTGAGGTCTTCTGGGAAGTAAAAAATTTGCTTGCAGTCAGGGCACGTGTAAAAATCAGACTTCTCTGCCTTACGATGGGACATGATGTGCCTCTTCAAGTGATACTGCCGGCCAAACTCTTTACCGCAGTCACCACAGACTAGGCTTCGAGGACTGGGTTCAACTGCTTTGTGTAGCTTGAGATGCTTATCCAGCGCACTCTTCTCTTTGAACTGCTTATTACATGCCAGGCACAGGAGACCCATGTGAGCATGAGTTCTTTTGTGTAGTTTGAGTTCTAGCCAGGTGGTGAAACTCTTTCCACACTGAGGGCAGATGTACTGTCCGAGACCATGCTGAATTCTCACGTGACGCGTCATGTGATAGGACTGGCTGAACTTCTTGTCACAGACGGGGCAACTGAAGGGTTTTTCCTTAGTGTGTGTCCTCATATGTCTAGCAAGTTTATTTGGTCCTTTAAAGCGCCTTCCGACACAGATTGGACAAGAATTGTCTTTAGTTTTCTTTGGTCCACCTTGTTTAGAGTTGGCTTCCGAGTTGACGCCCTCAGTCAGGCAATGACTGTCAGTGGCTTCAAGAGCTTCTGCGATATCGTTGAATAATTCTTCAGTTTTCACTTGAGTTGCCTGAGTGCTTTGACCTTCTTTTGGGGAAGATGGGTCCTTGTTGTGTGACTTTACGTGAGTACGAAGCTCTTCATCGTCCAAGAAGGTTTCAGTACAATCGGGACAGTGAAGGGTTTGAGGCCTGTGCGTCTTCTTGTGTTTAATAAACTCATCAAGGTTTTCCTGGCTCACCCCGCAGGTGGGGCATACATGTGGGCCCGCGGAATGCTGATTCCTCATGTGTCGGGTCATGTGGTAAGACTGACTGAATGTCAAATGGCAGAGCGGACATTTAAACGGTTTCTCCCCTGTGTGTGATCTCATGTGTCTGTTGAGCTTATCTGCACTTTTGAAGTACCTGTTGATGCAAATGGGACAACAAAGGCCTTTTCTCTTGGTCAAAGCAGGGAGAAAGTCTTCGTCTTTACTGTCATCATCATCCTCGGCAGTTTCACTTGATTGGTTGCTTTTTTCATCTTCCATCATCTGGGGAGATGAAGTGTTCTTAGTATTATCATCTGCTTTATCACAAGCCAGAACATTCTCTGCTGCGACCTCAGATCTACTTTCATTAAGACTATAACCAGTTACATCATTGCTGTAACCGTTCTGATTTTCAACTTCAACTGGTTTTTGGAGAGGTTCAGTCACAAGTTGTTCTGGTTTAACTCTTTGCTCACTAAGTCGGGGTCTTCCTCTTTTGCGCTTTTGTTGGGGTTCAGTCACAAGTGGTTCCGGTTTAACTCTTTTCTCACCAAGTCGGGGTCTTCCTCTTTTGCGCTTTTGTTGAGGTTCAATCACAGGTACCTTTAGCTTAACCTTTTTCTCCCCAAGCCGAGGTCTTCCTCTTTTGCGCTTAATTTGAACAGGGGTCTCTAAATCTTCTCCAATATCCACACTCACTTCATGAAAATCAAGCGGCTGAGATCCACTTGAAGGTGGTTCAACCTCCTTACTAATAGTCAGGGCTTTGGCCAAGGTTAGACGGTCCTTTCTCATCAGTAGCCTCTCTCTGAGCTGCAGATTGTTCGTTTTCTCAATCAGGTGATTTAGCAGAAGTTTGTTCTTAAACCTTCCATACTGACAAGGCCTTAGAAGATTTTTCAGCGCTGTCACAAACTCCACGATAGTCTCTCCAGGCATCTGAGCCCTTTGGTGGAACTGAAGGCGGTGCAACTGAGTGGCTTGATCAGAGCCAAAATGTGCAGTGAGCTCTGAAATAGCGGACGCAAAAGTAGTCTGATTCCTGATCAAAGTTGTGAAGACACGCTGTCCCTCTTGGCCAAGGAAGCTTTGTAAGAGCATCAGCTTACTGGAGTCCACCATCTCTTTTTCACCAAATGCTTTTTCAGCAAACGCTTGAGCATAATGTTCAAAAACTTTAAGCCATTTTGGCCAGGGCATGGTGATCTCACCTGGGGCCAGTGAGAAAGGTGGCGGTGGGGGCAGGATTAAAAACAATGGTTCTGGGAGTGGCTCTGAAAAAACTTCCTGCTTCACTTCTCCCACAGCTAACTCTGCAGTAATGTCACTCATTTTACATTTATGGGTTTAGCTCACAAGAGTTAACTGAAGCTCTTATCTAAACTAAGAAGGAGCTGATGAATGACAATGTCACCTTCCTTAGACTGTCTTCAAACTTCTCTTTTAACTGCTCTCAGGACAATCTTCTGAACTGCAAAATAAACAACATAACAGTTAGGTTCTGTGCCTTTTCTATCAATCTAAAAAATTATTATTATTATTATTTTACAATTAACTGTTATATGTTAAAGTTAAACACATTCTAAACTGGAGACATACAAGAAAAAACACCATGCTCTACATGCTACTTGATTTTATAACTGCAGGAAAGATGCGACCAAAACAGATTAAGCCATGGTTACGTCTCCCTGTTACACACTGCCTTTAGTCTATTGCAATAACCACAATTTGCTATTCCAATGTAATTACCCTTATTTCCTACAAACATTCCCACAATTCCAGTGTGGGGTTTTTTTCCAGTCTACCAGTAGACAGTATGCACATGCACTTAACAGAATCCCTTTCAACAGGACAATTACTCTAAGCACAAAGCAGAGGTGTCCACCAATTTTCACCATCCAACTGGACAGAACTGGAGAGGATCTGCAAGAAGGAATTGCAGAGGATCCCCAAATCCAGGTGTGGACAAGTAGTTGCATCATTCCCAAGAATACTCAAGGTTGTACTAGCTCAAAAGGGTGTTTCTAATCAATTTTTTTATTATTATTAATTTGCATTAGTTTCTACATTTGTTTTTTCTGTAAAAATGGGCTGCTGAGTGTACATTAATAACAGAAAATTTACTTTCTTGATTTTACCATATGGCTGCAATGAAACGTAGAGTGAACTGTAAAGGTTTTTTTCTTCTTCAATTTGGTGCTTAGTTTTATCAAATATTATGTTCATTTACTCACCAAGACAAGTTTGGAGCCACTTTGAGCCCTTTGGGAGAAGTTTATATCCAACCCCGATCAGCGTATATCCATATAATGGGAATCAGGGCAGGAGATTTGCTGCCTGTAGCAATGCATTATATGCCCCAAACCTCCTTCATTTAACCATGTTTTGTTATTAAACTACGACATGCGATGAAAATAAAAACTGTCTGTGCGATAAACGTTTTTTATGCATAGTACCCATGCGACAGCTCTGCAAGCTGCATGTTATGAGGTTTTTTAACTACGGTGACAGATGGAGCAAATCTCAATGCTACATACTGGCTGTAGTCACTATCTGGTCACTACATACAGTCATGTGATCTCACCCCATTTGGGCTGAAACAAGAAGGCTACAGTTTTGCCAACTGTGTCGCTATACGGAGCGACTGTTTAAACCCCCTCTAGCGACTCTTTCGCAAAAAAGCGACTAGCGACAAATCTAGCAACATTTATGGTGCCATGGTGTTGGGTCACACACAGCCATCGGGTGGCGCTACTCTCCTCTAGCCCTACAAGAAGTGAGGGCGCGGAAATCTATAAATAGAGGTGCTCACCCAGCTGCTCGTTCTTAGCCAAGTAGCCTCCGGCCGGGGCGGACGCAGGCATGACTCAAAGAACCTTCCTTCATGGGCAAAGGAGACATGTCTGAGTTTGAGGAGGAACTCATTCAAACAACACCGACGGACAACCGATCAGGTGACTGAAAGACATTGATAAACAATCCCCGTTGTTCTGCCTGAACTCTGCAGATGGTTCGCATGTTGCTGCCGGCCACGGTGGGCAACAGAAGAGAAACAGAATTTCCAACCTTATTCCTTGGCTAGCAGAGGAAGGCACAAGTTTCTGGAGGAACTCGCTTCAAGGAACCCAAAGACTGCCGACACCAGGTGAATCCTAAATATTGAATATTGAGCCTGACGAAACCCCACTCTGAGTTTCAGACCCCTGAGAGAGAGCCACACGTGGTGAAGTACCTAACCCAGCCAGACTGTATGCCTGAACCGGACGGAGGCCACATGTCTTCGTGCCAGAGGCCACATCGAGCCGCCGACACATAACTGATAAGAGTGGCCGAGTCGGAGAACCCAGAGGTACTGTTCGTGAGTGTCGAGGACAGCCGCCACACAGCTGAACCCAGAAAGGAGGGAAACGATGTCCCGATCAGAAGCTCCGGGAGCTACTAGCCTGCTAACTAGCCCAGCAACCCTTTGTTGGCCTGCTGGGCTATCGTCATCTGAGCCCCCTCACCCATCCACAACGGAGAACGCTTGGAGAGCTTTACGCATTCATAAGGTCTGTTTGGGCAGAGGCAAATTAGGATGAACTCATTTTAAAGGGGTTTCCTTTTTATTGTTAACTTTGTAAAAGTTTAATGTGCTATCTTTGGGCTGTTTTTGCCAGCTAGCTCCCTAGTGTGATACTGTAGTACTGATATTGTGGTGACAAAGAGGATATAATATAACAATTACAACACGAAGAACAGTGGTTCGGGAACGTGTGCGGTAGTTGGTTCCAATAACTCGTGAAAGCACCTGAACGAGTGGTTAGACCGAGAGTGCTACGACCACAAACCAGCTACGAAGAGGCAATGTCCATGCGCGCCATTGTTTACATTTTTTCACAAGCCTGATACCGACTCAGAATCGAGAGCCTGGCTGAGGGCATTGAATCTAAAGAATCCACCCCGCAATCTTTTTGTTTGTTCTTATCACTTTATTGAGGGCAAACGAACCAAGGATAATCCTTTCCCTGAGTTGTGGTTGGGATACAATCGCCCTCCCAAGCCCAAGAGGCGCCGACTCATCCAGCGGACCACTGCCTCCAACCCGTTAAAGAAACGCAGACATGAATCTGAGGGCAAGTTCAGCAACTTTAGCTATGAAGCTGACAATACGGTTAATTATGAATAAGTTGTCATACACTAACTAGGGTGGTTGTACTTCCTCTTTTGCCCAGACATGTTCTCTTTGTTGGCCATAAAATTACATCTGGGGGGATTTTGTAAAATATCATAAAATGTCCGGATTAACCTCATACTGTTTCACTGCCGACCAGCTTTATTCTGAGATACCTGTCTTTATGACGTGAAAGACCTTGTAAAAACAAAACAAATGAGGAGCTGTGCTCCACTGCATGCACTGTAATGTGCCACTAAAATGCTGAAACGTAAGTGTAGTTTCACAGACGAATTGAAAAAGAAAAAATACCCAATGATCATATTACGTGTCAGTGGATGCTCAGGATTATAAAGATGCTACTGACAAATAAATATTGTTCCCAAGTTATCATCAAAAATCGCTGTGGATACACCGGTAGAAGCTGGTAAACCACTTCCTGCGGAAATGAAATGCATATGTGTATACTAATGGCTCCGCCCGGGGTTTAGGCGCGTAAACTTGTCTATTGGTTTGGAGGTAAACCACTGGTGCTAAATTAGTTAAACCAATTACAATTAGTGAAACTAATTCAGCTTTATTCCAGCATCTGCAGATCAAGCCTTGGTTCTTAAAGGAGCCTGATCACTCCAGAATCATGTCAAAATTCAAGGTTTCTCATCTTATTACACATACATCTTTTTGTGTTCTTTTATTTTTAACTATTCATTTGTTTTAATCAGTAGAGTGTCCTTTTCTAGCTTGGTGAATTCAAGAGTTTTTCCTATTTTTTCTTTTTATAAATAAATCTTGTATTTTTGGAAAGTAACTGTTGTCGTTCTTGATTCAGCACACACATATTGCAAAGTTTATGGTCAATAGACGGTAAAGAGTTAATTCCTTCAGATTATGAGACTGATATAGACATTTGGATATTAAAATAGTTCTTGATAAAGGTGATGCCCCGAATAATAATAATTTCCCATAAATTATTAATCTTTGTGACTGCCATAAGTGGTCCTTTTGACTTTTAATAGCCAGATAACTACACTTTTGGTAATTTCCTTTAAAATGGTGACCTTTGGAAACACTGATGTACTGTTCTCAAAGAGCAGCGATTGAGCTGTGAGCCCAAAGCGCTAACTTTTATGCTGCTCAGTCCACCTGCATGCACACGCTCGGCTCAGTCAGAACTGTCAGAACAAATATTTACTCTGCTGAGTCCAGAATGCTGATAAATTGTGTTATGTGTGTGTTAACGGCCTGTCTATCTAGTCCGGCCCCCTCATTAATTATGCAAGATTTCAAAAAATTATCTTACGAAAACCAGCCTGGTGTCTATTTTTGTGACGAGCCCAGCGTTATCTCAGGAAGAATATGTAGCCATAGAAAGTTTTTAAAAAATTGGCACCAGGCATTAAAGTTGTTTTTAACGTGTCTAAAGTCCAATGCTTTTCAATGGGGGCCTAGCGGCCAAATGGAGGTACTACAGTAATGGAGGAGCAATGGCAGCCTCCATGTTATGCGGTCACAAAGCAGAGCAGCCAGCGGCCATTGCGTACAACATGCAAAAGAGGCTACAATTAAGTCTAGTAGAGTCGTTTTAAATGCTGATGGATGTGGGTAGGAAGGAGCTGCTGTAGCTGTCTGTGTTAAAAGAAAACTGAAGAAGCCTCTGACAAAAGACATTGTTGTTAAATGATATTCTCACAAAGATGATGCTCAAGGTTGTCCAATATTACACATCGCTGCTGCCTGCACAGTTTGCTACTTGTCACTTTTCGTAAATAGCTTGTTCTGTAATGCAAAGATAGACACGTCTATTTCGTAAATGTTTTAAAATGATCCTGCTCAGCTGCACATTTCTTGAACAAAAATATCCTATTTTTAATAACTTCACAGTATTTTAGTTTTTTTAATTTAGTCCTTACTGTTATTCCTAATTTAGATATTTTATAATTCATGTTTTTATCTTGTGTTAATCTGTCACTATAGTGCTTTTATGTCTGAATTTCCCCAGTGTGAAACAATTAAAAGAATTTGTAGTCAGTTATAGGTATATTAAATAATAGAATAGGGCTGGATGATAATTCGATAGCAGTATATATATATTGATCGATAGACGTTAGGTGCGATAGAAAAAAAAGGGGCCGATAAAAAAGTTCGATCGAAAAAAAAGTGTCTCCTTATTTTTATTATAGCCTATAAAGTAGCTTAATACAGTAACAATTACTTAATCCAAACCAATCATTAATGCTGATTCACGCAGCTCTGTCAGCCACCCTCTCTTCTTTCAAACCACAAAAAGGATTAAATGATTTTAGCTGAAACATATTTTTTGATAGTCCCAAAGCGAACCATCGCCGTAACCTTGCCGCAGTTAGATATCACAGCAAAGGAGCAGCGGAGGAAGTTGTTCTGGATAAATGTTAGTGGCTCAGGTAAAGGTTGCGTCCCGTTTTGAAACGATCCTCGACACACTAAAACACTAAACGTAGCAATAATAAACTAAATATAATACTACGAGCAGCTGTCTTAACCAGGACTCCCCTCCTCCGACTCGCTGCAAATCTGTTACAGAGACACACAGGAAATTTACCAGCTCATGCTGCTAACAAGACCTGCGGCTTTTAAAATGTCCCCTCGTTTCTGCCCCTGGTCCTCAGAAGCGAAAAACACTTTAAAAACACTACCGGCTTTAGCTCTTATTGACTGGACTGCAGTGTTCTGGGCTCTGTCTACACTATGGTGAGTATCTGGTTAGCTTTAGCCAACAGCTGAACCAGAGCTGAAGTGAATTTAACAAGCTTTATTGACAAACTAAACCAAAGGTTCAGGCATTAATATTATAAAGTGTCATAAAATTTTTAAAAAGGATAAAAAGCATAAATATAATTAATTAAATTACTAACAATGAATTTTTTTTATAATATAATGGTTAATAATATTACTTTATTTTTATTTACTGATGTTACTCAGGTCTCTGGATTTGTTTAGTTGTGATAAAAAGAAGTGTTTGAAAAATTAATAAATTTAATTCTTAGTTAAAATTAGCTCACTGATGAATAATAAAATGACCGGGGAGGCACTTAAAATATATATTTTACATTTTGTGATATTTATCGATAACTATCGATCAATATGACTAGTCCCTTATCGATATGCTCTTTTTCTATATCGTCCAGCCCTATAATAGAATCCAACGGTTGGCTTTTAGCTCTATTGTAAAATACATTTTGTGTTGGTGCTACAACTTTTTTGTCTGTGCTAGAAAACCAGCAACCTCTGTAGCACCAGTGCTATAAACTAAAAAGGGAATGTACGGCCCTGTCAAAACATTAGCAGGACTCCCCTCGGAGTTCAGAACATCTCGGAAGTGTTTTTTTTTTGTTTCGTTCTGGGGTGATTACACACTACACACTATGGCTGAAAGGAATTGAACAATAATCTAATTGCAACTTTTTTCTTCAATATTGCAACTGCAATTTGATTATTTTTATGGGGCTTTTCTCATGCATTTTTTTAATTAATGCAAGCAAAAAAAGATCAATGTGTATTATTATAAACAATATATTTTTTTCCGCATAATTTATTCTATTGTATAGGCTAAACTTATTTTAAGATAAAGGCAAATGAAGCGTGGATGAATATAAACAACTTTATCTACTTAAATCACCACATTCGATGGTGATGGCCGTTGTTATGCAATCAAGGTTTTCTTCCTGTAGTTTCCAGCTGGTAAGCTCTCTCAGGCCAGCTGCAATGTTTTCCTCAGTGGGTTCATCCAGGAAGTAGGATGCTTGAAGCAACAAGCTCTGAGATTTAGTCAGTTTTCAACTCGGCTTTATTTCTGTCTGCATTTTTTATATAGCTCAGCTATGGCTACCTGGCTAAAATGTGTGTGAGAGATTTAATCCAAGCTTATTCATCATGCTTATCAAAGCCACAAACCCAGGCTTGGTCACAATGTCGCCGTTATAGCACGAGTTATTTCCATGTGCTCCTTTTATGTTCATAAGGAGTGATTTATTCAAACAGCTCGGTCAGCGATCCCTGTCGGTTGGAAGTTTGTTTACTGGAAATTGAAACACTGTAACTCTCATATATGGTGGTGTGATGTTTTTAGGTGTTGATAAAGGTTCATAGTGTACCTCGTGAGGTAGCAACAATAGCAAGGCAGGTTCTGCATAACACCTGGCGTTGTGCAGCATCATCGTTTTCATAGCCGATATAATTTCCCACAACTGATGTACTGTTCCTCTTTGGTAGCAAATTTTGTGCAGCGTCGGATTCTGTTAAGCTTTAGGCCATTTTATAACAGATTAAAGCACGGCGTTTACTTTGCTCTCTTTATTGTTTGAGCTGTTTGCAATTCCCGTGACTTTCCCAGATCTGATGCTCATGACCAGTCAAATCGCGCCATTTGTGATTAGAAAATCTCATTTTGTCATACTGCAATATTATTGCTTATGCAATTAATCGTTCAGCCCTACTACACACTACCCACCGCCGATTATAATTACGTCACTGCCGTGCCTCATCCCAGCTGTAATCTGAGCAGAACTTTCACTCTATGCTCTATCGCGTTAAACCAGACAGAACTTGCTACTGCAGACATCAACATGGTTCGTGTGTTTGCAAATTGCACTAACCGAATGACCAACTTGACAAAGTTCGGCTTCTTTCCTTTCCACAACCTACAGTGACCACAGCCACAACAGGTTGGTACGGCGTCATCGAAATCCCAGGTTACTATGACTTGGAATCAGTTACATTAAACATACTTTAGCATCTCAAACTCACAGGGAAATATTACTAACTTTTCACAACAAAACATGGCTAAATGAAGGCGTTTTGGGGCATATAATGCCTATTACAAGGTGGCAAATCTGCCCTAATTGACTCCTGATTGAAAAATATTACATCAAGCACCAGCTTTTTTGTGGGGTGGATCCCACACACAGGGTTCCTACATGTTTCTTCAAGTTAAAAGACATTTTTAAGATAATTTATATTTTAAAAAATGAATACCCATTTTATGACCTCTTTCAATTCCCTATCGGTAGGAAAAACAGGGAAAAAATTCCATGAACTTGTGTTTATTTATTTCTCAATGACATTTGGAATGTGTAAAAGATGACAACATGCTAGATGACAATACAGCACAATTTTGTAAGACCCAGTTATCAAAGTACAAGATTTCTTAAAGTCTTTTTAAGGTATTATTTTCAAATTCATAAGTTCAAATGCACACAGTCAGAGGAAATTTTTACTTAAGCAGCATCAATCAAACTTTATTTACAAAGCACTTTTCACACAAAATAGCATCTCAAAGTGCTTTACAGAATAAAATGAGCCCACATAAACCATATTTACCAGGGATACAACAATCCGACTTTTTTAGTCTTGATACCTGGATTTTGTGTATCTGTCGATACCGATCCGATACTATTTGTGACAGTGTGGAGGTCCTGTCACTATGGCTCCGATAGATGATGTGCCCTGGCTGCTTGGACACAGGGATATCCCTTTGGCTGACTGGTTAGCGCGCATGACCTTCACCTGGGTGTCGTGGGTTCGAATCCCGCCTGGGCCCTTGTGTTTTATTACTACAAAAATAAAATTTCAAGTGAAAATTTTATCTTTTTTGGGGAATTTGTTGCAGATTTTCCCCATTTTGAGTATCGGTCAATACCGATACCAGTACATTAGGCAGTATCGGTATCGGTGCATCCCTAATATTTACCACACCTATCCCACCCCCCCAGAATGACAACATGATCAAAGTTATACCCACCCCCCCCCACTCCTCCCAAACCATCTCCCATGCATGCACACACGCAAAAGAAACGGGACATTAAGCTGAGAACAAATGAGCCAGGTGATGAAACTCCATCATGGGAGCCATTTGCATCGGCAGTAGCAGATCGACAGCAACAGCCAAGGCACCTGCTCAGGGCACCCAGTGGAGGGAAGGCTGAAACCCCCACCCAACCCAAGCACTACCTGGAGAGCACCCAGGTAGCCACAGTCGACTACCGCTCCCGATGCAGAGGGCTCCCACAGAGGAAACACTGGAAGGAAAATTAAAATAACAGGTAAAAAAAATAAATCGTATATACTGACATCAAATAGTCAAACACGGATAAGAATTTTACCACTAATATAATTTAGAATTATTAAGTGTAAAACATAAAAAAAATCAAGTAAAACATGCAGCGCAATTAAATAGATATTAATGAATAATAATAAGTTAGTATCGCGACTTCATATTTTTACACAAAAGTGGGGAAAAAACTTAAAAACTCACCATGAATAAAGTTATAAGATATTGAAGGGGTGAAAAAACATTTACCACAAATTAATTACAAAGTCAAATTTTGTTAGTTATTTACTGTATTTTATTGGCCTTAAAATGAGCTCATTTCATTTATTAACATACAGAAACCATGTAAAAAATCAGAAACCTTTTTAGCACCAGTGCTGAAAGCTAAAAAAAAGAGAACGTACACCAGGTAGGTATGTGGTTAAGTGGTAAAAAAAAGAAAAGAAAAAAAAAAAGTCATGACGATAAAAAATGTTGTTACCAAAACAGCGGATGTTGACAATAAGAAACCTTTTCAATTAATCCTTGCTGTTGAACTAGATATACTTCATATCATCTGAGTGTATGTTTTCCATGAACCCAAAGCTTATTTATCAAATGTTATTTTGTGATTATGACATTAACCTATATTAACTCATATAGTCTTGTTTCTCCAAGATTCTCTCATAGATAGATAGATTTCAATCATGTATGGTGGTGGAGCAAACATCAAAAACACGAAGAACGGTGGACCGTGAGGACCAGGATTGCGAAAAATGAGAATTAAACAGACGTAACTTTTGTTGTCTTTTCCTTCTTAGAAAAACAACATCAGTTTCAATTAAATTAGAATTTAGGCAAAAGTATTTATTGGGTACGGTGGAAGCTAAGGACAAAAACGGGATTAATTTGGAAAATTTTAGGGATGTGTTGATACTCCTGATACTGTACCATTTTTTTGTATAAAGGTGATCCAGATAAAGCACATAACGACGCCTCTCTTATGGTTTAAGTCATATCTCTAACTCCTATGTGTGGATTCGCACCGTTTTTAATAACATAGCTTTAGCCCCCCCCCCCCCCCCCCCCCCCCCCCCCCCCGAACCCCGGTAAAACACTACAACGGTTCATAGAGACCTCTTCCATCTGAGGGTGCCTGCTATTTACCATCTGAACAGTTCCGACAACACACTACAATCATGCAGATGTATCAGAAAAAGCTGGAGAATAATAAGAAGTGAAGAAGCAGAGGAAAACTCACCACACCAAACAGGGTCGCGGGGGAGTCACAACTCACGACGTGTTGTTTCCGACCCGAACACACTTGCATCGCTTCAGTTCCGAGAAGCTGCCGTTAGTTAGAGCTCGCAACTCTAAGCTGCGCTGAAGGTTCTAACGAGCCAACACTAATGCTGCGATGTTAGGTCGTGAGAAGAGTTACAATGCAGATTAATTAGAGGGAAAAGTAAAAACAAGCCCGTTATGCTAACAATACTCCTTCCGGAGACCAGACAAGCTTCCTCTCATGTGTCAGACCCTACAGCGACCCCTGCTGACAGGGAGACACAAGACGTCAGCACAACGAAACAGAACAGGAAAGTCTAAATAATTTTTTCAGCTGTTCTGGTGCTGGTGCATTCTTTATATCAGTCTCAACAATTCCAGAACAGCTTGTCATGTTTTCAAAGCAATTTGTACAATCTGTCAAATAAGGTTCGTAACCTGCCAAAGTGACTTGCTCCAAATAGATAAGTTAATTCCAATATTCATGTCAATTAAAGTGCCATGGTCACCAAATTAAAAAGCCCTGACATTCACACAGGTTTATTAACAACATAGGCAAAAAAAAAAAAAATGTTTTAAAGATGGCATTTTGTCTTGGTTATTTTCCAATTAAAAAAGGCAGATTTTGGTCACACTACCATAAGTGGTCAAAACATTGTTCAACACATTTTCACTACAAATGAATTCTAGATTTATGTAAGTTAACGATACTACAGATGCAGTCCGTCAAAATTTGTTCTACTGCCAGGCTTTCCCTTAAATATAAGGTGATCCAGGAGGGGCTGAGTAGAACCATTGCTCCTCTACATTGTGAGGATACAGTTGAGGTGGTACGGGCAAATGGTTAGGAGGCCTTCATGGTGTAATTTTCAGGTCTATCCAGAGGTGCTAAATTGGGTTTAGGTCAGGGCTCTGGTCCTAAAGCCCTGACTGGTGGAGGGCTGCAGTGACAGTTGACTTAGTAAAATTTTCTCCCATCTCCCTATCGCATCTCTGGAGCTCAGTGTGCAATGATCTCTGGGTTCTTATTGTCACCAAGGCTCTTCTCCCACGATTGGATGGTCAGGTCTAAGAAGAGTTCCAGTCATCCCAAATTTCTTATAGCAACCTGCTGTGACATAGGACTTGAACTCAAAAAAATGTATATATTAACTCATGTTTTATATATATATATATATATATATATATATATATATATATATATATATATATATATGCAGGTCATAGCTGTTTATTGCCTTGGACTTGTTCTTTCCATTGAGCTGGCTTCTTAGGACTTGCCTCAGTTGTTGGAGGTATTTGGCTGTTGCTGCTTCCCTTGTTGCCTGTTCAAGGTTGCCATTTGCCTGCGGTATTCCCAGGTACTTTTAACTGTCCTCAATGTCTGCTATCGTTCTTTGTGGGAGTGACACCCTTTCAGTGTGGACTATCTTGCTTCGCTTTGTGACCATCCTACTACATTTTTCAAGCCCGAATGACACCCCGATGTCATTGCTGTAGATCCAGGTGGTGTGGATTAGGGAATCTATGTCCCATTCGCTCCTAGATTACAGCTTGATGTCATGCATGTACAGGAGGTGGCTGATCGTAGCCCCGTTCTTGAGGTGCTATCCATATCCAGTCTTGTTGAATATTTGGCTTTGGAGGTTCATATCTATGCAGAACAGCAATGGGGACAGAGCATCACCTTTGTATATGCCACATTTGATGCCACATTTGATGGACACTTGTGCAAGTGGCTTGCCATTGGCCTCTAGGGTGGTTCTCTACAACCTCATCAAGTTCACAATGAATGCTCTAAGAGTCCTGTTGATGTTGTACAGAAGGGGTCCTCAAATCCAGACCTCAAGGGCTAGTACCCTACCATTCTTAGATGTGTCTCTCCTCCAACACAGCTGATTCAAATTGTGCAACCACCTCTTTAGCATGGCAAAGTTCTGCAGAGGCCTGCTAAGAGCCATCATTTGATTCTGGTGTGCTGAACCAAGGAAAGGACTAAAACTTCCAGGATACTGGTTTTCGAGGCCGGGATTTGGGTATCCTTGTACAGTTTCAAGCATTCGTTGATACATGTGTGGGGCATCGAGTCGTAGGCTTTCTTGTAATCAATTCAGGCAGTGCACAGGTTGGTCTTTTCGAGATTTGCAGTCTTGGACAACTGTTCTGTCAACCAGGAGCTGGTGTTTAGCACCTCTGGTATCTCTACCAATGCCTTTCTGTGCTTTGCTCCTGTATTTATCCATGTGCCTGCTTATCTTAGCCGCAGTGATGCCTGACATGAGCTTCCATGTTGTGTAGGGTGACCATATTTTCACTTCCAAAAAAAGAGGACACGTGACTAATTCCTGAAACACTTCAACAAATACTCTGTTTTGTTAAAAATACTTTTGATTTCAACAAATTCAATGTGTTCCTTCTTTATGTGCTAAGAAAAAAGTATTCCTTGATCTATAAAAAGAATGTGAAAAGTTGAAATGTCAGAAAAGAGGACAGTTGGTCACCCTAATGTTGTGGAGAGGTTATTGGGTGATAGTTGGATCGGACTGCACCTTATAACCTTATATAATATATATATATATATATATATATATATATATATATATATATACCCCATGATATTCATTCTAAATATTACATTCTTCTCTTCTTTCTGTCGGCAAAACTTATGACTATACTGTATATGTACATTTGGTTTATTAAACAAAATATAAATGGAAAACTGTAGATTTTTCCAGACAGGAACCTACTTTTGAGATCATTGTATACTTGTATTGTAGCAGATGCTGGATTTTCATGCACTTCAAAGCTATTCCCACATCTGTGACTCAGGGGTTTGAAGTTCGCCTTGTAACTGGAGGGTTGCAGCTTCAAGCCCCAGATTAATCTGTCTCAGTAAAATACCAGCCTCGCTTCTGTCAGTCTGCCCCAGGGGTGCTGTGGCTACAATCATAGCTTGCTTTCACCAGTGTGTGAATGTGAGAGTGAATGAATAGCAGAATTGTTAAGAGCTTTGAGTGTCCTGAAAAGTGCTATATAAATGCAAGCCATTATCGTAATACATTTTCCTCTCAAACCAATCATAGATTGGGTAAATTCTTTCAAATCATATTTTCACACGATGTCAAAAAATTCCCCCCAGCATTTTATAGGCAGTAATGTCAGGAGGTGATGCACATACTAATGAATGTGCAGGTTCAGCACCACAGAGTCAGGGTGTTAGAATATATACACTCACTGGCCACTTTATTAGGCATACCTGTCAACTGCTCATCAACGCAAATTTCTAATCAGCCAATCACATAGCGACAACCCAATGCATTTAGGCATGTAGACATGGTCAAGACAATCTGCTGCAGTTCAAACCGAGCATTAGAATGGGGAAGAAAGGTGATTTAATTGACTATGAACGTGACATGGTTGTTTACAGGCTGGTCTGAGTGTTTTAGAAATTGCTCATCTACTGGGATTTTCACACACAACCATCTCTAGGGTTTACAGAGAATAGTCTGAAAAAGGGAAAATACCCAGTGAGCGGCAGTTCTGTGGGCAAAAATGCCTTGTTGATGCCCGAGGTCAGGGCAGAATGACCAGACTGGTTTGAGCTGATGGAAAGGCAGCAGTAACTCAAATAACCACTCGTTACAACCAAGGTATGCAGAAGAGCAGCTCTGAACGGATAAAACATTGAACCTTGAGGCAGACGGGCTACAGCAGCAGAGGACCACACCAGGTGCCACTCCTGTCAGCTAAGAACAGGAAACTGAGGATACAATTTTCACAGGCTCACCAAAATTGGACAATAGAAGATTGGAAAAATGGTGCGTGGTCTGATGAGTCTCGATTTCTGCTGTGACATCCGGATGGGTCAGAATTTGGTGTCAACAACATGAAAGCATGGATCCATCCAGCCTTGTATCAATGCTTCAGGCTGGTTGTGATTGTGTAATGGTATGGGGGACATTTTCTTGGGACACTTTGGGTCCCTTTCTACCAATTGATCATTGTTGCAGTGCCACAGCCTACCTTAGTATTGTTGCTGACCATGTCCATCCCTTAATGACCACAGTATACCCATCTTCTGATGGCTACTTCTAGCAGGATAATGCGTCATGTCATAAAGGTCAAATCATCTCAGACTGGTTTCTTGAAAATGACAAACAGTTCACTGTACTCAAATGGCCTCCACAGTTACTAGATATCAGTCCAATAGAGCTCCTTTGGGATGTGGTAGAACAGGATGTGCAGTCAACAAATCTGCAGCAACTGCATGTTGCTATCATATGAATATGGACCAAAATCTCAGAGGAATGTTTTAGTACCTTGTTGAATCTATTCATGAAGGATTAAGGCAGTTCTGAGGGCAAAAAGGGGTCCAGCTCGGTAATAGCAAGGTGTACCTAATAAAGTGGCCAGTGAGCGTGTATAGTCTCTAGTCCATTACAGGCCAAACATTTTAAGATAGATAGGACAAACCATGCACACACACACTCACTCCTAAGGACAACATAGAGAAATCAATTAACCTAGCAATTGTTCTTTTGGACTGTGGGAGGAAGCCAGAATAGCCAGAGGTAACCCACACATGCATTAGAGGAACATGCAAACTCCATGCAGAAAGACCCCAGGATGGGATTCAAACCCTGGACCTGGACCCTGGACTTGCTGCAAGGCAACAGTGCTACCAACTGCACCACTGTGCAGCCATTTCATTTATGAGCACAACAATTACATGTAATGATTTGTATTTTCAATTAAATTCAGATTATTTGTATAGTGCTAATTCACAACAGATATCATCTCAAGGTACTTTACAAGAAAAGGAATTTCAGTATAAATATATTAACATTCCCCCAAAAAGTTTTCTGTTTAAGGAATCCCAGAAGATTGCGTTGAGTCGCTGATATGAGGATTGTGGCCCTTTGATGCAGACTTCAGTCGTAGCAATACTCTCAGCAATCCCTCATACTGGGCAAGTATGTAGCGACAGTGGAGAGGAACAACTCCTCTTTAACAGGAAGAAACCTCCACCAAAACCTGGCTGAATGCAGGCGGTCATCTGCCATGACAGTCTGGGAGTTTGAGAAGATAGAGAACAGACAAAGAAAGAACAAAAGGAACGGATGTAAGACTACTTTCTATAATAATGAAAGTAAAACTTTAATAACAGGACATGGAAGATATTAAATCACTGGGATTATCATCTGTGTTGATGCTCTCTATCCAACATGGCATTAAAGTTGAGAAAGATACCAGACCAGGTGGAGCTTTTAAAAGAAACTGCGTTTTTGTTTTTTATAACTGTTTTCTATAAAGAAAATCTAATCCCCAAAGAGGCAAGGACCCAGAAATAACATTTTTTGCCGTATTTATGTCATCTGTTCCTGCTCTCAGTGTAAATAGGTCACTATGGTAATCGGTGATTTAAATGTTGTGGTTTAGGGTCAAAGTTCCTGCAATTCATTAATGAGGGATGAACTTGGCCTGAGCAGATTAGATCCTTGTCTACTCAGGTTTGATCAGTTGACAAGGTCCTCCTCCTGTTCAGATCAACCTCACCAATTCATTTTTGGTCAAACAAACAGCAGAACACCATGAGCATTTCCACCATAATCAGCTTTGTTGGATAAGATTTCTTATGATTCTGCCTCTCTGTTGCACAACTAAGTGCACTTTTGGAGAGTAACAATGCAGTTATGAGAGATCTTAGCTGTGTTTCTCTTGATTACACCAAAAGAGAACATAAATGATTTATAAATGTATGATTTGGCATCAGTTGAACTGAAAAACTTCTTATCTACAGTTACAATCAGACATTTACATCCAGTCATTGGCATTAATGCAGTAACTGTCATGAGTTGAACGATTCTGGTTTGCTACCAGCGTAAGTGTGGATGGTTGTTCGTCCTCTGTTTCTCTGTGTTCTATTTCTTGTTACTTGGATGTTTAGTCTGTGATGGACTGGCGACCTGTCCAGGGTGTACCCCGCCTCTCCCCCGTTGACAGCTGGAGATAGGCACAAGCCCCCCCGCGACCCCTTGAGGAATAAGCGGTTCAGAAAATGGATGGATGTTTAGTAATGTTCTGTTTAGTTAGTTTACCTACTTTCCTGTGTTCTCCTTGTGGTCATCAGTGTTTCCTCATCTATTCATCTTGCTCCCTTGCTTTGTATTCCATCACAGTTTTCTACATTTATTTAATAACTCTTACTCGTTTCCATTGAAGCAGATGCCCTCCCCATTTACCAACCAAGTTTCAACACTCACTCCTTTACTGTTGTCCTGCCCATGTCTTGCCAGCTCTTTATTGCTCTGGTTTCCAAACTCCCCATGTAAAAAAGTGGTTTGAATTTTTAACCCCATCAAGACCAAAACTCAAAATTGCCATGACATGACAGCTGCTCTAAAACTACACTATCAGAAACAGGGGTACAGAATAGGTACATTACTGTGCCCCAAGGTACAAAAAACAAATTACAGTCTTAGGACAAACATTGGACCTCAGGGTAACTATGTATCTCAGTACTAAAAAGTAAATTTTTGTACCATTTCTTGGATAGGATAGAATTTCTGGTGATTATCTTTTTTACTAAAAATACATCCATTAGCAAAGCTAGATTGATAAACATGGACCTCATAATTTTATTGTTAACACATTTTTAAATGTTATTTGTACATCTTTTTTTAATCCAACAAATAAATAAATAGGCGACTATTGGCTACATTGTGGTCAGGTGATGTGTCAGTCATGTCAAGTCAAGGTAGCACTGATAAAAGGTAAAGACTACAGGGGTACAAACAGGAACCTAGAGTTAAGGGTACAAAATAGTACGTTTGAGGGTACCACCTCAGTGACAAGACATTGTACCCCTAAAAGTACAATTCTGTACTTTAATTTATGTGTCTACAGTCAAGATTCACAGTCCAGCAACTGGCAGCAAGTTGGAGTAGCTTGGTTTGCTCTTTTTTTCTATAATTCCATCGTTTCTGGCAGAAGTATTTTATTTTTGAGACAAATATTCCCTCTGGTTTTGAATGCTGTGCAGCTGGCATGATTTTTTTCTTCACACTGTTATACAACAACAGACTGTCTTCAGTCTGAAGATTCTTCTTCTTCCTCGACCCCAACACACAGCCATCGGTGTCTATAACAAATCAATTAAGAAACTTTTTTAAAAAGGAGTAAGAGCAGAATTTAATTTTTCCTTTGGGAGTAACAAAGTATTTTTGAACTTGAATTGAACTAAATTCTATTTCACCTCAGACCAACAGCTAGATGACTCAAACTTGGTTACATTTTGTTTTAAAAGGGCTAAATCAGGCTAACATTAGGCATCTAGAGTGGAACTGATCTCCACCCTGTTGATAATGTATTCACTGTGCTTAAAATCTTGGGCCAGGAAGCTATTCAAATTAAGTTTTACTGTTTCTTATTTTAGAATGTTCCCTTTTCTGCATTACACTCATAATCCTTCAAATGCTGAGTGAAGAGCAGCACCTCTTTTGACTTAAGCAGCAAGTCTTGTGCTGCTGAATGAGGAGCAGCACGCTCCTCTACACATTGCTGCTTTTTGTTCCAAATCAACTCATAACCTGATAACATGATCTGGGTGGACGATGGCAGCAGTCAGCCTTCCAGTTTGTCCTGCAGGATTCACAGACGTTGCAATAAAGCCACCAAACACCACAATAGTCTCTGAGTTTTGGGTGTTTACTTTTAGCCACAATTAATCTTCTGTATTCTGGGAACAAACATTAAGAGGGAAACACAGAGGGTTCTGGTAAACAGCTCTGCTGATCAGCTTGTCTCCAAGCACACTCACTGAATGCTGTGTCTCTTTACTTGGTCAGGCGTTTTCAGTTGACCATTTATTTTCCTCTATTCCTCTATTTAAGGTCATCTTCATCTCAGCTGAAAACGTCAAAAATCCTGCAATTTTTAACACATGGAGCCTAAAACTAAATTACTATTGCCTGAGAATTACAGGCCGTACATTTTTTTTCAGACCAGAAAGTTTTTCTTATTGACACGTATTCAAAGCAGATGAAACTTGTTTATTTGCTTCCAGGTGATGCATACCTTATAATGAAAAAGGTGCAATAGTGACCAACAGCCCTTTAAAGTGATGGTGGGAGTTTTGGAATCTTCCTCTGTATTAGTCCTCCGCTGAGGGCAGTGATTTGTTTGGGATGTCAGTGCTCGAAAAATGGAGAGTACAACAGATGATTGTTTTCTTAGGTGGAAGCACTGACTTAAAATCATTCAGGCATAACTAATCTCTTGGTAGACTTGGGAGACACACTTTGCGTTGAGAGCTCATTACAGGTCATGACGATGATGCTTAATTTAAATGCGAGGAGAAAAAAAGGTCCTAATGTCAGAGGTTTCAATAATTGAGTTGCACCTTTGAGTCCCTCAGGAATATCTAATCAATGGCAATAAATCTGGAAACTTCATTTAATTTAATTGCTGTGAAAGTAACAAATGCAGGAGTGCACCTAAGCTTTGCTCTTTTTTATTTACAATTCATTAAACTTGGAAAGTTGCATGTTATCAACCTTCAAAGCATACCTTAAGGGGTTGCTTTTACTACTTTAATACTTTTCTTGCACTTAGGGAATTTGGATGCATGTTTTTGTTATTTTGAGTAATTAAAGTAGTTATTGCATTTTTAACTCTCAGATTAAAAACTGAACACTAGTGATAAATGCACCTTTTTTCAGTGTAATTAGCTCTTGGCTGTTTGTTTAATAATTTAGCTACCTGACCAACCTTTCTTTCTAATGTATCTTCTCTCTTTTACTTCTTAAACGTTTCAGAATAGTACAAACAGTTTTACTTTGACATCTTGGGACACATCTGTAATTCTGCCTGCATTGCAAATAGCATATAGACTTTTTAAACAGGAACTAACACACTTTTATACAATGACCATTTATTCACACTAAATGGGGCTGAAAATAAGCATGGCAAAATGAGGGACGCTGCTGCGTATCTAGAGAACCATAAAATCAAGTATAAGCAAAAACCTATATGCTGTGTTTACATGTGGAGAACAGAACAGAGTACATGAGTTGCCTTCAACCTGAAATCTAAACCATGGTTCAGATTGTGGGAGCTCCAAAATTCAAAATTCCTAGATCACTTCCTTAAAACATCTATAAACTTGCTCCCTTCTCTGTTTACCTTAATAGATTATTTTTCTTTTTTGAAACAAGCTGTTACTCTCTGCTGTGTTCTTTCGCTGCTTGAATCAAATAAAATTAATGTCAGAGCTTCGTACAACACAGAAATAAAAAGGGCTTGAATGTACAAAATCCATCTTAAAAACACAAACACACACGCACACTATGGCACACGTTGCTGAGCAATGAATTTCACAGACAGAACGGGCTTCTACAGTGAGCACAGAGCCGTTTCACACATGCCACACTCAAGACTTTGAAAAACGAAACAAGTTTTGGACAAAATAAAAATGAAATGTTTGGGGCTTCGGTTCAGTGCAAGCATTATGGCTTAAGAAGCTGTGATAAAAGGAGAACAGGCATTACACAGTAAAAAAAACCCAAATTTTTCATATACAGTACCTTGTAAAAGTCTTCATATGCCTTTCACTTTTTATCATTTGTGACATCACAACCACAAACTCCAATGCAATTTATTATGACTTTAGGGGACAGACCAGCATGAAGTAGTGAAAAAAGCAGGGTACAAGACTGTGAACATTTCAACAAATAAAAAACAGAAAATTGTGCCGTTCTGTTTGTTTTTTTTAAATGAGCCCTCTTTACTTCACTGATACTCCTGAATAAAATCCAGTGTCACCTGCTTAGTAAAGAGAGACCATCTGCAAGTAATTTATTCCTAGTAAAAACGCATCCCGTTAGAGATCATTACAGAACAAACAGCATCCGGAAGAACAAGGACCCCAGCAGTCAGGTCCGAGAGAATGTTGTGGAGATATTTAAAGCCGGTTCGGGTTATATAACAATATCCCATTCCTTAAGAATCTCACAGAGCGCTGTTCAATATATCACCAAAAAATTAAAACATGTAGACAACAACGCAAACATGTAGAAGAAGTTGGCCAGTATACTGTATATGTATTTGAACACACCCACAGGAAAATTTGGGGATGGCAGCATTATGGTGTGGGAATGCTTTTCTCGAGCCGGAACAGGGTAGCTAAGAAAGAGGACACTGGAGAACCATGTTGTAATACAAGTTAGAGAGATGTAGAAATAGATTTGATACTGGGTTGGAGTTTAATCTTCTAGCTGCATCACCCTAAGCACACATCCACGGCTGCATCAGTTGTAGCTAGATCTAAGCACATTCATGTGTCAGATTTGCTCAAAGTCCAGACCTATATTTAATTCATGACCTAATAAAATATGTTCAAAGATGCTCTTGATTCCATCTGGCTGAGTATGAGCTATTTTGGAAATCAAAATGAGCAAACATTTCATTCTCTAGAACTGCAAGTCTGGTAAATCCATAAACCAACTGTAACTGCAAAGGTAGTTCTAAAAAATCCTGAATAAAGGGGACTAAAAACAAGTGAATCCAGCACACTTTAAGATTTTCTAGTAAAATGGTTTGCGAACTATCTCTCCTTTTTTCTTTCCACTTTCAAAGTATGTGCTACTTTTTGACAGCCTATCACATAAGGTTCCAATAATACATACCAAAGTTTGTGGTTGCAACATAACTGAATGTTACATATTTTAAAAGTACTGTATTCCAACTCAAATGTCACACATCACTCTCACAGACTGCTCAATACTCTGACAAATGCAGTTAAGTGCTGAAAAACACCTTCTCCTGCTCACTCTCAGTCCTTTTGAAATTCAAAAAGCTGTGATTATCAAACATTTTCCTCCTTGCTTCTCTGCTGTGATTTCTGAAAGCTGGCAACGTTTTTTTTGTGTGCATGAACCAGTCCGCCAAAGAGAAGTTGCTCACTTCAGTGCAGCATCCCCCTCAACAGCCTTTAAGTTCCCGTCTCTCAGCAGGAGATGCTGAAATAGTGCATCAGACAGTGCAAGAGTGGGGACTTATGCACTTAAGTGTCGATAGAGAAAACAGAGGAGAAGTTTTGTGCAGAAGTTCCAGCTTCCTCCAGCTCCAGGGTGGTCTTAGCAATACATTAATGGGCTCAACATGTAAATACAGTCATCATGGCTCTCCATGGAGAGTCTCTGGAGTGGGCAAAATTATCTTGTGGAATAAATGGGTGTGAATTTGTGGAAATGAGGACAGTAATCATGTGTGTAACCACACAGAGAGAAAGAGAACACACTGGACACAGGGTCTTCATGAGCAGAGAAGGCGGTGAGTAAAAAGTGTGAGTTTAGTTCTTTGGGGCGTTAAAGGCTGCTTTGTTCCCAGTTCCTTCAGTCCCAAAGCACGGCAGTACCCTCTTCCTTCTATATGAGTATGTGTGTGTTTGTGTACTTTGTGCAAACGCTGTCTCAAGAGTCAAACGAATGAAGAAAATCCCGTCACTGGGGTGCGCGACCCTGGCGGGTTGGTGCTGGGGTTGACGTGTGTGTGCGCGGGCTGCCCTGTGGGTGTGTACGCTCCCCCCGTGCTGTGCTGCGTGACCACGGTTTGATAGTAGGGCTCCGTGTCAGCGGTGGCGCACTCCTCATAGGCGAAAGGACTCGCTGTCCCTTTGAGGCTCTTGGGCTGTCGCTTCCAGGAGTTGTAGTAGGTGGGGTCACTCATGTAGTGGTTGACAAAGGAGTGCTTTGGCTGCTCATCCTCGTAGTCGCTGTCCGTTAACTGCACACAAATACAAAAAGATACATTTAAATTTGCAGGTTATTACAGTAACAGGAGGAAAACTAATTAAAGCTGTTTTACCGAATTTCCAAAACAAGCTAGTTAAGGTGCTTTTTTTCAAGCATCTTAAAGGTTTGACAAAGAATAGCAAAAAAAATTTGAAAAAATAATAAAGTGGTTCTGAAGCATTTGTCTAAAAACCTCAGCCGATAACATGGCTTGGTTCGGTGAGTCAGAGAACAAGATTGGACCATATGGTTCTGTGACTGACCGAACACGCGCACTTCTGCATTTATCCTCCACTCATTACATGCAGCCACATTTTGCAACAGAGCACGACTGGAAACAGCTGGCTGCTAGCACTTCAACTTTAGGACAAAAAAGAATCCCAAATGGAAAGAATGGCATTCGAAATCAAGGAAAACTAAAGAGGGTGAGTGAACTGCAACTGATGTTTTGTGCTCTCTTGTTTGCTGTGGCTGCGTGGATTCCCAAATCCGCGGGGCGTGGCCTGGGGGTGATAGTTGATGGGAAGGGTGAAAGTTCTGCTACTGTGTTTATGTTTTAAGCTAGCTTGTTTAAAAAAAAAATCTGTATGGCAGCTTTAACTGATACAGTAAAAAAGGTTGTATCTGACCAGTTCTCAAATATTAAGATTTTCTTCATCATAAAAAAAATATATCTTGTTTTATACTCCTGCTATTTGAAAATGTGTTTCCAGATTTATAAAAAATAGGCTTGAAAATAAGTCGAGAAGTTAACTCTAATCTCCAGATCCAACGCAACTGAGCTACTAGCCTCTGGGGGGCACTATAGGCTAATTAAAACCAAGACAAACAGACTCAGAAAACTGTGAAACTGTTGAACTGAAAATGTTTTTTTTTTACAAATACAAATCTTAAAGATTGATACCTCTTTTCTCTGACAGCCCTCAAACACAATGCATGTATATAAAAGATTGTTTATCATTTTACCAACCACCTAATAACTCAGGTCCTCTAATTCCAGTCTACTTATCAACCCTAGAATAATAAAAAAAACATGAAGAAGTAGCTTTCAGTTTGTGAGCTCCTCTTATCTGGAACAAACTTCCAGACTGCAAAGCAGCTGAAACACTGAGCTCCTTTATATCAAAGCTAAAAAGCAATCTGTTCAAAACTTCCATTTAATTGAATATTAATAGCTGTAATGACATAAAAGTAGTAGGTCTTCAATGTAGTTTTTTTATTTTTTTATTTTTGTTTCACTGCTGCTTTTATTTTTTCCTTCTAATCACTGAAAGCAACTTAACTTGCCTTGTTGCTGAAAGTGCTATACAAATATATTTACCTTATCTTGACTAAATGACACCCAGGGCAACTAATTGAGTATAAAAGTTAGATACAGTGGGGAGAACACGTTTTTTTATACACTGCTGATTTTTGAAGTTTTCGCTCTTACAAAGCATGTAGAGGTCTGTAATTTGTATCAAAGCTACTCTTCCATATGAGGGACAGAATATAAAACAAAAATGCAGAAAATCACTGTGGATGACATGTAAATAATACATTGACATTTCACTGGATGACATACGTTGTTGAACGCCTATCAACCAGTAAGAATTTAGGCTCCCACAGACCTGGGGTCTAATTTATAAAGCTTGCTCACGCACAAAACGCGGTCTGAAAACTACGTAAGCAACTTTTGACGCAAAGTTTGGGATTTATAGAAAAAAACATGGCAGAAATATGTTCGCAACTTTAAGCATACCAAAGATCTTGCTTACGCACTTTTTGGACACATAGGACATTGGCAGCGCAGCAGGAGGGATACCAAAATTGTGAATTCAAGCCACATTTTTCATACTTGTAGAGCATTGCAGACACAGACAAACATAACCAACACACAAACTTCTGCCCCGTCCCGTCTATAGGAACTGAGAATATAAATGAGAATTTGTTTAAAAATATTTTGCATTTATTTTTTACTCGTCTTGTAACACATTTTTTCTACTACAGTGCTTAGCATAAATAAGTACACCCCACTAAATTCGTCAGAAAACATTGTTTCCTTTCAGAATCAGCATTTTCCATGAGATACTATACTACAAAATACTAATGTGGACCATTGATGCAAACAAGGTTTGTTCATTTGCACACACAAAAAAAGTGATTTCCCTAACAATTTCATTCAAGCCCATGTTTCAAAAATGAGTACACCTCACTTATAGTCTTAGGAGAAAAGCCACACTTAAGAATACAAAATTCTAATTAATAGGTATTCAAGCACAGGTGAGTCCAATGATTCATTTAAGAGGTGTCCAGCCGACAGTTGACTATAAAAGGGTATTACTTAACAAAGAAAAGCCCTTCCCATTTAATGCTGTCAGAAGATAAATGTCACCAAATCTGAGAAAGGAAGTAATTTCTTTACACAAAAAAGGTGAAGGCTACAAAAAGATCAGCAAAGCTTTACATATCAGTCAAAATACTG
Source organism: Apricaphanius iberus (assembly GCA_028564705.1). NCBI lineage: Eukaryota > Metazoa > Chordata > Actinopteri > Cyprinodontiformes > Aphaniidae > Apricaphanius > Apricaphanius iberus. Next base: position 662,540 of record JAPXFQ010002030.1, read on the forward strand.
TAGCAAAAGTGATCCAAAAATTAAAGAAAAATGGAAGTGCAACCATCTTACAGAGACGTCCAGGCCGTCCACGGAAGTCAACATCTCGACAGGAGCGTCTTGTGATGAGAAGGATTGAAGAAAATCGGCAGACAAGTTCACTGCAGTTAGCTAAAGCAGTAGAAAGCCAAACTGGAGTGACCGTTTCCTGTGACACCATACAACGCACACTGCAAAGGAAAACCATGCATGGGTATCGTCCACAAAGGAAGCCTCTCCAAAAGCCCATCCACAAAAAAGCACATCTAGAATTTGCAAGGACCCGTGCTGAAAAAGATGAAGACTAATGGAACTCTATAATCTGGAGTGATGAGACAAAGATCATTGTTTTTGCAACTAATGGCTTAAAAACTGTATGGTGACATAAAGGTGAGGATTTGGAAGAAAAATGCATGGTGCCTACAGTGAAACATGGTGGTGGCAGTCTCCTTATGTGGGGCTGCATGAGTGCTGCTGGTGTTGGGGAGCTGCATTTCATTGATGGAATCATGAACTCAAAAATGTACTGCTCTATACTGAAGAAGATGCTGCCATCACTCCGTGCACACGGTCATCGTGCACTTTTCCAACACAACAATGACCCAAAACACACATCTAAAGCTACTGTTGCATTTCTAAAGAAGAACAGGGGGAATGTGATTGAATGGCCAAGTTTGTCTCCTGATCTGAACCCAATCGTGTGGGGAATTCTGGAGAATCACTCTCCATGCAGCATCCAGGGTCTAAAAGAGGTTATTCATAAAGAATGGAAATAGATAGATGTTGCGAAATGTCACCAAAATGACGGTGCTCATACAAAATATTAGATGTAGTAGTTTTTGATGTGGGGTGTATTCATTTTTGCTTCAACCAATTTGAGTAAAAATGAAGATTTTATGATCTAAGTTATATTAGTAAAGCTCTATATAGATCAAGATTGATTAATTGATTGAAATAAAAGTTTTCTCTGCCTTTGCATGCCTGCAGCTGTCTTTCTCCGCCTCTCAGTCGCCCTGGTTATCTGTGAAACGCCAGATATTTGCTGTCTTAAGTCAATCCTGAATATTCACTAGACACTTTGCATTGACTGTTTATGGCAGAAAGTGGGTGTGTAGGAGCCGGGATATAACCCAGAAACAGCTGAGCACATTTCTACGAAGAGTCTGATTTATAAAGCGGACATTCCGTCCTGCTGAGCGTACTTCAAGTTTAATATGAAACCTACTAGGCGTAAGTAAAAAAAAGTTGCTGAGTTTAAGTACGGTTTTAGTAAGGATTCAGCGCAAAGTTTTATAAACGAAACCCCTGTTAGTTCTTCTATAAGAAGCCCTCCTGTTCTCCACCCATTACCTGTATTACCTACACCTGTTTGAACTCATTATCAGTATAAAAGATACCCACACACTCAAACAAACTCCAACCTCTCCACAATGGTCAAGACCAGAGTGTTGTGCAAGGACATCAGGGATAAAATTGTAGACCTACACAAGGCTGGGATGGGCTACAGGACAATAGGCAGCTTGGTGAGAAAGCAACAACTTATGGTGTAATAATAAGTAAACGGAAGAACCTCAAGACAACACTAAATCTCCCTCGGTCTGGAGCGCCATGCAAGATCTCTCTCATCATGGGGCATCAATGATCATCAGGACATTGAGGGATGAGCTCAGAACTACATGGCAGGACCTGGTCAATGACCTGAATAGAGCTGGGACCACAGACTCAAAGAAAACCATCAGTAACACACTCTGCCGTCATGGATTAAAATCCTGCAGTCCACGCAAGGTCCCCCTGCTCAGGCCAGCACATGTCAAGGCCCTTCTGAAGTATGCCCATGACCATCTGGATGATCCAGAGGAGGAATGGGAGAAGGTCATGTGGTCTGATGAAACAAAAGTGGAGCTTTTTGGTCTAAACCCCACTCGTTGTGTTTGGAGAAAGAAGAAGGATGAGTACAGCCCCAAGAACACCATCCCAACTGTAAAGCATGGAGGTGGAAACATAATTATTTGGGGATGCATTTCTGCAAAGGGGACGGGACGACTGCACCGTATTGATGGGAGGATGGATGGGGCTGTGTATCGTGAGATCTTGGCCAACAATCTCCTTCCCCTCAGTAACAGCATTGAAGATGGGTCGTGGCTGGGTCTTCCAGCATGACAACGACCCGAAACACACAGCCAGGGCAACTAAGGAGTGCCACCGTAAAAAGCATCTCAAGGTCCTGGAGTGGCCTAGCCAGTCTCCAGATCTGTATCCAATAGAAAATCTTTGGAAAGAGCTCAAAGTCTGTGTTGCCCAGCAACAGCCCTGAAACCTCAACGCTCTGGAGAAGATCTGTATGGAAGACTTTGTCAAAATTCATGCTGTAGTGTGTGCAAACCTGGTGAAGAACTAGAGAAAATGTTTGCTCTCTGGAATTGCAAAAAAGGTTTCTCTACCAAATATTGAGTTCTGTTTGTCTGATGTATCAAATACAATAAAAATACAATGGTCATGCAATAAAATGGAAATTGTTTAAGAATCATCCACTGTGATTTTCTGCATTTTTTATTTTCCTTTTCTGTCCCTCACAGTTGAAGAGTAACTTACAAATTACAGACCTCTACATGCTTTGTAAGTGGGAAAACTTCCAAAATCAGCAGTGTATCAAGTACTTGTTCTCCCCGCTGTAAGATTAGAGGCCCCTGCTAAACTTGGAGGATTCAGCTCTGTTTACTAATACAGCGCCAGTTCACATGTGCCATCTCAAGGCACTTTACAAAAAAAGTCAATTCGATCACATCATACATATTCTGAATTTGAGTCTGAATTATTCAAGCTATTTTGCAAAAAATATTTTGTGATATTATAATCATACTCAGTTCATCATTGGGTTGACACATATGTACATCTTAAGCACAATACAAAGAAGTTTGTTGCATTTTCAGGTATTTTTTGCAGGGGAAAATATTCATTATGTACTTATAGTAAAATAGTCACTATCAATAAAGGCTGTAATGTATCAGCAGATATTATAATATTATACTGTATTTGCGCAATCTACATTAAACATACAGTAATATTTAGAGTTGTATATTAACTAATTCAATGTTTTGTTAAATCTGGAATCTCATAACATACAAGGTAACCATAGACAATTCTATGGCTAATTTGTATGCTAGAATGAAATTCCATACAGAGTAACCATAGAGTATTCTATTCTATAAAACCGGAGTAAAGCAAACCAATGTGGTGCCACAACAAATATCTAACAAACCTTTAGTTTCAGCATTAGACCGTTTTTTTCACTTGTAGCCTGTAATATCCACTGAGATTAACTGGGCTTTCTTCAGCTTCCTCTAGTGTACTAAAAGCTTTGTACAAGTCTGAGCCTGTTAGGAGGGCTTGATGTTAAATTGGTGTCTAACCCTTTGAGGACTCCTATGAGTCTGATCAGTTGTGATTCTGTATTCCTTTTTTCATTTTTTGACATGAGACACAGATATTTAATGGTTTGAATATAAACTGTGAATATAAACAGGAAAAACATGGAAAAGAAAAGAAGAATGAAAGAGAAAGGACGGAAGAAAATTGTTTGACAAATAGAGGGTGGGTGGATTTGGAGAATGAATACATACTGGAAAAACAGATATTTTGCCATATTGAAAAGTGACATAATCTCAAACAAATGACCTGCCTTTCAAAACTGGCTGTAATATATTAAATGAAATTCTGGGTTCAACTCCGTTAACTCAATGAAACTTAGGTTCACTGTGAGGGAATTAAATATATTAACCTCTTTCACTAGACAGCTATTATACAGGTATTAGTTTTTCCTTTCTGTGCTACAGTGTACAGTAACATAATTCGGGTAAAGTCTGTGGAAAAGACCCCGCCAATCTGTAGATAGAAATATGTTATGTTGATTAAAATTAATAATAACATAGGAGGAAACTGGCACTAACCAACTCATCTCCCTAAAACACCCATAATGGAGTAAAATGATGTCAAATTTGAGATGAGGTTAGGGCAAGAAGACAGAAACAGGAGGAAAAGATGGTGGAAAGTAAAATCAAGAGACACGTGACACGACAAGAAAACACAGATACCTCTGATTCAGAGACCTCAGTGGGTTTCTCTGTGAGTGTGGTGCTTTCAGTCAGCACAGCTCCGTTGTAGTTGTTACAGATATCTTCATCTGAATAGTGAAGCCCACCTGGACTGGGCCTTGGTGGAGATCTGGACGCAAATGTGGACAATGAGACTCATTTATTTTCTTATGAGGATCGGTGCTGTGTTTGTTAGTGGGAGAGCTCACCTAGTCCCGTTCTTTTTAAGGAAGGAGTTCTTGGTGTTGAGCGTTCTGCTGTTTAGCTCCAGAGACGTAAAACCACCATTGTCGAGGGTAACCGACTCCTCCCCTGGCGTTATGTGCTTTCCTGCATGAAAAGAAAAGAGGGAAAAAGAAATTCAACAGAGCTGGTCCAGAAAATCCTGATTAGGGCTTTTTTATTCTACCTCCACAAATACCAGTTAGTCAAAGCTAATTCACCTGTTAATATTGAGGATTTCAGTAGAAATAGATGGTAGGAGAGCAGAGTGAAGCTCACACAAAATAACAAACGTATACTTTAAAATGTTGTTTGATAGAGTCCCCAGTCCTAAATTATTATGAAATAAAGTAATGGTAATGGAAAGTGGGTTGACAAAGTCATCTTTGTTGATTAAGCAAAATAAAACAAAAACATATAGCAGTTCCCTCTGATAAATAATTATTTAGCTGCCAAGAAGAAACGGGAGAAAATTAAAGGAACAGAGTGCAGGATTTTCTTAAATCTACCAACTACGATAACAAATGCAAGTATGTTGTGTTTCTGGACAAAGATGGCTTGTTGTAGTACTGATTGCACTAACAGACCATCCAAGAAGTCTCTGCTTCACTTCTTTCGTTAAATAAGCGTAAACATTTCTACTGTGTATTTAAAAAGTGCCCGTTAACCTCCGTTAGCTCCGGGTTAGCTCAGTTAGCTCATTGGCTGAGAGGGTCAATCATCCGCCCCCACCCAAACAGCCCCACTCTCAGCTCCACCTCTTTGCCCATTAGCTAAGATGGTGGTCGTGGGATCTGCCAAACTGATTTTAGTTCAGCTCTTTAGAAACCTACAGGTGACATCACAAAGGTTTCGTGCATTTATACAGTCTATGGTGTAATCCTGATTAAATCAACCAAATTTTTTAAAGAATGCTAAAAATGCAGGTCAAATTGCAGCATCTAGGACAGTACATGGTGTATGGAGGCTATTACTTGTGTATGCAGCTGTCTAGAGTTCAATTCCATGACCTTTGCTGCATGTCCCCCCCTGCAGCATACTAACAGGATGGGTGGGCATGTTCTGCAACTGCTAATTTGCATCAAAGTGACAGACATCTCTTAACAGCTCATTCTGAAAGGGACTGAAATTGTTCAGAATGGAGCTGTTGAGATTGCTTTATGTGAGAGTGATTTTTAGTAAAGCACTTCATTAACATGTTCCGTTCAAACAATAGACATACAACGTGTTGAAAACGAGGCATTATATATCCTCTTTAATCAAATCTGGTGCAACAAAGAGACAATTTCTTTTAGCCACTCTTTAAAATTGAAAACACAAGATCACATGGCATTCCAATAATTGGAGGTGTGTGTTGATTTTCATAAGTGAAAACATTTACCAATTTATACAATCAGGCAGCAACTAATAATAAAATAAAAAACCAGGAGAAACAAGACTGGGTAACTGGCCAAGTTCAGCTTTACTATGTTAATGAGGAGGATTCTGAGTTTTAGAAAATCTCGAAACTCACTGCTGGAGACCTGCAGCAGACAGTGGCATTTTAGGGTTAGCTCATCTTCATAACAGAAATTTATCAGGCTTTTTTACTTATCTTTAACAGCAGTTACTAACAATTCAATTCAAAATATTCTATTATCCCCCCAAAAAATGTAATAATAAAGTGGAAAGTACTGTTGCTGATGCTAGTCCCATAACTACAAAAAAGCTGAGTTGACTTCTGCACAAAAACATAACCATTTGAGAATAATAAAATAGAGTAAAAAAACAAAAATTCAACCAGACAGTTAGAAATGGGATCTGTCCTGATCCATCATAGTGAGGGAACAAGGTTACACCTCTCAGCTGAACAAGAGGCTGGAGGCAGTTTCACAGACAACCACGTGTACAGGTGTCCCAAAAGTGTCTCAGCTTGTAAGTGCCATTAAAACAGTCTGTTCTGAAGATAAATGATGCTACTAAGGCTTAAAACTTTTTTCCTAAAGAATAAAAACAAATGGAGAATATAATCAGAATAACATGAGTGCAGACAGACCTGTGCCGCAGGCCTTGTACTTGGAGCTGTGTCCATGCAGGAGAAGAGTAAAGACCAGGACCAGGACCAGGATGAGGCCCACCAGAGCCATAACCAGCAGGAACCACCACTCTTCATAAAAAGGTCGCTCTGACAACGCTGCAGGCAGACAGGTGAATAGGCACTTGTTACCGGAGAAAGTCTTAAATAAAATGATGAGAGAAGATTCCGTTAAAGTTTGGAGGGTTTAATGAAACTAAGGTTGATCAAGCCACGAAGGACAGACATTTACATTGGAACATGTAAAATACTGACCTGTCTCTGTCTAACTAACAGCCTTTTATTCATTCAGTTAACCTTACAATTATCAGCTTCATATAGATAGACACTTCTTCAGGGTAACTCTCATAGGCGCCTTCTGCTTGATTGGGCAGCCGCAATCTCGTAGGATATCAGGTCACTCACTCAAAGAGGGTCATCTCCACGGCAACACACGAAGTAGGAATTTTACTATCAATCCATTTGACCATGACTTAAGTCTAAAGCGTCATTCAGTGAAACTGATCAACATATGAGTTACAGTTGAATACACAGAACAGAGGATTTTTAATATTAATTTTCCACCACACAGTCTATTAGGAGACTAAAACTGTCCGATTTAATTTTGTAATGTACAGTATTATTAATATGCATTTGCCCCCTAACAGATTTCTTTAATTTTCAATGTCAGATAAATATAACCTGAGTAGATGCAACAATAATTTTTTTAAATGATTTGATTTTACAAATCAGTGTAAGGAATTTATCCAAACCATCCTGGTCATGTGTAAAAAAAAAAAAAAAAAACCCCGGGGTAAATCATGAATTCCTTATGATTCAACATATTTGTCAAAAAGAAGGAAAATTAACTAAATACGATCTCCATTCAGACTGATAAGATCAAAAAATAATTTAAATAGCACCTATCTGAAGCTTTGCTGCTTCAGGATCCAGATGATTTGCTGTCATTGATAAAATATCTTAAAAGTGACACAACATGCCGCAATCTAAGGAAATTCAAAAACAGGTGACTAACATCCATCAGATTGGACAGCGTTTCACAGTCATTTCTAAGACTTTAAGAAAATTGGTGATTCTTCAGAGGAGAAGCTGCCCTATCAACATTACTCCAGGAGTGCAAATATGATTTATATTATAAAAATAAGAAAGATACTGTTCAAATATGATACCGATGGGGGCGTTGTGTGGTGTAGTTGTAAAGCAGACATCCAATATGCAGAGGCTACCATCCTCGAGTCACTTGTTTGGGGTTGTTATTTGGAGGTCAGGAAATTAAAGATGACTCTCAGTTTCTGTTCCTGAGATCCGTTTATTTGAACAACTGAATACATTTTTAGGTTAGAGATAATTGATAAGTAGGAGTTCAGTTTGGGATTGTGCAACAGATTAGAAACAAATTAGTTCTAAGCTTATTTTTATCTCCCATTTGTCCTGTAATGACAGCTGTATGAAGTAACTCTGCCTCTAGGTGGCAGCAAAAGCACAATCATGTCATCATCTTTCAGCGCTATGCTGCATCCTGCAGAATGGATGGATTTTCTCCTCCAGCATTATCTCCAGTGGTTTTGCACTTCTGTGTGTGTTTACCAGCAAGAGCCACAGAGGGTGTGCTCGGTTGTCCGTAACCATAGCGATTAACAGCAATGACTCTGAACTCGTAGCTGACCCCCGACCTCAGTCGCTCCAGTGGCACGGAGACAGACCTGCTGCCTGGGGGGAGCAGTCGAATGAAGGAATCCCAAACTCCCTCATCTTTAGGAATACAAGCAGAACACAAGCAGAAGGGTAATACTGTTAAATGTGAGTAAGAACAATACATTTGAGAGTAATTGCCGTTATCACTTTTAATAAAGAGGCTTATATATTGTTAGCAGAAGATGAATTAAATCAAAACTACAATAGCTCTCCAGCAGAGTGCTAAAACTTTTTCCCTTCCTGTATTACACATGCAGTGATCTTCATTAGAAAATTGTGACTAACTTGATTTACATAGCAGGATCTAGAGAGACTTAGATTGAGGAACAGTTTAGCATGAGAAGGTAAAAGAATCAGTGCAGACAATAAAAAGGTCAGAGCAAGGCGTAGAAGAGGTCACCTGAGGGACGAGCTTCTACAACGTAACCAGTAACAGGAGCTGCACCAGTGTCTCCCTCTGACCAGTGGATGGTGAGGGCAGAGGATGTCTTGGTGATGGATATATCCGCCGGCGACCCAGGGGACCCTTCAGTATTAGGGACACATTAACATGTTTTCAAAATTTTTGTTGATGCCCCATTGCATTACACACAATTTAAGTTTCCACACAATAACACAGGAATATTAGGGATGTATCAAAGTTTTTATATATATCTAAGAGTCTGATGCTGTCGTTATAATATGTCAAAGTGCATCTGAAGAAAAAAAGTCAGTCGGTCAAAAAAATGTTTTTAGCAAAGTTGTTACATGAGTACTTTATTTCATTAAATTGAAGGGTAGTCTTCATTTCAACAAAAGAAAATACACTTTGATAGCAGCAACTCATGACAAACTCCAATATAATGCTCACATGATTTATTTTTGTTATGGGGAATATTCATGAAGAGGAGCTCAGTAAAACCAAAAAGTTCCTCACATTTAGTTGAAAAGTATTTTAAATTAACCTATTTTAAAACTAAAATTAATAATTTAGGGCAAAGATCAACTTGAGTCGCATATAGCAGTTTATTTCTTAAAAACGATGCTGCTATCATCCAAAACAAGTTAACTGGCAAATTAATAATACCATAACAACTATTATCCACAATAATTTAAGATGATTACTAAAAATGTCTCATCCTTCAGGAGACTTCAGGGGGTTCTTGGTTTAGTAAAAATACATTAAAATCAGTTGGGGATATCAATACTTTTGTGCTTAACTGCATGCATTTGAAAAAGCATTTAAAATGTATCTGTATATAAACCTTTTAATGTAGGTGTGTGTCAATAAGAAGAAAATATTTTTACCAGTCAAGTCATACCTTAAATATTTAAGTAAATTTAAAAGACTTCAACATTTCAGTCACTGATATTTAAATTTGTGGCATCTTGTTTTCCCCAGAATGTTTTATTTCGAGCAGTTGGTCCTGCTAGACAACAAAGACACTGGATGATAATTTCTTTTAACGTTTAATATGCTAAACATTAAAATAATAATACAAATTTAAGCAACGTCTAAAGAGACAAAAAGCACAGATGTTTCAGTTCTGCCTACCTTTCACAGGCTGAGCTGTGATGTTTGCTTGTATAGGTGCTCCGTAGCTGACTGTGAGAGCTTGAACCCCAAACATATATGTTGCTCCTTTGATCAGGTCTCGAACCTTTAGCCATCGCTGCCAGCTCCCTTTCACGTCCACTGTCACCACTTTACTCACTCCTGCAGATAATTGAAAAGTAAGAACATTGTAAATGCCACCATGCTCTTTATACAGTGAGTGCATGGGTATGTGTGTTTGTGCATACCCTGTATGGGAGCGGTGGGTTGATAGATGACCCTGTAGCCTTCCACCTGTCCGTTTGGAGTGAGTGGAGCTCCCCAGGACACGTTGACGCTCCCACCGGTTACTTCAGAGAAGGACAGGTAGCTTGGGAGGCTGGGAGCTGTGGATTAAACAAACCATTGAGATCAGAGAAACAGATCGCTTGCTGGTTTAGTTTTCTGGGAACTGAGCTGAAACAAACTTCCTACCAGACTGCAGAGTTCGGGCCCCGCGGGGGTCACTCGGAGGTCCATCCCCGGCAGTGTTGAAGGCAGTCAGTGTGACCATATAAGGGGTGTAGCTGGTCAGGTTTGTGAGGTGAACACGGGTATCTGGGACAAAAATCACCTTCACCTTCTCAGTCTGGTTTTGGTTGTCTCTTTCCCAGTAATGAATCTGAAACACCAGGAACAAAAAATGAATAAACAGACTGCATTGTATTTAGCCCCATTTTTAACCCCATTACACTGGCTCCCTGTAGCTCAGAGAATAGACTTCAAAGTGCTTTTATGGACCTTAGAACCAGAACCAAGCATGAAGAAGCAGCTTTCAGTTTCTATGCCACCTACATCTGGAACAAACTGCCGGACGAATGCAAAACAGCAGAGACACTAAACTCTTTTAATTCTAAAAGAAAAACGTACAAATTTAGACATGCTTATGTGAAAATGTTTTAACCAAAATTGTTGTTTTTAATCAAATGCTATTGTTTGCTTTATAAATGTTCATTTATGCTTTCTTTTATTGATTTTATGTTTCAATTTTCACATTTCTGTAATCATGTAAAGCACTTTTAATTGTCTTGTGTTGAAAGTGTGCTATACAAATAAAATTGCCTTGCCCCATTTAATCTGATAACCCTAAATATGATACAGTACAACCAACTGCTTTAAAAATCACGTTACTGAGATTTTTAAATAGTTTTTTGCACTTGTGAGAGCCTGTTTGAAGTTTGCTATTTAACAAATTTAGGTGAAAATCAAAAGTCTTGGCCTAGGCCTGAAAGCTTTTCAGTGTCAAGTGTCCTCTTTTTAGGAGATTAAAACATGGTCACCCTAAACCTGTGTTTAATTTAGTTTCAGGATAAACAACAACTGTACAGTGAAGACCTCAAATGTTTTGTTAGAGAACTTCAGCAAACAAAGACAAAGAAACACAGCAGAGAGGTCAGGGGAAGGTTGTGGAAAAGTTTAAAGAAGGGTCTAGTGGTAAAACAATATCCAAAGCTTTCAACATCTTACACAGCTCGGTTCACGCCATCATCTGAAAACTTTATGGCACAACTAATGATGTGTTAATTTAAAAACCATTTACATTTGTAAGTTTGTTTCCATTCCCAGCTCTCAGCCCTTTGTTTTCTTGGATGGTCCTGTTAAAACTCAGGTTTTAGAAAGAAGAAACCTTTTTCATCTCTCTACATCACAAAAACCAAAGGGATAGCCTATCACTCCGTGTGACAATACAAAGCTTAGGAGCAGGACAAAAGGAGGGGCGCCTCGGTTGGGGTGCCAAAGACGAAAGCTTAATTAACTGATGTCATACCATTTATCATTATTTGCCAATTCCTTCTAAAACCAACAGACAAGTCAAAAAGCAACACAGGAGTCTTGGAGCACCATGTGTAAATAGAGCACCTTTATTGCACCTCATGGCTCCTATTCTAAAAGTCCATGCTGCTCATGATTGCAGTGGTAGCCCCCCTGCGACCCCTTTAGGATAAGCAGTATAGCTAATGGATGGATGGGTCACTTAATATGTTTTTTTCTCCATCGAATTTAAACTTCAGTTCATTGTTAAAATACATTTTTAAAAGGCTTAAAAGCTTTAAACCTAAACTATTAAATGGTATGATATGATATCAGGTGTGTAAAAGTAGACAAAAAAAATCACGGTTCGATATTTGGGGTTCTAAAATCATGGTTAGGTATGTTTTTGGTACACTTCATATAAGAAAAATAAATAAAAATCTGCATATTACCTTTTATTCAATTGATCAGCATTTAAAATATATGTTTTTTCTTCCTTTCAATTCCTGAAATTAATTTTATTTTATAATGTTATATATATATAAAAAGCTGAAAGTCTAAAATGGAATGAAAAGTTTTTTTTTTAAATGTTTTTTTAAATTAAATAGAACAAGCAGACATAGCCAGAGTAGTATCGGTGAGCTTACCCTCACCGATACTAGAATGATACTGATATATTGAGGTTGACATTGTTTCAGGTGACTAATTCAGTTCAGTGATAACTGGGTTATGTATTTTATTGCCATTTAAAGATGTATTCACCGGCAAAGTTATGGTTTCATCCATCCGTCCTTTTCGACTGTAGCTGCATTGGAAATGTATTTTAATTAAATGTGATGATGTTTCCAAATGGCAGCATTTGTTGATAGCTTTGAAACCTTTCTGTTTTGTTTTGGTGTCTTTTTTTCAAAAGGTGCACTAGGGATCACTGTACTGCAATCTGAGTTCCGCACATAAAATGTTTGCATGTGCTTAAGTAAAAAACAGTTGTATTACATTAAAAATATAATCTGTTTAAAAAATACACAATAATTTGTATTTCATCACATTGCAATGCATGTTGTGAAAAAAAAAAAAATATATATATATATATATATATAGGATAGTAGAATAAGGAGTAGGATATGTGTAGTTATATTATAGCCACTTAATCACCCCGGAAGAGAACAAATAAGCGCTTCCGAGACATTCTGAACTCCGAGGGGAGTTGTACTAATGATTAATAACAAACATGGTTAAATGAAGCAATTTTGGGGCAGATAATGACTTATTACAGTCGGCAAATCTCTTGCCCTCATTGACTCCCATTATATGGATATACGCTGATCTCGACTTCCCCTTTAACTTGACCTTTAAATAAGCCTTTACATAGTACAGTAAATTCAGGCTTCCTGTTTGTACATGCTTATATAAGAATAACTCAATCATGTTTAATGGAATGAATATTATGACACCAGCTAGCAGGTCTGTGTAGAGATGTTTAGAGGGGCAGGTACTCAAAGTTAAAAGAGGCATATCAGCGAAAGATTTCAAAAACAGCTTAAAACCACGGATACAACGATACTGGTTTTTTCAAACCGATACGATACTGATTCTTGGATTACAGTACTTGCTGATACCGAGAACCAATACGGATACTTCTACCAAACCAAAAAATAAATAAATGTGATGAATTGGAAAACAGATTTTCTTATCTGCTTGTTACAACAAATGGTGACTTAGATAAAAAAATATATAACATTAAAAAAAGATACTGTTGTATAAAAAAGACTCTTAGACAAGCTAGAACAGCATATTTTTTCATCATTAATAGAGGTAAATAAAAACTTACACAGAGTCATTGCTCTGTTGATCCAACTATTCCCCCATTTTTCAGTTGTGATGACTTCATGGGATTCTTCATCAATAAAATAAATGTAATAAAAATAAAATCATTGGCCTTCTCCAAAACATGATAAGTAAATGAGGCAGCATCGGAGATAACTGTAGAACCTTGTTTGTGTCTGTACTGTTTTGATTCCATTGAACCTTTGGAATTATCAAAAATGTTACATTCATCTAAACTTCGACTTCCCAAGAAAATGATTTAAGGAAGTGTTCCCTCTAGTTACTGGCCTCATATTAGATATGATCTATCCTTAATAAATGGATACATCACAGTAACTTAGTTTGCTGTAATTAAACCTTTACTTAAGAAAGGTTTATCTCTCAATCAAGATGACTTAGCTAATTACACACCTATATCTAACCTTCCTTTCTTATCCAAAATTCTTTAGAAAATAGTTACTAATCAAGTATGTGAGCATCTGAACACCTTAACCTGTTTGAAGAATTTCAGTCAGGTTTGAGAGCTTATGATAGCACTGAAACAGCACTGGTAAAAGTTACTAATGATATTGTTATGTCCTCAGATAATGGATTTGTGACTGTTCTGGTCTAGTTGGATCTCATTGAAATATGTATTTTGGTGAATGCAACATTTGGTATTTTCATAAAGATAATGTCGCAGTAAAAAAAAAAAAAAGAGGCACGAGAGAGCTATACAAAGTATAGATAGCACTATGGAGCACCATAATCCATATTTAGTGCTTTTAACGCTGAAAGTAGCAGCTTCTGAGCAGCACGTGAGGGCAGCATTTGACCAGATCTGTTCTTCTAAGAGCTCTTACTATAATGAGATACACAATAACTCATTGATACAATCAGTTAAAGATCACAATATATTACTTTTTTCTTACATGGCATAGTTTAATTTAAATGTTCTATTCTATGAAATGGGATAATACGTCATGTCCTACTTAGTGAGAAAAGTAAAGTAAAAGTTGAGGTCACTTTGTAATTCCCTCCACTGTTGTTTATTGAATCAGATTTTAAAATTAATTATTTGGACATTTCCAGATAATTAAGAACAAGTTTGTATCTATCATAGATGAACATGATGAGTATGATTTTTATTACATCCAAATGTTATTTCAATCTCCCAAATGTAAAGTTAAATAACTGTTGAGAATTTATTTAGTATAGTCTCATCCCCAAGCAGAATTCTACTTTTTTGTAATTTTTGGTAATCTTAATATCAGAATAAGATACAAAGAGTAAATACAAAGTGCAGTTTTCACAAAAATGTTATGATTTACTAAGGTATAAAATCTATCCTAATCATTCTGACCGTATAAGAAAAAGCAATAGCCCCAAACCTAATAACTGGTAGTTATTGCCATGATATTGACAACACATTTTTTACAAACTGAGGATGAATTTTAGCCCATGAGATCTGTATGACATCATACCATATCGCAAACAGATTTAGGTGCAGAGTTTGACTACACCACTCCAAAACAATGAGGGTTTTGAAAAAACATTAATTCGCTTTTCTTGCTGCATAACCTATGGACGTTTGAGTTTAAATTCGCAATCTGATAGTTACATATTGTAGGATTTTTTTTATTAGGCTACAGAGTTCATGGTTCCATCAATCACAGCAAGTTGCTCAGGTCCTCAAGTGGCCCCAGACCATCACGCAACCGTCACCATTCTGACTGTGGTATGATGGCCTGTTCCTGAAGTGAGGTTTCATGTTACCACACAGCTCCTATTAAAGTAAGAATAATAATAAGAATAATAATTCTAAAAAATAAAGACTACTTTGCGGATTTTGTGGGTAATTTTCAGAATATAACCCCCGCAATAAACGAAGGAACACTGTTTATCAGGATATTTTATGTCATAATCACATTATCACATTGATATTCAGAAGCAATGCATCCATTTTTATTTTACATTCTAGAAGACTGGGCAGAAATACCAGCTACAGTGTGGGAAAACCTAATACTTATTTTCTCTACTATTAAATAAAAACATTCTTTAAAACTCACAATGTGATTTTCTGGATTTTTTTTACACTATATCTCTCACAGTAGAAGTGTAGCTATGATGAAAATTACAGATCTCTCTCATCTTTAAGTGGGACAATCTGCACAGTCAGTGGCTGCCAAATATTTTTTTTTCCCAGTTGTATGGTGGATGGGGCATTTTAGACAGACCAATCAACCTAACAATCATGTTTTACGAACTGTGGGTGAATTCTGGAGTACCCGGAGGGAAGCCATGTATGCACAGGGAGAACATGCAAACTACATGCAGAAAGTGCTACTCTGCAACTACTTTATTGACCGGCAGCAGAATTTTTAAATCTATTCTTTAACAAAGATGGAGCACATGCAGTGATTTAAGGACTGATGAGCCGTTTCCCTGGAATTGCAAGGTGTAGTGTGGAGGAGAAGCTGCTCCTTACTGATGTTTAACAAAGACCTATAAAGACACTGTTGTCGTAAGCAAACATTCAAAGTAGAAAAGGCCTGCACCAGTTATGCTCTTTAACCCTTTATTCTCTCAATGATTTTAAAATGATAGTAAATACCAGACTTTATGTGGTTGTTAAAATTCAGTTCTCAGTCCATGTACGTATACAGACTGTGATATGACAGTGGGCGTTATATCTTTTACCCAATCACTAACCTCGGACAGAAAAGAGAACATGGCATTCAACTAAGGCAAATGCGTGTTGATCTACTTATTCTCAAGAGTAGTAATCAGCAAGCCTAAAAGAGCTGGAACCATTACAGAAAAAGCTAGGAATCATGGTAAAGGCTGATATTTTTTTCTAAAGACCTCACAGAAAGATCATGCCACTGCAACAAAAGACAAGTCTATTAGATTTTTCTGGATGCAGGTTTACCAGAGTTAAAAAATGTGTACCAATAACACATGTTAATACTGTATTGCAATGGACAAAATACTTTTCTTTTGTTCAAGAGCTCCACTGGTAAAAATGATAGACCTCCAGTTTTACAGCTTTTTACCTTCCATAACAAATGCATAAATGGTACGTGAAGAACAAACAGCTTTGTATCATCACCATCTATGGTTCACAGGTTTAGACCATGAATCCAGGAAGAAGGCTGCCAGGTGGTTCGACCACTAAGCTTTGATAAGCACAAAACTAAACAAGCTGACTGCCAAGGCAAAATGTGCAGAAGCTGACCTGGCATGAACTGTAAAAAAAACTTGCCAGACGGAAAGGAAGAACAATGAGGATCTGGCATTGAGCAAAGAAACAAAAAAAAAAGAAAAGCAAATGAAACATGAATAACAGGTTGTTAAACAGAGACTGAGAGCAGGTGTGATGGTTAGGCAGAACACTGACTGAACAAAGAGCCGGTACATCAAACAGGAGCTTAAAAAACAGATTAACCCAACAAAGATAAGAATTCAATAAAGCAAAGCGCCAAAATGTATCGTATATCAAAGCTTACTCAGCAAATCTACTAAGAATCAGAGGTATAACCAGCCAACCTGTCGCCTGTCTTCTTTTGTGTGTTTTTATCCTGTTTTCTGAGCTAATCGTCAAACAGCAGGAATCTTAAAAGAAGTCAGAACCCCTATATTTATTTATTATTCTTTCTTTGCACTCTTTCTTTCATCTTAATCTCCTAACACCCTCCAGTGCCTCACACTCCGCTCCTCAAACCCACCCATCTCTGGCAGTTTAAACACCATGCCTCGATCTTCTGCTCTGATCTGGATTCTAAGGGAATCACTGGGATATCTCATTCCTTCGCTCTGCAAATATTACACTCCCTTCTTTCTCTAAAATGTCTCTCTAAAGCAGGACAGATAACCTTGTATTTGAAGTGCTAAGAGTGAGGGCTGGAGGACGGGCCAAGAAATCATACTGAAACCATTAAGGGATTTTCAGATTTGTCATCAAACCTAATGGTTTCTCTCATGTCTGTAGGACACTTGAAGACACAGCCCTCCTTCATTTTGCTTGATGTGGAGACTTACTTTAAGCGTTTATTTACGTATATGTTTGAGTCCCACTTTGCCTTTCCCCAGGCAGGCATGTCGCATTTATTCCCTGTGTGCTTGTGCTTGCTTTTTCTATGTCACCTTGTATCCTTGGATGAGTCCATTTTGGGTCTCCAGGGGCGGCATGTCCCAGGTCACTTCCAGAGCAGAGGGAGACACGGCTGACACTTTGATAGACTGAGGCGCCACCGAAGGAGCTGCAGCCGGGGAGACAAGACAGTGTTTGGTTACCGCGTGTGAGCAGCTGCATCTTAAAAGAACAGGAAGCAAGAAAAATATGCTCTACCCTTCCAATTAGAATAGGCCTCAGGCAGGACCTTGTTACTCCACTGTACAGCACATAAGCATGAACACTCAGCTGTGTGCACCTGAGGCTGGATGAGAAGTCCATATCACCTGATTTCATCATTCCCCTCCAGGCTTTTCTGACTCTCCCTCCTGCTCTGCTCCCCTATCCTCACCTTTTACTCCACGCTATGTGGTATGTATGGCCTACTAAACTCTGCAAACACAATCTCACACACATGCATGGGTGATATGAATGCAGCACTGTTCCAATGCACTGTGAGTGTTTATAAAACAATGTGCAATTCTATTTACCTCCATTCTTGTTTGTGGTTTACAACTGTCTTGCTGTATCTACTGTGTGCTAGTGGGTGTGTCTTTGTAATTGTGGAGGGAATGAGGAAAAAAAGCTAGCTGTACTAGGTCTCCTGCTTTGACTTATCAGTGAAAGTAAAAGTGGGATACTGCCATCACCACAGAATAGTTACCCTTGTGTCGTGTTTCATGATGGATATACATGCATGGACACGGACAAAACCTATTAGAGGACACCACAGAGACTTTAAAAGATCATTTTACGGCGGCGGGGAGGGGGTTGGGGGGAAAGGACAAACCCCACTGGAAAGGAGACCCCAGAAAAATAAATAAAAATCTAATTCCAATCAAATCAAAAGATCTTTTTAACTCAAAGTCAGTTCCTCCGTAGCTTTGAATCACATCACACAATTAAATGAAAGGTTGTTGATGAAAACCGAAATAGCTACCAAAACTCAGATATGAGCATCTTCAAACAAATTTTCAAGGTATAGTCTCTGATGAGTTTTGTTATTTTCATGCTTTGTTTTTATTTCTGAAAAATGAAGAAAAAACAAACAACCTATGATATCTACTTTTGCCATGTACATACAAAATATTCCCAACAGCCAAAGATATGGAATCAATTTGGAGACAGTGTGGAGATTGTATCTTCCTATAAATACCTGGGTGTAGTGTTGGACAAAAAGCTGGACTGGAACACTAGCACCGACCATCTTGTAGAGATGGTCGGTGCTAGGCTGTACTTTCTCCAGAGGCTGCCCTCATTTAACACCTGCTCAAAGCTGCTGGACTTGTTCTATCAGTCAGTAGTGGCGAATGCCCTCCTCTATGCTGTGGTCTGCTGGTGTAGCACCAGTAAAAAGAACACTGCACGGCTGAACAAAATAATAAAAAAAGCCACTTCTGTGGTTGGGCTAAAGGTAGCTCAGGTGGAGGAGGCGGCTGAACAGAGAACTCTGTCCCGATTCAAGGCCATTATGGACAATGCCTCGCAACCATTACGTGAGGCCTTCAGTCCCCCATGTCCCCCATGCCATAAGACTACACAACTCTGGCCTTGTGGTTGCTTCAGTTATGCCATGTTATCTTCTGTTCATTTTTTTAATGCATTTTAGATTTTTTTTAATGGATTTAGTCATTTATTGTGTCGTGTGAATGTGAGCATCAGACCACAATTCAATTTCCTTCACGATTATTAAAGCCTGTCTGTCTGTCTGTCTGTCTGTCTGTCTGTCTATCTGTCTGTCTGTCTATCTATCTATCTATCTATCTATCTATCTATCTATCTATCTATCTATCTATCTATCTATCTATCTATCTATCTCAATTGCCTTTATTCACATCTGAACTTTAATGAGGTCCTATAATACAAAACTGAATTTACCTTGATGTTTTTTAAGCTAGTTAGTTTGGGGTATCAATTCCAAAAGGTCTCTGACCAGCTTTCCTATCCTAATTAGTACTTTTGTAATTGCTGCGGAGAAAAGGACCAGTCTGGGCAAAGTTCTGATACACATTTTAAACCTTAAATGTAAATGTCCCTGTGCACTTCAATGTCGACAGTATGTAACTGTTGCTTATGTAAATATTAAGCCTTTCATCATAGAGCAATAGGGGTAAACCAGCCAATCAGCAAACAGCTAATTTAATATTCATGAGTGGCCGGGTAAAACCAGTCTTTCAAATGTAGGACTTCATTATGGAGTTATATTTGGCCATTTATCAGGGCTACTTGGTCATTTTCTGTCCCAAAAATGTCATATACTAGAGAGAGGATCAAAGAAAAGTTTCCAACTGTCCAAAATCTTGTCCTAAAATCCCTTTAATGAAATCTAATTGCTATTGCATGCACTTTGCTGCTAATGCAATGCACTTTACTGAAGCATTAGTCTACTCTTTTTTTCTTAAACAGATTCAACTCTTTGGTAAAGCCTTTCCCCAAAGTTTAGGAGCCTGTTTATGGGTATTTTTGTCCATTCTTCCAGAAGAGAATTGGTATGGCCAGACACTGGTCAGACAAGATGGCCTAGCTAGCAGTTTTAGAAGTCATGCTGAAACTAAAAACACCAACTCTAAACTGTTCCCACAGAGTGAGGGGCATGACATTTTCCAAAAATGTTTTATGTTACAGTTTACACAATGCAGCCAAGCCAGTGTTATTCTTCTGACTGATTGCCAAACCCAGATCCATCCATCCATCCATCCATCCATCCATCCATCCATCCTATGCCTATCCTTCAGATTTATTCACTGGATTGCTATACAATGTGTTCTCAAAAGACAGCAGTGTATTAGGGTAATATTGCTGGCATGGTGTGTCTTTTGAATGTATTGTGGCTTAATGCCGATGCTGGAATATTATGGCATATGTTTGATACTGCATGATAGCAAATGCTTGTTTACCACCTTGGAACATGTCATAATGATGTGTGGAATTTGATTTCAGTAGATAGAGTAGTTGTCTTGGAATGGGAGGTTCTTTCAATTCCAGCTTCCTCCTGTCACATGTCAGTGTGCCCCTGGCCAAGGTACTTAACCAAGCTTTGAATCAGTGCATGAAAGTGTAGGTTTTTTTTCTATATAGGGATCTCAGCAACTGCACTGTCCACCAGTGCATGTAGCTTGGCTCATTTCACCCAGTGCCGTACAGAGAGAAGATGCTGATTTCACCCAGTGACAAATTTAAAATAGCTGAAAAAGTAAAAAAATCTGCAGATATATAAGACTGATCATTTTTTATAAGCCAAACATGAACATTGATCTCCACTTTGCAGAAACTTGTCTGTAACTACGCTGCATCTGCACCGATTTGCACACCTGTGGTGCATTCAAGGAAGATTTGAAATGTATGGTGAGTTCAATAACGTGGGAGAGTGATGCATTATTTTATAAATGTTTATTGAAGCATTCTGAATGTCCAGAATCTGGATATTATACATCTGTGGCCATAGGAATTGATGGACCACCTGGATTCGATGATTCAGAAAGCTGACCTGAAACTTGTGGCATTATAAGGTGTGTTTCCACTATCAGAACTGTAGGGTAATTGACCAGATCTTTTTTCTGACCGGGTAAATTGCTTGTCCGCTCTTCTCAGCTATTGTGTCTTCATAAAAAAACGTCCCTTTAATGAATCAGTTTAGATGTCCATATATCACAAGTCTTTCGTCAGTAAGTATTTTATATGTAAGAACTAAAAGGCACCCACAGCAGCAGAAATGGCTTCACCAGCAACTCCTCTAATTCTCCAGAGCTGATTGTTTGGAGACATCTGCTCATTTCCCTCTGAATTACAACCAATCAGCTAGACTTAACCAAAGCTCCTGCCTAACGACTCGACTGGGCTATTTCCGAGTACATACCCCCACATACAGGTACTTTGTTATTTCCTGAAATACCCCGAAAATGACCCCTGTCGGCCTGGCAAGATGAGGTGGAGATATGTGCATATCGGGAGGTTTTGGTAAAATTACCCTTGTTGGGTATTCTAAGTGTTATTCTCATTGTCCGGCTAATAATAATTTAAACAACTACACCGGTAACCTAAAACAGGTATAATTGTTAATTGAACTCAAATTATTCCTGATATATCGAACAAACGGGGCATCAGCTTCTTACTCTATGTAAGAAACAATGTTAATTATTAAACCAGACTATCAGTCAATCATAAAGGTGAGTTCTTTTGCACAATGTATCAAGGACAAACACTGAAAGAAACACATAGACTAATCTCAAGATTAGGGAATTTATTCACCAATTGTTCACATAAACAGAATAAATTCAAGACAAGCCAAGATGCTACTATGCAATGCTAAATGGTAATGCTGAACTACAGGGGCAGCCAAAACGGAGAACTACAGAAGCAAACAACCACATTACAGGAAGGTCCACCTCACGCGCTTACGTCGTTAGCATGCGTGAGGGAGAGGGAGAGAGAAAGAGACGACGGGGAACGCTTATAAGCCTGGTGTAAATTAGCAAAAGATGTGTGCTTAGCTCTGGACAGACAAAGGAGACCGCGTGGTGATAACTAGTTAGCCTTCTGGCTCAGACAAAGGATCATAAAGAATGGCGTCTGTACCTTGCAGTACCCTCTACAGAACGATTCCGGTTCGTGGGACTAACCGAACAAACACAAAATCAAAATACTGCTTTGCTTACAAATCAAAAAGAAAACAGAGTAACTTTAGCACAAACTGCCGGCTTTGGCAAAAAAAACCGCCTTATAATCTAAATAAAGAAACTATGCTCCAACCCAGATTAAAGACAAGAAAGGGAGTTCCTACTTCGAGTCCGCGGTCAGAGGCTTGGTGCTGGTGGAAAATTGTCTTGGAAAAGAAAAAGGGTAAAATCGGTTCACCTGAGTTGTGCAGGAAGGACAGACCGTAACGGCCAATCAGAGAGTGTTCCTGGAATCACGTCGGCTGCAAGCAGCTTGGTTGAAACAGTGCACCAAGGAATGGGAAAATTGAGGAAGCAAGGTAGCCCGGGGAGTTTTGGTTGTTCAATCCTTTGGGACCATCCATGGATTGGAGAAGGAAGGAGGTTTCTAACAGTTAGATAGAAGCTTGACGAAGCAGAGACGCTCTCAACTAGGGCTGGGTATCGATTCAAATTTCAAGAATCGTTTCGATTCTGATTTTCAAGATTTGGAATCGATTCGATTCAGTCTGATCCAATTCAATACTGATATCAGTCAGTGCTATTTAAAAGCTTTTTTTTTACTGTTATCTTAATTATATGCCAGAAATTCAATGACTTAACACTGGGTGAGTAACGGTTCACCATGGAAAACTGTATTAACCCTGTCAGACACAAAACTTAAAATGGCTGTCTGGACTGTTCCTTCCCATTTCAAATTTAAAAAGGGCAAACTATTCTAAAAAATAAAATCGATTTTTGATCTTGTGAATCGATTTGATTTCTATAAGAATCAATTCAGAATCGATTTTGCGATTATTTCAACACAGCTCTACTCTCAACATGGCCAGGGAAGGAAGAACGAAAGCTTGCACTCTCATATTCATACCGGAGGGGGCCGCTGCTTCATCCGGGGACAGCACTACAGAAGACGAGCTCTTCTTGGGGTGACCAGTTGGCAGCTGGCGGCCAGCGAGATTTGACCGCATACTGAAGCTGGTGTTGAGGGGAGTTTAATCCTGTTACACTTCACTGTTACCAGATTCTTGGTTAAAAATGCCCTAAAGTGAGTATTTAACATCATATGCTAATTTACTAAAGGCTGGATCACACCGCAGGATTTGAAAATGGTTGTACGATTTCCAAACTTTAAGAGACGAAACGTGGCGTTACAAAATCCCGAATCAAGAGTTTTGGATCATACAGTGTGTGGTATGTGGCTACAGGGCAATGATGATGATACACCACATACAAAGTGATTTTATTCATGAACATTCCAAGTTCGGATGGGAAATCCCAAAGTCACAAGATAAAACGTGACCGGGTCATGTCAAAGGAGTAAATAAAAATGCCAGTATGAGGGAGACCAGGGGCCTGTTCCAGAAAGCTTGGTTAACTTACCATGTGGTAAACCCTGAATTCTTGGTTAATTATCCAAAAACCTACTTAACCTGAGTATGTCGGCTCCTGAACACCTGATAAGAATCAGGTTAATCAACCTGCTCTTGGTAAACCCTGAAACATAAAGACCCTCTCACTGGACCACAGAATTCAAGAGTCACAAAGGAAACAGAAAATAAAAAAAAAAGCCAGAATACCTCAAAGAAGTGTAGTTGGAAGTACTAATGCTGCCCTGTGACGAATTCAAACCAATTATTATGAAAAAATTGCAATAAAGCTAAAGAAAGAATTTTGGCTTGGCAAAAAATAACAGTAGGTGTGACTTAGAGGGTGACACGGGAATCAATTGTCGCTCCCGTCCCGATCCCAAAAAAATATTCCCGTCACGTCCCGATCAGGTGACAGCCCCCCCTAAAAAATCTTGTCCCGAAAAAATCCTGAGAGAAAGACTCCCGTCCCGAATCCCGTAGATTAGTAATTTATCTCCTATGGCGCTCGCTCCCCCCGTCCCCCTTTAAACCATTGCCTAGCACAGTATCAATGATCATCTATTTAGCTTTATCCGCCATCTTTAACCATTGTCATGATCCGTCCCTGTCTGTGTTGTTTATTCCTCCTTGTTTCCTCCCAGTCTGTTTTAGTTACTTAGTCCTAGTTTGTTTCACCTGTTGTCTTTTTAGTCCTCCCTGTGTTTTCTTCCTCTGCTCCCAGGTGTTCCATGTTTCCTGATTACCCTCCCCACAGTATATATACCCTTCTGTGTCTGTCTGTCCTCGTCGGGTCGTTGTCGTCGTTACCTCCCCTAGTTCTCTGTGCTTCTCGTCTTTCTGGACATTTAATAAACATGGGCCGTAAGAGCCACAAACGCCGCTCCGCATCTGGGTCCTCCTTGAGCCGAAACCTGACATTACGACCCGACCCGCCACTGGACCCAGCGGAGTATCGCCACACGGATAATGAATGGAGGAGACTGATTGATTGGAGTGTAAGTCAAGAACTATATTCAGACTCACCCTTTTGTGGATCGCGGCTGGCTCGCTGTCCGCCCGGTGTTGGGCCCTGCCGTCGTGAGGAGGGCGGCTTCTCCGCTCCTCGGGCCTCGAGTCATCGCCGCGCTTCTGAGCGTCCTCCTGGGAACGTAGTAGATGTTTCCCCGTCGTTCCTCCTCGCGTCCATGTATGACAATTCAGAGGAGGACGATGACGGCTTCCCGGAGTTCCTCTCCGACTCCCAGGACGACGAGCTGGACTTTTGCGGCGGTGCCCGGGGTGCGCCGCCCTCGCCGCGGCTTTCTTCCTCCTGGGTTGACCGGTTGATCTCCCTGGTTCCTTCCGCCGATCCTGCACCCATCTGTGATCCCTCTGGGACCGGCCCTCTTCCTGCTTCCCGGCGGCGAGGGGGGAGGCGTCGCCGGGCTGCTCCATCGGCTCCAGGGGGTTTCTCGCCTCCTTCTCGGGGTTGCAGCGCCTCGGCTCCTCCTGTCCCGCTTGGTGCTGCCTCCGGCTTCGGAGGCTCGACCGCCGCTTCCTCCTGCCGCCCACGGCCGGTTTCGGGTCTGCCTCCTCATCCTCTCCAGCACAGCCAGGCGCCGGCGTTTCCTTCGGGTGGAGCTAAGTTAACCCAGGGTCAATGGAACAGCTCCGTAGGGAATGTTGAGCCCAGGTCCCCTGTGGAGACTGTTTTTGAGCGCTCTTCAGAGGCTCACCTGGAACCCCGGTTCCGAGTTCCCTCCGAGGGCATCCAGACGGATGCGCCTCGGTTCCGAGTTCCCTCCGAGGGCGTCCAGACGGATGCGCCTCGGTTCCGAGTTCCCTCCGAGGGCGTCCAGACGGATGCGCCTCGGTTCCGAGTTCCCTCCGAGGGCGTCCAGACGGATGCGCCTCGGCTCCGAGTTCCTCCGAGGGTGGGTGGCCTCGGTCCGAGTTCCCTCCGAGGGCGTCCAGACGGATGCGCCTCGGTTCCGAGTTCCCTCCGAGGGTGTTCAGGGAGCGCCTCGGTTCCGATTCCTCCGAGGGTGTTCAGGAGGAGCGCCTCGGGTTCCTGATTCCTCCGAGGGTGTTCTGGAGAACACGCCTCGGGTTCCTGATTCCTCCGAGGGTGTTCTGGAGAACACGCCTCGGGTTCCTGATTCCTCCGAGGGTGTTCTGGAGAACACGCCTCGGGTTCCTGATTCCTCCGAGGGTGTTCTGGAGAGCACGCCTCGGGTTCCTGATTCCTCCGAGGGTGTTCTGGGGAGCACGCCTCGGGTTCCTGATTCCTCCGAGGGTGTTCTGGAGAACACGCCTCGGGTTCCTGATTCCTCCGAGGGTGTTCTGGAGAGCACGCCTCGGGTTCCTGATTCCTCCGAGGGTGTTCTGGAGAACACGCCTCGGGTTCCTGATTCCTCCGAGGGTGTTCTGGAGAGCACGCCTCGGGTTCCTGATTCCTCCGAGGGTGTTCTGGGGAGCACGCCTCGGGTTCCTGATTCCTCCGAGGGTGTTCTGGGGAACACGCCTCGGGTTCCTGATTCCTCCGAGGGTGTTCTGGAGAGCACGCTTCTGGTTCCTGATCCCGCCGAGGGTGTTCAGGAGAACACGCCTCTGGTTCCTGACTCTTTCGAGGGTGTTCAGGAGAACACGCCTCCGGTTCCCGCCTCGTCCGAGGGTGTTCAGGCGAACACGCCTCCGGTTCCTGACTCTTCCGAGGGTGTTCAGGCGAACACGCCTCCGGTTCCTGACTCTCCCGAGGGTGTTCAGGAGAACACGCCTCCGGTTCCTGCCTCTTCCGAGGGTGTTCAGGGGAACACGCCTCCGGTTCCTGCCTCTTCCGAGGGTGTTCAGGGGAACACGCCTCCGGTTCCTGCCTCTTCCGAGGGTGTTCAGGAGAACACGCCTCCGGTTCCTGCCTCTTCCGAGGGTGTTCAGGAGAACACGCCTCCGGTTCCTGTCTCTTCCGAGGGTGTTCAGGGGAACACGCCTCCGGTTCCTGCTTCTTCCGAGGGTGTTCAGGAGAACACGCCTCCGGTTCCCGCCTCGTCCGAGGGTGTTCAGGCGAACACGCCTCCGGTTCCTGACTCTTCCGAGGGTGTTCAGGAGAACACGCCTCCGGTTCCTGACTCTTCCGAGGGTGTTCAGGAGAACACGCCTCCGGTTCCTGCCTCTTCCGAGGGTGTTCAGGGGAACACGCCTCCGGTTCCTGCCTCTTCCGAGGGTGTTCAGGAGAACACGCCTCCGGTTCCTGCCTCTTCCGAGGGTGTTCAGGGGAACACGCCTCCGGTTCCTGCCTCTTCCGAGGGTGTTCAGGAGAACACGCCTCCGGTTCCTGCCTCTTCCGAGGGTGTTCAGGAGAACACGCCTCCGGTTTCCGACTCCGCCGTCCGGTTCCTGACTCCGCCGAGGGTGTTCAGGAGAACACGCTCTGGGTTCCTGACTTCTCCGAGGGTGTTCAGGAGAACACGCCTCCGGTTCCTGCCTCTTCCGAGGGTGTTCAGGAGAACACGCCTCCGGTTCCTGCCTCGTCCGAGGGTGTTCAGGAGAACACGCCTCCGGTTCCCGACTCCGCCGAGGGTGTTCAGGAGAACACGCCTCCGGTTCCTGCCTCTGCCGAGGGTGTTCAGGCGAACACGCCTCCGGTTCCTGACTCTTCCGAGGGTGTTCAGGCGAACACGCCTCACCCGGCTCAAGGTTCCACGCCGCCGGCCTCCAAGGCTCAAGGTTCCACGCCGCCGGCCTCCAAGGCTCAAGGTTCCACGCCGCCGGCCTCCAAGGCTCAAGGTTCCACGCCGCCGGCCTCCAAGGCTCAAGGTTCCACGCCGCCGGCCCCCAAGGCTCAAGGTTCCACGCCGCCGGCCTCCAAGGCTCAAGGTTCCACGCCGCCGGCCTCCAAGGCTCAAGGTTCCACGCCGCCGGCCCCCAAGGCTCAAGGTTCCTCGTCGTCGGCCTCCTCGTCTGCTGTTTCCTCGTCGCCGGCCTCCTCGTCTGCTGTTTCCTCGTCGCCGGCCTCCTCGTCTGCTGTTTCCTCGTCGCCGGCCTCCTCGTCTGCTGTTTCCTCGTCGCCGGCCTCCTCGTCTGCTGTTTCCTCGTCGCCGGCCTCCTCGTCTGTTGGTTCCTCGTCGCCGGCCTCCTCGTCTGTTGGTTCCTCGTCGCCGGCCTCCTCGTCTGTTGGTTCCTCGTCGCCGGCCTCCTCGTCTGTTGGTTCCTCGCCGCCGGCCTCCTCGTCTGTTGGTTCCTCGTCGCCGGCCTCCTCGTCTGTTGGTTCCTCGTCGCCGGCCTCCTCGTCTGCTGGTTCCTCGTCGCCGGCCTCCTCGTCTGTTGGTTCCTCGTCGCCGGCCTCCTCGTCTGTTGGTTCCTCGTCGCCGGCCTCCTCGTCTGTTGGTTCCTCGTCGCCGGCCTCCTCGTCTGTTGGTTCCTCGTCGCCGGCCTCCTCGTCTGTTGGTTCCTCGTCGCCGGCCTCCTCGTCTGTTGGTTCCTCGTCGGCGGCCTCCTCGTCTGTTGGTTCCTCGTCGCCGGCCTCCTCGTCTGTTGGTTCCTCGTCGCCGGCCTCCTCGTCTGTTGGTTCCTCGTCGCCGGCCTCCTCGTCTGTTGGTTCCTCGTCGCCGGCCTCCTCGTCTGTTGGTTCCTCGTCGCCGGCCTCCTCGTCTGTTGGTTCCTCGTCGCCGGCCTCCTCGTCTGTTGGTCCCTCGCCGCCGGCCGCCACGTCATGGGTCTTCTGGGGACTGTGGTTTTGTCCCTCCGTCCTGGACCCCCTCCTCCCGCCCTGGCTTGAGTTTCCTACTTGGTGCGCCAGGTGGCGCACCTTGAGGGGGGGGTATTGTCATGATCCGTCCCTGTCTGTGTTGTTTATTCCTCCTTGTTTCCTCCCAGTCTGTTTTAGTTACTTAGTCCTAGTTTGTTTCACCTGTTGTCTTTTTAGTCCTCCCTGTGTTTTCTTCCTCTGCTCCCAGGTGTTCCTTGTTTCCTGATTACCCTCCCCACAGTATATATACCCTTCTGTGTCTGTCTGTCCTCGTCGGGTCGTTGTCGTCGTTACCTCCCCTAGTTCTCTGTGCTTCTCGTCTTTCTGGACATTTAATAAACATGGGCCGTAAGAGCCACAAACGCCGCTCCGCATCTGGGTCCTCCTTGAGCCGAAACCTGACAACCATAGCCTGCATTCTCGTTGTTTGGCCACCTTACCACGTCATGAATGGACTCGATTCGTCTGACTACCAAAATATTAATATACACGCATTTTCAGTCAGATATCATATGCTTACCAGTTTATCCAGGTGATGTAGCAACAACGTAGCCGTTTCAGGGCAGCTGCGTTGTCTTTCTCTGATAAGCTACCATCAACAACAAACGTATTGTGGGTTGTTGTAATTGGTTCTCTTTTCTAAAAGGAAATGCCTGTCTTTGGGCGCAATCACCACATCGCAGCGTCATTTTTTAAAGCTAATTCCCTGATATCTGACAAGATAAATGTAAAAAAAAATAATTAAAAAAATCTAATTTCCAGTTTCCCGCCCGATCCCGTGGATTATTTCCTGTCCCTTCCAAATCACGTTACCAACAGTGAAATTGACTCCCGTCCCACAAGAATCCTGCAGGAATCTCGTGACCCATGGGAATCCCAAAAAATTGTCAACCTCTAGTGTGAGTTTAAAGTCCAACTCAATCCCTAATCAATGTTGTTTTTTTTGCTGATAAGCTGTACAAATTAGTGTCTAATAGTATGGTCTACATATCTCTTCATTATTTTCATTTTTTGTACATTTTAGTAAAAAAATATAACTTTTCTACCAAAAAAACATCAGTGGAGTGTCCTCTTCAGGTAAAGCATTACACTGCACTTGAATTTGATTAACGCAGCATTCTTACTGGCTCAGCCTTATTGAAGTAATCAGCCTTAAATATACTAACTCTCAACAATCTTAATTTTTATTTATTCATTCCTACCCCTTATTCCCAGTTGAGGTCAAGTGGTGCTGCTGATATAATGTACAATTTAAACTGTTCCTGTATGTTGGATCATTATTCAAAATGTACTTTCTTTTGCCACCAATTTTTTGAGGGTACATATATTGACCTCTAACTTAATTAGATGCTATCCTTCTGGATCCAAAAGAACTCTTTCTTAAGTAAAAATGAAACACTAAAAGATTTTCCAAAAAGGTAAGATTGAAATCAAATAACTATATAGAGATGTAGGGCTATTAAGTATTTTTTGTGCATTCTTCCTATCATGTAGCTAACCAAAGAAAGGTTAAAGCCTGTCTAACTAGTGGGGCCCACCACCATCTCCCCTCACCCAGCTGAGGAGTTTGTTCTGTAAAGGCTGACCAGTCGTTTATGGCTTTCCTGGGGGTACTACATCATCTTTCTTCCAGTGGCTTTGTTAAATGGGCGTTTACAACATATACTAATATATTCCAATCAAACAACTATCATTGTTTCCAGAACCAGCCTTCTTTATCCAACACAGGCCGCTACAGGAAATCCTTTCTACCCACAGCCATCATGGTCTAAAACAACTCCTTAAAATATTAACTAGTAATGAGCTACAATAACACTTAATTTCCCTATGGGATCAATAAAGTATTTTTGAATTGAATTGAATTGTTGCCAGTTATAGGCATTTTAAAGCATTTAGCAGACGTCATTATATCACAATGCAGCATTATTTTATTAAGCTGCATATAATGTGTTCTGTAATCTTATTTGAAATAGTCTTACATGTTACTAATATGCTTGTGAAATAGTTTTTGCTTGTTTTTAATATTTGTCCTACAGTTTCTGGCTGACAAAACCGAAGTTATTTTGACAAAATATAGTATAATCTGTACTTCCACATCCAAAAGATCATCATTTAAAAGTTCATGCCATGCTCACAACCTCTCTGGAACAATTTACTCAGAACATAACCTGGTCCGGAGCAGGTTATGTTCAGAGATTAAGTTTCTATGGTTATTAACATACCTTGAAAGAAACCTCCGTTTTTGGAACCATAAATTGAGGTTATCCACAAACCTATCTGGTTATGTCACATAACCTGCTTTCTGGACATTTCCCCAGGACATTCTTTACACAACACAACCGTCATCTATACATGTGTCATATGTATACATGTGTCATATGTATATATACACTATATATATATATGTATATATATACACTATATATATATATATATATATATATACATACACACACACATATACAGCCTCAGTGAGCTAATAAAAAAAGGCATAAGAGGAGGCAACAGGACTTTGGTTTGACCTCAGCTAGTGTCTGTAACTAAACCCAGTAGAGAAAAGGGAAGGGAGAGAAGAGGAAAAACTCCTCAAAATGCGGAAAAGAGACCATGCATTGATGCTCCATCCAACCTTGTGGAGTCTGAATGTTTCCATCCTGAAAACAGTTGGAGGTAATTTGAAGCAAAGCTTGTAGAATTATTTCCAAGAACATCCAAAGTTAAAGTGGAAATTAAAGATATAGCTGCTTAAGAAAGAAATCCACATATAACTTCTTATTAAATATTATGAGGACATAAATGTCTAAAAAACTCAAAATATCAGAAAGGTATTTTTCGTACTGAAAATTATTTAGAAGATAAGAATGCTTTCATGCACTCAGAAATTATTAAATCTCCCCCAAAAATTAAAATGTATTAATTGCGAGACAACACTTACACTAACCTTTCTTATGTAATATATGTGTAAAATATGTTTCTTTTTCACCTACCTGCCTCTCCAACAGACACGTCAACTGGAGCGGATGGAGGGCTCTCACCAATGATGTTGTAGCTTGTCATCACAATACGATAACGTTTGAACTTCTTTAGCTCTGAAAAATAAATAAATAAACCTTTTCAAAAGACTTCAACTGTACTGAACATGAAAGCACAAACATCTCCTAACAGAGCTTTACATGCGCTCATGATTGGAATTAATGTCTTATTAATTGTGGGAATTTTTTTTTATTATTATTCTTTTTTAGGGGGTAATGATGATTGTACAAAAAACTTCATGAAAAGAATTAAGTGTCTGAGTGTGAGAATTCACTTTAACATGGGTTCTCATACAATGGTGCAAAAAGTATCTGGCATCCAATGATTGTGCAAGTTGTCTCATCTAAAAATATGAAAGAGGTCTGCAATTTTCATCATAACTACACTTCAACCTTGAAAGACAGGAAACCAAAAAATTTATTTTCTATAATGGTAAAAAGGATTTGGTCAACAAAATTTTCTATAACTGTAAAAAAGGTTTTGGTCAACAAAAAAGTTTACCTCACTACTTTGGAATGTAACCTTGATTGGCAATAACAGAGGTCTTCACTAGGTTTGCATACACTGTAGCTGGTATTTTGGTCCATTCTTCCATGCAGATCTTCTCTAGAGCACTGATGTTATGGGGCTTTTGCTAGAAAACACAGGCTTTCAACTCCCTCCACAATTTCTCTATTGGATTGAGGACTGTGGATTGTCAGTTCAGAACCTTGAAATGTTACTCACATAGCCACTTTTTCGTTGGCCGAACGATGTGTTTAGGATTATTATCATTGTGGATATTCCAGCCATGTTTCATCTTCAATGCTCTCACTGATGGAGGTTTTAGCCCTAAATCTAATGATTCATGGCCCCATTCATCTTTTCGTTAATGGTCGTCCTGACCCCTTTGTAGAAAAGCAGCCCAAAAGCATAATGTTTCCACCCTCATGCTTTATTGTAGGTATGGTGTTCTTGGGATGTAACTCATCATTCCTGCCCCTCCAAACACAGTGAGTGCTGTTTATACCAAAGAGCTCTTTTTTGGTCTCATCTGACCACATTATATTCTACCAATCCTCCTCTGGATCATCTAATCTCTGAGAAACTTTAGACAGACTGGGACGTGCTGGCTTAAAGTTAAACTCACCCCAAAATTTCTTTTTTTTTTGCTAATAAACTCTATAAATGAGTGTCTAAAAGTGCTGTGACCATGACTGGTCATTATTTTTGGTATTTTAGTACATTTTAGTAAAAATATCGTACCAAAAACTGTTAGTGGAGTGTCCTCTTCTGGTCAAAACTTTACACTGCATTGTATTTGCACTGAGTTTCTCACTGGAAAATTTTTACTTATCATTGCTGTCGCTTAAGATCAATCAGCTGAGGTTTTATTGACTGACCAATAAGATGACAGAATGCTACTCAGTCATCTCCAAGAAGACATGAAGGAAAATACTATAATACTATACTTTATTTACCCATTCACGTCTTTTTCATTGCTTCTATAGCAAAGTCACTAGTAAGATTTCACGTAAATATTGCCACATCTTGTGACACTACATATTTGCCACTTTTTCACCCCTGAACTACTTTGATACCCAAAATTTCTGTTCAATCTGACAGCCAAGCAAAACCACAGAAGACTCGCTTTTCTCCCAGGATAAGAGGGCGTCGCTGGCTTGTGTCACTGGCTACTGCCGCATCCCCCCTTCAGTGTGTCTGAATTTCAAAGCGGCAACAATGAGTTTCGCTGATCGCTGTCATTTGTCACCTCCCATGTGTCAAGCCCATATGTCTGTGTGCCGCTGTAGAAGCTGCAGGCAGTAATTCCAGTTAACAGTGCAGACCACATCCAGCTCCCCCCCCGTGTTCTGTGAGGCAATGCCTAATTTTCCAAACTGAAAATGCGGGTGGATTTTGACTCTGGTAGGGGGTATGTTACACTTTAAGCACAGGGATCTTTAGAGCACTTCAGGAATCTTAATCTATAACGATGTAGTGTGTTACTAATAGGAACCTTTGTTACTGTGGTCCCAGTTCTTTTAGGTCATTGATCAATTTTCTGTTATACAGACGATGAGTTTAAAAAAGTGCCATTAATACAGGTAATAATTGTAGGATCAAAGAGCTTCTTAAAGAAACAGTAACAAACTTCTTCCTTGTTTGTATGAGCTAAATACTTTTTTCTGAATTTCCTGAATTTTTTCACATTCTGTCTCTAACAGTTGAAGTGTTGCTATGAGGAAAATTACAGACCTCTTATCTTTTTAAGTGGGACAGCTTACTAAGTTAGTGCTTGCCAAATACAGCCCCATTGTATTTAAACAGTGACTGGTCAATAAAATAAAATAAGTTAAGATGTTACCAGCCCGATTTACCTAAGCAAATAGAAATAAGTCTCCTTTAGATAATTACTGTATAGCTAATAATCTTTCACCAAACTAAAAGTTATTTAACCCCAACTAAAGCAATGAGAAGCTTCTGATTTCTTAAACATCTGTCAGCCATTGTGGTCAAACAGCTCTCTTTTTGTCATTCATAAAAATGTATCTCCCAACGAAATTTGGCTTCTCCAAAAAGGCAGCTGCAATTTGATACTGGAACATGGGCTTATTCAATCAACAGTAAGCTTTCAGTTCTTGGTGAAGAAAATATGGCTTGACTGTGAACACTTATACAATATTGCACTAGTTTCTAGTTCATGAGAGAATTGAATCGTAGAGTTCTGGCTTCATTCCTGAAGACTATATCAAATATAATTCAAACTGAAGATGACATTTCATGTCAGATAGTTGGCTGCAACAGTTTATTTATAAATTACAAACACACATTTAACCAACTATTTGTGCAGATGTATGTACAATACATAACTGAATTTGTGTGTATAATTCTGACCCTCTGTAAATGAGATAAAATCCTCTATAAATTCTGTCACTTGCACACAGGTCAAATTTTATGGCTGAAAATGAGCATGATATTCATAACTATGAAGAGGGTACGAAAACTTCTGACTTCAACTGTATGTTGGTTGACTTTGGAACTTACGTGTCAGCTCAAACTCTGTGAGGGAAGCACTGCTGACCGTCTTGAAGGTGCTCTTGGCTTTTGAAGTGTGAAAGAAAAACAGATGAAAAGGAAATCAATTGTGCTTGAGTTTAACAACAAACCGCTCAATTATAATGTAATGCCATTACTGTATTGAACAGGAAAATTTCAAAGACATTTTTGCTTCACTATTGTTGCACAACTCTATACTTTGGAGTAGGAAGAAAATTGGCCACCAGTCTATACCTGCAGATAATACTGAACATCAAGCTGCACAGAGAAAAATGACACGTTATTATTGTATTTTTAAGGTGCAGTAAGGGTGGCCTTGAGAAAAACAACGGTTTACTCATGATTGTTCAGAAGCTGTCCTGATGGGATTTTTTTGTGCTTCTTTTTAAACAGATAAGTACTGAAATGCAGAGCAATTAAATGATTTAAAAAAAAAGTCAGATAAAGTGCGTTACTTGGTGCTGCTTAATTTAAGAATTGGAAAAAAGACTAAATACTCACAGGAATTTTACCCAAAAATAGATGAACAATGTACAGTTTACAATGCAATAAAAAAATATTATGACTAAAAATCATTGTTTAATCAAAACGCTCAAATTGTTGGGGGAAGGCCTTTAATAGGTTCTTTAAGTTTCTCAGCATTTTATCTTGAAAACCTAGGATGGAGATATCATGAGGGTCTAGCCAACCAATTAGAAGAGGAATTTGGGTCATGTTGGACAGCCATTAATAACTAGGTTCTGTAATTTTCTCAAAACACTTTCTTTAGAATCAGAAAGAGCCCCAATATCAACCTTCAGTCATTTAGTCATCACATCACTCATTTTACTTTCACATGACTGAGGCTGTTTTCACAGAAAATGTTTTCCAAACTTGTAAAGGTTTTCTTTAAGGAGAGATAGTGTTTATAATCAAAGTCTGAATTAATCAAAAATCAAAGTTACGACTAAATATAAATTGTTTAAAGCATTAAAGCAGACACCCCGTCCAACGTTTCACCGAGAACTGCACTGATAAAGCAGATATGTAGCTGCTGAAGGCTTGCTCCTAAAGTCGGTGGTTTTGGTTAAGGTATGGTCTTCGCTAAATCTCCCTAAAACCGAGAAAATAAATGAATAGGATATCTACTAACAAAGTAACCCCAAAATATTGAGAAATTGTTGCTTGACACCCAGGAAAAATGACACACCGATATATTTAAAAAAGTAACATATCTAATATTTTTTATTAATATGTTACCGTATAATATGTAATTTTTCTTTAATAGATTCCAGTTTATGTGACCAGCTGTCACCAAATCAGTCTTAAAATGTCTTAGGCTACAACCAGTTGGATAGTGCTCTGTTTACTTTGCAATGTTAGATACAGAGATTTGCACAACTTAATGTACAGATTTTTCTTCGTTTCTTTTTACCCACAGCTGTCTGTCTTAGTTTTTCACTTCAGCAAAAATTGAGTGATTATGTAGTTCCAGTATCTACTTTTTGCATAGTTTTATTTTTCTGTATACAGCTTCAGTCTTATTGAGTCAAATGCCAAATGTTCTAAAATATTGAGTATGGTGCTTTTTATTAGTCATTCAGTTACAAAAATATTTGATGTTATAGATATCATATAATGTAACTGCATTGCAGAACATAGAAATAACATCAAAATTACTTTGAAGAGTACCAAATTACTTTACCAGTGTAGTAACTGAGCTACCAACTCAATTACTTTTTGGAAAAAAATTATATGTAACTATAACTAATTACTTTTTTTGCAGGATGCCTAACACTGATTAAAGCAAACAAACATGGTGCTGTACTGTTTTGCAGTCCTGATAAAGCAAATGCTGCCCTTATTATGGATCCTCCTCTATCACCACCACCGAAAAAAATGGATTCAGAGAACCATAGACAATATTCTTTTGAATAAAGTTCTCAATTGAAGTAAGATTTGTTGTGTTTGCCACTGGGTTGACTACACATGCCCAGTGTTGTTTTCTGTATTTTTCTGGAAGTGTCACAGCTCTACCAAAGGCCCAGCATGGTACTACAGCAACTTCAGCAGCCATGTGGACAGACCTCTTTTAATTGCAATACTGCAATCAGTGCCAAAGTTGTCTACAGTTTTTTTATTTAGTTTATTTAGGTGTATCAGTATAAAAGTCAAGTGTATCTTTTTTTCCCCTACCACATCATATTTAACATTACTGTTTTACAAGGTTTTTTATTTTATTTTTACATCACTTTCCTTAATGGCAAAGTTGACAAATTAATTATTCATTAGCAATCTAGTAAACATAAAATTATTTATTTGAAGCACAACTGTATGAGACAGGTAACTGACAAAGAAGTGTTTGAAGTGCTTGAGTAATCATAATTTTAAATTTAAAAACACTAAGATAAAAAGAGGTGAATGAAATTAAAAGTTTAAAGAGAAGAAAATCAGAATTATAAGAGCAAATGCTTTAAGGTTTAAGTATCTCATGGACATCTCATGTTCAACCTATTTTTCTTATGTACAATGACTTAACACAAAAAGTGCCAAAAAGTGATGGTTTGCTAAAAACAGATCATTGGCCTTGGGAGCACACATGGCTTGTAAACTGTGTTGCTTTGCAAAGCTTGCTGAGTTTGTCGCTTAACATTCATCCAATTAAACAATGTTACGATCAAATAAAAAACAAATTAGTCTGTTAAGGTCTTTAGCACAGGTTTGCAAGACCATCGCAGTTTGCACGCTAAAAAAAACGCACTTTTGGCACAAAAGAGGCTTGACATAACCTGGGAGGTCGATGGCTTCTTGCCAGAAAATCAGTAATGGTATTTGGACGGCTCATGCGTTCGATTTTCTATATTTTATATTTCTATTCTTTTTATCTGACTAGCCTCTCTATGTCTGACTGCAGGAGACAAACGTAAACACATACATAAAGACTGGACCAATACCAATCAGACTACCTGGCTTTTCCCGTTTCCCATTGGTTTAGAGCAGTGATTCCCAACCAGGGGTACGACGTACAGCTAGTGGTATGTGAGCACTTTTTTGGGGTACATGGAAACATTATACATTTCATTTCCTGGATGATAGGTATCAGATATTTAACAACATTTGCTGTGTCCTGCTAAAAGAAAATCAGGCTGGGATGTGTTATGCTTAATGAATACCCAAATGTGTATTAAACCCGGCAGAGAAACAGACTCGATGTGATGTGGAGAACTCTATACCACCAGATCTATCAGAACTTATCAAAAATAACCAAGCTCAGGTTTTAAAAGAAATTATATATATATACTGTATATATATATATATATATATATATATATATATGTTTAATTTGAAGTGAAATGTACACAATGAAATGCTTGAGAAATAAATATTAGGCAGATTTAACAACCCGATTTTCATTTAATAGTCAGTTGTGCATTTTACTTCTGGATCATCAACACATTTGACTAAGGGGGTACGTGTGGTATGAGAAAATGGCTCTGGGTTTGGTTACACAAGTCGAAACAGGTTGGCAAACACTGCTTTAGAGTATGATATAGGCCTAATGTGTGTATAAGTTGTTGAACCACACTGAGATTTTTTTCCCTCGTATGTCTCAGCCTCCTGTTGAGATTGTGACCCAAATGGTTGCATTCTAGAGCCTTGAGGTTGTACATTGTTGTTGATTTTGTTGATCATCACTCGATTGGGTCAGAAGCCAACTTGTGAAAATAAAAGATACTTCTGATTAGGTCTCTGAAAAGTTAAATTCAAGGTGTTTGTGTACACAACAGAACATACATGTTTTTTTTAAGTTATTGCTTTTCATACAGACTTGACTTAGCAGCCAGCTGACTCCATACTAATCAGATCTACTCACTTGTAATAAGAGCAGTTGTGTTATGATTTTTGGTTGTCTGGACTCCTGCATCACTGACAGTGGACAAATTCACAGGCTGCTCCCTGTAATACAGCCTGTATCCAGTCAGGACCCCATTAATGCTGTCTTCACTGGGGCGCTGAAAAAAAAAAAAATGCAAGGCAACACACAGACAAGCACAGACATTAGTAATGAATTTCTTCAAAGGGAACCTCTGTGCCTATTTTCATTTTTTCAAGTGAGCTCGTTTTTTGTGACAGACAGGACAAAGAAAGGCCAGCAGAACTGTATTTGAGTTGTATTTTATTAGTCATCCAATTTAAAGAGCTAGAGTATTGGTCTTGCAGTAAGTTGCAAAGGGGAAGCGATGCTTCAGTAGGTTTGGCACGCTTGTAAAGGGTGATGAAATTGCTGGTGACTTTGTGTTTTTATTGCCTCTTTTTGCTTTGACATAAGGCTACAAAGATGAGAAAAGACATTTAAAGACAGAAGAGAAAGAAAAGCAAGCGGTAAAGTAGTCAGAAGGGATCTACTGTCTTTTCCTCTTTCTCTCTATATCCTCTGTTGCCGGATTGACTGCCGTGGGCACCTTTCAACCAATAACACATCAACTGATGGTATATAATCATTAAGAGTTGGACATTTCTCCCCCAGCTAAGACTGTCTATCCCTCTGTTAGTTTCTACTTCCTTCCATACTTAAAATGTATCCTTGCTGCTTTTTGACATTTTCTGCTTTAATAAATAATGATATGCAGATTCATTGGCATCAACAAAAAGAAAAAAATTTTATACAAGAAAACTTTGTCAGGGCTTTCCTCTCAAAGTAAGTGTTTAACCAGATCCCTAATGGTACGTTTGATTGAGTTCTATGTTTAAAAAGGACTTTTGTTGTGTTCAAAGAACAGACATACCGTCCACTGCACCATCACTGAGGTAGTTGTTGTTGGTTTTACCGAGAGGATCATTGGAGGCTCATTAGGCACTGCAGAAAAGGCAAACAAAAATTGAACATGTGAATGTGTAGTATGACTATTCATTCCAGCTTCATCCACCATGCCCTTCATTATTTAAGTATTCCCACCCATGTCCTTACCATCCTGCAGCGTTGTGACAGCTTCTGTCTCCTTGCTGAGGACACTGTCCCCTACATCATTGGTGGCCAACATTCGAAGTTTGTATGATGTGAAAGGCTTCAACCTAAACAGTCACATTCAGAAATAGGATTATTGGCCAAGACTGTGAACACTAACAAGAAACTTTGTATTCAAGAACTCACAGCACACATAAATTAGGCATAACCTGCAAACAGGCATAACATTTACAAACTGCAGACGAAAAGTGTTTTATGTCTGCATATAGGCCAATTTAAATTCACATGTTCAAACATTCATATTAAAAAAAATTGAGAAACTTGTTGCACAAGCATTATCATCCATAATTTAAAATGCTTATTCCATTGCTTGTACCCATTTTGAACCATTTAATTTGTCAAAAATTACATGTATCTTGTCCCTTATTAAGTTGGTGCATACATTAGCATTCTGGCAAACTGACACAGTTTGGGGTGATGAGATAAAAAAAAAAGAAAGGTGAAAACAATTGAGTTTTAAACAGTTTAGATTGACAGCAACAAACAAACATTAATAAGAAGAAAAAAACTTGATTTCCTGGCAGACGTTGTCTCTACAAATCTCCTTGATGCTCAGAGAAAATAAAACTCTGAAGCAGGATCACACAATCAGCTGAAAAAAGTTTGTAAAAATTATTAACTGCTTTAGTTAGTTCTGAGCAGAGTAAGAGCTTAGCAGCTAAATATATATATGTTTGTACATATAGTATGCACTGTCTTCCCCACCTTTATGTATGATGTTGTTTGTTTTATCTATTCTTGATCTGGCTGTACTGAAATGAATTTCCCCTTGTGGAGCAATAAAGGACTCTAAAAAATATGTTCAAAAAACTAAAATCAAAATAAGCCTTTATTGGAGTAACAATACTCTCACAATGAAAAATTAACTGTTTTTTTTAATCTTGTACAATTATTCAAACAGGATAAGATGATACGACTTTTAAATTACTTATCTGCTATATATATTGGTAGGTATTTACTTGAAATTGTTCCTGAGCTATGAAGTTAAAGAGAAATGTGCCTTGACTGAGTGGCATGCTCTCTTCTGTTTCCCATTTGGAATAGTAGCTAATTGAATGGGCCACTGAATCAGGGCA
This sequence comes from Apricaphanius iberus, assembly GCA_028564705.1. Lineage (NCBI taxonomy): Eukaryota > Metazoa > Chordata > Actinopteri > Cyprinodontiformes > Aphaniidae > Apricaphanius > Apricaphanius iberus. The sequence goes on from JAPXFQ010002030.1 coordinate 702,846, forward strand.
TACTTAGTAGGGCAGGAAGACTTGATTACAATTACAGTGAGGTAAAAAAAAGTCTAAAGTTGTCTAAAGTTTAGTGAGTGAGACCATCTGAACGATTCAAAGGAGGATTTGGGAGAATATCATGTGGGTGAATGAGTTTATGTTGCAATAACAATTTCCATGAATAACACAGCTCCACATTTGTTCTATTTGTGAAAACAATTAAACAGACTTCTGGATTTCCCCTACAATATTTTGTCAAAATCTATTCTTGTTTCTTATAAGCTGATTGTGTCATGACACGCTCCTGTTTGAGTCTTGTACAGTCTTGTGGGTTAGAGTGTCAGTTTTTTTGGACTCTTTAACTTTGGGGTCTCCCAGTTTCCTTCAGCTTTTGGATGCATCCCTGTTTCAACACACTTGAACCAAGTGAATGCTGAATAACCTTTGTAAAATTTGCTGACATGCCGCAGAGTTAATTCAGTCTTTTGAATCATTTGTGCTGGAGCTGCAATGTATCTCAAAATTGCAGGACAATGGCATTCGAGGAATGGAGTTTGTTTAGTGTACTGTTCTGACTGTAGATGTGTGTAAGTTTAGGAGGTAATCTAATTTTCCTATAGCCCTTTCTTGACTTATAATAAGACTCTTTGAAGAGTGGCTAAGACAACTTACATTATTTCTATCCCCAAGGGAAAGCAGAAGCGATAGATCAGCAATAAAAAGTTGCTTGACATTCTGATTAACTTTATAAAGTCAAATACTCATAAAAAAAATGGTTGGGTTGCATTCACATGAAATTGCTTTCTTAAACACAACTGTTATACCTTGGTCTGGAATCTTGTCTGTATTGGTGTGTGATCATATTAAAGGTTAGATTTTTTTTAAAAACTGCAAAAAGCTTATTTGTTTTCAGTCTTTTTACAAATCTTTATTGGGGATGCGAATGAGTGGGGAGGATGCTGTTTGTGATTCACATTTGTTGTGTTTTAGCACTTGTCATGTATGGTGTGAGATACCCCAGGCCCCTACATGAGTTTAGGAGCAAAACAGCAGTTGATATAAAAAGTGTAAGATATTATTTCTGCATCAAAAAATATCTGGGATGATAGCATGGTCTTTAATAATTTATCACAAGAGTTTGTTGTTTTTCCAGGTGAGAATTACTTTTCTAACCCTCAAAGACAGTTCTTAAAGTCATAAAGAAAAATTGAACTGCTTGCCGAATCAGGAAACAAACAATTAAAACTCTACTCTGTACCTTCAACAGTTTAAGATAAATATTTTTTCTAAAATAACCTTCTTGCTTTCTTTCAGACATGCTTTGCTCTTTCAGTGGCCTTAGAAGACCACATACGCGCTTGAATAACAATTAGCCTTCACCTTTCCTAACAGTCTCCAGTGTCAAAGGGTTTTTATTGCAATATTCAAACAACATCTGCATTTATCCTCTGTTCAAGGTGAAGGATATTATGAGCTAGGAATAACAATATATATCAGCCAATTTTAAAACACCTAACTCTAGAGAGCCTTGTTATCAGACCGGTATAAAACAGTAGCAAATCAGTCTGAAAGCATTAGCTCCTCACCTCCCCTAAACTCAAATGAAGGTGATTCAAATCTAACAAGAACTGCATATGAGAGCGATCCAATCCAATATTAGCATTAAAGCCAATGCTAATGTTACTACTGAGTGTGATTTCTAAGTGAGGTGCAGTGATTCATCCACCAATCCAGACTCCATGGACCTGTGTTGCTCCAGCTCACATTTTGCCTTATTTTACTGTGAAAGTTTAATTCTTCAGCCAAAAGAGTACATTCAGTTATCTAAATAAAGAAATTATTTCTGTTAATTGTATATGAATGTATGTTTTATATATTTTAATCAGATTGGCCAAACACAACTGCTGGGGAATTCCACTAGCCAACCAAGACCTTCTTTGAAGATATAAAGAGATGGTCAAGAAAAAAAAATACAAGACATTTATGCCCTGTCCACACGTAGCTGGGTATCTCACAAAAAGCTGATATTTTTCTATGGTTTGGCCTGTCATCCACACCAAAAAGGCCCTGAAAACAATTCTTTATTAAAGTGAAGATCTGTGTTTTCTCCGTTTTAAGCATTTGCATGTGGACAGATGTAACCAGTGTTTTAAGTCACTGTCTGAATAATTAAAGGAATAAATAAAAATGCTCCAACATCACTTGTGCGACCTGTGTTTACACCAAAAAACAGCATTTATGCCCTCAGAGCTGTATTAGCATTATCAACTGTTCAAACGCTTTTTGCTTGCATGTTTTTACAAACTATATTGGAGCTGTATGCTGAAATTATGGAATAGAAAGCTAAGCCTATACTTCTCCTACAGTAACTTTGCACTGAGAAGCAGACGTATTGACATAGACGGTTTTCCTTTATAGTACTCAGTTTCTTTCTCTCCGTTCTCCTTCGATTTTTCTGTGTTGCAAAGAGATTCCCGATTAGGACAGCAGGGGATGCTAACTTTTCATGGCTGGTCTGCCCACTGTTGCAGAGTAGTTTCAGGTTAATTTGAGTTTTTTTTTCAGCTTGTGAACGCATTCCCCCCTCAAGGAGCAATGGACGACATAAAGAAAGCTTTGATTAAGCTGGAAAGTGTTTTACCAGAAGTGCAGCTCATAGAATACACAGCAGCATATTGTGTTGTTTCTCTACACCTCCTTGTGCTCAAAACCAAAAGACCATATTTGATAAATCATCCTTTCAATATAAAGCATGTAGTGCCCAAACGTTGCATTGACTACTGATTAAAGAGACTATAGAGCACCGTTCTGGTGAAATGATCTCTGGCTGTTGCTGAACTGACCAATCGTAGGCATATGCTTTCGGTTGACGGATGTTTAGAAAATGTGACTCTATTCCTTCCCTCCTTCCTTCTGTCAACATTGTATGTGCTTGATTTCATTTAATTTAAATGGTAAAGTTTTGCAGTAAAAATTTGCTTCTGTGCATAAAAAAATTGAGAGTTCACAACAGAGGATTGCACTGTTACTAACTTTGCTACAGCTTTTTAGACCTTATTTCATTCTGAAGTACTTTATGCCCATGCCGCCTAACTTTCAGCTATCTTGGGATGAAATTTGTACCTATGCAGTTTATAGTTAATACTGACATGAAAGAATAATCCTGTCACTTTGTTATAGGCTTATTTGAAAAATAAAACAGAAGTATTGGGCAGGAATTGTGTCCATTTAGCTGAGAGTCCCTAGCCTGTTTCAAAAGACAAGGCCGGTTTCACTTATGAATGACCAAAAGGCCTTGATTTTTCACAAGTGGTCCGCCGGGCAGCAATGAAGCGTCATCAGGTGTTTTTCAAATGTTTACTTGCATTATAAGTACTGTTGCCAGTTGGCACTCAGCACACATTCCAAACATCATAAAGACATTCATTGTTCCCCAACGATTTAATTGAACAATACGGTATGAACTATTACATACCGTATTGCCCCAAATATAGGACAAGGTTTTTTTGCTGTTGAAAACAATGTAAAAATGTGGAGTCGTGTTATAGATTATAGGTTTTAACCATTGACACATGCTGATAGTTGTCTGGGGTTGTTAAATGACCCCAATGGCAGAGGGCGCCAGCTTGCTGTAAAGCCAGTAACCTCATTGTGGCTGGCGTCATCAACGGGAAAAGAAAAATGGAGGAGAGGGGCAGGTCTGAGTAGAATGGATCAAAACACCTGAGACAGAGTTATGATGCTAACTTTAAGATGATGATGGTCAATGCAGCAGTGGCATTAAACAACTGTCAGGCAGCCATATCTAAAGCATTGGATGGCAGTGAGGAAGTCTTTCTGTATGAGGAGACAGGATAACAGGGGGAGCATGAGAGTGAGAAAAACTAGGCAGAGGATATCTGTGAGCAAAAGCCTCATGCATACTTTTGATGTGTAATGGGACTTTTGATTTGAAATGTAATGACAAAAGTTCTGACAGTTTGCATGTAAAAATTTCTGGTCGTCCTCTTACCACGTTTTTTTTAATAGGCAAAAATTAAAGCAGTATGTAATTATTATCAGTGACTTCATAAAAATTTCAAATTAAAAATAGTTTATTTAAAAACTAATTTAGTCTTTTTCTAAAGATTAATCTTTAGAAGGGGGGGGGTCGTGTTAAAATCCAGTGATCACAGCAGCAGCTGTAATTTGGAATCAATATATACAGTGGCATCTTCATATGACCACCTAAAAGATTTCATTTTATTTATTTTTTCTTTTGAAAACATTGTCATAAGCCATGTAGGTGACAGTAAACATGGAAGAAAGTGCAATAGTCAGATGAGACCAAATATAACTTTTTGACCCAGATGCAAAGCTCTATGTGTGAAGTAAAACCAATACGCAATATAACCCAGGACCCAGCATCCCCACAATGAAACATAGTGGTGGCAGCATCAAGCATGTTTCCACTATCGGAACATTATAATAAACCTTTTCTGGTGGGGTAAAAAAATCCATTTTGTCCTCTTAAAAATGTTAAAAAAGGCTCCTAAAAAGGCTAAACAACCTGATGAAGAAGACAGGTTCTGTTCTGGTGACAACTGTAGAACAACTGGAGAAAGAAGGAGTCTTCATAAAACCAAAATATGGACAACCCTGAGCATCCTCTGCATGATACTATCCTACAACAACAGAATGTTAGAGGTTTCTTTAGTTTGACTGCAACACAGACAGCCACAGGAAATCCTTCCTGCCTGCACACATCTTGATCAACAACAAATTTGTGAAGAATTAATTAGTATGAGCTACAAAACTTAATTTCCGTGTGGAATCAAAGTATTTTTGAATTGAATTCAGTTCAATGTTATTAGCCATCATGTCTCCATACAAAATTGGCCCTTTAATGATTTTACAAATGCATCTGGATATCGCTACTGTTTTGGCAGTGAGTGGCGTCACTGATCAGAGCTAAAGGTATCTGTAGCAGAGAAAAGCAGACAGACAATAGAAGAAGCAGGGATGATTACCACATCCCTGTTTCCTATATTGTTTTAAACTGCTTTACCAGCAACTCTTCCAATTTTACCAAGTCAGTTGTTCGGCAACATCTGCTGATATAATTCCCTTTGAGTTACAAACAGTCAGCACAAGTTAACCAGAGCCCCGCCCAGCAACTATCGGGCGATTTCGGGTCACAAACTCTAAGACTGGTATTTAGGTTGGTTCCTGAAAATGCTCAGAAAACTGCCCTGTTAGGCCAGCCCAGTGTAATAGAGATATGTGCATACTGTGAAGGTCTGGTAAAATCACCCTAAAGTTCCAATAGTGGAAACATGTCTAGATTGCAAAATATTGAGACTTGGGGAAAGATTCTTCCTCCAGACAGAAAGTGACACTAAACATACTGCTAGAATGTTAATGGAATGGTTTAGATTAAAGAGCAGTATTAAATTGACCTAGTCAAAGTATGATCCTGAATCCAATTAAAAATCGATGGAACGGCTTGATGTAAGTGCTATTCCCAAAGATTCTTAATTCAGTTATCTGACATCGTTTTGCAGAGAGATAGGACTAATTTTTATTATTTATGATATTCAAACCAGGTAGAAAAATACCCCCAAAATAACCACCCTGTGTTTACAACGAGTCCAAATGATCAAAACTACTTAAATAAAGTATCGGCAGATATTTAAAGGTCGATATCGAAAATATTATTGAACCCTATGAATGAAATGGATTCTATAAAAATACAAAACAACCTGCCATTCATGAACTGTTCACACCCATGAACAGAAGCTAAAACATGTAATTCAAAGTTAGTCAGCTCAAACATCTTCTAGTGTGGTCTTTCTCCAGATTTTGTTTACAGTACACACAGGGGACTACAGAAGACCAGTCAGAAATTGGGCAGGCAGCAACGGGGGAGAAGTGTCCTCCTGTATAATTACGAGATTGGCTCAATAAGAGACCAGAAAATGCCCTGTAGATTTGTGTATAAAAAAGGAATAGAACATCAAAGACACCAAGCCTAAACTAGATGGGGCGCCAACAGCACTGGGAGGATGTTAAGGACAATGTTTGAAGATGTATTCGTGAAAAGTGTGCATGTGTAGATAAGTCTGGGGGGCATGATGTTTTGCTTCCAAAGTTTTATGGAAAAAACAACAATTAGAACTCGTAAAAAGTAAGTATGAGTGAGCATGTAGAGATGCAAGTTAATTCCTCCATCCTTTGCTATAACAAGAGCTCAAAAATGGCATCAAAACAACAACAGCGGCTCCACAGTGATGGCAGACAGACTGTCCCTGAGGCAGGTCGAAACAGACGCACTGAGAGAACCCACTCCAGCATCTCAAACAGCTCTGTGATCACTAGAGAAAGAGCCCGCTTAAACAGTCACGAAGCACACTCCGAACACCGGTGAAAAGTCCTCACATCATCACTTCTCAGGCTTTGTGGGCAAAGTTAGAGTCTGACTGATGCTGGCCGTTGCCCTAATGACACCATCATAGAGAGCAGAAAGATAGAGATGGGAAATGGAAGAGACAATAGCGCTGAAGCCCCCTTCAACTAGTAGAACAGGGGCTGATGCTTGTAGGAAAAAAATTGTCTGACTGATGGTTTCTGAAAGCAGGGGCTGTTGATGGATGGAGGGAGGAAGGGAAGGAGATGGGGACAACAAGAGGGGTGACACATGAAAAGGCAAAAACTGTTCTCAAGAAGGAAAGAACAGGGGACACAGTCAAGCTTGAAAGCTTGGAAGTGGACAGAGACAGATGAAAAAAGGATTTAAGAGGAAGTTAGAGCGGTTCCTTCTGTGCCCAGGTGATAGGTGATTGACTTCCTCCCTTTTTATGGAGTAATCATGATCATTTTAGTCCAACTGTCGCTTCTTTTTTGTGGAATATGTCTCTTTACTTTTCTGTAAATACCAAAAGGTTTCTTTACTGCCAGGTACCCCGAACTTGCACAATGTTTTTACACAAATGACATAGATGGGAAAAAACATTGTTTAACTAGTTTTTTTTCTACAATCTAAAAGGTTTGGAGTGCATTTGAATTAAGTCACCATTTACTCTGATGCCCTGAAATAAAGTCCAGTGCGACCAGCAGTCATTTCTACTTACCTAATTCTGACAAACTGAAGTCCCTTAGGACTGGTTGTCTGGAACTTTTAGACATGTCCCTGGTCCAACAGACCTGAATTACATAAATGAATAGCAATAGCAATAGTAATTTTATTTATAAAGCAAATTTTAAAACGGCAAGGGGCGAACAAAGTGCTGTACAGAAAGTACACATAGCAATTAAAAGTGTCATTAACATAGCCTGTTTATGACCTTATTATTTAAGTCAGGTGAGTCGTAGCAGAGACTGTTTAAAAAAATTGCAGCCCCTGAGGAATAAAGCTTGACACCTGTGACCTAATTAGTCCATCTGTGTATGCAGATCTTCTGTGAAGGGCTTACAGAAGCATATAAAAACAAACAGAATAATGGCACAGCAGACAGGTTAAGGATAAAGTTATGGAGAAGTTTAACAGCTAATAGCCGACCACAAATATGGACTTTATGGACTGGCATTTTTTACAGAAAGCCTCATCCGCATCTCATCCACAAGGAATATGGAGGGGAAAAGAAACATCATCTGGTCAGATGGGAACAAGATTGGAACGTTTTTGTCCTACAAGCAAAATGGTATTTGTGGTTGAAAAATAACTCTTTAGACCTGAAAACACCATGCCAACTAGTGAAACATATTGGTGTCAGCATCATGCTGTGGGGATGCAGTCTTTTAGCAGGGCCGGTAAAGATTGTCAGTTGACTGGAAGAGGAAAAGGGCTAAATAACCAGCAACATTGGCAGACAGAGTGGGGCAGAGGTTCAACTCCACCAGGACAACAACCCTAAACATATAAGCGGCGCAACAATGGAGTGACATCTAACAGACAATAAAACAGGTGAAGAGACTGGAGAGAATACAATAGCTTTTGTCTATTTCTAAGTGGTTTCTTGCATCCTCTTTTATAGCATAGACATGCTTCAGTGAGTGGGTTTACATGCAGTAGGAGGAAACAAAATTGCTGCCTTTTAAAATGCATGTATACACCTTAGTCTGGCTAAAATCCAACTGAACTGGCCTACTCTTAATCGACCCTAGACAACTACATAACATGATTAAAAAGCTGAGTTTCTGTGCATGTAGTAGAGCTAAGACTGGCCTGGGCAATATCCCTTCCTGGGACCACAAAAAAAGCACAAAAAAGTACTATGCTCCAACATTGTTGTTGTCCATTTCTTTGCTCATTGTGGATATTCTGCTTTTACTCCATCTGCTTCCTTGCCACCAGCTTTCGTTCACTACATCTATTCAATGATTTTCTGATTGACACGTAAACTGGCATAAAGGCTTCCCTTTCTGGTTAAGGCACATGTAAACACGCTGAGTGTTACACGGTGACAATACAAACAGCCAGTACATCATCCAATGGTTTGCTTGTAAGTGCCATTTTTATACCTTTGTTTATAGCATCAATAATTTTTGTTATTAAATTCAAATTTCAAAAGAGGATCTTATGACTCCACATTTGTTGATAAATGACCCCAAATCTGGTCATGATCCCAATTTTGTGAATCAATGGTTCAGATTGACGCATAAATATATGTGTTAGAACGGCCCAGTCAAAGTCCAAATCTAAAGACATTTGAACAAAAGTTAAAAAACTAGTATTTACAGATGCTATTCATCCAATTATTATTAGCTCAAGATATTTGGCAAAAAGATTGTAAAGAAAATTGAGTCCAAATGTATAAAGGTGGAGGAGACATACCCAAAACACTTGTAGTATATGATATGGTTAAGATATCGTTTAAAAAAGAACTCACTAAATATATTACAGTATTCAATGTTACTATCTGTCAGGAGGTGCAGTGTGATGTGATGCATGGACCCAAATGCAGAAGTAGGTAAAGTGCACAGACATTTATTATTACTGCTGTTCGTGGAGATGATGATGGAAATAATGGTGCCGGCAGGAATGGAGACACAGGACATCAGAGGTGAGAGCAACACACCAGTAATGATCCGGCGCTGAATGAACTGAAGGGACGGCTTATAAAGACATGAGGTGAGGAGAATCAGGTGTGGATAATTGGAGACACAGGTGAGGATGATGATGATAGGGAGTGAATTTGGCTGGATGATGAGAGTCATGACACTATCCAATAGCACAGAAACTGACCCATTCAAAATGTTTCCACCACGTGTAAAATTTCACATTTGTTTTGTTTTTCCTTTAAAAAAATTTAAAAAGGTGAATTGTCATTTTCAAGCTGTTTTTATTTAGATAGACATTTATATAGATATTTTATATTGAAGGATCTGATTAATGTTCACTGGTTAAACAGTATTGAAAATGGACTTTCACAGCCAATAATGCTGAATTTTCAATTTACAGAAACATACTGTTGAGCCCGCTTTTTACACTTTTGCTGCTTCACCTAAGAAGCAGCTGTGTATTTTTGTGGCGTCAAAGATTTGTCCTGATAAGTGCCTGAGTACCTGTTGACTGTCCAGGAGGTAACATTGTGTGGTATGTCAGCTGTGTGGGTCTTCCAGGGACCATTCGGCAGCTCCTTCAGGTGCAAAGTAAAGTACCTCAGTGGAGAGGAACCTGTGCCACCAGTCACCCAGTAGAGACGGAGTCGGCGAGCTTCAACCTCATCTTGAGGTACAGACAGCTTCCTGGGCGGCTGAGGGCGCTCTGCAGATGTGATCAGAAAGTGGATGGGCAGAAATTAGGAGGATGGGAGTGGAAGAGAGAAGCCTTAAATATGCTCCTTTTGATGCATTTCTGTTTTTTAGGAGAATGTAGATATTCACAAGGATTTTAACCCCAAAAGACTTTGTGTTAGAGAACAATCAAAACAGTACAGGCATGCCAAAATATTAGAGTAGGCATTCAAATGAGGCATTTTTATCAGATTAAAAGTACCTTTTGAAATTAACAACCTTAAGCAAACATTATATATAGTTTTCATTAAGCCCACATAGTTGTATTAAGAAAAATGTTTCTTTGGTATTTATTATTGGAAATCTTTAGAAGTGAGTAATAACTCGTTACATTTTCTCAGTTACATTTACTTGAGTATCTTTTTGGAAGAACTGTACTTTTTAGTTTTACTTGAGTGAAATTACGAAATAACAGTAGTCTTACTTGATTAACATTTCTGGATACTCTGTCAACTGCGAGTATCTTCGCTGAAAGAAGAATATACTTGTTTTATCCAAAAACGACACACGCAGTTCATATTAAAATTAAATTTGTTCTTTGCATACAACCTTTGGTGCTTTAACAATAATTTCTATCTGCTGAGTCTTTTGGCTCTGTTGGGAATGAAAAAATAATAAAAAAAAAGAAAAAAACATATTTTTACACTGGAAGTACCTTACCTTGTTCTAACATATACATTATGAATATGTATTGTATTTATGTTATTTGTTTGCATTCCTTATTGTTTTAGTTTTCACAAACAACATTAGCAAATATGTATAACCTTGTTTGTCTGTCTGACGACATTATTTATATATTAAATCAGATGTTGTAATCAGTTACTCCGTACTTATGAACTTTTTTTTTCAAATACTTGTTTAGTTTCTCTTAACTAATTTCTTGGATGGCTGCTTTCATTATCTTTAAGCAGAAAATAATAATAATTATCCAAAAAAACTCAGTATCTGTGTGATGTATCTATATAATGTGTTTTACTTAGTGAACTGTGTTTAAAATGCAATTTAATACAATACAATTTAAGTAACACATATTATATGAAGACATAATATAATAATCTACACAATGTATCAAGACAAATTTGATTGATTGAATGTTGAAAGAAGATAAACATGAACTAACCTATTTCTGTGAATATTTTGAACATGGAAACACTGGATTAACACTACTTTTTTTAAAATGTTTTAAACTCCCTTGAGATATATGTTGCTATAGATCATGTCAGAGTCAGATATTCAATTAGTCTGAAATGTAATTCTTAATTTTTTTTATCAATGAAAGTCAACCTCTGCAAAGTGAATCAATAAGAATGTTAATGTATTTCAGCCCCTACTACCTGGTTTCCTGTCACTGAAATAAACACAGAGGAAATGGCTAATTCTTCTAAATGATCCTTTATAAATATTTTGTTTAGAGGAAAAATCTACAACAGAACTCTATTTAACAATCAAATAAAAATTTCAATCTAAAAAAATATATATTACTGAATGGATATTGGAATGAAGAACCCGTTAACGTATTTAAAATGTAACACGTTTTACTCTCGATCCCTTTCACATTATAAACAGGGAGTGTTATGCATACATGATATGCGACACCATCAAATATTGGGAGAAATTCGGGAGAATGGTGGCCCCGGGAGATTTTTTGGGGGGGACTGAAATTCGGGAGTCTCCCAGGAAAACCGGGAGGGTTGGCAAGTATGGTCGCTAGCCCATTGCTTTACATAATTAAAAGAAAAATATTGAAAAAGCAAAAGAAAAAAACCCAAATTTTTTAGCCTTGATTTAAAGGAACTTAGCGTTTCACCATATTTGAAGTTTAGTCAAGATTTGAGGAGCATAAAAACTGAATGTTGCTTCTCCATGTTTGTTTTGGATTCTGGGGATGGAAAGCAAACTTGAAGTAGGACGATACGACGACCACAGATGTTTAATGTGTGTTGTTGCTAAGCCATTCAGTGATACATAAAATACTACAAGTATTTAAGGGTGTATTCAGATCAGAAAAGTCCTTTGGTCCGGACCAAAGGTAAACTATTTTTTTTTCCTTTGGTGCGGTTTGTATTCAGACTGTTCATTTTTTTAAGTGGACTATATTTAGTAAACGCATCCACGTGTGTGATGATCGGTGCTGCGATTGGACAGCGATGACGTGGGCGGAACTAGCAAAGACCCAGAAAAGGAGGGAAACAGCTGTGAAATCATATGGATATCAGAGCTACAGGAATGGATGCGAGGGCGAAGAGATGTTTCGGCGTTCCAGACGCGGAGGAGAGCCGGAGCAAGATGACAAGGCGTTGTCAAGGCTGGGAGGTGAGTGAGCATTGGGCCGAGCTATGGAGCTTAGCCATATGAGACCCATGAAGAAATGTAGCAGAGCTGCTGGTGGAGTTAGGAAAATAGAAATGCTGGAACATTCAGACACATCCAGGGGGAAACATATTTTAGAGACTCCAGACTGGGACATACAGTAAATCCAGATCTAAATCTAATTGAAAACTGGTGGCATTGCTTACAGATTTCCCTATCCAAGCTGACTGAGATTCAGCATTTTTACAAAGAAGAATGGGCAACAATTTCAACTGGTGGCAGTTTTCCTCAAAAGACTGTGATGTGTAATTGCAGAAAAACTGGGCTCGACTACTACTGACTTGGGAATTTTACCTTTTCTTTAAATCTAAACTTTGTGTTGGCCCATTACATAAAATCCCAAGAAAATACAGTCAACTTTGTGTTTGTACAATGAAAAAGTTAATGGGATGTGTAAAAAATTAACTCCTTAAAGAATTAATTAACTAATATGAGCTACAATAACACTTAATTTCCCTCTGGTATCAATAAAGTATTTTAAAATTGAATTAAATCTAAATAATTTGACAAAGCGCTGTACATGTCTCATAATGTGGACTACAGTACATTCAATTTTAAAGTGAACCAGGAGATTTAATTACTTTAACATCAAAATTATTTCTCTGCATACCGCCATTCTGCCTGTGCATGTGTATATTTCTTTGTGTCCTCACTATTCAATTACAAGATGAAGGATTGCTCTGGGAGTCACTATCCTTGTACAACTGTGTTAGGGGATAAGTAGACGTCAACACAAACACGACAAACAAAAAGCACACACCCAGAGGCACAAGTGTCTAATTTTGGGGGGCATTGGACTATCGACTGAGTCTACAAATAAAAGGGTTATTGATCGTCTCCGAAGTTTAATTAATCTGCATTTCTTTTCTCAAACATGCACGACAACGGCCAAGCTCACGCTGACAGCCACACAGTATTCGGCCTCCTTTGCTCCTTCTTATCAAAAGTAATTTGACTCAAATCTGTTTGTCTCCTTCTTTTCCCCACACAGCATCATTCTCCATTCCCTTCAAAACCTGACTATGGTCTACCCTCTTTTTGTCTCTCTGATATCATCTTTGTCTGCACGTCTGTTCTTCTTTTGTTCTGATCCACTGTTAAGATCGTGTTCTGATAATAAACTCTTAATTGTGAGAACAAGCAACGCTCTGTCATCATGGGCACTTCTGCTGCTCGAAAAATGAGAGGACGGCAGAAGTGGAGTGATAAAAGAAGAGGCACGGCTAAAGGAAACCTTTTTAATCATTCCACTGCGATGTTGGTGATCAACCTTAAGAGGTAAATACTTTGTCCTGATTAATAGAATTGCAGCTTACTTCTAAATATGTGGTGGCACATACTCACATGCACACGCAAAATGTTTTCATTTTTTCTAAAAGAATTATTTGGTTTCTTTGAGATTATAAGACAGAAATCTCTATTAGGGAGCCATTAACAGTAAGTTTACATGCATCAAGAGAATCAGACTGAAATCAGACCTCTAAAATGCATGTATACATCTTAGTCCAGCTGGAGTCGAACCGAACGGGAGTTTTAGAAGCTCAGCTTCTCTAGCTGGATAATGCCAATTGAAAATCGGACTACTCGTCAACCAGCCCCACCACCCCCTCGGAAAGTTATGACAGTTGTAAATCCCACCCAGCAATAACAACAGTAGTGTTACAAGAGGCATATGGCAAACGTAAGCGGCCAAAAAGATCGATTTAGATGTGCATGTAAACGTACTGATTATTTTCCTGAAGTGGAATAGAGAACCACTACATTCAATTACCAAGAATACATGATAATAATGCCTTCAATGTTACTGTAGCTGATCTAATTATCTAATTAATGCACTATGTATGAAGATCCCTTTGAACACAATATTGTGATTTCATAAATCCACAAAAGTTCCTTAAATGGTTTTATTTTGATACTGAATTAGACTTATCTTGACAAAGACTGTGCTACTAAGCTGGAAGGGAGAGCAGTTCAGATCAGAGATGGGTTGAATCAAAGTCTCTTTACTGAAAGATATTAAAAAAAGCAAGTTCCTGGAAAGGCCAGATGGCTTAACTGTTATAATAACCTTTTAAAAAGAAGACACTGTTGGCTGCAGCAAAAAGGTCCTGGTTTTGAATTCCAGCCTGGGATTCTTCTACGCAGAGTTTAAATGTTCTCTCTGTGAATACAAGCATTCTCTTCTGGTACTCTGTTCCTTCACTCAATCCAAAAGCAAATCAAACTTTATCTATGAAGCGCTTTTCATACAAGAATGCAAATCAAAGTGCTCTACACATTAAAAGACAAGAGATCCCACATAACCCTCCATCCTATCCCTCCCCCACAAATTTAAAAGCATTTACACAATTATACCCCCTTCCCCCCAAACAATCTCCTATACACACACACATTAAGAAAATCAGTTAAAAGACATTGGGCTGAGTTCAGATGAGCCAGGTAAGGTATGGAACATCATCAGTGGAGCCATCTGCCCCGGCTACAGATCAACAGCAGCAGCCAAGGCACCGACATAGGGCACACAGAGGAGGGAGGGCGGAGACCTCCACCTCCATCCAGGTTCTACCCGGAGAGCACCCCGGCATCCACAGCCGACCCCTGCCCCCAAGACAGAGGGCACCCACAAAGGAAACATCGGAAGGAGAATAAAAGAACTTAAAATATGAAATAAACAAGAACTAATATAAATACAAAGATAAATAGATAAAATAATGAAAAAGAAAAGATGATATAAATATATAGCAAAGATAAAATAGTAAGATAAAATGATAAATAAATTAAATAATGAAAAAAATATGATAAATATATAGTAAAACATTGATAAAAATTAGTCCAATAAAACTTACAAAGCATTCAAACAGACTGTGAGATGTACCTCAGCTAAAAGCTAAGCTAAAAAGCTGAGTCTTGAGCCTACTCTTAAAAAGAAGAACATTCCCGTTTGGCCCTGAGGTCCTCTGGCAGCCTGTTCCAGAGGCGAGAGCCAGAAAAATGGAATGATGCCTCTCCATGAGTGTGTGTCCTGACTTTTGGGATGACATGGAGACCGTGATGGTTTATACGGTAAAAGCAATTCAGAGAGATATGAAGGCCCAAAACCATTAAGACACTTAAGAACCAATAAAAGAACGTTAAAGAACTTTTGCCTGGTCTCTCTAAATTTCCCTTAGGTGTGAGTGTGTACATGCATGGTTGTTTGTCCTTTCTGATAGTTATAATCACTATTCTTTTTTAAAGAAAATTATTTAGCTCAGCTTTGTAAAACAAAACAATGCAGAAAAAAACAATTTGCTCTCTTTATATATAAATATTATATGACTCTATAACTTTTTAACCAAAATGAAAGTATTCAACACTAAATGCAGATTATTTAAAGGACTGTTTTTGAAATATTGACATCAGTAAAACTTTTTTACTACTTTGTCTGGCATTTTAACCAGACACAGTTTAACAACCTTATCCTTTTATTAACTTTATGTGCTGTGACAACACTTTGGTCAGCTCTCATACTGTTTTTAAATGTGCTTTATCAAATAAAAGGGAATGGTATATTATGGTAACGACATGTGCAATCGGACCTACATTCAGAATAATTGAATTAACTGAAAATGCTGAGATGAAGCTGTGAGGTGCTGAATCAAAGTGAAGTCCCCTGCTTCTGTTTGGCGTCATTAGAGTTATGTCTTTTAGAAAATGAAGAGAAAAAAATAATCTGGAAAGCCATCTGAAAACCTTTTATTACCACTCGATTCATTTTAAAGGATATTACCAGATTTTTCAAGATTGCAAAGAAAACCTGCATATACATTTACAAAAGTCCACAAAAACTATAAACTGCTGTATTTAATACATTGACTTTTACTTGGAAATTATGCCAAGAATCCCTCAGGCTGTCAGCGGTTATTTATACAAATTGTAGAGGGAAAATATCTGAGTCTCAAGTTTTTAGAGCCTAAACAGCAGGAGAATAAAAGCCAGATATAAACATCATATATCTCACCACAGGAGCGGGCTGTCATACTCTGTTTTTCGCTCTCTGTTTTTCAGAAATCATCTTACTGTTTCTGTTTACACTTTGCCATGAAACCACAGAGTGCCAAGATTAGATTAAATTTTGCTGGGAATAACAGCATGTTTTTCTTCTCTAAAATCATAATTGGCATAATTGCAAAATAATGACATAAGTGTTGATCAGAAAAAAAATACTGTGGTTGGTCTAATAAGACAGATAGCATACAGATGTGGTTTGCAGATCTGTTTTTTCCCCACTTTAATTCTGGATAACTAAAAAAGGATTTGAAGCAGCAAGGGTGTTGTTGAGAGAGGTAAATGATCCCCTCCTAAGCAAGAGAGCAATTCATTTGGAGTTGTTCAGACCCCTTAGGTTATTTTTTGAATTTCTCATTCTCAATATAACTCTGCAGGAGGACTGGTGTCTGGTGGGTTTAATATTCACTGTTCTGTCCACAGGAGTCAATAAATGTCATTTCATCTTGTTCTGTACTTTTATACTCTCCTCTACTCTTAAAAGGTCAGACTTTTTATTTGTGATAACTTTTACAGCCCTGTAATGATGGAATATGTGGGTTTATTTCAAAACTACTTGTTGGAGATTTTGCTTGCTGTTCTTTCTCTGACTTCAATTTCTGTGAATACATAGCCTGTGATGTAAATGCATAATTCTGTGTAAGACTGCAGTAGATATTGCTTATTGATTATTTTATTAAGAACCCCAATTAGCTCCCATCTTAATGCAGAAGCTATTCTTCCATTTAAAATGCAGAAACTCCATCCATCCATCCATCTATCCATCCATCCATCCATCCATCCATCCAACCATCCATCCTCCCTCAATGGAGGGCATGCATCATTGCAGTTCTTCATTATACAGTAAGTGTATTGCAAACTTGCTGCTACAAAGCCACATGATATACTGTACCTGCACAGAGAGACTAAAAAACTTTGATAGTCATAACCCAAAGTTTTTTTTTGTGGAAGCAAAATAAACTCACTTATTTTTGAAAATCAGAAATTTTGTCATAACTCTGTATACAATCGCTGCTATTGGTCAAAGCATTGATCATCTTCCGCAGATGTTGTAATTCTGCCTTACCTCTGTAAGCGCACGCACACTCACACACACACACACGTTGGTTTTCTATGTCTTGTGGGGACTTCTCATTGACATAATGTTTTCTGTAGCGCCTTACCCTAACCTTAACCATCAAAAATTAATGCCTAACCCTGACCCTTACCCCAACCTAACCATAACCTAAGTGTAACCCTGACACTAAAACCAAATTTTAAGGCTCAAAAATTGCTTCAAACTTGTGGGGACCGGGATTTTGGTCCCCACAAGGGCGGTCGGTCCCCACTTGGATAGTAAACTTCCAATTTTTGGTCCCCACAAAGATAGTAATACCAGGTCCACACCCACACACACACCTACACACACATACACACACTCACTTTTGGATCTTCACAGTTAACTAAAACTTATTTTCTTCCCCATTTTGCAAAAACTACAAGCAACAATATCAGCAAACCATCAACCCCATACTGCTCACTGCAAACATAGCAGAAGAAATGTCCCTGTGGCTTGGTTTTTCCCCACAGTAGATATTTTGACTCCGTACAGGAATAAATGCACAGACACAGCTAATAGCCTTCATTATAACCTGTTTCAGTTCAGAGCCCCATCAGTGAGACTGTGTGTGCCAGGCTATGGACTTGGCATGTACAGACAGATCATCTAGAATGGTGCCATCATTAAAAAGTACCTTCAGTAAAAAGCTCAGCTGCAGAGTGGTGCACCCTCTTTCCTGTGGTAAAGTTCAAATTTGTTGCACCTTTGTCTTCTGGTCATCTTTCTGTATGAATCCTACTTTGACTCGAACACTTTTTAGATGATTCTTTACACATCTCCAGGATGCAGATCTTGAATTAATCATTTGCAGGAGAAGTTTTATATTTTGTGTGAGGTAAACCAGATTTATTACTGATAGAATTCATTTTCCTTCTTGGTGCTCTCATAACTCAGAGATCTTAACACACAATTCAGAACAGGGATAC
Organism: Apricaphanius iberus; assembly: GCA_028564705.1. Taxonomy (NCBI): domain Eukaryota; kingdom Metazoa; phylum Chordata; class Actinopteri; order Cyprinodontiformes; family Aphaniidae; genus Apricaphanius; species Apricaphanius iberus. The sequence goes on from JAPXFQ010002030.1 coordinate 721,044, forward strand.
ATAACTTCAAAGTGTGTATTCTTTACCTCTGCGTTCAGTGGTAACCACCAGGGCCTCCTGCTGCTCACCCCAGCCCACGGCAGTGCGAGCTGTGAGGCGAAACACGTAGGTGTGCTCAGAGGACAGTCCTGTGACGGTGAACTGGCGAGCATTAGAACCCACTTCCACTGTGGTCCACCGCAGAGGGTCTCTGCTATGAAGGCGGTAGGATATCTGGTAGCCTAGGGAAGAGAGATTAAACAAATCATTTGGTTTGAAATGCTGTTGTGGCCACAAGAATCAAAATCAACTAAATATGAGGTTATAAAAGCATTACTGAAAGCTGTCATGCTATTCTCAGAACTAATTTTTTTTACATTTATTGGCACTTTTGGTCAAAAATTTAAAAAAACAACAACAAAAAAACTCATAGTTTTATAGAGATTTGGTGACCCAGAAGATTCCACTCTTACAATCCTTCTTGGATGAGCAAAAGAAACTTTGATCCTTGTTCAGCCATGTTTGTCACTGTCCAAGTTTATATACACTAGGGCAAAAAAGTGTTTGGGAGCCAACGATCTAGTCTGTAATTTTAACCATAGGTACGATTCAACTGTGAGAGAAAGAATGTAAAAAACAATCCAGGAAGTCACATTGTATGATTTTAAAATAATTTATTTGTATAATGGTGCACAAAATAAGTTTTTAGCACCTACAAACAAGCAAGAATTCTGGCCCTCACCGATCTGGTATTTCTTCTTTGAGTTCTTCTTGCCTTCACTTGTTACCTGTATTAATGGCACCTGTTAAAACTAGTTATCTGTATGAAAGACCCCTGTCCACACTTTCAAACAGTTAGACTCCAACCTTCACCATGGTCAAGATCAAGGAGCTGTCTGAGGAAACCAGGGAAAACATGTTATACCTGCACAAGACTGGGATGAACCAGTCTGCAATAAGCAAGTAGCTTGGTGCGAAAAGATCAACTGTTGGAGCAATTATTAGAAAATTGATAATAATGGACACTCGTGAAACTGAGCTCCATGCAAGATCTCACCTCATGGTTTATAAATGATCTTGAGAAGGGTGAGAAGCAGACAAGAACTTCATAGGGGAGAACTGGTATATGACCTGAATGGAGCTGGGACCACTGTAACAAAGGTCACTATAAGTAATACACTACGTCATCATGGATTAAAATCCTGAAGCGCTCAAAAGGTTCTCAATCCTAACCCAGAACACATCCAGGCCCGTCTCTAGTTTGCCAAAGAGGATCTGAATGATCCAGAGGAGGATTGGGAGAAATTCATGTGGTCAGATGCAACCAAAATAGAAATCTTTGGTAGAAACGCCACATCCTGTGTTTGAAGGGGGAAGAACGATGTGTATTGTGGAAAAAATGAGGGGGGCCATGTTTTGTGAGGTCTTGAGCAAAAACCTCCTTCCATCAGTAAAAGCAATTAAAGTTGAAACATAGGTGTATTTTCCAGCATGAGAATGAATCCAAAAACACCATCCAGGAAACAAAGTAGTGGTTGCAAATTAAAAGCATTTCAAGGTTCTGGAGTGGCGTCGGCAGTCTCCAGACCTTAATTCAACAGGTAATATTTGAAGGGGGTTGAAAGCCAAAACATCGCAGCTCTGGAGAAGATCTGCATGGAAGAATGGACCAAAATACCAGTTACAGTGTGTGCAAACCTGTTGAGCTGCCTTGGCGGAAGTCTGCACTCCCACAGTCCTTTTCTAGTCTTATAAACCTTTTCAAAGTTATCAATTTGTCGCCTTCTCGGCTGATTATTGCGAAAAACAGACATGAGCCTCCCCGCATAAGAAAGACGATAGGGATAATGGATGGATAGATGAAAAACATGATAAAAGGAAAAACAAAAGCATATAGGGCTTTGAGCATTTTTGCAGGAGATATTTATCACTAATAAAGAGGGTTATCGGAGGGTTACTGTATTTACTCAGCCAGAAAATATTTCATACATACACCGTTTTTCATGAAAGACACAGGAGTCATGCGTTTGACACTGAACTCCACTCCAGTGCAGCAAGTTCAAGCAATTTCACACAATCGCATTCGCTTTCAGTGACATTATATAAACATACAGTCTCTTGTCTGTATCCTTGGCAGTGACCCATAGTGTACGCTGCTTGTGTGTATTTCTCAGTCTCAAGTGTAGTAGGCCATGTAATAATCCTAACACCCTGCACGCCACAAGCACGCACACTCAAACCAGTGATCCCCATCCAAGTTTACCACAGGCCACTGGCCCCACAAAAAGACTTATATTAGAAGGATTGCATTGTGTAGCAAATGTGCCCACACCCGCTGCATTTTACAGAATGGCAGAAACACACAAAAAAGCTGATGTGATTAGGTCACAGTAAGACTGCCAGAATGATACTCTACTCAGAGGCACCTAATCTGGTTGAGCGAGTGATAATCTCATCAGATAGTCTGACTGTATGTTAATATGAGTACTGCATGTGGAAGAATATAGGATAACAGCCGGATCAAAAATCAAATCTAATCAACTAGGTCATGGCATGGCTTTGTTCTGGGCAGAAATATTTTTGGAATATTGATGCTTTGAGGAAGATGAGGCCAAATCCTGCTTGCATAAACTAATTGAGTCTTATATTTTTCCTCCTGCTGTTTGCAGCATCATTCTTTTTGATTTTTATACAAACCTGTAGCTCTTTTCAATCATATTAAATGCACTGAATACACCAAAGGTTTTATCATAATGACGTTTCAGATGCTGGTTACTTTTGAGTTGATGTTTTTTACAGAGATACCAGTCAAAAAGACAGAATAAGTCAAAGCTCCCAATATCGGCAGTGTCACAGCTTGGCATAGATAAAATAGAATTCCAGGAGTTTCTGTGAATCCATAGGGTCAAAATTTAATTGTATTGCTGTGCTGTTTTTACAGACTCCATTTTTGAAACTACACCCGTTTTGTCTCCGTATAAACAGGGCTTCAATCAAATCAATATTAGGTGTTACTCGCTTTAGCCTTCAAACCAGCATCAATTCGAGGCAAGGCATATTTATTTGTATAGCACACTTTCAACACAAGGTAATTCAAGGTCCTTTACATCATTCAGTGGTAAAGAAACAAACCATGTGAAAAGCATAGAAAGTAAAAACAGCAAAAAAATGAGTAAGCCAGAATTTTTTTTTGTAAAAGTATGAAAATTAAAGCAAGCAATTAAGTATAAAACATTTCAGGGTGCTTTATATGATCTGTTGGAGAGCATTTGATTAAAAACAGTCGTTTAGGAAAAGCAAAAAAAGAAAATGTATGTAAGAAAATTATATTAGAACATTACGTAAACTTGAACAAAGTCAGGGAAATGTTGTAGGATTACAGTCAGGTGTATGACCATCCAGTTATACCAAAGAGGTGCTAACGAACATAAAAACACAGCCATTAACGAAAAGATGAATAGTTCTTTAGTAGGCTTGTAACTAGGTGAGGAACAACCAAACCCTGCTACCAAAGTGTGTTTGTGGACAATAATTTTAGGTTAGTGGCACGATTGAGCACAATAAAAAGACACAAGGTAGTTATACTGCATCAGTAAGGTCTCTCCCAGACAAAGATTTCAAAGCAGACTGGGGGTTTCAAGATGTGCTGTTCAAGCTCTTTTAAAAAAGCACCAATTGACAACGTTGAGGATCATAGACAGTGCTCAGCCAAGGAGGTGGCCAGAAGTGGACCTCATGGAAATGTTGCAGCCAAAAAGCTATACATACAACTGGGAAACAAAGCCAAGTGACTCAATATGAACGAAAAAAATAGGAAATATGCAGAAAAAAGCTAGCAGGTGCTGTGGACTGATGAGAGAAAAAATGTAAATACTTGGCTGCAGCAAAAGGCAGTTTGTCCGTCGAAGGGCTGAGGAGCAGTACAATAATGAGTGTCTGCAGGCAACAGTGAAGCATGGTGGAGGTTCCTTGAAATTTTGGGGCTACAGTTCTGCAGAAGGAGATGAAGATTTAGTCAGGATCAATGCAGTTATCTATGCTGAGAAATAGAGTCAGACATTTTTCTATCGTGCAATACCACCGGGGAGGCGCATGACTGGCCAAGGATTTATTTTGCAGCAGGACAACAACCCCCAACATACAGCCAAAGTCTTTAAGACCTATCTTCAGCGTAAAGAAGAACAAGAAGTCCTGGAAGCGATGGTATGGCCCCCACAGAGCCCTGATCTCAACATCCTCGAGTGTATCTGGGATTACATGAAGAAAAAGAAGGACGTGAGGAAGACTACATGCACAGAAGATAAGTGGTTGGGTCCCCAAGATGTGTGGAGGAACCTACTAGCCAAATTCCTTTGAAAGGTGTGCAAGTGTAACTAGAAGAACTGATGCTGTTTTGAAGTTGCTGTTTTTGTTGATTGATGAAAATAAAATAACTTATAAATATGCTGGCTATTTTCTAGATAAAAAAGAGAAAAGATGTACCTCACTCAATATTGAAAGGATTTACAAGGTATTCCAAGGTCCATGTTCATGTCCACTAAAGGTTTTACAAATCCCATTTCAGCTAGTACTTCTCCAGTTTATACATAAGCTTATATGAAAGACATTCAAATGCAACCAGCTTCCCCAACTGATTATATCACTGAGAGGGAGATGGGGAGGAGGCCGCTTTCCATTTAGAAATAATGAGTTTACGCTCCATCATCAGTGCAGGTTGCACCCACTCTGCAACAATATGTGGAAAGTGTTTAAGAGATAATGGATCCACTAAAATAAACAGACCTGGTGATGAAGGAATTTTCTGTTGTACAACCGATTTAACAAATCTCTGGATTTCCGACCAGAGTCTTTGGATTTTGGAGCAACTACACAACGTGTGGGGCAAAGTCCCAACCTCACCTCTGACACTAGCAGAACTCAGCGGTCTGTACAAGCTTTGTCATGTGTATTCTAAGTAGTCTCCAGTAAATTCAATGTAATAATTTGAATTGGATCAGTCTTGTTCTAAGTTTTCAGGAACTTAGGGAGCTGGTTATTTGTTCATTTAATGAGAAATGATTACCCTTTTGATGCCTTCTGGTCTACCCCAAAACTTTTCTAAATGAAAGTGAGATAACTCATTATTATATGGTTGTGGTGGAAGACTCAAATATCTGTAGCATTAGATGGAGTAGTTGCAGGTATTTCCAGAACTGACTATGGGGCAACTGGAACTGTGCTTTGAGCATATCAAAAAACTTTTAAAAAGTCAAATAGATCACGTGACCGCGCCTAATTCTGGGATTTCCATAGAACGATCAAACTGATTGAAGTACTTAGGTGGGATCTTCTATAGGAGTACTTGTACCAAAAAATTGCATTTTGGAGAAAAGCTCATTTTAATTACATAGTTTAACTTTTCTCCAGACGGTAGAAATAGATGGGTCTAACGAGCTATGTCAGATTTGAGTTTATCTAGAAGGGGTTTAAAATTGACTTGTACTCAGCTAGATAATGACTGAGGGAATGTCATACCCATAATATTTGATACCAGAACTTGGAAACTGAAAACACCTGAGTGAAAAAGAGTTTTGGGACAAAAAGCTGTCAAGAGGAGTACCTCAGATTTAGACCAGTTCACTGTTTACCCAGACGTATCAGAAAAAGTCTTAATAATGCTTAACAAAGCAGGGAGACAACGTTCTGGTTGTGATAAAAAAACCAAAGTATTCAGGTGATGTATTTTGACCTCAAGGTCACCAACCAAAATAAATATTTCTCTACCAGATATAGGAAGAAGTTGATCGCCCTCAGCTTGCCCAGTAAGATTTTAAAGTTGTCATCCGGGCTGAATTAGCAACTAGTTTTGAACATCCATTCATCCATCACCTGTACAAAAAGGAAAAGTAATATCTTCCATGAGAGTAACCTCCAGGCCAGTTTGACTGCAGGTTATTCACACAACTGCACATGTAAACAGCTGTGGCTTGATTTCACACATTTCTGCTGGAGACTAATCTTAATTTAGCTTTTGATGACATGTTAAAACTGTACTTCAGCCAGTGGTAACTATTTTATTTGTATATGTTCAAGCAGAAATTTTTGTGGAGGCCTTCAGTAAAGTAAAGAATTACATTTCTTTTGAGGCAATAGTAAAAAGTACCTTTGTGATTGACGGTACTTGTGTTTTTATTGTCATCTTGCAGCACAAACTACGTTGTGTTTTATTGGGATTTTTGTGATACACCAACACAAGATTGTGCATAATTGCACAGGGGAAAAAAAGCATGTCTGTTTTTGGTAAGAGGTGAAACAGCATTGAGTCTGATCTTAAGTAAGGCTCTTCAGAGGCGCTTCAGAAGTTGAATGACCATGAAGATGGTCCTGTTTCCTTGATAGCTTTAGCCTTTAACATCTTACTCATTTGGATTTACTATCAACAATTAGGTTATAAAAAACTTTTTATTTCAGATTTTTAGAAATCTATAAGACATTGGTTATTATTGTATAACAGAGCAGGTTTATTATAGTTTGAAGTATCTGTTTTATAACACTGATAGCATATGGCTGACTGATGAAGTTGGTTCTTGATGGAAAAAAAAAATAGCTTTTGTAAGTTCTGAAAATTTTAACAGAAATGAAATTTGTTTTATATTTTATGAACATGAATACACATTTTGAAACCCTTCAGTTTCATAATGTAGTTGTAAAATATATTTCACAAAAAATTGTGATATAATATTTTGTGAAAACTAATTTAAGATTTTTACATTAAAATATAATGGGTAACAAAATTATATTGAAGTTCGTTTCGCCATCTGAGATGCTGTACATTCATACAGAGATTCACAGGAAACACGGATGCTGTTCTGCATTGTCCCAACTCAGACTCCACACCTTTTCTTTTTACAGTGTTTTATGTCTTTTGCCTCACCCATCAAGGAAATTGAGGCAGCCACAAGCACAAGGAAACCAGTGTACAACAGTCATGTCCGCAAAGGCACACACACAATGGACTCAACAAGAACACAGCAGGACTGCGTGTTTGTGTATGTCATCCCTCTGTCACAGGAAGGTGTCATACTAAATGTCCTCCCATCCAACAGAATGCAGTCACACATCACTCAAACTGTCCTGCTATATTCCCTCCCTTACGGAGAGGACAAATACCACTTATTTTCTGTTCAACGTATACACTCACACTATCTTCCCCTCTAATCTCTATACATCTCTTTTCTAACTTTCTCCCCGTATTTTTATGTCACCAGCTCTGCAGCTCAAGAAATCCTGTAAAATGTGCTTATATTGCATTAGTCATATGGCATTCTATGTATGCCTTTTTTGAAAATGAACAAAAATAGCTCTTTTTACACATAATGACTTAGCCCCGAATACAATAGCATATGTAAACACCAACAAATTTAGCAGTGGAGTGAACAGAAAGCTGACCCTTGCCTTACAGCTCAAGACTGAACAAGCTCTTTGTGACTTTAAAGCATTAGCATACTTCCTGGAAAGGATCACTGCATTGTGCGTTTGTGTCATTATGTGAGCACATGTCTGCAATTCCTAGATTATTCACACTATATAGGAAAAAAAATCACATGGGTTAAACATGCTCTTCACATGGAATCACATGTTATCCATCTCATGTGGTAACTGGTAACCCACATGAGTAGCAAACATGGACTTCACATGTATGGTTTTACATGTTTTTCAAATGTAATTACATAGGGTTCACATGTAATTTGACGTGGGTTCTACACATTTTTTTCAGATGTACTTTGGTTTTATACAGAAAGTAACAGAAAAAGTAACACATAACACAGAAAGTAACACATTTCACATGTGGTTTGCATGTTATCCTATGGGCTTCATATGTTAAAGTTCATGGGTTTCACAGTTTATTACCATGAAAATGTTCCAATTTCACATGGGAAATATGTGCGAAACACAAGTGGTCGCTTTTGTTTCTCCATGTTTTTTTTCTACATAGGTCACACATTTTGCCGATGTGAAATCATGTGTTTTTTTTCATAAGGGTAAGCGAACCTTGTTCTGCAGGAAATTTTCTGCAAAACCACACGTGGTATGTTTTGGTTTTCTTTTCTTTTTGTTTTTTTTCTTTCTCCTTTTTTTTTTTTACCTAAAATTATGCCGTTGGGAAACACAGGTGGTTGCCAGACCACCCTAGCCGATGTCAGCCGAACCTCTGGAAACATCATACGCACAGGGGGACCTGGTACTGGAAAGAAAAACAGGAAAAGCTGTAGGCAGCAGAATATATACATATTAACATAAAGGTTAAAGAACGAATAGAATAATTAACTTTTATATCACACTTGTATATCAGACTTTCAACAACAAGGCAAGACGCTTTGTGTCATTAGGGGATAAAATAAAAGCAGCAATAAACCAACAGTAAAAGCATAAAACACATTAGAGACACAACATTTGACACATTAAAAAAATGAAATTCCACATATTATTAATCTCATACTCAAAGGAAGCTCTAAACTGATGTTTTTTTAAAGCTTTGATTTAAAAGAACTCAGTGTTTCAGCAGCTTTGCAGTGGTCTGAAAGTTAGTTCCGATAAGGGGAGCATAGAAACTGAACTTCTCTGTGCCTGACTCTAATTGTTGGTATTAATAATTCACTTCTTGCAATGTAAGCAAGCAATAGACTAGAGTAGACCTGAGTAGGCTAGGAGAATGGTATCGTGATAACATCTTTAGCATACTTTCGTGCTAAGCCATTCAGGGATTTATAGACTATTAAAAGTAGTATGAAGTCTATTCTCTGAGCTACAAAGAGCCAGTGCAAAGACTTTAGAACTTGGGTGATGTGGTCTAGGTGATGTGGACACGAAGAGAGGTGTTCTGGATAATCTCCAGCTATCTGATTGACTTTTTAGGCGGAGCTGTGAGGACACTGTGTCAGTAATCAATATGCCTAAAGATAATCGCATGGATGATTTTTCGAGGTCCCATTGCGACAATAGTCCTTTCATCCTTCAAGTGACAGAAGTACGACCTTCTTACATCAGATTCCCACCTGTTCACAACAAGCGTGTATTTCTCTGTGACAGTCGATAAGTGCTTCTGCTCAGCTGTTGTTGAGACGGAGCAATGTTTTTTCAACATGGGTAAGTAACTAGCCTTAAAAATTATTACACCATGTTTCTGTTACCAGTAAGTTTGACCATTTCTTTATTGTATCTGTTATTAAGACACACACACACAGCCAAAAAGAGAGCATGTGATGTAGTAGAGTAGTAGTGTAGAAACTGAGAAACTAGAATACTGTTGAAAAACACATCTTTGTTAATCTACTCTTCAGATTTATTAAATCTATTTTCTCTTCCTGGTTCCCAGTGCTAGTAGACAGAATGAGAGATCTCTATATCTTGTCTATATTCTGTTTAGATCCACAAATATGATCTCCTTTGTCAACTGCGATATTTTATTTTTAAAAATTGCTTATTTATTATTTACTTATAATTTGACCAGGTGTCTTGGTGTGATTTCCTGTTAGAATAGAAGGGGATCGCTTGTGGCTCGCGAGACCAGTTGCGAAACAATCGCTTGGCGGTGCGTGGTATGGATGTGCATGTAAACATTCGAACTGTAGCTAGATAGTTTAGCAAAGATTATGCTTTCAAAGACAACACAGAAATTGTCAGTTATGACAATATCAATTACTGAGTTGTTGGATATATTTAAACCTTTGTTGATAAGTCCAGAGTGTGTCTTCAATTGTGATCTGGTTGTATGACATACTGGGTCAGGCCAAAGTTATGAAGAGTATCAATTAATGTTTTTGCTTGTCTATCTTGGAGGTTGACAGTATAGATGTTAAAATCCCCCACAATCAATAATTGTTCATAGTCGATACATACTGCAGAAAGAAATTTGTTAAAGTCAATGAAGAAATTAGCATTCATTTTTGGGGTTTAAATAAAGTTTCCAATACTTTTTATGCCAAGGTAGTGATTGTTGGTAGTACCACCTACATACATTGTTAAAACCAGTAACTTTCATATTCAAAGGCAACTTTTTTTGTTAAGTTTAGAGTTACATGTAACACTCTTACTAGTGTGTCTTTTAAAATAAATATGTGTTGGGTCAGCACAGTAAATATTAAATAGACTAAGTCTCCCAGCATCCCTTACACCTGACCATCAGCCATTTCACGACCCCAGAACGGCCTCCCATTGGCTAGTGTCGGCGGCCATCTTGGATGACACCACCAGAACCTATATAAGCAGCTGATGCTGGCTCGCACTTTTTCCACAGAGTTTCAATGTCAATATCAATGTCAACTTTATTTATATAGCACACTTAAAACAGCCACAACTGCCCAAAGTGCTGTACAACAAACATTATAAAGTACAATTGAAGAGTAAAAACAGGATCTGCTCAGCTTGTGTTGAAGGCCAAAGCAAAAAGATGAGTTTTCAAAAACGACTTAAAAACTTGAATGGACCAGGCTATTTTTACATCAGCGGAAGGCTGTTCCAGAGTCATGGAGCCGCTGCGGCAAAAGCCCGGTCTCCTCTGGTTTTACGCTTAGATATTGGCACCTCCAGAGTCATTTGATTGGAGGATCGCAATGTACGACCTGGATCACGGATCAACAAAAGCTCCGGAAGGTAAGATGGAGCCAACCCATTCAAGCATTTAAAAACCATCAACAGTATCTTCAATTGAATCCTAAAGCCGACTGGAAGCCAGTGCAGAGAGGCCAACACAGGAATTATGTGATCACGTTTCCTTTTTCCTGTGAGCAAACGCGCCGCTGCGTTTTGAACCAACTGCAGACGATGGATGGAGGTTTGATCGAGCCCACAGTACAGAGAGTTACAATAATCTAAGCCACACGTGATAAAAGCATGAATGACATGCTCCAAGGAGGGAAATTCAAAGCTCTCCAGCTGACGAATGCACATGTGTTCATAAGGAGAAGCCATCTGGTTGTTAGCAACCTTCTCCCATCTCTGATCCCACAGATGGTTCTGATGGATTTAACCCAAGCTGCCTGAGCTTACTTCCTTCCATTCCCTCCTCTACGCACCGTCCAAACCAAATCTGCCCGCTGCCGGTGCAGTTCATTGAGCGCGCCATGCGGTTGCCGGAGTGCTTCCACTTGTCCCCCTCTCAGCGCAAACCCAGGTGAATGGATTAAACCTTTTTTTTGACCCAGAACAACTTTTTTCTTCAACCCCTAATCCTCCAATCACGGACTTAAGAACTCCCAAAGTAGGAAGTTACATTTATTTTCTTATCAATTGGGCGGAGCGGGTTAGCAGATTAACTTGTGTGTGTGTTTTATGCCAGAATTGGTAGGTTGTGTTACATTTACTTGGTGTTCTTTTATTTGTGAGAAGAAGCAGTGTACTTTCTTTTGTTTTGTGTTTGCTGTGTTAATTTCAAGAATTTGGACTCTATGCAGTGTGGTAGTTCCAAAGAGGGAAGACCAAAACGGCGATCATTAACTGATAGCTTCTTTGTTTGAGCCACAAGGCTAGCTAGCTATCACCACGTTTTCCTTTGTCTCCCTGAGTCGACTGCGTGCTTTGATTAAATTCCCACCTGGTTGATAATGCCCCCCTTGTTGCTCTCTTCCCCCTGTTCTATGCAAGCCTATTACCTAAGCACGTGCGGCCCAACCTTCCTGTGAAGTTGATTTGTTTTTATTTCTGCCTTCCGCAATTAATTTGTCCTCTTCCGTTAGCATAGAGCCATCATTTAGAATGAGTAGAATTGTTCATTTTAGACTAGATTGAATTTATTTTGTGATTCTGTGAGCATTTGGTTAATAAATCTTCATAAACTTGAAATAAATCTCTATGCTTCATTTTAGTGTCTATGCTGAATACATCGGTCAAAAGGAATCATCTTTTAGATAGACTGATAGTCTGGTCTAATAATTAATATTGTTTCTTACATAGATTAAGAAACTGGTTCCCCATTTTTGCTCATTTTATCACTAATAATTTGAGCTACATCAATAATTATCCTAGCATTAGAATACTGGTGTAATTGTTTCCAAATTATTGTTAACCAGGCAAAAATAACTCCTGAAATCCACTACATATGTTTCCACCACAATTTACGCTGAGGGGCCATATCAATTCCATGTTGGAGCAAGTAAGGGAAGTCTGTCTTGAGGGCGTTCGATTTAATTTTTCCCACTCAGGAGTCATAATTTCTGAGTTACATAAACTTCTGCATGATGATGACATCAAGCTTAACTGAATTTGTAACTGATGCTTAAAGTGACAGTGTGTAGTTTTTGCAGTACATCTTTTAAAATAGCCATTAAAATATTATGTAATAATAATTACGTAAAGCACATTAATTGCAAAATATTGGCGATATTGTAAAATATGACTTTAAAAATCAGTTTTAAAATACATAGGCGCAGGTCCTTTTTTCAGGGGAAAGCCATATTAGATGACGTGTTTAGTTCTACAAGAGCCCGGACGGAGAAAGTGCACTGAGCAAGCCCACTATTAAAAAATTGTTTTCCCCTCAAAATGCAAAAAAGTTTCGCCATAAATACATTTTTACCTCTTCGCTAGTTCCAAGCGATGAAAGAGAGATTTATGTGCTCGTCAGGTTGCTGCAAATAGATCATTCTCAGGGAATTGAGCATTTGAAAACAACACTAGCTGGACCTCCGTTGTTGAGTTTCTTACTCGAAGACACAGATACCGCATATGCTTGTGATAATTTAGGTATACAATGCCCCCTACTGGCCGAAAACTATACACTGTGCCTTTAAAATCCAAGTTAGTGCTGGAAAACCAACTAACTTGAACAATTCTGAAAGGAAGAAGGGTTAGTTATCCAGTAAGAGGTACAACACAACACTCAAGGCTTCACTACAACCTGTTAAAGGAAAATTCCTAATAAATTTTTGGAGACGTATGTATGCATTTCAGCTTTTATGTGTGATCTTGATTCAGTGTGGATTATAAATTTTCCTATTTTCATTCAAATTCATAAAAGACGTTATGTGTATAATTATAGTCTTTGGTGTAGAAATTCCAGTGCATCTTTGAAATCTCTAAATTTATCTGATGTTTTCTTGCCCATTATGGATATACGTACATCTTTCACATGCACTGTATGCGGAGGATTTTACGACATTCTGAGGATGAAACTCTATAGGACAAAATGAAAAAAAAAGTAATTTCCCTTTAACTTCGTGCCAACTTTGACTTTGCGGCTGATAAAAGTACATGTTCCATCTCAGCAAATACATGTCAGCTAGAGTGTGCGCAACTTAATAACCGTAGAGTTCTTTTTTATGTGTGTGTATCTGTGTGTCAGACAGGATGAAGGTTCATTATACATTGCCAGGAATTGACTATGCCATTTTTGTTTTATCCTGAAATGAGAAAAACTTTTCAAACGTGACTCTGTTTGACAGAGGATGATTGCTTGTGTGCAAGAGGGCATATGTTGTGTTAGCTTTTCTGAACATGTGTGTGTGTTTGTGTGCATTGTAAAAGCATCTGTACTGGTTACCAGGTCTCTACATTCGCAGTTACACACTATTAAAATAAAATAAAAATCCATATATGTCTCTGACGACAGAGAAAAAAAGAAAAAAGGAAGAGGTGTGAAGTGGAAGTAAATGAGCTGAATAAACTTCTGGTCACAGGCCAGAAATTCCTACCATCTTCTTTGGTTCTGAGGAGGACGGGGCTGCTGGGAGGGCCGTCTCCGATCCGTGTGAACGCCAGCACTTGCAGTGCATACATTGTGTATTTTTGGAGGGAACCCAGAAAGAGTGTTAAATTTCTGTCTCCTTCTACCACCTGAACGCTAGGGGGACCGTCTGAGTCTTTCTCGTAGTACAACACCTGTGCAAAAATAGAGAAAGAAATAATAATAAAATCAAGAAAAAAATAAAATGTACATTTGGCTGTATGCTTAAGACTATTTTCTGTGTATATTTGATATAAAAAATAAGACACATTTTACAACAGCTCATTTCAAACCATAAGGCCTATCTCTGCTTTGTCTCTGAGAGTGTGCAACTGTGTAAAACAAATAATATTGCATATCTTTCAGATAAAAACACTCTGGTGCCATAATTGTTATTACACCAGAAAAACACGAATCAGTCCACACTGTCTTATCACAAACAGCAAGAAGGAGAAGGTGTCAAAAACTGCTCTTCCTAGGGCATCCTCTCCCCCATTAAATGACTCACAAACTTGAACAAGAACATTACTCCTAAAACCACTTAAAGAAAAAAATGTCACCTAAAGCTTAAACATGTAAAATTGAAAATAAGACACAACACACGCACAGCAGGGGATCAAGGACAGCTATTCAACATTTAGTTGGGGTTGGAAGGTGATAAAAGAGCTGCTGGCAGCCACTTGCCATCTTTTAACATGGAAGTCATGCTGCTGTGCAAGTGTGATCCACAGGAAGGCACTCAGATGTGAGGTGCAACTGTTTTGGGCATGGTTGACAATGACATGGATTTTATATGCAAAACAAAAATGCAGAAAGAACAAACTCCTTTACAGTGCTGTGAAAAGTGCTTGGCTCCTTAAATATTTCTTCAACTTTTACTGGTTTGCCAGAGAAATTCTTCAGATAGTGAAACATTTTCTTATAACAGACAAGGATAACCAATCTAAATACAATAAGCTGTTCATAGATGCTTCCCAAAACCACAGAACAAAAATCTCAACAAAGTACAATTTTATATCAAATAAAATCTATACGATCTCATGACTGAGAATGTTTTCACATGCAAAGCTGTAAACATGTAGTCAGTGCATCAGACTTTGGATATGCATGTATACATCTTAGTCCAAGTTGGAAAAATCAGAATAAGGTACGATTTTAGAAAATCTAAACCAACCCTGTAAACGACAATCAATGTTGGGGCCGTAGCTATGATTACTGAACCAAAACACAGACCTCCCTGCCAGTAGGAGTGCTGACCACTTAAGCCTATTCTATGCTTCTACATTTTGACGGAGACGGATTGATGCAACGCCATTATCCGTCAACGCAAGGGCTCCCCGTCACCTACGCAAAGACGCACGGAGTAGAGGCCCCAATTTTAACTATCCGTCTCCGTCGACGGATAGCGAATGCGTCTGATTGGTCAGTTTGAGCAACAAGCAGAGATCGCATCACCACTATATGCTTTATATTAAAAGGATAACGATTCTAATCTGTTCCTTTTGCGATTTTGAACACAAGGAGGTATAGGAAAACAACAAAAACGGCTGCTGTGTTTTGTTTCCATGTGTTTCTGAAGGATTCTTTAATCTGCACTTCTAGTAAAAAGCTTTACACTTTAATCAAAACGTACTTTCTGTCGTTCATTGCTCCTTGAGGAAGAAATGCGTTCACAAGCCTAGAAAAAAACAGAAGAGGCGCTGTGTGATAGTAGAAAGAGACGCCCTTAAAAACATAGCACCCCCTGCTGTCCTGGTCGAGCAACGCTGAAAAAACAATAAGGAATGGAGTAGCAGAGCGGAGTACTATAAACAGAAAACGTCTCCGTCAATACGTCTGCGTCTGAGTGCAAATGTTAGGTCTGAGAAGCATAAACTAGGCTTTACACCTTCAACAGGGAAAGGAGCAGTTGTGGACCTCAAACAAAAATAGCTGCTGCCCAAAACAACTTCTTCTTTGTCTATGGGCAACCGCAAAGGAGAGATGTGCACTATAAACGTGTTTGCTAGCGAGGGGGGAGACAGTGAATTAAGTCTTAACTGATATGTTAAAATCCTGAAGAATGATCCTGTGCATTACAGATTTCCCCTAAAAGCCTTTGTCTTCTGCCCTGCTGCTGAACTGGTGAAAGCAACTCTCCTGAGCTGCATGCAGCACAAGCCCAAAGCTGACAGGACTAAGTTCCAAACTAACGGCAGCTCAGTAACCAACAAGACCTGGCTGCACCGCCCGAGAGAACAAGATGACGCAGGTGAGCTTAGGTCCCATGAAAAGGAATCAAAGATGTTTGCATTGCCTGGCTGACAGAACCAAAAGTGCACTGATCGGTTGGCTACATTTATCTTAACTGCCATGTTCTTCTTATACTACTACTGTTGTTGTTGCTGAATTGCACTTATGTGTCTTCTAACTTCCCATGGGGGTGCGCAAGTACAGCGGGGTCGGAGAGGCTGGTTGAATATAAGTCCGGTTCTGAATCACATTATCTGGTTAGCTTAGTCGAGCTTCTGAAACTCCAGTTCGGTTCGGTTCAAGAAGAACTAAGGTGTATACATGCATTTCAACTGTCAGATTTTAGTCAGACTAAGGTAATAATTAAACTTTCTCTTGCTGCATGTAAATATACTGAATGGTTAGTCCACTCTGAATAAAGCTTCCCCAAATTTCTGAATGAATTTTGCTTGACAACCTTCTCAAGGCTGTAGTTATCTTTGTTGCTGGTGCACATTTTTCTATTACACTTTTTCCCTCCACTCAACTTTCTATGAATATTCATGGACATGACACTACAAATCACCAGCTTCTTAAACATCAAGCTTTTCTGGCTAACTCTCCATGTGGAGAGTTTCCCTCTGGACATGAGTCCATCTTTCCCCTGGTTATGTGCTGACGCACACTGAAAAACCATTTAGAGGCTCAGGAAACTTTTGCAGGTGTTTTGCTTTCTTTTGCTGTTTAGGTTTTGAGTTTCAAAAAATATATTATATATTATAATTTTCTGAAGAAAAAAAATGATTTGGGGTTTCCATGTCTATAAGAAATAATCCCCCAAATTACAAGTAAGACTGGACATATTTTGCTCTATGTTTAATGACTATATAATATAAGACTTGTACTTCCTGGAATGATTTGGGATTTTTTACATTATTCAGATGTTTTGAAATGTACCTGTATGTGAATACTTTATTGTAATTATCTCTTTTAAGGTAATATATAATTCAAAATAAACTTTTTGGAAGTTTTAACCATGACGTAACAGGTACATTTCTTTATTTAAAAAAGTGGTTTTTGACATATTTCAGCATTTCCCAGTAATTCTCCTGAATCCTCCACTCTGAGCAGCTGCTCGGCCCTCTCCTGCTAAAAGACCACTTTACAACAATATTACATATTTTTCGTAAGAGTGTACAACCAGAAAGTGGTTGACGTTTCCGTGCTGTCCCTGAAGAGTAAACATGCACCCAACTTTTTTCAGAGGTGCGAACTGCGAGAGGCTGAGGCAACACCCTCCGTTTTGTATTATTTTACCTACAAAAAATGTATTGCCGAAAATGCATTTAGCTTTGAGATGTACTGGACTTTATTCAACCTTCCAAAAGAAGTGTCCAATTGCCAGAAATGGCTGGACTTACTCTCCGGGATTTTGTGACTAACCAGTTTTAACGTGTTTGTCACTGACCATCACTTCACCGATGACTTCTTCATGCACCTTGGCCAGTACAGAAGTGGATTGTCGTAGATAGTAACTCTTGTAACCGGCACAATTCCCACCATAAAAAGCCTAATGGAGTGGCTAGAGCAGTAAGTAAATCAAAACGTTAGCTACATGCTAATGATAAAGTGTGTTAGCCATTTATGAAGCTGACTCACTTATATCAACTTATAACTACATTATGAAGTAACTTAATTGATTTACTGCTGCGATAAACATATTTATACTACTGCTAATGTTGCATCTCAGAATTTTTCTTCAGTTCAAAGAAAAAGGATTTAGGTTGTGTGATTAAATAATCACCGAAGTGCTATTTGTCACCTCCACACTGGCTATCTAATTTCCTGGCCGACTTTTTTTAATGAGTATTGTGTGTAAGTGAGAGGGGGTAATCACTGTGACACACAAACTTTGTGTCCGTCTTATATAGCGTATCTTATCCATTCTTTCCCTATAATGAACGGGTTCTTCTTCATCCTTCTTTACTGATACTGGTGCTTCACTGCAGCCAGGCTGGGGCTCGAGGCTACGCCATGAAATGGGCTTTACAAGGGTCAGGCAGGAATTTAGATTAACCGAGCGTTTTACTTTCAGGTCGAAGAATAAGTCTATAATATAACTTATATTTCAAGACAAATTAATACTACATAACACCAAAAGAAACATTTTATCATGTATCTGCCTACCCCAGCTATCATGCATGACAAAGTAATGCTGGTGGGTCTGTGTATTCATGAAGACCTGCAGCTCTAAGCAGATCAACTACGTAACCATTTGGGCTTCCTACATGGCAGACTTCTCCACATCACTTTAGACAAAACATGAAGGATGAGGACAGACTGCAGGAAGTGTTGCTTTTAGTGGGATGTGAGTCTAGACTCAAAACACTAAACCTATTCAGAATGTTTCTGTTCGCACAACACATTTCATTTGTTGCTAAAAACACTATTCGTATTTTACAACTGCACAGAATATTTCAAAACCAACAGACTTTATAGATTACTCCCCTCTGCTTTTAGAAAAAGGCTAAATCCAATTATTTTTTCACCTACAACCTGACACCTACTGATGTGTTATCAAAGAAATAAAGCCTTTTTAAATTACACACATACCCCTAAACACAGTTATTGCAGCATGGGGTGTTTTAAAGGCAATAGTGGATGAGGAACAGTTACAGGATATTACATCATGTTCATCTTGTATCAGCTTTTTTTGTGTAAAGGTCTGTGTGGATTTGAGTGTGTGAGATTTGCTGGAGGAAGTGATAATGGGTGAAAGGGTCAAGTGAAAACATTATGGTTGGTTGGAGTGTCTCTGTTGCTGCTTGAGAGTTTTTATTCACCTTATATCCAATAATGACTCCGTTCCTTTGTGCCTCAGGAAGGGGAGACCAAGTGAGCATGATCCTGTAGGAACTCACTGCCTCTGCAGTTACATTCGCCGGAGATGTAGAGGGAGCTGAAACACAGACAAAGAAACAGACGCACAAACACGCCTCTCAGTGCCACTTGACTCTCTGAACCAATCTTCGATTTTACCTCAATCATCTCCCTCCCTGCCGCCCTCCCTCTCTCCATCAATCTTCCCCTCTGTGAAATTGAGGGAGCGACTAAAGGCCAGGAAGGGGTGGCAAGATGAGAGGAGGACACAGAAAAGTAATTGTAACACTCTATTTCTCATCCATCTACCGTCTTATGCCCACCAAGTAATATGTCAAACTCATCTCTGCTGGACACTAAGTAGACAGGAAAGGGGAGTGAATGAGGTCTGTGTTTGTACCAGATTCGGCGGTGCGTGCTGCGACAGTTTGGCTCCACGGTCCTGGTCCTATGGAGTTAGAGGCCTGTATCTGAACCTGGTAGTGGGTCCAGGGACTTAGCCCCTCTATTGTGGCCTCTGTGGTTCCAACTCCACCCTTTACATCCTCAGTCCTGTCCTCCCCATCTCCGTCTGTCCTCCACACCCTGATATGGTAGCCCACAGTCTCTGGGCTGCTGTTATACTCCGACTCTGGAAGAGGCTGAAAGAAGCAAGGAGTTAGAGCCTGAAGGGAGGAGCTACACTGTAAAACAAGAAAAACTGACTGAACTTAAAAAACTAAGGCAACCAGATGCAAAGCCTTTTTGATTTAACTCAGCTAATGTGTTTATATCGTGTGAACCTCAAAAAAAGAGTTTAAAATCAAAGCAGAATCTTAAATTCAACAAACTTAAGATTTAAATTTAAGAATTAAATAATTGGCTTTTGGCTTTTTTAAATGGCTTTTGAGTCAAATGCTATGCATGTTACTTAGATAAGGAGACCCTGGAGGTAGATGTTCACCTTATTTAATTACATTAAAATAGTTTTGCAAACACTTGAGAGCATAAATCTTTGAATATTAGGGTAAAAACACTGAAAATATTTAAACATTAGCTTTAGTTTAAGTTACTACAGTCCTAGTTAAGTTACTATTTAATATCTGTGAGTAACTGTGGTTTGGTGGGTAGGCTTGTAATCAGAGGGTCATAGGTTCATATCCAACTTCTGCTGTGCATGTATGCATGTCCATATCACTCAATAAATGTGCTCCCCTCTAAAGTGCACTCAGTTGTCAAAATAAGTAGTTAAGAAAACGTAATAAGGTAACCAGTTGCAAAGCATTTCTGAGTAAACTCAACAGCAGGCTTGTGCTGAGTCAATTTTTAGACTTATTCACACATTTAAGTTGAGCCAATTAGTGAAAACAAGTTGGCTCAACTTGATCAAATATATAGTTTCAACTTAACAATATAAGTTGTGTCAGCTCAGAGACATGAGTAGACCTGACTAACTATCTTAAGTTTGTTGAAGTTAAGACTCTGCTTTGATTTAAACTCTCTGTTTTAGGTTTACACAATGCAAAAACATTAGTTGAGTTAACTCAAAAAGGCTTTTTGTTCTGCTTCACAAATTATTGCAATGTTATCCAGTTTATAAAAAAATGTATTGACTCAGGTTGAAAAGGAAGCTTACATGTACTCAAATGAATCATATGTTGCTTTCAGGAATATTTCTAAGGCAGATGTTCGGACTTTTTATCATCACTCTGAGTACTGACCATATGGGCTTTTCTTGATTATTTCCACATGCTTGCCTCTGCTTTTTTACCACCACAGCTCCTTTAAAAATAACCCCAGTAAACTTGTTTGCTTGTTTCTGAAAATAAGACTGGCATGTCTCAAAAGTAAATGAAACAAGAATAAAAGAGCATACTTTTTTGTTTAAAAAAATGCAGAATATTCATGTTTTACACAAAATCTATTTAGAAATTGAATTAATAGCCTTCAAAATCATGTAAATATATATTGTCATTAAAACAACCAAACCCTTCTTATAACAGGTGACCAGCTTCTTGCATGTTTTTTATATTGACAGTTTATCTTTGCCAATAAGCACAGCGTCTACATCTTTGGCCCCATGCACACCGGACATAAATAAGCCTATTTCCGTGCTTTTAGATCCAGTAAAAAGAAAACCTAAATAATAGCCTTAGTTCGACTAAATTCGGATCTTTGAAATGCATATCCAGCAGAAGTCAAACTGAACTAGCCTACTGTAAATTGAGCTAACACAACCAAAAATTGCAATTAGAAAGCTACATTTCTCAGCATGTAACTGACATTCCGGGCTAAATTGCGCCATATTCCCAGCTTGGGCACTGCCCCTTCTGGAATTGACGACACTGTGGAAGTGAAAATAACAATACCTGTACGACAACAACACACTAGAAACAACCAGTGTTACGCAATCAAACGGTACTGCATTTAGTAATGACTTCCATCACCTCAGGCCCACTTGATAATGGATGATAATGCATTGCTGCAGGAGTCAATTCTCCTATAACCATTTTAACTACGGTAGGTGTTGATATTGTCCACAGTTTGTTCCTAATCTGACAAGCAATGTATATAGTGGCTGTCCCATGCTGTGCAGAGAGAAGGTCTTTGAGACACCCAGTCGTTTTAAATACCCTCGTGATTTAGCACGGCTTAGCATTTAGGAGCCATAATACAAAATGTCACATTAGTTTTATTACCCTTAATATGCAGCTTAAAATAATAGCCTTAGCTAAAACCATTGTGATGGTCCCATTACAGCAGAAAAGCAGCATAGATCAGGCAGGGCGCTAACATACAGGTGAAATCCCATTAGCATGCTGCACTTGTAGTCTGTAGTGTCTCAGTGTCTGTGTCTGATTTGACAGGCTCTTTGTCTCATTCCAACACTTAAATGGAAAAATACTCCGCTCTCCATTTACGTTATAATAGAAGAGAGTGGAGGGTTGGGAGTGAAAGAGGGATGGAAGGAAAGAGAGAGGGAAGAAAACCAAAGAATGGAAAGACTTAGAGAAGAAGATTACATTGCAGTTTGTGCTGGTTGCAGTCCAAAGTAGTGAATGAGAAATGTGACAGATTAGTGTGAGCAATGATAAGCAGGAGAGACAATGATTACAGGCTGTCAGTCGCTCAACCTGTTCAGTCCTTCTGCTGCTGCTGAGTGAGCATGAAAAAAAAAAAAAAAAACAAGGAGCAAAGACACAAAAAAGATCTGGAAGAACAAAAAAGAACTCCCAGTCAAATTAGCACCGCTTAAATGAGTGTAAAGGAGCAGAAAAAAAGGTTTATGGTTTTACAGAGTCAAGCATGTATTTGGTGTCTGTTTGTGTGTGTATTGGTACCTTCCAGCTAAAATGTAGACTGGTTTGTGTCGCATACACCAGGCTGAGGTTGCAGGGGTGGGTGTCAGGGGCAGCTTGCAGTGTTTGAATTACCCTAGAGGGGGCGCTCATTGGGCTGGAGCCAACGATGTTCACCTGCTGCATCCTAAACCTGGAGACAACAAAAAGCAAAGAATAGATAAAGGAGAAAATTGTCAAGAGCACCAACATCACGAAAAAAAAATCAATATTAACTTGGTCTACAAGCAGTTATGAACCCCAGCCTTCTTTCCAATGCTTGTCCCTCCCCTATTATCAAACTTATATGATAAAGTTAAAGATCCAATAAAAAGATAGGACTCATATTAAATAAGAACTGAATAAAAATGCACAGTAAGTGATTAAGATTAGCTGCCCCACAATTTCAAACATTTACCCCAATTAATATTCATTCTGTCTTATAGACTTAAAAAAAACAATGTTTGTCATATATAATCTTAATTAAAAACTGTTTCTTTTCCAAAGAATATTGTGTTAATATGTACGTTTTACTAAAAACAAAATGCCCTGCGGGATGGGGTGCATCGATTCGGATTATGGTCCCAGTGACCAAACATCCTCCATGTCCTGTTGTCAATTTTATACTTTCTTTAACATAGAAAGTACTCTTACATCAGTTATTTTGTTCTTTTTGTGTCTCTGCTCTGTCTTCTCAAAGCCCTAGACGGTCGTGGCAGATGGTTGTTGGTACTGAGCCAGGTTCTGGTGGAGGTTTCTTCCTGTTAAGGGGAATTTTCCTCTCTACTGTTGCTACATGCTGGCGCTACATGCTTGCTCAGTATGAAGGATTACAGAGAGATCGCTGTAGTTTGAGTCTGCAAGTTCCGGGCACAACCTCAAGTCAATGACTCAATGCTATCTGCTTTAATTTGTTACATAGAAAACGTTTAACTCATTGGAATGTTAGTATAATTTTATTGAAAAGACTTTTCTTGTAAAGTGCCTTAAGATGATATAAAGGTTTATTATTCTTTCTGGCTAACAATTTATGTGAAATTGCAAGTGGACCTATAGTTAGTCATAAAAATAGTCAAATCGAAAGTTTCAAAAGTAAAAAACAGTGAAGGGTGAAATGACAGAGCCCTAGTTCATGAAGAACAAGACAATATTTAAACCTGTGTAACTGTAAAAGCATACCATGATAAATGTATAAGGTAAATAGTCATGTTACAGTCATAATTGGCTGTAGTTAAATTATTTCCAATTTAATCTTAGTTTTACCATTCCAGTGTTTAAAAACAAATCTCAGCAAACATTTGATTATTCTCTATAAACAAAACTCACTAAATGACTGCACAACTCCCCCCACTAAAAATAAAATAATATAATTCAAATAAACGCTAAAAAGCTTTATTCCCATTTCTATTTATTAAAACAAAACAAAATAAACTGATTGACCTAACTGACCTACAATAAATTTCAAGAATTAATTCCTAGCCAGATTATTTAAATATGAAATACGCATTGATGGCACAAAGTGCATAAAATAAGGCAGGGTTGTGCTGCAGAAGCTCGTGGGCTCCAAATTCTAATTCTGCCTAACGCCCCATTTAACCTAGGGCTACCACTGCACATTATCGGACATCTTTCATCAACACTGCGGCAGGAATGACGGAAACGGGGGAATTGCAGAGAGACATTGCTAAAGCACTGTAAAAACTAAATATTTTTGTGTTCATATAGGAAACTATAGCAACCTTAGTGGTTTTTGCAGGGTCTTAGAGAAATCTTCAGGGGCCCGTCAAGAATGAAATGTAATTTATTAACTGTGCTCGAGCTCAAAAGTTCTGACTGGTATTAGCATTTTACATTTTTTAACATAGAAAGTACTTTTACATCAGTTCTCTGTCTTCTCAAATCCCCACACATTTGCAGCAGATGGCTTCTTGTATGAGCCAGGTTCTGCTGGAGGTTTCTTCCTATCAAAGGGAAGTATTTCCTCTTGAATGTCGATAAATACTTGCTCAGTATGAGGGATTGCTGCAAGTCAATGACTCAATGCAATCAGCTGGGTTTCCTTGGATAGAACAATTTTAAACTGAACGATTTGTATGACTGAATTGACATGACATTTCTCGTAAAGTGCCATGAGATGACGTGTCATCCAAAGGCACTATATAAATAAACTGAATTTAGTTGAACATGGACAAATATTCATAGCAAGGTTTTGGTGTTTTAAATATTAAGTTGGCAGAGTATTAGATAGTGTAGAATAATTGCAGCAGTGACAGCTTCTCCTTGATGTGTAGCCCATGCCCGCTGGCACAGATTGCTGTTCAGAGAACCACAAGCAGCTGACCTCATTCCAAGACTACCACTTGATCACATATACACTGGCTGGCTTCACTGCCAGTGATTAGTCGTAATGCTCTTTGGACCACATCTCCTGCAAGTGTTAATACTCTTGATTCACCCCAAAAAAATCTCACTCACAATCCTTTGTTTCCACTGAGCACAGGTCGGGTTGGTGGGGTGTCTTGTCTTTTTCCATTGTGAAGGTGACCCGTAAAACTGACCTGTACTGACCCGTAGGACAATGACACAGTACAGTTAGGGCTGAGGTACTGGTGTCACACAACACAGTCAATTGATTGGGGGAAAGAAAAACATTACTGCTTGTGACAAGCACAAGATAAATAAGACCATCATGTCATCAGTTTTGGGAATGTTATGCTAAACAAGTATTTAGTTATAGTTCCTCACTACTGGTTTCAAAAAGTAACTGAGTTAGTAACTGGATACAATAAACGGAACTAGCTACCAGGGAAATGAACTGTTTGCATTACTGTAAAAAAAAAAAAACAGCTTTCAAAAGTCAGTTGAAATAAGTAGGCGACAGATGGCCTACATGCACATAACTTTAAATATTACTCAAGATCAACAAGAGATTTGCACTGCAACAGTTAAACAATATAAAGTGTGTTTAACTCTATAGCAAATCAAACTCTCACAACTAGTCCAGTAAACAACATGTACTCCCAAGTATCGGTGTTAACAACAAAAGTAAAATTTAAAATGTACAAAACAATATAAGATGTGTTCAACACTGTAGACCAGCAATCATGTTAGCCAAATATTTTGTTTTTAAACAGTGAAATATTTGTATTCACACCTCTTATAACTTGGTGTGAAGCATAGACATTTTCAAATTTATGTACCAAGTACAGGCAACTGAATCAATCAAAACAAAAGCGGGCATCATGTCAGACATGGACACTGTACATAATGCATCTCGCTATCCAGTAGACAGAATTAGCACGGCATTACCGTACGCCCTTCTTTTAAACGCTGTTAGTACCAACACTGGTCGTCCCACTAGAAGGACTCTAACTTATGTGTTTGGGTTTAACCCCTCCTGTTCAGTGAAAGTCCAACTAGCAGTGGAAACACTCCCCTAAATAAGATAGACCATAAAACAGCACACGAAACTGCATCTACCTGATCACTGATCAGAGTCTTTGTAGATACACTTTTTATGTCCTCAGATCTTCAATAAGTAGGGCTTCAGCTGAGGATCCAATAATCAATACTCCAATACTGGTATCGGTTATAAGAGCTGATACCATTCTTACGAACTATATCAATTAAAGTTAACCGATACCATGACACGATACTTAAACTGTGGAATCCCTGCAATCATTTCACAGAAAATGTTAATTTTTCACTTGAAATTTTAGTTTTGTGGTCTTTTTTATTGATAATTATTTTTTTATCTAATTCACTATAATTTGTTGTAACAAGCAGAGAAGAACATAAAGCCTGTCATCCAATATATAGCATTTTTTGTGTGTGGTAGAAGTATTGGTTTTGGTTCTCGGTTTCTACAAGTATTCAAATCCAAGTATCGGTATGGTATGAGTTTGTAAAACAGTGTTATCGTTGCATCCCTAATTCTAATGACAAACATGGCTCTAAACACAAGGAAATTATTTTGTGATACACCAGTCCTCTTACAACTGTTGTATAAATGGGTGGGCTACTATTCTGACCAGTGTGTGTATTGGGATTAAGGTTGTAGAATTTGCAATGTTTCAACATATTAAGACACGGAATTTCCTTCTGCTGTGACTTAACTGTCTCATTTTTTTTATACTGAAGGATTAAATTTCAACTGACCGTCTGAGAATGAAATTACAATCATCTAGAAGTGCTCCATGGTGGTCTAACAGCCATTATACAAATGTATCAGTACATATTTATTAACTATAAAAGACCTTGGAGAGCACAGACTTTTGTCAGGACCAGTCATTTCCCTCCCCATCCCCTAAGAGCTCAGCAATCTGTGAGCTCTCTGAGATGGGAGAGAAGTGCCAGATAGCATGGCTGGTCGGTGGATGGATATGCATTTAATGTCAGATCAACACTAAAATTTAATCAGTTGTTCGTGTTCCTATTCCAGACGTTTCCTAAAAATTTCAGCAAAATCCGTTCATACCTTTTTGAATTGTCTTAAGAACAGACACAAACAAACAATGTATGAATTTGCATATTAGCTGCACACAGATTAATTGCAAATAAATATTAGCTAGAAGGTTTTTGATTCATATTTCAATAGTGGTGTGTGTCATTTTATCAAAGTAAACCCAGCACTATCCAAACAACAACTGTAAAATCTACACAACCTGATGACAGAGGCCATAATTAAATAAACTTCATACAGGAAAAACGACGAATTCCAGTGTTTTTACTAAACATTTTTAAATTACTTTTTTTATCAATGAAGTAAACAGTGCCATTATGGTTTACTGTTTGGTAAAAGTGTCACAAAATTTTGAAAATATTTTAACCCACCTCTCCGAAAAGATCAGGATTACATTGAACTTATCTAAAATCTTTAAAAGTTAGGCAAAGTGCCAAACGTAAGACATTTTTTAGCTTTTGAATTATTGAATAGTAAAACTCAACAGCTGGGGCTCTCCTTGAGAAGTTCTTTAGCTGTCTGAGAGCAGCAAGCAGCAAGTCAGTAAAACAACCATATCTAAACATCTAGACTTGTATACACAAACAAATTCATGATAGAGCATTTGTTGCTTTTTTTCTGCTTCTAAGTGCAGCAATGCTTTGGTCTGGTTGTGACTGATAAAACGTGTGATTGGCAGAGTTTCTCTTAGAGACTACATCTACCAATTGTTCTTGCAATGGGGGAAAATGAAAGCAGTATGCAAAGAGAGACGAAAAATACAGACAAGGGCATCTCTCCATCTAAGATCCCAATGGCTGTGTCTGTGACAGCATGAGACATGTTGGGTTCTAGCCAGGTTTGTCATTGAAATTTCACAATTTTGAACACTTACATTTCCATAGTTCCCAGAACCTTTTAGGCAGTTTTCAAAGTAAAAGCCCAAATGGATGGATGGACATACTGTCTGACAAATAGAGGACGGATGGATGTGTTTTTTAGCCAATAGCAGAAGGACTAAGAAAATCTGGAAATAGTGTTTTCCAGAAAAAAATAAGATAAAATTGCATATTTTACAGATTTCATACAAATCCCAGATGTTGTGATCAGGGGATGTGCCCAGATAGAAGGCAGATAAAGAAACAGAAAAAAAGAGGACGAGCTGCTCCTCTAAGAGGGAACAGGTTCCTGATACAAACCCTCCTCTTTCCTTATCTTGCCTGTTCTCCTCATCTCTTATTCTTCACCCGTCCTACAGTTTAATGCCTTCTGCTGCCCTTCCAACTTTCTCATCAACGTTCCTCTCCTCTGCCCTCATCCCACTACTTCCCCCTCCTCTCTCCTGTAGCTAGTTTGCAGTAGGGTAATAAGGATCTGCATGCTGCAGCTGTGAAGGTGCTGACAAACAGAAAAGTCTCAGATGGAACTGTCTCTCTGTGTGCCTGTGTGATTTATCGAACTTCACCTGAGCCTTGCGATACTGCAGAAACTGCAGAGTGAGAGGAGGAGTGAGATTTGTGTAAGTCGGAGCATATGCATAGGCCGATGGATGAGCCTCTGATAATGCTGTAACGTGTTCTGTGCAGCCTGAGCGTGTTTGCGGCTCACCTGTACTGAGTGAAGGGAGTGAGGCTGGGGATCTCTAGTGTGTCTGCATTCGGCTCATTGTCTTTCTGGTAAACGACTCTCCACGCCTCCTCCTTCCCGTCCTCCTTCACCACCTGTTAAATAGGGAGCATGTTGCAGAACAGGTCTCCTCCTGCTGTGTTTTGCCATTGGCGCTAACCCCCGAAGTGTACTCTCGGCACAAACGCACCTGTCCTTCAACGATCCATCTGGATATGGCGGTTTTGCCATCTGAGCCAGGGCGGAACCGGAGAATTGCCGTTCGAGGACTGATGTTAGAGATCACCAGGTTAGAAGGAGCCCCAGGAAGCTCTGAAAACACGACAGAAGAGATACAACATATTAGAATATCATCAAAAAATACATTTACTTCAGGAATTAAAATAAATAACTAACTTCCTAAAGTCCTGAAATCCTAGATGCTTCTGCAGCTTTTTCTACCACAGTCCTTCCACACAACTTTACAGACACAAAGCCTTGGCTTCAATTAAATGCAGAGCGTTTAAAAGAAAAACTCTAGTTTTCCTAGTGGTCTTATCATGATTTTGTAGGCTACAACACAGAATTTCTGTTATAAATATATATTTTTTTGTTTTATGTCATATTTACATTTTCTGATAAACTAAGTTTAGGATTTAATTAGCTGTAAGCCATAATTATTGAAATGAACAGAAACAGATTTTGAACTATATCCTGTGTTTTAAGAAATCTTTCTCTTTTCATGTTGTAAACTGAATTATTGACGTGAATGTACTTTTTGAGGACGTTTTTATAGATATGCACATTAGAGGGCAATTTTTCGGGATTCCCACGGGTCACGAGATTCCTGCAGGATTCCAGCGGGACGGGAGTCAATTTCACTGTTGGTAACGTGATCAGGACGGGAAACCGGAAATCATATATATATATATATATATATATTTTTTACATTTATCTTGTTAGATATTAGGGAATTAGCTTTAAAAAATGACTCGGCGATGCGGTACCAATGTGTGTGGCTATTAACTCCGCTGCAAAATGCAATTCCATCGGGTCTACTACACTACACTGCACGCACCAAAACTGAAACTGCTACGTTGTTGCTACACCACCTGGATAAACTGGTAAGCAGATGATATCCGACTAAAAATGCGTGTATCTTAATAGTTTGGTAGTCAGACGAGTCGAGTCCATTCATGACGTGGTAAGGTGGCCAAACAACGAGAATGCAGGATATGGTTAAAGATGGCAGATAAAGCTAAATAGATGATCTTTGATACTGTGCTACGGTATGCTTTAAAGGGGGCGGGGGGAGCGAGCGCCATAGGAGGTAAGTTACTAATCTACGGGATTTGGGTCGGGACGGGAGTCCTTCTCTCTGGATTTTTTCGGGACAAGATTTTTTTGGGGGGGCTGTCACGTGATCGGGACTGACGGGAGTATTTTTTTGGGATCAGGACGGGAGCAACAATTGATTCCTGTCTCACCCTCTAATGCACAAGCAGCTTCGACTCAAAGCTGCAAAGAAACTCCTGAAAATGTAGCTACTATCCTGAAACTCCCTTTCCACTCGTGAAGTTTATATACTTTTACAGACATATAAATATTACTGGACCAAGACCTGTGGCTGGATACCCTTTATAATATTGTTATTTATGAAAAGAGAAGTCTGTGTACTGCAATTTTAACATTTCAATAGGTGCTCACAGATCCATTGAGATAAAAAAAAACACCTCTGCTTCTTGGTACTGTTGCATAAAGATGTAAAATGCTTTATTTACAAAGGCCACCATCTTGCTCAAGAAAAAAAAGGACAGAAGCATCACAGCATGACCAAATGTTTTAGCAGGGTGCATTAATATAAATGAACTTCAAAAATAACATTTTGGCGAAGACTTTTCTGTTGAGCTAATAAACAAAGTAGTTAGAAACGTTAAAGTGTTGTCAGAACTAGGGTTGCCATGATAATAAAAGTTCAAACTAAATACCAAAAAACAAAAAAATATTTTATATTCAATACCACATTTGACATAGAAGCAACATTTTTGATGGCAGGTGGTTCTTTCTTGTTAAGAGCAAAAATATGCTTGATTATGAGATGACAATATTTTATTGAAGTGTCGGTTTCCTGTTTGGTATATAGCATTGATATACTTTATGGAAGTATGTACCTTTTGATTCAGTCATGCAATATTTTTCTTATATTAAAACTGCTTCGGAGTCCGGTGACGTCATCTCCGTGAATGGCAGCTTAAGTCGGTAGCTCTCTCGAAATTTTCTTTTTTTCGCCCCGTAAATACATCAGATACATTTTTGTCTCGCTGAAATAGTCAAGGGATAAACGGGGCAAACATGGTGAAAAGAAATCCAAAGACAAAAGGTTCAACTGAAGAAAGGACACCCGAACATGCGAGCGATTTAGAAGCAAACGAAGATGCTAGTGATAATGCTAGCGCCGGTGTTGCTGCTGATCAGGCCACGAGTCGTCACGCTACATCGTTGACTATGCTATCGGAATTACGAGACTTTCGTAAAGATTTACAAGACTTCAAATCTGAGCTAATTACAGTCAACCAGAAGATTACGGAGGCTGAAACTCGCATTGAAAATGTCGAAGACCGGGTCCAAAATGTGGAGCAAGTGCTAGCTAAAATGCTAAAAGTTGTAAAAGACCAGGAAAACAAACTCCTCGATCAAGAGGGTAGATCTCGCAGGAATAATTTGAGACTGTATAATGTTCGCGAAGGGGCTGAGGAGGGGTCACAGATGGTGAATTTCGTGGAGAAATTACTTCGGGAGAGTCTGGAGATCCCGGGGACGGTGAACCTTGGCATTGAGAGAGTACACAGAGCGCTGGGTCCCAAGCCATCGGGGACTGAGGAGAAGACACGGTCAATAATTATAGGATTTTCACGTTTTACAGTCAAAGAAGAAGTATTGCGTAAAGCATGGGCCAAGAAGACTGTGCTTTGGCAAGGAAAGCGAATATACTTCGATCAGGACTACCCACCAGCTATTCTACAGAAGCGCAAGGAATATGCAGAAGCGAAAAAAGTCCTGAAACACCACAACATCCGATTTCAGACCCCTTTCCCTTACAAATTGAGGGTGTTTTACGAAAACGAGACCCGATTATATCAATCAGCACAGGAGGCAACGACTGATATGATCACCAGAGGTTTTCCAGTCACGAAGATAACAACGAAAGAAAGCCCGGCGGAACAGCTGGCGCGGTCGGCTTGGACCGTGGTAGGAGCGCATCATCCACGGGAGGATGAAGAAACTCGTGAACAAGATATCCGGGAAAGACTTCAGATCTATAGGAGACTTACCCCACCTGCCACAGAACATTAAGGACAACAATTTGACAACACTTTGGGTAAATATGCCACGCATTTCTTTTCACCAATAAATGAGGAAAGGCATGAAAAAAGACTTTTAAGATAGATTTCGGGATGGATGCACATTACTGCCATAGGGGCCCTCTCTCTTTTGTCAAGAGAGGCTTTCCCCTATTGTTTGACACTCTTAACAACATAACACAGGGTCATGTTGGAGAGACCCCTACCTTGGAGTCACTTTCTTTTAATTTATTTTGTGTTTGGTTTATTTTTGTTTTTCATTGTTCAGAGTTCTTGTTCACGCAGGGAGTTGACGTTTTTTTTCATGTTTGTGATAGTTTATACATTTGGTTTGTGACTGATGAATAACGGTTTGGTAAAATTTATGTCATTTAATGTGAATGGGCTTACCAACCCAGTTAAACGAAGCAGAATTCTGACAAAAGTAAAAAAAGATCAGGTACAAGTAGTGTATTTACAGGAGACCCATTTGAACGATGATGAACACAAAAAACTAAAGAGGATGGGCTTTACTAAGGTGTTTTTTTCATCCTATAAATCTGGCCGCAGACGAGGTGTTGTGATCCTTATTTCAAATAAATTGAATTTTGAAAAGACATTTGAGTTGAAAGATAAAGAAGGAAGATTTATATTAGTAAAAGGACATATAGATGGTAATCCTGTTACATTAATGAATGTTTATATCCCCCCAGGGACCGATTTTGCTTTTTTCCAAAAAATCATAAATATAATAGTAACAGAGACAGAAGGTTTTCTGATATGTGGTGGAGATTTAAATATCCGTTTGCGGCCGGAACTTGACAGTTCAAACAGAAAAGTTCCAGAGTCAAATACTCTGTAAAAAAAGGTGTGTGCTCTTTTGGAAGAGGTTGGTTTAATTGACATTTGGAGGGATCTGTTTCCTAGCAGGCGTGATTACTCTCATTATTCAGCTCCACACTTTCTCTACACGAGAATTGACTATTTTATGACTTTTGCAAAAGACAAAGACAGAATTCAGACATGTAACATGGGGACAATAGATGTGAGTGATCACGCACCTGTGGATTTAACGGTGAAGTTAGATTTGTGCCCCAAGATGACTACATGGAAATTGAACTCGAGTATGCTTAAAGAGGTAAATTTTAAGGAACAAATGAAAAAAGAAATACAAAATTTCCTAGATATGAATGATAATGGAGAGGTTTCGCCTGCTATTCTATGGGATACGCTAAAAGCCGTAATTAGAGGGAAAATTATTGCAATAGCCTCATACAAGAAAAAGATGAGGAATAAAAAAATGGAGGAATTACAAAATAAATTGAAAGAATTGGAAATAAAACACAAACAATCTCTCGCATTAAATGTTTTTGATGATATTAAAAACACAAGAAATGAAATTAATCATCTAGCCATCCAAGATATAAAGAAAAAGTTAATGTTTCTGAAGCAAAAGTACTATGAAAGTGGATCACAATCCATGAAAATATTGGCGTGGAAATTAAAAAAGAAAACTACTGAAAATACAGTAACGAAGATTAAAGACCCAAAAACTAATATGATGAAGAATAAATTGCAAGAAATTCATAAAACATTTGAAATATTTTATAAATCGTTATATTCCAAAGTCCCAGGAGGAAGCGATAACGAAATTGATGGTCTACTAAATTCATTGGATCTGCCAAGTCTGACCGAAGAACAGAATGCAAAGATGACTGCAGACATATCAGAAATGGAACTCAAAAAGGCCATTAGTCGATTGAAAGCCAACAAGTCTCCAGGTTCAGACGGATATACGGCTGAATGGTACAAAGAATTGAAGTCCGAGTTGATCCCTGTATTACTCCCTACCCTGAATTGGATTCTGAAAAACGCACAAACACCTCCAAGTTGGAAAGAGGCAATTGTCACAGCAATACCGAAAGAGGGCAAAGACAAAACAGAGTGTGGATCATATAGACCGATATCAGTTTTGAACATAGATTATAGATTATTTACTGCTATAATGGCCAGGCGAATGGAGGAATTTCTACCTGTACTGATACACAACGATCAAACAGGCTTTATAAGAAACCGGCAGACACAAGACAATATACGCAGAACTCTTCATATTATAGACTCTATACAAAAAAATAAAACTAAAGCAGTACTAATAAGTGTTGATGCTGAAAAAGCATTTGATTCAGTTAATTGGGATTTTCTCTATAGAACCTTACACAAATTTGGTCTAGATGATGCATTTATTAATACTATTAAAGCTTTATATGCCAACCCAACTGCAAGAATAAAAATTAATGGTTACTTGTCAGATAGCTTCATTTTAGAAAGAGGTACACGGCAGGGTTGCCCGTTGTCTCCCCTTCTTTTTGCATTGTACCTAGAACCGTTGGCCCAAATGGTGAGACAAAATCCGTATATCAAGGGTGTAACTGCGGGAGGGGGGGAGCACAAGCTAGCCTGCTATGCGGATGATATTTTGGTCTATGTGGGACAACCGACAGACTCCCTTCCAAAACTAATGCTGCTTTTTGAACAATATGGTCGGCTCTCTGGATACAAGGTAAATATGAACAAAACCCAGACGCTCACTTTCAATTATAACCCGCCATTGATGATAACTGCAAAGTGTCCTATGGTGTGGCAGGCTGAATCATTAAAATATTTAGGTATTAATATACCAAAAGATTTAACAAAAGTTGTCGAACTTAATTATATTCCGCTGAATAAAAAGATAAATGAAGATCTGAAAAGGTGGAATTTAATTCCTTACCTCTCTCTCTACTCACGTATTGAGTCCATTAAAATGAATATCTTACCACGATTACTATATCTGTTCCAGACTTTACCAATACAAATTGATCAAATTCAGTTTAATGAATGGGACAAGATGCTATCGAGATACGTGTGGGAGGGGAAAAAGCCAAGAGTCTGTTTTAAGACCTTACAATTAGCTAAAGAGAAGGGAGGATGGGGCCTGTCTTCTTTAAGGGATTATTTTTGTGCAGCACAGATGAAGGCCCTGATAAATTGGTGTGATATATTATATAATTCCCAATGGAAAAATATAGAGGAAACATTTTTTTCTTTTCCAATACAAGCAATTTTGGCTGATGGGAGTATTCAAACATACATTGATTCAATAGATAATCCTTGGGTCCAATGTTCCCTCTCGGTTTGGAAAAATGTTATAAAAGAATATAATTTGAAAAAAGATATTGCAGTTTTAAAATGGTATGCATATGACTCTGATTTCATACCAAACAAATTGGATTCACGATTCAAATTTTGGACTTCTAAAGGAATGACAACTTTAAGCAAGTTTATTAAGGATGGAAAAGTTGTCAGTTTTGATACACTTAAAAACAAATATTCTTTGGAGAAGCAGGATTTTTTTCGATACCTGCAAATACGTCATTATATAGATACTAAAGTAGATGCTGTGTCAGAAGGTAACATGGCCTTGTTACAAATGTTTAGAAATGAATATGATGGGAAATCAAATAAGAAGCTTATTTCAAGCTTGTATAAATGGTTGATGAATCGTAAATCCCATTCTACTGAGTATGTAAAGATACTATGGGAGAAAGAGGGAGGGATAACAATATCAGAGGAAGAATGGACAATAATATGGAAACTCCAATGGAAATGTACAAACTCACAGAGATGGAAGGAATATGGATGGAAAACAATAATAAGATTCTTTATAACTCCATGTCAAAAAACACACTTTGATGGACAACCTCCTACCTGTTGGAGAAAGTGTGGAGACCAACGTGCAAATCATTTTCACATCTTATGGAACTGTTCACTTATCAAACAATACTGGATGGACATTCACCGAGCATTACAAGATATTTTTAATTGTGTATTCCCTTTTGAAATAAAAACTGTATACTTTGGATGCTTACCACAGGAATGGAGAAATAAAGATAAATATTTGTTAAGCATCCTGCTGGTGGCAAGCAAGAAATGCATAACTCAAAAATGGTTATCACAAGATATTCCCACCCTATCTGCGTGGTGGGATATAACAATGAGTATTTTTAAAATGGAAGAGCTGACAGCATTTGTAAATCAGAAACAAGAGAAGTTTCTAGTGTACTGGGAAAAGTGGGTCACATATATAAAAATGAAAAAGCCTGCCTTGATTTTGAATGTCAGAAGTTAAAGACAATGTAACAGTCACTCCCTGAAGTTTAATATGTGTTGTTTTTGTTTTTTTGTTTGTTTTTCTTTTTTTTTAGATGAGACAGTATTCTATGAGAGTAAACAATAATATTGTGCTCATGTTCGCACATAAATGTGAATTGTACCCATCTTTATACTGTTAAAATATATAAATAAAGAATTAAAAAAAAAAAAAAAAAAAAACTGCTTCCATTTGTCATACAATATGTAGCAGCCTGTAACACTTTCTGCCTATCCGGTCATTTTAAATGATCTTATCTCTACTAATCAACTCTAGCAGAGGGGTAGCTTGTGAGCTTAGGTCTGCTTCTAATATAACCTGTGTCATTATTAGTTACATTAGCCTTCAATGCCCTTACAACTACACAGAGGAGGAATGGAGGGGGTCACACTGGTTTATTTCAGTTGCTTCACTTTTTAGTAGCCAGCAGTGCCATCAGCATATGAATATTTTCCTGTTAACTCAAACGCATTAGATTGGAGTCAATCTCGATGGGGGCTCAGATCGACAGAAAGGTGTCATAGGGCAGTTATGCCTTGTTCACACGTAGCCGGGTGTCTCACAAAACTGAGATATTTTCTATGGTTTGGCCTGTCATCAGATCTTTGGCACCAAAGACAAATCTTTTTAAAAACTAACGCCAAAGTGAAGATATGTGTTTTCTACGTTTTCAGCATCTGCGTGTGGACAGATGAACCAGAGTTTTAAGTGCAGTATAATAATCATGTCACTGTCCGCGACAGTGTTATATGACCTAAGTCTCTGTAAAGCTAACATTTAAATACATACTGTTAGATGTTGTCTAAAGGCAAAAACAGGAACTACTATACCCAATTATCAGGAAATAAAAAAGGCTTGAAGCAGGAATAAAGATAGAAAACTCCCATTAGCTTTTTTCTTTAAATTGGTCCATCTTCTGGCAAAGGAAATACAAATGTAGAAAGTTAATTTTAAGTCAAGCGCTTACACTTGTGTCTATATCTTTCTGCTGTGTCAGAGCAATTTATTTCTTCTTTTTCCCCGAGGTTGACAATACAATACAGGGAAAGATAAATCTGAAGAGCAGTCAGGGTGATGGGGAATAAATGCATCGCCCACTATGTTCTTTTTAACGCCTGTAAATGTCTGAATAGGCAGCAAAGCTGTGAAATTACATTTGACCCATTCTTATTCCGACTTTGTTCCATCTCCATGGGAGTAATAAGAGGCAGGAAGCAGGCAGTTTGGGTGACCAGCTGTGTCAGGGGAGAGGAATGAGGAGCTGAAACACAAAAGGCTTCACAAGGAAATGATATCCAGACCCCTCCTCTACCTGATAGCTCAGGACAAATCTCCATAACACAGAAAAAACAGCCAGAAAATAAGCAGAACAAAAAGACATGAACAAATTTGTTGGCACCTATAAGAACAATGTGTGAAAAATCTCCTCCTATTGCAGTAGCATTATCTCACATGGAACATTTAAGAAAAGAAAATGTAATCTGGGTATATTTATGTCTCTGATAAAATGTCTCTGCTGAGAATTGCTGCCAATCCTGCGACTAGTAGTTATACTTTGCAGAGCCTCTTTTTGCCTATAGGACAGCATTCAGAGGCATACAGAGAGCTGCATCTCTTATGCACTCTTCTCTTCAGCTCACACAGATGTTTTCGGTTGAATTCAGTTCTACGGTCTCATGTGACTTTAACAAGGTTTCTTTGGAAGATAACCGGCAGCTTCTAGGAGCTTCGAATTAGTAATCTGTAGTGTTTATGTTCCTATTGAGTATAACTATGACCAGCCACTAGGCCAGATGGTGCACCTTATTTCCCGTGTTTAGCAAAGGTGACACAAGACATTTTCATGTTAAGTGATTTTGATTGAAGGGGGTCAGAAAAATTGTATCACAACCTAGTTCTCCCAGTCAATTTTTAAAATCATAATGATGAAATAGTCAATATTATTTAATTTTTATTCATTTTAATTAAAATTCAATCTGAATAACCTGAAAAGAGAATTCACATTGTGCCATGACCCATCGACATTTCACCAACTGGGTTCACTCACTACTTCCTTCTGATCTGAAAGGACCTATTTTGCGCACCCACTTGTGTGTAACAAATGTCTCAGGTGTGGCTCATGCAGAGGTTATTGTTATGAGGTTTTAGAGTTTGGCCTCAACGAAACGATTCATTCGAGCGAGGACGGGGGGCACTTCAGCCAAATTTTTGAAATCAATAAATATTTATATCTCGATATCTCAAGCACTGACTTTGGCACAGGGATGTCTCATTTCCATTTTGGGCCACATCAAGCTAATTAATATCCTTAGAGGGCCGAATGCGGCAGAAAGTATTGATAAAACTATAATAAACCATTAAAATATTAATACAAGAATCTGCTGCTGCATTCAACAAGAACTTCTTAAAATTAAATAACTCTGAACATTATTTCATAATGATATGATGTAAGACTATTCAAATAAACACTGATTTGATTTTACCAATGAAATTGTATTTAGGTGCAGATAAATAGAACTTAGGGCACTGTCCCACCACTCACAACTTGTCATATTACCTTGAATAAAATGTGGAAATTTTATTTTATTATAACATTAAAAATATTTTCTAATATATGTTTTGTCTTTCAAATGTGCCAGACAAATATTTAATAGTTTATGGTGAGTGAGTTGTTATGCTGATCGCCATTGTCTGATTGAAAAAGTATTTCAGCTGCAAAAAACTTTGCCCACAAACTCTGGTTAAAAGTTGTACATGCATAGTAGCTCCTCATCAATACAAGAGATAGGAGGATTTGGGGCACCCTGAGAGACCAAGGTTTACCATCGCCACCCTCCAGCTGTAGTGCTGAGATCAAACCAATGTCACAGATGCCCGTCATACAGTGTGGCTGATAGACAGGTCAAACCGCGGGAATTGTGAAAAGAGATGCAAAATGCAGAAAGAGCATTAGTCGACAATAAGAGCAATCATTCCTAATGTTTACATTGGTGATGAGTGCTTTTATTTTTCATATGAGATCATACATACATTCATCTCCCTCCTCACATTTTTATCATCCAATCCTGTATCAGCAGATGTGTGGAAATAATAAAGAACAGAAGAAATATAATAGTCTTTTCTCTGACCCATATCTTCTCATACTCTGAATGGCTTTAAGTAGAGCTCTAGCAGGTCATCCCACCCTGAACCAGTACCTTAATAGACAGCTCAGTGTTTCCTCCACTACAGTAGTAGTCTGTAGTAGTAGTCTGCAGTAGGAGTCAATTGTTGAAGCCTCTGACTGAAATCACTCTGTTGTCATAGGATAGTCTCATTAAGAGGATACTCAGGGTTGTCCAAAATTAATAACAAACAGTGAGCTTTACATACAGAAAATGTTAGCCAGTTAGTTTGCCTTAGCAACTGGCTAAAAGGTTATGGGGCTGATTTATTAAGATTTCCTATGAAGACTACAAATTTGCGTGCGGCGCTAAAAATTGGCGCGAGTGGGTTGTCCTTAATTTGCGGGTGATCTACTAAGATTGCAGGAGCAATTCTCAACAGGCGCAAGCAGCAGTATTGAAATGAGGAGTTTACGGCCTCTAATGCGAGCTGCACCACAGCTAGAAAGAGGAGGAATAATGCGCATGGATCCATAATGCGTCTTTGGCACAAAAAATAAGGCTAAAATGCTGTGAATTCTTTTTTTCGTTTGTCAGTAATAAATGTAATTCATGCTGTGTACCTGTGCTGCTCTCTGCTGCATGTACACATCATATTGCAGCGTTAGACTGATTAAAACTGCAGCATGTCTGAATTTTGTTTTTAAAATGTCATATATAATGACAATTATCATTGTGGTATTGTATATGATTACTAGATTTTATTAATTGGACTCCAGGAAGGTAAACCACTACGTGAGAAACTAATGAGAATCCACTAGGATCATGTGTGCTCAGCCCATCTTCACCAGGTGGAGACGTGATGAGTGCACAGTGAGTTATGATGCGTCTTTGGGGGGAAAAAAGTATTTACATAAT
Organism: Apricaphanius iberus; assembly: GCA_028564705.1. Taxonomy (NCBI): domain Eukaryota; kingdom Metazoa; phylum Chordata; class Actinopteri; order Cyprinodontiformes; family Aphaniidae; genus Apricaphanius; species Apricaphanius iberus. The sequence goes on from JAPXFQ010002030.1 coordinate 760,728, forward strand.
TCTCAGGTTTATAACCATTAGAGTGATTACTCTTGGTTTATATTGTGTGTGAATAAGATTTTTTGTTTGTCAATAATAATATCATGTTGAATGTGGTATCGCAAAATTAAGACATACTTTTCAGAAGTGCTAAAAATAGACAGTAAAATAGCCAGTGCAAACATTTTAATGCTTAGTAAATCACACTGCGCCCGGAACCCCTACTTCTATGCCTGTTCTCCTCCCAATATTTTGTGTCTTCGTACAGAAACGCCCAGATTGCATAGTCATCAAGGAAAAAAGTGCTAAATGGATTGCGTGCGTCTTGCTGTGGATATAACAGGCGCAATGTGCTCTGTGCCGTGTTGATAGATCAGCCAGAGCCTGTTTTTGCGATGCTGTGCGGTTTGCGCGGGTTTTAACAAGCGCAAACTGTTGATAAATCCGGCCCGAATAGTTTAAGATGGCCATATGTGAATGTGTGGAGTTCAAAACAACAATTCTATTAATATCTCCTTTATTTAATTTAAAAAAGAGCAATGGCAACTGGATTTGTCCTTCGTTTACACTGAAAATTTTAGTTTTTTAGTCATATTTAGGAATGTTGATTTTTCATGATTAATTCACAGCTACCCTGTGATTAATTAGATAAAAAACTTTAATTATTTGCACCAAGTTGGCAGGGTTGTGAATTATAATCTGTCAAAATACAATAGCCCCCAAAAAGTGGATAAAACGGGTCTTAATTTTCATCATTCTTGTTTTCTAGTGTTTCCTACCAACCATGTAAATGGTAAAATGGTAAATGGCATGTACTTGCATAGCACTTTATTTAGTCCTTATGGACCCCAAAGTGCACATTCCCACTGGCGCAGGCAAGCTAAATTGTAGCCACAGCTACTCAGGGGTGCACTGACAGGACACGACTGAGACAGCTGGAGCTGGGGATCGAACCATCATCCTCCTAAGACAAACTTCTAACCCCTGAGCCACAGTAGTCCCCCCAATATGTGGAGGCTTTATGTGTGTATCCCATACTTCATGTGTATCGCCACTTGCATTTCTGGGGTAGTAGAAATAGCAGTGTAGATGAAAACCTTTCAAAAGCAGTCCCATTAGAAGTTGAATGTTTTTAAAACCAACAGCCCGTATTAGAAAAACCCCCAAAAAACTTTCCAATGTGGGCAGGTCTCAGTCCAAATGCCTAGATCCTAGAGAAAACTGGCAGGGGCACTGAGAGTGAGCATATGAGAGAACCCAGAAAGCTAGATACCATGGAGAAATTGGATATAGACATAGTCAACGAGGTTTGGAAACGGAAATATTTCACACTTTTGCAGACTTGTCCAGAGTTAGAAAATACTACAATAAACTTCAGAGATATTAAGACTGTTTAGCTGTCACTGACAGTGATGGGCCTGCCTCTCTTAAGGAACTTTGAATCTTGTTGGAGTGAATGGTGGTATAAACTTTTTGGAGGCCTATACCACAAACTAAAAATGGTTAAACGTCCCTGAATCTGTATGCTCCACACATGAAAAAAAGAGATTTGTTAACCTACTTAAAAAACTGATAGCAGTTGCACTAACAATTGTGCAACAATTTTTCAACACCTGATGTTTTTCCCTCCTATGGAATAAATGTACTATAAATGTATGTTAAAAAGTACATTTGTTCATTTTAGGGCTTTTTCTGTGTGTTTACCAGGAGGGTCGAAAAGGGTGTCTCCTTTTGCAGACAGATAGACAAAGATTATAACATTGTCTTATATTTTATATACAGCATTTAAAAAAAAACAACAGAACCATAAACAAAGAATATGAAAGCTTATTTTTTTGGACAAGCTGTCAGGAAAGATAATTAAGCAACACCTGCTATCCCCAGCAGACAAACAGTAAACACCTGAATGCCAGGCTTCAGTGTATCAATAACAGGAGGAGAGAATAATTGGAGACAGATTTAGCTAACAGTATAAAGAAAAATGTGACAATAGCCTTACTGATGTAACACAGGCTTGTTCCCTGACATCTCACTGATAAAAACCGCCAACTGCACATTGAATAGCTGCTTCTGTCACATTAAAACTGAAAGCTGCTCTGCGGCTGGTTGCAGAACAACAACATGGGAACAATTATTTCCTCCACACCGTGCTTTTTAAAACCTGGAAAAAAAATCGGAGAGCAATAATAACCTGTTTTGTATGCACAATTCAGCCACAGTTAAATATTCATATAAAAGGTTTTTAGATGTCAACCTTTCAAATGCCTGACATAATTTATAGCAGGTCGCCTGAACAGACAACTGACAGCTGCTGAGTTAAATTGGCATTAGTCATGCAAGCGGCATGTATGACAACAGCTTTTAAAATCTTGTGGTAATGAACCAAACACTTAACAGCTTGCTTCTGTCAATAAAAAGGACAATCAACACGATCTACTTTGCTCTCAGCAGCCCAACTCAAACACAAGGAAGACAGTAGAAGCACTCTTCTGTGATGTGTTTGGTTAACACTTGACGTTTGAAGATTTACTGTAATCCAATGATTCAAATCTTACAAGTGCCATAATTGTTGAATATGACATTAAAACACCTGTTAGGGCCACTTGTAAAATAAAATTGTATCTCTCAGGTTTAGTAAATATAAAGTATATTGAGTGGATTTTCTATTTTAACAGGAAGTTATACAATGGTTGATCAGTTAGTGTTTAATTTAGTGTTAGTGTAACAGTTTTAGCCAGAAGTACATATGCCGTCATAAGTGTGAATGTCATGTTCATTTTGGCCTTTTAGAGATGCGGATGAATCATTCCTTTTTCATGGTGGACCTATGAGACCTATTATACAACAGCAATTATATTTTAAACATGAATATTTTCGTTAAATCGTTTTTTGTATGTTTTTGTAAGCTCTTGGAAAAACGCCTGGCTGCATAATAGACGTTTCTTAGCAGAATGGGAAGAATTCACTTGGACAGATTTTTAAGCAATAATAAACTGGTTGTGGAGGGATGAAAGGACGACACAGCTAGATCTCATCAGCTCGTTTAATCAACACCAACTCAGCCACAGAACAACGGTGAGAGCAGTTGCAACATTCGCGCCACAACCAACTTGAACATTTTTGAATGCAAACAGAAACATTTTTAAATACAAACATCCCGTTTTCTGGGTGTGAGTGGTGGTCTGCCTGGTGGTCTGCCACACGTAAAAGTTAGCTGTACAGACTACCTTAAGTTTGCTTTCAGACTCAAAGTTCAAAAGATGGTGTCCGAAAAATTACGTTTTTTTCATGGCCTGTTTGAAAGCGGCTATATAGATGCAGCATCACTTCCTGTAGTTTGGCTCACGTTCTGATATAGGCTTCTACCTAATCACCTTCAAAACACGGCTCACAAAAGGCACAAATGTCCCAGACAAAGTATGCAGTTATTCTGTACTTTAGCACCTGTTCCCCTGCAATTATTCACTTTGGCATACAAGCATATGATCATAAAATTCCACCACAGCACCTAATTATTTACAAAAATACATAACCCAAAATGAATATGACCTCCATGTCAACGATGACCATATGTAAACTAGGGATGCACCGTCACCGATACTGGTATTGGGTATCAGGGCCGATTCCGCTCTCATGTACTGTATTGGTATCGGTTACAGTTAACCAATACCATGAACCGATACTTAAAATGTGAAAACTCTGCAATAATTCCACAGAAAACATTTATTTTCCACTTGAAATTTTAATTTTGACGTCATTTTTATTAATATTTCATTTTTATCTAATTTACCATCATTTTTTGTAACAATCAGAGCAGAAAATAAAACCTGTCTTCCAATTCATTGCTTTTTTTGTGTGGTAGCAGTATCTGTATTGGTACTCGGTACCGTCAAGTACTCAAATCCAAGTATCGTTATTGTATCGGTTTGAAAAAAGTGGTATCGTTGCATCCCTAATGTCAAGTTCTGATTATTTGGTTGTACCCCCAGATAATTTCCTCCCAAACAGTACCACTCTTATGCAAATGCATGCAGTGAAATTGTAAAGGTTACGATCTGAAAATGTTGAAATCAGTCTCCTGGCTTAGATGAATGACAAAATTCTCTCAACTCTGTGAATTCATGAATAAGAAAACCAGACTGGAATCTATGTTTGGTGGATTGCTCCCATCTCTCTCTCTCTCTCTCTCTCTCTCTCTCTGTTCATTCTTTAGTCCTTTTTCCTAATCTTCCATCCTTCATCTCTCTCCCGCTTTCTCGTTTGCTTTCATGAATTAATCAATAACCTCTGAATCTAAGAACTGTCTGTATCCATCTTGGTTTCATTTTTTCTGCTTTTACTCATAAATTAGTCATTAGAAAATGTTGGGACAAAATTCCTGGTTGTTGGAGCCCCGTTTTTTTTTCATCCATTCTTTGCCACCACCACACAATCCATTTGTCAGTGACTTTGGTCTTCTCTTCTGAGAAAATTGCATTTACTTGCATTTTCTGTCTCTGGGTCCCTCTTGTTCGTTTTTAGCTTTCTTCTGATTGTCTCATGCCTTACCCAGTTAATTGCTGCATCTTTTCTCTGCAGTTAATTAGCTCTAATGATGTCTGCAACTTGGGCAATCACATGAACCTGTCATGGCCACAAAAGCGATTTCTGCACATGGTATACAAACACTAAACTGGGCTGTTCCCTGAGTAGCAGCAGACTTTTGTTTGTGAGTGAGAATGTGAAAGCATGTGTCGGCAGTGTGGGTGATGATTCATGGAGCCACAGAAGCAGCCACTTATCAGCCTGAAGAACGACAACGGCTTCATGAGAGCTCATCACTCATATTTAGTTCGCCACGCGAGTACACACACACACACACAAAACAAGAAAACAGCTTCCAACATTCACTCTCACAGGCTTGTGCTTATTTGCTGGTTTATTTACTGCACCTGGTGGGACTCCGGTGGAGATGGTGGAAGAAGTGACCACGCCCTGTCCTGCACCCGTCAGCGCTGCCACCTGAATTGTGTACAAAGTGGTCGAGGTGAGGCCCGTCAGCTGGTACTGCAGGGTGGAGTTGGACAAGGAGCGCTCCACTCGGCTTGACTTTACACCGGGGACTTCACACCACAGCATGTAACCTGCCGGGGGGTGGGGTGTTGGTAAGGATGCCGGGTTAATAAAGGTGCATAAAGACAAGAGCCAATCACATATAAACAAACACACCAACATACAGCGCCCCCTAGAATTTTTTCTTTAACAGATACAAATCGGAAAAGTATGGCAGGAGTTTGTATTTACCCAACATTTCCCTGCAATTACAAATGTAAGCACTCTTATGGAACATACCGGGTTTGAAGACACTGAAATATACAGTGTGGCTACTGTTCTTCACACAATAGCCCAGGACAATTGTACATTTTCAATCAAATTTAGTCCATTTCACTTCATTTGTATAGAGCCAATTCACAATACGTTCATTTTAAGGCATTTTACAAGTAAAGTCATTTTGATTAAATCATACTGTACATACATTCAAACCAATCCTTCAGTTCATTATTTCAATCAATTTAAAAGTTTTTTTTTCCAAGAAAACCAAGCATTATTTATTAAGTCATTGAAATGCACCATTCATTCTTTTCACATCTTGTCCCAGTCTCATTTTGGATCAACATTTAGACTTCAACTGGGCCACACTAAACCAGTGGGGTCCAGTCAGTCATCAAGGGCAAATCTCATGCACGTTTTAGGCTACATTCACAATGCAGTTCTCTGCTCAATTCAGTTTTGATTATATCCAATGATTATTATTTTTTTGTGTGTTTTTTCACACAATAACTATAATGCAACAGCAAACAGACGCTAGTGTAAACGGATCAAAGCCCTAAACCAGCCCCTGTGCGCAGAAAAAGATGTTACTACTATTCGTTACACACAACGCACTTCATTATGAAAGTAAAAATGGCGGTTATAGATGTTACTGTTTGTGCAGCAGTTTGTCAATTCTTCCACGTTCACAGTCGAGAAAATATTGACAAATTAATTAGAGAGAGGAGGACACTGCGAGAAAAGAGAGCCCACAGAGCTCTGACTCTTATCTGCCATCCTTGTTCGAGCGTTTGCCTTCTCTTGTACAGATCTTTCTCATATCATTGACATACAAGATTAAATGCAACGTGACCATTAAGACTGAAGTCGCTTGCAAGTACCACATATGAAAGTGACCTGGGTCAGACTTGAAAAAAAAAAAAAGATTTTCTGCTGTTCAGACTGTCATAAAAATATCAGAGATGGTTCATATAGGGACAAATAAGTTGGATTTGATGCGCTTTTGCCTGCAGTGTGAATCTAGCATTAGATGTTGATCTGAATTATCACACCCGAATCAAAAATATGAAATTTCAGGTAGGTGGCACCCTGAGGAAGAAATTCAGCCATCTGATTGTGCTGCATTAGAGCAAAGATTCATTTAGAACCTCCAGAGCACTGACCCTGAATAACCCTGATTTAAATCGATCCAATGTAGGTTGTTCTCTAGCTGAAAGGTGAAACTGTCCCCAGGCTCCAGGCTAACCACTATAAGGCTAACATGTGGGGATGCATGCCGCCATCTATCGTTGGGGAGTCGAACATACTTCATTTATACATTGATTTTCTGAGTGACATGTAAACTGGGACTCTACTCTCAACAGTGGGCAAGCCCTTAGTCTGATTACTCCAAAAAGCTTGATTTAAATGTGCATGTAAACGTACTGTGTATTAGCTTTTCATCGCACAGTCTTTAGCATGCAAAGCAAAAACTTGAGTTTGGGGCTAATCTGACCACAACACCTTATTCCACATGTTTGCCATATTCCCTAAATGGCTTGAGGAAAACTTTGAGTTGTTATTGGTTTCTATTAAACACTCCTCAGTAAAAACCTGATTTGTGTACTATTTAATGAATAGTCATCCTATAAGCAGCTTATTCCACCTGAGCTGTGGATCTATGCCGCTCCTTCAGATTTATCAAAGACCTCTTAGCTGCTTCTCTAAATAACTCTCTCCTAGACTAGGCACTCAGTTTAGGTAGAATGTTCATGTTGGTATATAGTTTTGTAACCCAATTCTACATTTAACTTCTTCATGTCGTCTCAAGGGTAGTTAGTTTATTAATATTCTGTAACAAAACCCTTAAGGTCTTATAGAACAGCTGGATTTATACTGAGAATTAAATAACACACAGGAGGACTTAGGTGACTTCTGAAAGATGTAGGGGGTTTCAGTGTAAATGTGGCTGAATATAGATTTACAGCCAGCTTTTTCGATTTTTATTTGTAAAAAAACATGCTACACTTCACTTTATTGTTATGCACTACTTTGCGTAGTTCTGACACATACAATCCCAATACAATGCACCGATATATAAAGTTAAAATGTTATAAAACAGGATAAAAAACAAGGGGTGTGAACACTTTGTGAAGTGCTATGTAATGAGAGGATTATAGCCAAAAAGGGGAGGGGGAGTAGGAGGAGTAAGTAGAGTCAAAATCTCTGTCTGTCCCTTTGCATCTTCACAGTCATGCATCACACTCCTCCACCCTCAAAATGTGTGTGTGATGAGGCCACTTGTGTGGAAAGCCCTGAGGAATGCAAACGGTCCCTCATCTATCTCTGGGCTCACCAGGTTCTGGATGAAAAGCAGGTTGAGGAGAAAAGAGTAAATGTGCAAGGTGACCTTGATTGAACCACAATTTTTCACGTTCATCCTAAAGCCAGCTGTAAACCATCCGCTAGCATGAAAAGTTGGACATGATGCGGAACCGGCATAAAGACGCATACTTAACACAAATAATTAATTCACAGCATCTTGTTGTGCTTCTCAACATCATCATCTGACAGAGCCATGGAGGAAAAATAAATGAGGGGGATCTTGTGCTCGGCGATGTGCCGCACCAACATCACCCTGGGTGTCGAGATGTGTGAGATGACGGCATGTTTGCAATAATGTGGGAAGACAAACTGCAGAGAGAAGGAATTAACTGAGGATGAATCAGTTGTGCACACATAATGTCACTGATAGAGGGGCGTCTTTCGATGTCAAAGAATATGGAGGAAATTCTTACAGTTAGAGGGTTCTCTCAGAGAGGGGCACTTACATTCCCACTTTGATTAGAGATTTTCAGGACAGCACTTTTCCACCAAAGGAGAATATGTTTTAATTGGAAAAAAAATAGTCATGTTATTTCTTCCTATTGTACACTTTGGTTTCCTGCAAGGGTTAAGGTTAGACAGCCCATACTTAATGAAACTTGTCTCATGATGGAGTGGCAAATAATATGTTGACATAAAAGTTCCCTGATTATGGAGGGGATATGAGGGCGAATATAAGAGATATGATAAGTGATTATATACTGTCAAGCTGGAATGCTCTAACCAATGATGATGCCATTCTTGTCCTCTGGCTCAGCCCAGCTCACTCGAAGGGATGTGTCTAGGATTTCAGTGAAGCTCAGATGGTGAACAGGTCCAGGTGCTGAAAAATAAGGAGAACATTTGCACACAAAAAAAGAAAAAACATGTTAAATATTTGCGAATCATTATAGCAACACATGTACTTACTGTGCTGGATATAACCTAAATAATTTTCAGTGCCTTTCAAAAGTATTTATATTACTTGAACGTTTTTATTTTGCACAGCCACTTTATTTTACTGGGATTTTCAGCGACAGAACAAAACAACACCAAATATATTTGTAAGGTAACTATGGAGGATAGTGACAGATCCTGTAGGAAGATCTGTTAGTTGTACACTCCTCATACATTGCTATTATAGATAAATAAAAATATAAATATATAACTCTGAAATTATAGTTGGACAAAAACAATATTAGAAGCACTGGAGGTAATATTTGTAGTTTGCTACAAGACACAGAGAAAACAAGAGAATCATGTGAAAAAGGTGCTCTGCTAAGTTGACTAAAGGGAGCTTACATGCCAAAAAGCACAATGTTTTAGGGATGTTCTTCTAAAGCAGTGGAGTTAAAACAGATTTGATGGGAAGATAGATTGAGTGAAAAAGACCGCAATTCTGTTAGAGGATGCAAAAGTCTTGTGACTGGGGTCCTCAGCCACAGAGATCAAAGCAATTTAGTGTGTTAAAATGGTCCAGTCAAAGTCCAGACCTTAAGCCAATTCAGAATCTGTGGCAGTCCTACTGACCTTCAGCTAGTTTACAAATATAATAGACACATTTTTTACTCTATAGATGTGCCGAACTGGTAGAGACCTAGCTTAAAAGAGTTGTAGCTGTAATTGGAATAAAGGGTGGTTGTATTGAAACAAGGATCCCTATACCAATCCACCTCTCCATTTTTTTTTTTATTTAAAAAACTATAGCGAGCTCTCTTTTCTTTCCTCCTCCCTGTTATGCACTATTTAGTGTTGATCTATCACATAAAATCCCAACATTACATTCCAAAATTGAGTTTGTGGTTGTAACATGACAAAATGTGAAAGCATTTTAGGAGTATATATAAGGAATTTTAGTAGGCACGGTAGGCTTCATCCACATCCCTATCACATCTGCATTGACCAGTACCCCCCATGCAAGCACGTTATCCAGTCATTTCTCATTTTATCCATAGCTCTCTAACCCCTCTCCCTGCAGAGCGATTAAGCTATTCATCTGAGACATTCAATAACACTCACACACAATCACAATCACATGCGTGCACACATGCAAAAAGCTATCATCAAGCAGAATTACACCCACCGTTAACCCTGCTACACGTCTAGCAACCAATCAATACCCGTCCACCACTGTCTGTGTGTGTGTGTGTGTGTGCATACACGTGGCTTCTAATATCCTTTTCCCACTCAATAATTGCTGGTTGCTAATAATTGTTCGTCTGTCTGCCTAAAGGGTATTGTGTTCATTTGATGGTGTGACTGTGTGTGTACTCCTGTGACTGGGAGTGGTAGCTATTATGTTTATCCATGGAACAGTGGGCTATAAATACCAGCACGCATGAAGACATATGAATCAATTTCCTTTAAAAAGACACAGCAGACTGAACAGAGGCAATTGGGAAAATAAGAGCAAAAGAATTAGAAAAAACAGGAGTGTAAGGCAAATAAGAACTGATTAGAAAAAGTGTTGGTGAATGTGAGTCACAAGTTAGGAGTTTGTCTTGTAATCAGAGGGTTGCCGTTTCGAGCCACCAGCCTAGACTGTCTCAGTCGTTGTGTCCTTGGGAAAGACACTTGCCCGGTGACGCCAGTGTCTGGAAGCCTCGCCTCTGTCAGTGCATCCCACATCACTAGCGTGTGGATGTGTGCGTGAATGGGTAATGACTGAATGTAGTGTGAAGAGCTTTGGGGTCCATATGGACTAATTAAAGTGCTATACAAGTACAGGCCAGTTACCAAATTTCTAAAACTCAGTCCAGATAATTTGATCATTGAACATTGTTTGGCCTTTTTAAAGCTAAAATACAATAATTCCAGTGCTGGAAAAGTCCAGACGGGCATTTTGAGGCTTAGGTTTGAAAGGGTTAATGTAATTTCCCCTGGTGAACTATAACCCCACCCAGTGTTGCCTCATTGAATTTCAGGCATGTTATTAAGGCAATGGCTAAAAAAAACCCAGTTTTCAATGCCATTGATCCATATCAGCATCAAATTGCAAGAGATTGGATCGGATCGTGAAAATAAATTTAACTCTTGAGAATCTGAATCAAATTGATTCTTGACAATTGAACCGATACCCATCTCTGTGTAAAATATTTAGTTTTACATGCTACTCACAATAGTTTGGTGGAATTTTGACCCATTTATTCTTCCCGCAAATTAATTGGCTTTTTGTTGTAACATATACGAAAACTCCCTATATTTGGCAAACATGTCAGGTGTGCTGAAATGTACATATTTTAAAGGTCTTGAAATTATCCCACAAGAAATGGCTCAACGGTGCCACCTGATGACTTCCAAAACACGCTCCGCATTGACCTTAATTGCAGAGACATGCCATTCGGCACACATGAAGAATTTCCTGAGACCTACCGAAAAAGCCTCAAAATGTAATTTTGACCCCGTTTTTCATGTTTGCATCCTCCAAATTTGATCACACTCCTCCCTCGAATTTCCGCTGATCGGCTTGTAAACTGGTCAGTATAGCTTTCAGGCATGGGGGGATGAAAAGTTTTCCAAAAAATGTACTTTTCGTACATGATTAAAGGGTGGAGCCAAGACCTCCAATTTGGACTAAACGCTAAAAAATTTAAAGCAGGTACAACTCCTCTTCGGAAACTCACAGAGGAATGAAACCTCCTGTGGTGGATGTTCATCAGGTCCCTGACAAAACCTAGATGGTCAAATACTGACATAACATAAGCCCTGCCCTCTAAGAACAGGAAGTGTAACGTGTTACTGTGAAGGGGCCAGAATTCACACTCTTGAGCTCATCAACATGAAGCACTGCACACCGACTGTAAACAAGATAGGGTAACTCTGTATCCGTCCGTTAATATACAGCAAGGTAAACTATATTTAGAGCCGTTTTTAAACGCACCTTAAGCATAGACAGCATCAGTGGATTGCCGACAGGTGCTGCAGAGCAGCAAACCACTAGCCAGGGCCAGAACATGGTATCGAAACATTGCACATTTTTTGTAGCAGAATTTAAATTGAGTTATGCGTTTTACATGCACGCAATATTAGCAATATGAACCCCAGTTAATACAAGCCATATATATTTAATATTAAGCTGGTTAACAATACTAATGTTAGCAATGTAACTGCCCTTGCTAGTTACATTCATGTTAGGAATAAACCAAATTCTCCTTCATTTGTGCGCAGAACTCCGTGGCACAGAGGAAATTTGTGATTGAATATGAGAGAATAGTAAATCACCATGTCTAACCCCCCCCCTTTTGCAAATATTGTTTCTCCCCTGGGAAATTAATAATTAACAGTAATTTTGATACCCTAGATACGGCCTTGCTAACAGCTTCTTTAAAAAAATCTCATTATTCTGTTATTTATAAAACTGTAATAATTTTAATATTTTGAGCTGGCAGGAAAGGTTTAGATGTATTTAATGTTAGATAGTAGGAAAAAAGGACTGTCTTTTTATACAGTGTGCATATTCTGGTTTCACCTATATATTTGTGTATGTGCAGCTGAGACTTACTGTCCTCGTGTGTCTGCAGAAGGGTGGGTGCGCTGCGGGGACCGTCCCCAGGTGTGGTGAAGCAGAGAGTGGCGCCATAGTACCAGGTAAACTTCCTGAGACCGCTGACTAATCCTGTGTGTTGTGAGCTGGGGTAGTCAGGAGTGATGGGTACCACTCTGACCTGCTCTGGAGATTGTTCTGGCCAGACCAGGAGCTGTGTTAATTTAAAAACATAACAGCAGTTGACACACACAATAACTAATACATCTTATCAGAACATTGCTGCATTAATTTATTCTCAATCTACATTATTTTATTTATCACTGGAGCTTCAGGCATGTGAATCAATTTTAGAATAACTCAGATTGCAATTTATGAGCACACAAATAATTGCACCTCAATATGAGCCACATCAAATCTTTCAAATTAGTTTAAAAATAACAAACAGCAAAACAATTTTCAGGCTCCCCTTCCAGGAAAAGTTATTTGAATTCCAATCATTTATTTTATCGATTTTACCTCATAAACATTGTCAGTCATAGCAGCAACTAAGAAGAAAAACAGTTTTTATTATCAATCCAACTCTAAACCTAATAAAATATTTATTTGTCTTTTTTGGTCAGACTTGATTTAAATTAAACACAGCAGTCATGTTAGAGCTTTTACTTTAGCTAAAAAACAAACTGTGAAAGGCGTACACTGGCATGTTTAAATCAGTTATTACCCACAGGCAACATTTGGATGGGTTGTTCGTATCTGAAGTTCTATAGGGAAAGATAAGCTAAAAAACAGGAGTTTACTAAGGATTTGTCTGTTGACGTTAGTCAAGAAAAACAGGACACAAGCTGAAGAAAAGATTTAGATACACACCTCTAATCAAGATGTTTAAGCCAACACACAGCCATTTTTGTTTTTTAAACAGAATATCCTCACCACCTTCTTTAAAACAACAAAAAACTCCACACCTCCTACCGCTGTAGGGGAACTTTAAACTTGGATCATCAGATTTATGTTATTTTGCAGGAGGCAACCAGCAGGTAAAAAACATAGTTCGTTTAGATAAGAAAAACTAAAGGTTACCACGGTAAGGATTCCCATGAATAATGTATTCGTAGATCAAGACTTTTATGTTTATTATTTAACCAGAACTGTTACAGAAGTGTGATGAAGAACACTTTAAACTAAACAAAATCCCCTGAGTTTAAACTGGTACTGATCTACTTTGTAGTGCAAACTTCTCCAAAAAAGGAAACGAAGACAAATCTCACAGCGAAAGAGCCACTGATACCCAGAGACATCTGAGTGGCTGCTTCTCCCTCTGCCTGCAGGATACACTGCTGAGCCAAAGCTGTCATGGTAAACTAAGGTCCTCTATTATGATTTCTTTTGTGCACAGCATAGTTTGGGTGCTTTGGAAAAAAGTGCAGATATGATATCCTCAGGCTCCCTGTGTTATTCTACATTCAAAGGGTGTTGAAAGGATTCAGGTTTTTCCTTGATATAGTCGCGAGAAGATCTTTGGCTGAGTTGAAATGGAAACCCAAAGACTGCTAAAGAACATGAACAGCATTGTAAAGTACCCATAAGAGACTGGGTGATAGATAGACAGAATGTCTGACAGATTTATGAAAGGTAGGTAAGTAGGTAGTAAATGTTATTAGCTTCGTAACTGAATAAAGTCACTTCCAAGGGCGCACAAGTAGAAGACGGGGAAACTTGTGAGAGAAGACTTTGGTTCTTGGCAATGAGTTTGGACCTATGTTATTAACAGTATTGTATATAGTCAGTGATGTGTGGGGGAGATTAAATGTGATGAAGCTACGCATCACTATCACTTTTAATTAATATCATTATCTCCTACCCTTTCACCAAGATTCACACACACACACACACACACACATTTTTATCTGGCTGGTAGTAGCGAGGACGATCTTTGACTTTCATTCATTTTAGTGACCAAAACACATTTTTTTATAACCCTAACCATTATTAATCTATTCCTAACCCTAACCTTAATAAAACCTTATTTTATACCATACCTCTAAAACCAACCAGTAGAGCTCAGTAACATTGTTCAAAAGTGAGGACCAGGCAGAATGTTCTCACTTTGTATTAAACGGTTCTCACTTTATATAGGTGAAAAACTGACTCACTGAAAAATGGACCTCAGTTTGAAATGGTGAAAAAAGGTTCCTCAGTTTGAATGCTAGACAGGAGCACACACACACCCACATACACACAAAAGTTTCACACGCTAAAAAATGAAACATGGGTTTTTAAAATGCAATTCATAGTTTTATTTTCAATATACTTAGGAGTGTACTTAATAACGTTTCTTTTGATTTAATCAATTTCAAACCCATATTGTTTTACGCTTATCGAAAAAATTGCCTTAATTTTATCAATTAAATCCAACGTTTTATTTCATAGAGTGCATGGACTTGCAGTGGAGGACCCTGTCTTCCCGAGGAAACATCCAACAGAAAGCATCATCAAAAAAGATGGAAAGCCATACAGTGTTTACCAAGCCAGAAAGACAACAATATCCACACTGTAAAACAGAAACCTCCACACTGGGACTCACGGCGAGAATGTGATGCATTCTCTTTGTCATGTTAATCAGTTCCTCAGAGGAGAATGGTGGCACGACGCAGGCCAGAGTAAATCCAATTCCAAAACTGGTACATGTGGATCACTCACACAATCATCCCTTGCACTCATTGTACTTCCTGTTCTGCTTCCTAAAATGATCTCTATCTTTCTTCTGAAGCGCTCATTATTTCTTCCTGGAACTGACCCCAGCCCGGGCTTTGCTGAGGGGATGAGTAAACAAGAGCCCAATGGTCTTGAGAAAATAGCTATTGTGTAATAACTCCTGGAAAATGTATTTTTTTCCAAGCACTGACCTATATAAAAACTGTCTGTCCATTTTTTTCACAAATATAAAGTTTCTTAGAAAACTGATTGTTCCTATCTTGTAAGAGAATGAAATGTTTGATAGCTTTATTTTAACCACATGACCAGCAGTGCACAATTGGGGGAAGACTTGGTGTTATGTTAATCCGCATTGTAAACAGCTATCTTTGACATCTGATCAAAAAGACATTAAACTGCAGTAATGGTGCGGAAAACATTAGTGGTTTTTAAACTGTTCCTTTACAAAACTTTGATGTACCTTAATACCGGTAATGAGCATCCGAATTAGCTGATGCCAGAACTTGGACCTGGCCATGACATCACATCAACCGCACTGTATTTGGAAAACTAGTAAGTTTTATTAACTGCAGCGCTCAGATACCAGACTATCTACAGTTACAAAGTCAAGCCTACAGCAATGTATTTTGTATTTTTCATATCACTACAAAACTCAATTGCAACAGATTTAAGAATGAAACAGGAAAGCAACCCCCCCCCCCCCAAAAAAAAAAAACACACAAAAAAACAAAAGCAGTTTAGTTCTGTAATTGTCACTATGTTTAGACATGTGAAAGCCATGTTGAATTTTTAGGCTATGTTCATGCAAACACTTTAACTTGTTTACTTTGGTAACCTTGGCCGAGATAAATTATGGTACACGTTCAGTAAAAATTAAACATATTTAGGAAAAAGAAATTTTAAATCTGCATCAAAATTGTCAGATTGCAATAAAAAAGTCATGCTACACCAGCAGGAGGCGATGACACTGACTAAACCACATTACAATTCAAAAGAAGAATATTTTTAGAACAGCTGAAGTTATTCAAGGCTGACGATTCTGCAAAGAAAGCTGCGGTTTGTTTTCTTTGACACTCTTTATGCTTTCCTCTCAGTCTAAAACTTCTTCAGCTTTCACATAAGGTTAATGAAAACCAGAGTCTGAACAAGATGTGAAATTTTTTTATTTAACCCTCATTACAATTGCACTTCTATTGACTATTGTGGTTTCTAGCAGAGAAAGTGGGAGTATCCATATGGGTCTCTACGCCACTATTATCTAATAATCAAATTATCTAATAACCATCTGATTCCTCTCTACACTAACTTTTTTCCACATAGTTTTAAAAATCTCAACTTTATTAAGCATCTAAAAAAAAAAATCAAATCTCTTTCTTTGAGAATGCACAAAATGTGCAGACAGCAAAAGTTTTTTATAAAAAAATACTCAAGTTAATTTGGGCAGGCTCAACATTCAACCAAACATGAGATATGAAAGGGATATTTTTTTTTGTAATGACAAAGTCCAGCTGCTCTTTAGAAATGCCTGTTATCACAGTAATGTACATTTGTTTACTGAGGTGGAACATGTAATAATTGTCTAGAGAAACACAGATACAGAATTTAAACTGATAAAAAAATTTGTCAAGAAAAATATGGCAAAACCACAAAATCTGCAATTTTTTAGGAGAAGTAATATGGTGATAATTAGAATGTCACAGCCCCCACATATTCATGGGCTTACCTTGTATCCCTGGTTGATGCCATTAATGAACTGTTGAGGTGGAGGGTTCCAGGTGAAGCGGATGGTGGTTGAGTTAATAGCTACAACTTCCACTTCCTGTGGAGGTGCCGTGGGAACTGAACACAGGTACACAGACAAAATAAGTAGTTCAACAACAGGAAATGCAAATTGAGATGTAAAAAAAAAAGCCCACTTGATCTTTCAACAAAGCTTGATTATAAATATTTCCTACAGCTCCATTGTTGAACATGTTGTGTCCTGTTCAGATCTGTTTCTAATTAGAAATATTTGCTTATGCTGCAGTAGCTAAATGTCAGACCTACTCATCTGTGCTTTGCTGCAAAATGACTTAATTTCTCTAAACAATGACATCTAATATATTGTAATTTCCATTTATGTATTTTGCATATAATTACCTTTAAAATGACTTAAGTGATATATTACAGGCTAGGTTCAAACAATGACGGGTCACTGGGTGAGTCCTGTAGCCCGTTAGCTCTACTCACATTAATCATTTAGACCCCACAACATTACAGAATAATTTAGTGATTAAAATAGACTGCATCTCATGAATGAACTGACATCTTATCCATATTAATATCTTAACTTGCAACAGACACTCAAATGACTGAGCATTACACTTGCATCTTTTATTAGAAACACTTTCCATTTCTGTCAGACATCACACCGCTTCCCTCTAATCAGCGAATGTGTTATTTGTATTAAAATCCAAATAAATATCCTATTTGATGACAGGTCCAAGATGTCAACATTTTGGGTTATACTGTGTTTTTATGATTCATTTGATTATTTAATTTTGATAAACATAACACTTTTTTTTGTTAAAGTATTCCTTCCCGTTAAACTTTTTCCACATTTTCGTATAAAATATCCACAAACCTCACTGTTTTCTTTGTATTTTATGTGATAGACCAACATCCAACAAAGAATAATTGCGAATTACACAAACATAAACAAATAAATCAATAAGATTATTAATAATTTAAAGTGTGCATGTATTTGTAATCTGCACCTAACCCTGACCCTAACCTACTCTGATACCCCTCAATGAAATACAGCACAACCAGTCGCTGTCACAATTCACCTAATAAGTAAATCTGGTCCGTCTGTGCATGAATTAATATCTGTATAAATCCAACTGTTATATGAAGGGCTCAATGATGTGTTAGACAACACTAAAGAACCAACATCATAAAGTCCAAAGAACCTAGCAGACAAGCTGCACTTGAATCCATCTAACATCTAACCGACACGGCAGGCAAGCAGAGCATTATTCAAAGAAACAGCCATTCATACTTCTCGGACAACAAGTTTGCACCCAGACACAGACTTATTGATGAAATCGTTTATGGTCCTCCGTTGATTTTTCTGTGTTGCAATACAATTCCCGACCAAGACAGCAGGGGGTGTTAACTTTTCATGGCAGGTCTGGGTATCGTTGCAGTGTCTAGTCTGGGTAAACAAGAGTATTTTTTTTATTTTTTTTTCCTTCGGCTTGTGAACGCATTTCCCCCCTCAAGGAGCAATGGACGACATCAAGTAAGTTTTGATTAAGTTGGAAAAAACTTTACCAGAAGTGCAGCTCATTAAATACCCAAAAAACGCATGTAAACAAATACAGCGGTCGGTTTTGTTGTTTCTGTACACCTCTCTGCACTAACAATCGCCACAGAGGAGACCATATTAAATAAATTGTCCTTTCAATATAAGGCATGTAGTGCCCAAACACTGCACTGACAACTGATTACATCAACTATAGAGCACCATTATGGTGAAACGTTCTCTGACTCTTGCTGATCTGACCGATCACAGGCATACGTTCTCCGTTGACAGAGGTTGATTGTTAGAAAATCCATCTGTGTGTCATGTATCAAAAGTTTAGAATAGATGCTTACAAAACCTCTTCATCTAATATGACTGACGAAGCTGTTTTGCAAAGAAGATCAGGCAAAAAGTGAATTCTCTAGAGTTGTATAGCTGGTAGAGACTTGCAGTTGTAGTTGCAATGAGGCTGTTCTGCAAAACAATGACTCCATGGGGCTTGATTACAATTACCAGCATACCTTTCAGATTTGAATTCAGAAAACATTATGAAAAACTTGTTCAGCATTATTTTACTTCCACTTCACAGTCATGCAATACTTTTTCGTGCTCTATCAAATAACACCCCAATAAAAATTACAAAAATGACTTAGTGGTTTTTGTTTGAAATAATATGGAAGGCTGAAAGAATATAAAGACATTTCAATTTGCATGTATACTGCAGAAATCAAAAGCTGAACACACCAAATCTATGCACTGAAACTAAAGCAGAAAAGAAAAAGCTTAGCAGACTCTGTATAATCTACTAATGAAAATGACAACTGAGAAGATGCAAAGTACAAGTATTGCACTAAACTCCTGCTATATAAACATCTAAATGTTTCCCTTCATGCAAACCTTTGGTGGTTAGTGTGAAATCTTTCAGAGCCGCAATTCAGTGGCAGAGAAAGAGAATCCATCATGAACGACTATTAAAGCCAGAGAGGGAGAGAGAGTGAGAGAGAGTGGAAGAGGAGTGGCAGTTAATCGTGTGTGGGTGTGTGTGTGTGTGTGTGTCAGTCTGAGGGCACGTCATGGTGATTACATGTTAACGGGTTTATGCTGCTGCTCTAAAGCCAGAGAGTGGTAACTGGCTGTTGCATGACGGGAATGCCCTTTGAATCTTATTTTTGAACTAAACTGGTCATATGATTCTTGCATATATAGAGAGGAAACACAAACACAGTTTCTTCAGACTGGAAAGATATTGAAAAAGCTTCTGCAAAAGTGAGAGGCATGAGAAACGACAGTAAAGAGTAGGAGGACAGAGAGGCAGACAGGAGATTAATTGATGTTAAAGATGTTCTCTCAGTCTCTGCCACGCTAGCTCTTCTCCCGGGGAGCAGCTTTTTGCCCCTTGCAGCTCCCAGCTCCAGATAAAACACTAAACTATGCCCTTCGGGGGAATCTTAGTATGCGCCGAGGCCTCTTGTGAGGGAGTGGGAGAAAAGTAATGTTATCAGAGTTTAACACAGACTTCAGCCATATCCTCTCAGAGACAGTGAGAGGTTAAAACGTCTAATCCATCACAGCCACTCCCACTAAACCACATTAGAATAATTGATGATCCTAACTCCCTCTCCTGAGTCTATAAACCTGTCCCGAACTCTTGTAATGATGACTGTGAGTTCTATGTGTGCTCACATCTTTAATAATTATAACATTCCATT
Organism: Apricaphanius iberus; assembly: GCA_028564705.1. Classification (NCBI taxonomy): domain Eukaryota; kingdom Metazoa; phylum Chordata; class Actinopteri; order Cyprinodontiformes; family Aphaniidae; genus Apricaphanius; species Apricaphanius iberus. The sequence goes on from JAPXFQ010002030.1 coordinate 780,553, forward strand.
GGAATAAAAAAATCAGCAAGAGACAAGAGAACGTTTAAAGAAGATTAAACCTTACAACCCCTTCTGCTCATCTCTCTTAATATCCCCTACTTATATTTCCTTCCTTGTTTACAACTACTTTATTGATTTATATTTTTTGAGTTGAAGGTACGTTCCTCAGAGCAGCCATGTCTCTTAAAATAAACACACTATTAACTGTCAGATTATATATCTCTGGAGCTGTTGGAAAAGTCTTTCCCTATCAATTCTCTCTGTCCTGCGGCGTCTCCAGCTGCTTGTTAGCCAGATGGAAGATGAACTGGAATCCCTGCAGCACATCCTGGGTCGCCCTTAGGGTCTCCTCCCAGTTGACTGAAAACTGCTTTGCCTGCGAGGGAATGCCTTGGGGGCAACTTTAATATAAATCAGAACAGCTTCAACTGGCTCTTGTATAAGCTGAGTAATACCGAAACCTTTTGAAGCTGCGGAGAGAGCCTGTATGTACCTGTCAGTCATCGGATCAGAAACTGGAATGTTAAAAACAGGTGAGAGGAGTGGATCATGTCATGATTACGTCATCCCTGTCAATCAAGTCTGCAGCTGTTTCTACAACAGATGTGCAACACTTCAGAGTTCATCAAATGTGCTTGAACCTCCACTCTATCTTATCTTAAAACGCAGTGGGTGCAGGCCTAGCCTTTTTGCATGTCTTAGAATCCTGTTGAATAAATTCAGCACAATGTATTTCTGTATATTTGCTGAGTGGCATAAATCAGGAATGAAAATATGCTTGCGCATCTTTACCGACCTCCCTGCAGCGTGTACTCCGTGACGGGTCTGCTGTAGACGCCCAGGCCGGCTCCTGTGTAGGCAGCCACCTGGATCTGGTACTGAGTCCAGATGATGAGGTCCTTTAACAGACAGTAGTTAGTCTCTGGACTGCTGATATTTTTCTCCTGGTAGTCCCCTGGCAGCCCAGCCAGACGGTACCTTAAGACACACAGATACAAACTTGTAAATGTTTTGTAATAAGTGAGAAATGTAAAAACGTCCACAGAGAATCATGTTGTCCTAAATTCCAGACTGATCTAGAAAGAGCTTGGTTCTTATAAAATATAACACAATGAAAATACAAAACAGGTTTTTGGGATTTTTATAATTACAGAAAATAGGCCTAAAATGTAAAATGTACTCCAACATTCAGGGCCTTTGTTGACATGTAGTTTCATTTTTCAATTTATTAGACATGATTACAAAGACAGACAGTAGACTAATAGCCTATAAAAGGTTTCATCGGCAATCTACTCATCACCAGAAATATTAATTCTGGACTTGAGAGGACTGGAGAGGGGCAGATTTTTAGCTGTTTAAGAGATAATCATTCAATTTCAGACTCATGAGGCCGGAACACCAATAATACTTTAGGTTACCTGTAGTATTTTTCATAGATTCAACTACAGAAATAGCAATGTAGTAGTCTTTGAGACAGGATGCTGGCATCAAAACAGCACAAAGTCCCATTTAAAATAGTTTCTATCATCAATTCCATGAGATTAGGCCCTTTTAATAGAATAAAACTGTCCCAAAGTCTACAGGACCGTCTGAACAAGGTTGATCACAGTAAATCTGGAAAGCCTAATTCTAGTATGAAGGTCCAATAACCCAGGTCATATTTGTAAATGAGAAGTGGTTTCAATCAGTTTACCTTGATAAATAAAGGTTTACAAAAAAATATAAAACAAATTATTACTGGCTAAACAGATTATGCACTGCTGATCTCTTGGTCATACTTCCAGAACAGAAACACCACTTGTGCCACATCTCCAGTAAGATATAACAATCAACAGACTTTCTGTACAAAAATGGGAGGTTTCTGCACCTTCACCATCAGTTTTAGCCTTACTGTGGTGGAAGAACCTTCATCTGCTTATTAGTTTTAGAGGAGAAATTCTTAAAAAACAAAAAAAAACAATGTGCATTTGGGGTGTTGGGTGTGTAGTCATGGAGAGAGTGCCCCATGTACAGTACAGAGGCTTTATTCCTCGACGCAGCAGTCCAGAGTTTAATTCCTGCGGACATTTGCAGCATGTCTTCCCTTAATTCTCTCATCATTTCTAACTTATCCACACTCAAATAAATGGGGCAACTAGGAGCTGCAAAACTTTAAAAAGGAAAACACTGTATCACACAGTGTGCCATCAGGTGCAGTGATTTTATCCTTGCACAGTTCTCTGTGGTGATACCTCAACATCTGTACTCAGAAAGAATCATGAGTACAAAGTCCAAAACCACTTTTTTGGGAGCTAAGCACACCAAGACTCCAAACCAAATAACCTTGCACATATTGGGAAGCTATACATTACATCCTTTGAGCCTATGCTAAAACTTTACCCACTCTTTTTCCTCATCCCTCCTCCTCAGTTAATACAGAGTGAAGACTTATGTTTGACGCAATAGCAAAAAAATTTTGAGTTTGATTTGCAGCATAAAAAGCTCACAATTTCCATCAGTAACCAATCTTATGTGTAATTCGGAAGTGTGTTTCTTCTCTCCAACTGGGAGTTCAATAATTCAATTAAATAGGAAGAGGCCTAAATAGAGTACTGGATTGGCATAATGTTGGGGGTTTGTTTATTCCACCTGCTTGGTAAGATCCTTTCGTTAGAGCCAAAGTAGATGTAGGACACAGTGCAGTCTGCCTTTTTCAAATTCCCTCATGACGAATCCATGTGCCAACATTCCTCTAAGATTGCTAAAACTGAACTAAAAATACACAAAATCCAGCAAAGGACCAACAGCTTCGAAGTAAAAAATATTAAATGTTGAGAGTTATTGGTCATATAGTGTATTTTTAATAATATCACTTACATTTCTTCTTTCATTTTAGGAATCTTTATGTCAACCATTTAAAGATTTTCTGCCCAAGTCAAAACCTTTTAAGATTAGTAAAGGCAGAAAGTTCATCTCCAAATAGTGCACCTTCAACGCCTTTGCTTTAGTATATGTGATTTAAATGCCCACTTAAAAGAATATTTGACCCACCAAGACACAAAGGAAGTGCAATACTACTTCAGTATTGTACATATCTGATGGAGCTGAATAGAGCAATAATCCCCATGTCAGCATTTTAATATGACACCTATTCACTATAACAGGATGTTCCAACAACTTACTGGCTGAGTCAGCACTCAATCATACATGCATATTACACACACACAAATACACACACATACACACACTGACAAATACAAATTCTGAGTAGGCACTGGGGGCCGACATCAGTTTTCTGCAGAGGTGAGAAGATAACCCCTCTCCCTTCTATCTCCACCTGACACTCTGGGAGATGAAGAGAAGGCAGGGGAGGAGGAGGAGGGCTAACGGAAACGAGAGTGATGGGGAAAATAGGAAAATAGGAAAAAGAGAGTGAGAAGCTGGCAGCTGACACAACAAGAAGAAAAAGGAATCCAAAAGGGGAGGGCAGAAGTAGGTAGAGGCTGTCCTACAAAGCTGAAATGATACAGCAGGGACATCTAAGTGCGTATTGCTGTTTTTAACTGATTTCTGAAGTGGGGCAAGTGAAGGAGAATAAAGACCTGATAACTTCAACTACAATTATATGCAAATGTGTGTGTGAGACAGCTGATGACAGTTTGATTACACAGACAGCGTGTCATACTTAGGGTAGACATTACAGAAGATGAGATCAGACCAAGGACAGCAGGAATATGCTTAAAGAGCACTTAAAAAGTGAAGAAAAAAAAATGTATTCAATGACAGGCAGACTGTTTTGTTCGTTACAAAACCAGCTTTTTGTTCAATATTCCTAATATTATCTTTTCTTATCATCTTGCCAAAGTTGTGCATATAGTTCTATCATTGCCAATTATATATCGATGTGACTTTAAGCTTGGCAATTAACCACTCATTGCCTACAGATCTGTGCATCGGTGTAAGTGGAAACATCGGGACTTGCTATTGATACATTAACATTTACAGTCACGTCCATAAATATTGGGACATCGACACAATGCTAACATTTTTGGCTGTATACACCACCACAATGGATATCAAAGGAAACGAACAAGATGTGCTTCAACTGCAGACTGTCAGCTTTTATTTGAGGGCATTTACATTCAAATCAGGTGAACGGTGTAGGAATTACAACAGTTTGCATATGTGCCTCCCACTTGTTAAGGGACCAAAAGTAATGGGACAATTGGCTTCTCAGCTGTTCCATGGCCAGATGTATGTTATTCCCTCATTATCCCAATTACAAAAAGCAGATAAAAGGTCCAGAGATCATTTCAAGTGTGCTATTTGCATTTGGAATCTGTTGCTGTCAACTGTCAAGATGAGATCCAAAGAGCTGTCACTATCAGTGAAGCAAGCCATCATTAGGCTGAAAAAACAAAAGAAACCTTACAGAGAGATGGCAAAAACATTAGGTGTGGCCAAAACAACAGTTTGGAACATGCTCAAAAAGAAGGAACGCACCGGTGAGCTCAGCAACACCAAAAGACCCGGAAGACCACTGAAAACAACTGTGGTGGATGACCGAAGAATCCTTTCCCTGGTGAAGAAAACACCCTTCACAACAGTTGGCCAGATCAAGAACACTCTCCAGGAGGTAGGTGTATCTGTGTCAAAGTCAACAATCAAGAGAAGACTCCACCAGTGTGAATACAGAGGGTTCACCACAAGATGTAAACCATTGGTGAGCCCCCAAAACAGGAAGGCCAGATTAGAGTTTGCCAAACAATCTAACATATTCACAGTTCTGGAACAACATCCTATGGACAGATGAGAGCAAGATCAACTTGTACCAGAGTGATGGGAAGAGAAGAGTATGGAGACGGAAAGGAACTGCTCATGATCCTAAGCATACCACCTCATCAGTGAAGCATGATGCTGGAAGTGTCATGGCGTGGGCATGTATGGCTGCCAGTGGAACTGGTTCTCTTGTATTTATTGATGATGAGACTGCTGACACGATGAATTCTGAAGTGTTTCGGCAATATTATCTGCTCATATTCAGCCAAATGCCTCAGAACTCATTGGACAGCGCTTCACAGTGCAAGTGGGAGGCACATATGCAAACTGTTTTAATTTCTACACTGTTCACCTGATTTGCATGTAAATACCCTGAAATAAAAGCTGACAGTCTGCAGTTAAAGCACATCTTGTTCGTTTCATTTGATATCCATTGTGGTGGTGTATAGAGCCAAAAATGTTAGCATTGTGTCGATGTCCCAATATTTAGGCACCTGACTGTATATATAAGCGCTAAACAACAGTAAAGCAGAGATAACTTCAATTGGTCCAAATTATTTTTTGTTCAAATGTTTGAAGAAAAAAAAAACTAAGCTTAAAATTTGTCAATAATCCAATTATAAAAATTTTATAGCCTAGTATTTCATTATTTGTTTATTTCTAATTAAAGCCCATACAGCTAATTTCTAAATAGTTTGGACACAGCTTGAGTAAATGATGTAGAACAATTTCACAAAGTATAAATTAAATGCAACAAAATAGAGGTTGAATGGATACACTTTTCTAAGATTACATTATTAACCTACTGAGAAGTTTTAATGTCACCAGAGTTTTATAAATAAGTATTGGCTCGTAACCCTCATTAAAGGCTTTTAAGAATCTGAATATTGATCTCTTTGATTTAATGCAACTCTTAAACCCTGATGTTGGTAAGTAATTCTTAAATTTCCCCATTAATCAAAGAAATCTGTTTTAAGATAGAATCCAAGCATTTTTTAACCTTCACTATGACTTTCAGAAGCCTGTTTCAAAAGACAGTGGTGTTTTGGCTGTCGATGTGTAGGTTTGCATATAAACTGTGAGACGAAAGAGTCTGGGGTAAAAAGACAAAAAGCTTGTTTTGGCTCTTCAAGTCTGTTTGCTAGCAGCTCTAAAAGGTGGCTGTCCTTCATAGTCCCCGTTAACTGTCTGGTGATCTGCTCTTCAGCTCTAAATGCCAGAAGCTTTGAGACCTCTGCATCACTCCACTTTTTCATTTCAGCTGATACAGTTTACAAACACAAAATTAACTCCTCCTGTTTTCTTGCATTTTTAATACTGTTGCCAGCTGAAGCTCAGCAATGAATCCACACATCATAAAAACATCACCCTCTGTTGCGCGAAGGCATGATCTTCATTCATAAGTCCAGCATTGCAGCAATATTACAGTAATAGTATTATCAAGCTTGCAGGCATGAATGCTGCAATATTCTCGCTTCACTATATCGCCATGTTGCATTCAAAGGAAACACTATGCCAGCCCTAATATGCCGCCACAGGGCGTTTTTAAACAAGCTAAAGTGAGGCAGAGACCGTATTGGCTGCTGAAGCTCCCTAACTCTCATGTTACTGAATTTCATGACCATTAAACCAAAGCACTAATAGTTTATGAACCAGAGGAATAAGATTTGCTGGAAGCTTTGTCTGCATACGGGTAATCGAAAGTTGATTCACTGACAAGTCAACAAAACAAAGTAAACAGGCTGGCATTAGCCTTGCACTTTGCAAACTGCTCAGCATGAAAACAATGTCAGCAGGGATAAGAGATGAGTTTATTGGAAACTGTATCTGAGTGGAGCAGCAGAAACTTTGTTGTGAAAAACCCCCCCAAAATATTTTAGCTTTCATTACACTTTTTTGCACCATCACACTACCACCACCATTATTAACCGTCGTTTAGTCTTGTGCTTTTAGGAATGGGACCCACACCTTCTAAAATGTTAACTTTTATTTTCCCAAAAGGGCAACATCAAGAAAGGTACTAAGTTTTTTTAGGGGTTATTTTCTGGTCATCAGTGCCTTTTACCCCCTCCAAGAGAGTTTTGACTTTAAAGGAGGCAGGTAAAACCTGCAGTCATTTACATGTTATCCTGTGAGCTCTTGAATAAGGGACTTTTTCTTGTCTGTTTTAAAAAAATTGTATATTTGAGTAATGGTATATTGCTTTTTGATGTCTTTTTACCTACTTTAAGTTAGGTCAATTTAAGTCAGAGTCCCAGTCCTTGATTCTACAGGTCTGTTGTAATTTGAACTGGATGTTTCTAGTAAAGTTAAACCAAGAGAAGCTGTTATGCTGGTGCGTTCCATTTCCCTCAAACGTCGGAATTAGAAGCTTGGTTTGATGTCAGACCCAAGTAAACAGTTTTAGTTAATGTAGTGGGAAACGTTGGGATGCCCATTTGGGGATGCCCAGGTAGGCATTGTTGGTTGTACCTCTTATAAGCTGTACTTTCCATATCCATATACCACTTTTACTTTGTTACTTTGTGAGCTGCAGGCACTAAATGTAACATTGCTTTTAGATGCACTCTTACTATTCTGTAACATAAATATGCTTCCACAGTTGTTAATCTCTGACTTTACAAGTGGGAAAGGAGGTCCAACTTTGAGGGGCATTCCAGTCAATTTTTTCCGAATACAAATAAAGCAGATCATTATTAAACAATTGATACATTACTTAATAAGGGGAGCAAATATATGTTCACACAAGGCCAGGTTGATATGGACAGCTTTTTCCCCTTAGGAGGAGTCATAATTTGAAAACACTGGGCATTTTGTATTTATTTTGGTTATCTTTGGCTGGTATATAAAATCAAATCAAACTTTATTTATAGAGCGCCTTTCATACAAAACATAATGTCAAAGTGCTTTACAGATTAAAATAACCTCCCACAGCCCCCACCCAGTATAGAAACATGATCACAGCTACCTCCTCCCAACCCATTTCCCATGCACACACACGCGTAAAAAAAACAGTAAACAAAAACCAACATTAGGCTGAGTACAGATGAGCCAGGTAAGAAAACGCCATGAGAGCCATCTGCATCGGCAGCACTGATCAACAGTTAACATTGATCTGCACATTAAATATGTGGGACAAAAATGAAGAAACAGACATTTACAAAAAAGGCAAATGGTTTGTCTGAACATCATAGATTTTTTCTCAGTTTTTTTGCTAAACCTAAACATACTATCAACTTTATCAAGCTTAATGTACTATCAGCTTAGAACTGTAAAATCACCATCTCTTAAATTACTGATTTGTATCAGAGTGTACTTTTATATGTGAGACACACTTTTCCTACGTATTGTTTGTTTTCCTTCTTAATAGATTGAAACCAGACCAAGATAAGAGTGTTTGGTGTGTGCTCACCTTAGAACATATCCTCTGAGGATGCCGTTAAGCTCGGATTCAGGTGGAGGCTGCCACTGGACCATAATGGACTGGTTTGTGCGACCACTGGCCACAATATTATTAGGTGGAGCGCTCGGTGCCTCCTCCCGAAGCATCATCCTACACAGAAATACACAGAAATAGAGAAAGGAACAAAAACTTAGAACAAGACAGATCAGACGTATAATGAGTTCCTATGGGATGTTGCTGAGAAAGTCTCACAGTGGAATCATACGTGAGAGCCTATACAGTAAAAGGCTCAAATGGATTTTAAACTATTTAACTTTTCCAAATGTTTACCGACATTTGTTTCACAACAAATTTAGTGGAACAGATTTGAATTACTGTCATTCATTGTCGAGTCAAAAGAGTATAGAAAAGCTGAGTTTTACAGCCTGCATAATAATTATCCCTGTAAATATCCAGTATTTTATTAAAAACACACTGCACTGTTAATGTCATGATTTCAGTTCATGGCTGTTCAGGTTATTTTATATTTACAAGAATTAAAATAAACGGATCACTGATAGGCACAATTAACATTATGACTACTGACATATAAAGTGTTACTGATTATTTCTTATTTTTAGCGGACCTTAGTAGGAGACACACAACAGGGAATTTTAAAATTCTGTCCTTGATGTGCTGAAGGAACAAACAGGGAAAATCTGTGGATTTAAGTGAGTATGGCAGGGACCAAAATATGATATGCAGATGATTGGGTCAAAGCATCTAAGAAACTACTGCTCCTGTAGGGTTGTTCTAGTCTGGAGTGGTCAGGATCTTTTAAAAGGAGTCAAAGAGAGAACCAGTGGTGAACTAGAGATGCTAGCTAAGGTGGTCAAGGTTCATTAATGCACATGAGGAGCGTAGCCTGACCTGTGTGGTTCAATACTACAAAGCTGCATACTGATAGGTGTTGAACCCTGTCGACCACAGAAAGCACCAACAGTAGGGACGTGAGCATCAAAACTAGATCACGGAAAACTGGCCAGGTGCGTGTCCAACGCTTACTGGAAAACAAATGGCACAAAGATGCACTGATGGAAGAAGGCAAGGCAACAGAAAAGGTGTGATGTTCTGGTGATAAACCTTGCATTGTTACTTGGCCATTCACTGCCTACCGAAACATTTCTGCACACTGTGTACCCCTCTTTCCTGGAAAGGGTATTCCTTGATATCTATGGGATTTGTTTTAGCATTGTTTGAGGGCATTGACTTGGTATACACATTCCCCAGATCTAAATCCAATCCATCTTTTGTAGGATGTACTGGGCAAACAAGTCTGATCCATTAAGTCCCTTCCTTCACAGCTTGCCGGACTTAAAGGATCTGTAGCTAACATCTCGGTGTCGGATACAACAATACATCTACTGGGGGTTTGTTAGGTATGAAATGGGAGTACAAATGTATTCAGAGCTACCTTTGAGTCCTAAATTGTGTTTTTTATACCATTCTTTGATTTTGATTTCCATTTTTGAACTTATTGTGTTTTATCTGTTTTTAATCTATATTCTTTTGCATGCATTTGTTCTTTACACCTTCTCTTTTTATTGATGGATTCTTGTTTTCTTTGTTTTTAAATGTCATACTCTCACATAAATTTTATTTTATGCTTCAGTTACTAAATGCATTTCTTTTAGTAAAGATCTGTTTTAATTTTCATATTTTTATCATGTACTTGGTTTTATTACCACTGAATCATGTAAAGCACTTTGAATCACTTTGTGTTGAAAGTGTGCTATATAAATAAAGTTGCCTTGCCATGCCTTTGGCATTAGTTAGTCTCATTTAATACAGCACACAATCATTGTAATTGAATTGTAAGTTGTTTTAATGGATGTGAATCTAAAGATATTATTGTAGAAATTGGATTGACTTGAATTTAATTTGGATTGAGTTTTTTATTTTTTATTATTTTGTCCGTCTGAAAACAAGCTTTAAGGTTAAATTTGTTGTGAATTTAATCTCTATGAATAAACTGACATGACTCTGACACGTTGTGTTCCGGCATCTGTGACTTTATGGTTGAGAAATGTTTAAAAACCAAAGAAAAACTTTGGAGCTCTACGCAGGTGGTTTTAATATTCTGGATGATTTGACCTTATTCATCCACAGCCCATAAGCTCCCTCACTGTAGCTGACCAACACAGTGTGATAGCAGAAGAGAAATCAACTCTAGTATAAAATGAGCAAAGACCTTGTCTTTTTATTTCAAGAAAGACAGTATGATCCTCCATTGCCTCTACATGGCCTCTGTCTCCACGAAATGTCTCCTCATCTTTTCTTTGACACTTTTAACCAGTTTTCAAATTTCTTTTTACACCCCATCTGCAAACGTCCACGTTTTAACCATCATGTCCTTTGGCCTCAATTATTTCATCCTTCTATCTTTACCTATCTCCTTTCCCCTTCTCTACCCTCAAACTTCACCCGTGATTAAAGCCCCCCGGCCTTCACATGGCCAGCAAAGCGCACAGGCTGAGCTGGTCAGCCTCTGGCTTTGCTGTAAGCAGCTCAGCAAACATAATTAGAGCCGTATGTGCAAACACACACACATCATCATCGCACACAGATTTCACCCCAGTTTAAGATAGCCCGTTAGATCCAATAGTCTTTTCCCTTCCTTGGATTATGCTTGCCGATTTACATTACCTTGTCCCTGAAACCCCACTTGCTTCCCCTCTGTTCTCCATTCCCCCCTTGAATTATTCTCTTTAAGCTATTGAACCATTAGCTGCGATGTGACTGCCTGCATTTGTGTGCCTGAATCTGTATATGTCTATAAATGAGTGTGCTGATCTATATGTATGCATGAAAGCAGGGGTGTGAAAGTTGTTAGCAAGAGACTTGCGCAGGCGGATATATAGCACAGGCCAGTGGTTTTACAGCTGTGCTTTACTTCCATTAGGTTAGGCACTGTCAGACACCAGGTGCTTCAGGCATACAAATGCGCACAGAAACACACACTGGCTAATGGGCCTTGTGTGAGTTAAATGAGAATAAAGCTAGCTCTCTGCAAAACGGGTATATATAATCCTCAATTATATAGCTGCTTTTGACTGCAATTGATGATGCAGATTGAAATACAGACGTATGCTACACCAACACAGGAATATCCTTACAGTGGCAGCAAAATGACATATTTCCTTTGTTTTTTGAAATACAAAAAACAATGGCACCCATCGGAGAGAATAACTCCCCGCAAACTTCTTTAAGTTCTCACCAACTTCTTGACAATGTATTCTCACCCACATAACTTCTCCATATTGTGCCACTGTATAATCACAAACAATATGTTATTGTGGACTTATGAGATAGTCCAACAGAAAGGAGCCCATCATTTTAAAGTGGAAGAAAAATGATAAAAACTCAAAAATGTTGTGATTTTGTATTCAGCCCTACTGAGTCAAAACTTTGGTCTTCGCTAAAAAGCTTAATTTCAGTCACTTTGGAAGGAGCCTGTATTTCCAAGTCTTCCAACTGATTCTGAATTTAATTTATCTCTGCATTTCAACATGGCCATTATTATGTTCTCTATACTATTCCTTTGAGGCTTTGGCTTTATGTTTAAGGCATGTTCCTCTTCTAAGATGAACCCCTCCAGAGTCCTTTGCAGCCTCTCAACAAGTTTCATGCAGGATTGCCCTGCATTTAGCTCTATCCATCTAGCTGGTTTTTCTTCTCTGCTTAAGAAAAGGATTCACACAGCATTAACTAAATAAAAACTAAAATTAAAAAAGATCACAATAGACTTACTGGTAAATTAAATAAATAAGTAAATAAATAATTCTGCCGTTAACATTTTTCCTTGTGTTTTCTGACCAGTGCATTTTGTTCTAAGCATTTCAAGAGACTGATTTCAGTCGAAACTAAGGTCATAATTCGACTTTCTCTTGTTGCATGTAAACATACTGACTGTTCTGCATGCAGGTAAGAAAGATTAATTTCAATATGACCTCCACAAGTTCTTTTTTATTCATACTTACTGTTGTGTTCATGGGATTCATGAGGCAGTTTGTTTACTAAACTTACTTACCAGATATTAATAAAAAAAACTATTTTCAAAACTATTTAACTTTAAAAAACAACAACGATAAATGCATTGAATTGGAATTGTAATGTGACAGAATCTGGAATATTAAAGGGATATGGACAGTTTTTAAAGGCACAAAACTGATAATTAGTTCAGTGTCTTCACAAAGATGAATAATAGGTAAACAAACACAATCACCCATTATTTCAAAATGTGATGGTCCCAGTCACATTACAAAGCCTTCACATTATTGTTCAGCAACCAAACAAAATAGGCCATAACTTAAAGCTGTGTGACACACTTTCTAAGTCCCTTGTTATTAAGGAAAAGAGGACATTTCCTGCAGGAAGTGCTCATATTCCCTGGTCTTTGAGGGAAAATGTATGTGAGTTATTGCCTGTGCTGTGGGATTCAGGAAAAGTTTCTATTTGTGTCATTCCCAACAGCTTAATGCCTGCTCGGTTATTTGCTAAATCCACATACTTAATGGTGTTACTGGGATACAACATCTCCCAGGATTCCTTCAAATGACCTATGTCAAAACGTTTTACTCTTCCTATCTCAATTTTATATTGAGATATTTGTATATTTGAGAAGCATAAACAATTACCTAAGATTTCATAATTAAATGTAATCAACAAAATGTTGAGGCTAGCTTCTGAGTTTCTCAGCAGTGAGGTAATGGGACCAGCTTTAGTTCAAAATCAATGCTACACACTTAGGGCCTGATTTATCAATGGTTTGAGCTTCTTAAAACCAGCGCAAACAGCACAATGTTGCAAAAAACATATTGTACCTGATATGCTTACATGACGGAGAGCGCATTGCACCTGTTAAGCCCGGATCAAGATGCACGCAAACCCTTTAACGTGTTTCCCTAATCTGAATATGCAATATGAACGTTTCTGCAAGAAGATGCAAAAAATTGGGAGGAGCACAAGCAACAAAGTAGGTATTCCAGGCGCAGTGGGATTTACTAAGCATAAAAATGTTTGTGCCGGCTATTTTAGCATCTATTTTTAGCACTTCTGAAAAGCATGTCTTAATTTTGCGATACCACATTCAACATAAGCTTATTATTGACAAAAAAAAAATGTCATTCACGCACAAAATATATTCTAATGGTATTTAACACTCTTATAGCCATACACCTGACAGTTATGTAGATATTTATGTTTCCCCCCCCAAAAAAACGCATCATAACTCATTGCACTCTCAATGTGTCTCCATCTGGTGAAGTCATGATCCTCATAGAGAGGTTATAATCTGCCCGTATTCCAGTAATGGAATGTAGTATCATTACAATACCAAAAGGACAATGTGTGATATGTTTATGTCATTTTCAAAACAAAATTCAGACATTTCGGATTACATATTTTCAAGATTTTTTTTTTCTACTGTAACTTGACCTTTAGTAGAGGCCATGATAAAGTGTGGTACATTTCAACAACATTAGTAAAATATGGACATCTTAGCGACCTTGTTCTGGACATAATGCAGTTTTAATAAATCCGAGTCTGGATGGAGCAGAGAGCAATGCAACAACGCACGCATTAAGTTTATTACTGACAAACGAGAAACTTAATTCACAACATTATTAATTAACTCTGTGACAGCTATAGAATTGATGCTTATGTAGTTTTTCCCCCTTTATTTTACCAAAGACGAATCATGAATCCATGCACATTATTCCTCCTCTCTCTAACCATGGTGCAGCTCATAACGGCCGCAAACTGCTCATTTGAATACTGCTACTTGCGCCTGTTATGAATTGTTCACGCAATCTTAGTAGATCGCCAACAAATTAAGGACAACCCACTCACACAAATGTTTAGCGCTACATGCAATTTTGCAGTCATTATCAGGAATCTTGACAAATCAGGCCCTTAAACTTATCAGATCTGGACTCAATTGTCAAACACCAAATACAGATTCTTTAAAGCACATTTTGTGAGCAGGGATCCCCTTAATTTGTTTAGATTTGAATATAAATAGATGTAGTAAGCACTTTGCTTTTCCCAAAAATTGGGTGTATCTTTATATTGTATGTATGGGCATAAGAGGTGGGATAGGACTCCACATCCCCAAATCCAAGATCAAGGCCTAGTGCTGGAAAAGGGTGATTGCCTCCTCCAGGTCGGGGATGAGGTTCTGCTTCATGTGTATGGGTCTTTAAGTATCTCAGGGTCTTGTTCATGAATTAAGGAAGAAAGGTAGCAGGAGATCGATAGGTGGATTGCAGGTGGATCTGCAGTATGTGCCAGTGTGTTGTGTTGAAGAGGGAGCTGAGCTCAAAGGTGAACCTTTCTATTTAGCGGACAATATACCATCCTACCCTCATCTATGATACCAACTCTCAAGCTTTGGGTAGTGACCAACAAAAACCAGAGATCGTGGCGAAAAGTGACTGAAATAATTTTCTACATAGGATGCCTCTTGGAAGTTTTGGCCATGTCACACAAGGAGGAGTCCAAGAGGAAAACCCAGGACATGCTGGAGGGACTATGTTTCTCGGCTGACCTGGTAACACATTGGGATTTCCTCTGAAGAGCTTGTCCAAGTGGCTGGAAAGATGAAAGTCTGGGTCTGTCTGCTTAGAGAGCAAATCCATCCCGAATCAACTTTATCTGCTGATAAACTGTATAAATGAATGTCTAATAGAGCTGTCTACATGTCTGGCCATTATTTCTGGTATTTGTGGCATGTTCTAGTAAAAATATACATTTTCCACCTAAAAACCATCAGTTTGATCCTCTCCTCTGGTTAAAACCCTACATTACACTGAATTTATATCAGCCATTGCTGTTATCGTTGTGATGATGGCTGATGACTTTGACACGAGTTGAAAGACGGAGGCGCTTCAACAGTCTTTGAAAACAGAAGCATCAACATCCAACAATCTGATAATACACACATTTAGCAGCAGAAGGGATCAAGGTAAACACAAGGTTCATCTCCACCAAACCATGAATACCCCCCGCCTTTTTTATAACCAATCATTGTAAGTGTGTTTGACATCATCCATTGTATGAAACGCTTATGAACTGAATGATCGTCACCCTTTCTTTGGGATATTGTGTGTGCCTTAGTGTGCGCTGAGTTGAACCTAGAGAAACAGTCCTTGTACAAACCTGAACTTTGTGATATGTTCTAAAAAAAAGAAACAGTTTTTTCAACTCAACATAGATAATATAACAAGGAATGGAGCCTTGATACTCATACATTTATTCCAACAGAATTTTCCTTATTCCAGACCTTTTTAGACATCATCTTATTTAAACACAGCAGAACAGTGTCTGTTCAGAACCTGCATGAGGAAAGTGATATAAATTGAGGGCAATGCAAATACAACAGAAAACTGAGAGGGAACGCAGGTGAGACGTGACTTGGTACAACCAGCTTGAATAGATGAGCTTATTTTTGCTTCGTTTGACACAGAAATTCTTGTCTCCTTTATATGTTTAGTAGTTTCGCCTAGGGCTTAAAAAAAAGCACAAATGGAGAAGGATGACACAGTAAAGAGACTCCATCAGGCAAAAAATAGAGATACTTTCAGCATATTCTCACAATAAATCAAAGCCAGCTGCAGAAAACATTTGCTACTGCTTATGTGCTTCACGGCTGTCTTTTCAGTAAAAGCACATCTGTGATCAATGATACTTTTTGCTGCAGAACATGAATAATTTGTGAAGATCATAAATGGATACAATTTTGGGAGGTAAATAAATTTGAGAATAAGCATAAAAATAGAACATTCTACAGACCCCAGCATTAAGAGATCCATCAGTTAGCATATTAAATTTATGGAGAATAATGTTTTTATGAGCACAGAAGGATTAGAGGATGTATATTAAATCTTCAGTAATATTGTACAGTTAAGCACACCAGAAAAAGTGATTCATCCTAAAGAATGATCCACAAAGGACCTGTTCCGCTTTTACACTGATCTGACGATCACCTAAGCACGGGGGGAGTTTTTTTTTTAAAATCTGCAACTATGACTGCTGTTGAGGGCCAAAAAATGTTTGATAAAACATATATTCAATGATGAAACACCTATATTTACAGTAATTTTTGGACTATATGCCCCAAAAATGTGGCTAATTTATAGCTTTTTTACTGGCAAATGGCTTCTGGGGGGCACTCTGGTAAGAAGTGCAAAAGTGAGACAGATGTGGGGAAAGATGATGCAGATTTTCAGGCAGAGCTTAAAAAAGGAAGTCTTAAATTAAAACAAAAGAAATTGTCTGCCTTTCTGTGTAAATATCTCATAATGTAACATGAAAACATGTATTTTCAGATGTGATGTATATATGTACAAAATGTATTTTATTTTCAAATTTAGCTGGAGAGCCTTATATTAAGGTAAGCTGGAAATCCAATTTATATTTTTACAGACAGATTTTTCATTTTCTTGGCATTGTAATTCACTATGTTTATTCTGATAATTTAATGGTATGATTGTTGGGAATAATTCTGAGAGTTTTAAATAAACTAAGCTCACTGTTAGGGAATGTAAAAATCTCCTTTCTTCCATGAGAAGATTGCAGTTTGACAGTTAGCATTTATACATGATATTTAATACAGCCAATCTTGCACAGAAGCTTTTCTGTGCTATCTTAACTCTCTACAAAGTTATGTTTTTCTCACAAGGTTGTTAAAACACTTGTTACTGTAAATAAATGAACAAGGTGAGAGCTTCCTCCTCACTGACTTATAATGATTCAGTATACCCTAGATGCATTTACTAATATGTAATTAATCAGTTTATTCACTTAACCTTGAAATATTCCCCTAATATTCACCATCATAACTTTTTCTTCTGCAAATAAATAAACATGAAAGGTGATTCTCAGAACTTTACACAGATCTTTTGAACACGCAGGGTTTATATGACTGTTTTTTTAAGTGTGAACATCCTTAAACTTATACTTTTTTAAACCAATTCTTGCTTTAATTTCAGTATTCACTTGGCTTTTTCTGAAGCTACCAGCAACCCACACCGTGACACACTTCAGGTGACACCACTGTTTGATTTGTTTAAATTTGCTTTTAAGCAAATCACCCCCAAATCCTTGATCGTCTTCAGAAAAGCCAACATATTGTCATTTAGTTATCGATTTGCTGCGATGCAAAAAAATACAATGAAATAAAATACTTTATAGCAGAGACATGTAAGTTGGGGGTCAAATCTCATTGGTATTCATAGCTGTTCAAATCTCCATTCACTCAGACAACAATCTCAAAAGAAAGCAATCCCAGATCGGTTTAATTATTTAATTAATTTTATTATATTAATACTACTGGAACAAGTTAGAGTCCTGAATTGAATGTGGTTTAATATCTGTTGAGAGAGCTATTGATTTTGGTGATAGCAAGGGTGCTTTTCTAACCCTAAGGACTTAGATTTTAATACCAAAGATTCATTTTAAAAATACCAGTGGACATAAACAGTGGACAGCAATTGTAGGAGTATGAATCATTTTGGGCTTAACTATAAATGAGAAACCATGGACATTCCTCCAGGAGTGTGACATTGAAAGCTAGCCCTGCACACAGACATAAAGGTTGCTGAAAGTAGTGTCACCTAATCATAATGAGCTGTTGCATTAGTTAGTCAAGTGTTGGATCGGATGTCACCAGATCTAATAGATACTGTATTAGATGTAATCTATAGAAAGGACAATTTACAACATAAATCTGCAGCTGACAAAGCTGCAACATCTTTGTGATATTTTCATGTTTCTGGGTATGCTGGCATTAAGCCTGGTATACCCTCGCCCACCGCTGTCCCCAGCACCGGCTCCAGCTGCTCCTGCCCTCTCTGCCTTCTCTGCCCGATCCACCACATCCTGATGTGCAGCTGGTCCCTGTTCCTATGAACTCAATCCTGATTTTAACAGTAACTCACATATCGGACTTGGACCTTACCGTACTTCATTCATACCTGTTATTGTCAGCAGAGAGCGAACAAATAATCATAAACTAAGAAAATGCAACCCAAATAATCTTAAACAGTTAAATGACTTGATTTTAGACAATAATCTTCAGTGTTTATTTTTAACTGAGACATGGCTGAGTGCAGATGCCCCTGCTGTTCTTACAGAGGCCTCTCCACCTAATTTTAACTTTTCTTATTCAACGAGGAGTAGCCAGAGGGGGGGCGGAACTGCTTTTATAAATTCATCAACTCTGTCAGCCAAACCTTTTATTTAATACTTGTATCACTTTTCAATACACTGCCACTGTTTTTAGCACTCCTCAGATTTTATGTGTCACAGTTTATAGGCCTCTGAAAAAGAATGCACTTTTTATTCCAGAATTGTCAGTTTTTATCAATTTTACACAGCTCTTATGAAAGGATCATTTTAGCTGGTGATTTTAATCTACATATAGATGACCTTTTTGATCCTTTATCAACAGATTTTTAAAATATTTTAAATTATATGGATTTTAGCCAACATGTCATGCAGCCAACTCACAACAGAGGACACACCCTGGACCTGGTCATCACGTATGGCCTGTCCACCAGTGTGTCCTCTGTTGTTGACTTGGCTGTCTCTGACCACTACTGTGTGTTTTTCAAAATCACCAGTTTTATCCAATTAGAGACCTCTGTGAGAACTGTCAGGAAGCGTCATCTAACCCCTGAAGTGGCTGCAGGTTTTCTTGAAGTTTTTAAAAAGTTCCCTCCTGTACCTTTACCTGCCCCCCTGTGATTTTATTGTAAATGATTTTAACTGTAGGCTTAAATCTGATCTCGACCTGCTGGCTCCACTTAAATTTGTAAACATACATTCAAAAAGTACAGTACCGTGGAGAAATGAAGACCTTAAAAAATTAAAGAGGAGCTGCAGGGTGGCAGAAAGGAAATGGAGGAAAAATAAAATCACAATAAATCATCAGATATACATAGAACATCTCAAATTATACAATAACGCTTTAAGAAATTACAGAAAAACATACTTTTCCAGAATCATCTCAGAACATAAAAATAACCCCAAAATTCGGTTCTCGACCATTGAAAATATTCTTAACCATACCTCTAATACTTTTCAGAAAACCCCCTCAAACACACTCTGTGAGGAGTTTGCAGACTACTTCAGACAGAAGGTAGACACCATCAGATGTAATATTTTATCCTTTCAAACTAACATAGTTTTAGACAAATCTGAGTGTCTGCCTTCACCAGAGGAAACACTGGACAGTTTTGTCCTTGTGGATGCTGGGAACCTTGATAAAGTTTTCTCCTCAGCGAGGCCCACCACAAGCGCTTTGGACCCAATTCCTACAAGGGTTTTTTTAAGCAATTTTATGGTTCTTTTAAAGACGAGATTTTAAACTTTATGAATTGCTCCCTTCAGACGGGGGTTTTTCCTGCTGCCTTTAAAGCGGCGGTAGTGAGGCCCCTGCTGAAGAAGAGCAATTTAGATTTTAATGATTTAAACAACTACCGGCCAGTATCTTACCATTTTTAAGCAAAGTTTTAGAAAAACTTGTTTTTATTCAACTTAATGACTTATGCTCCCTCTTGGCAGTGTTATCAGGAGACATGGAGTTAACTTTCACAGTTATGCTGATGATACACAGTTGTACATCTCCATGTCTCCTGATGACACACGGCCAATGGATGCACTTTTTAACTGCATTTTAGGCATTAAATCCTGGATGGCAGAAAACTTTCTCCAGCTCAACCAGGACAAAACTGAGGTTTTAGTTATCGGTCCTGAGGCTCAGAGAGAAAAACTTTTACCAAAACTACAATCATTGTCTTTTAATTCTTTTTTAGAAGTGAAGAACCTGGGTGTGATTTTTGACTCTGAGCTGAGTTTTATCCCTTACATTAAAAACATTACTAAAATAGGTTTTTATCATCTAAAGAACATCGCCAGAGTTCGCCCCATTCTCTCTCGGGCCAATACGGAGACGCTAATGCATGCTTTTATCACCAGTAGAATTGATTATTGTAATGCCCTGTTTTCTGGTCTTCCCAAAAAGACTACCTCAGGTTTACAGCTTTTACAGAATTCAGCAGCTCGTGTCCTGATGAAGACTAGGAGGCGGGAGCACATTACACCGGTCTTAGAATCACTGCATTGGCTCCCCGTATGTTTTAGGATCGATTTTAAGGTTCTTTTAATGGTTTTTAAGTGTCTTAATGGTCTTGGGCCTTCTTATCCGTCAGAAATGCTTTTACCGTATGAACCCGCGCGGTCTCTGCGCTCCTCTGGCAGCCGTCTCCTTATCATTCCCAAAGTCAAGACACGGCTTCATGGTGAGGCGTCTTTCCATTATTATGGCCCTCACCTCTGGAACAGGCTGCCAGAGGATCTCAGGGCCGCAGAGAACGTTCACGTTTTTAAGAGAAGACTCAAGACTCACCTTTTTAGCTTAGCCTTTAACTAATTATTATTTATTATTATATTTTTAATTGCTCAGCATGTTTTACCTGATTTAATTTTTAGTTTAGCTTTTAACTGTTTATTTATTAATCTGCTTCACATTTTTATCTTGATCTATCTTATCGGTGTTATACACTTGTTTTATACTTTATACACTTTATATTTTATAAACTTTATATTTTAACGTATTTTAATCTTTCTTGCCAGTGTTTCCTCTCTGGGGGGGCCCCCTGCATCGGGGGCGGTGTTTGGCTGTGGCTGCCTGGGTGCCCCCTGGGTAACACTTGGGTGGAGGTGGGGGTACCATCCCTCCCTCCTCTGGGTGCCCTGGGTCGGAGCCTTGGCTGCTGCTGCTGCCAATGCAGATGGCTCCCATGATGGCATTTCCTGGCTCATCTGTACTCAGCCCGCTGTTTTTGTAGCTTTTAAGTTCGTGTGTGTGTGTGTGTATGGCTGATGGGTTGGGTTGGGAGGGGGATGTATTTGCGTTGATGATTTTATTTTTGAAGGGGGAGGGTTGTGGGGTTATTTTAAATCTGTAAAGCACTTTGAGTAACTTTGTTTGAAAAGCGCTTTATAAACAAAGTTTGATTTGATGTTTCTGACAAGGTTTTTAAATGTATTTCTAATATGCCTACACCGTGGTAGATCATCAGTAAGTCCTATCTGGAGGACAGGACGTACTTTGTCGAAATTGGCAACTGTGTCTCAGACAAAATTCCCATGACCTGTGGAGTCCCCCAGGTGTCAATCTTGGGACCACTTTTACTCAACTTGTACATGCTTCCATTGGGTCAGCTAATTAACAGCAATAATGTGTCTTACCATAACTAAGCAGATGACATTCAGATCTACGTGTCACTGACAGCAGGTAAACATGGGCCTATAGAAACACTCTATACACACACCCTATTGAACAGATCAGTTTGTGGATGCAAAACAACTTTCTCCAGTTAAACTCAGACAAAACTGAGGTAATTGTTTTTGGCCCACAGACACAAAGATAATGTGTTATCAGTCATCTTGAGTCTCTCTGTCTTCAACCAAAAAATCAGGTTAGAAATTTAGGGGTAATCATGGACTCGCACCTGAACTTAAACAGCCAAATGAAAGCAATAACATCAACAGCTTTTTACCATCTGAAAAACATTGCTAAGATCAGAGGAATAGTGTCGAAACCCGACTTAGAGAGACTTATCCATGCATTTGTCTCCAGCAGGTTAGACTACTGTAACGGTCTGCGCACTGGCCTCTCTAAACGAGCTGTTAGACAGCTGCAGTACATCCAGAACGCTGCTGCTTGAGTCCTGACAAGAACCAGGAAATACGACCACATTAGTCCAGTCCTCCGGTCTCTGCACTGGCTTCCTGTCTCAGGGAATAGAATTTAAAACAGCTCTGCTTGTGTACAAGTCTTTTCATGGTTTGGCACCAAAGTACATCTCTGACATGTTAGGGACATATGAACTGTCTCGGGCCCTGAAAACTTCAGGGAGGGGTCTCCTGGCGGTTCCCATAGTCAACAATAAACACGGTGAGATATAAAATATGGAACAGTCTTCATAAGGATGTGAGATAAGGCTCAACTCTAACAATGTTTAAAGCGCTTTGAATTGCCTTGTGTATGAATTGTGCTCTACATATAAACTTGCCTTGCCTATTAGGAGTAGATTAGAATGGATATATATATATATATATATATATATATATATATATATATATATATATATATATATATATATATATATATATATATATATACTTTAAGGTGTTACAATTCCTAAAGCTCGATCCTAAAGAACGATCCTTTAGCAACTAATGTTTCTTTTTTACTGATAATAATGGTGTAAGACCAAATCATGAATGACTAAGTCTATGCAGGAATAACAGTAACAGACTTTTGAAATGGCAATTTCTTAATGCTACAGTATAAAAGTGAACTCCACTCAGTAAGGAGTAGTTTGGGAACAAAGCCAATGTTGCGATCGGGAAGAAAGCAATCTTATTATGATGAAGATCCAAATTATGATGAGAACAAATTGGGAAAGTGTCGAAGCAGCTGGAAACTCAAACTTTAATAAGGATTTTCAGTTCTTAATATTCCAAGCTTCTGCTTTGCTTTACGCACCGTTCCCTCACTCTGTATAAATGTGTCCTGCCATCTTTCTCATGCTGTAGTCAGAGCTTCTGCAAGACATTTCCCTTTGCTTCATTCTTTCAGAGTGTCATTTGTAGGATGTGCCTTGGCATCAGTGGCAGCTTGCGCACACATCTTATCTGGCAAAACACCCAGCAGATAAAGAGGAGGGGGCGCCTGTTTACGTATGAGATGAATGCCGAAGAAGAGACATGTCCATCTGCGCTGATGCATTGACCAGTGATGACTTGTCTGCCTGCCAGTCTTTCATTTACAGAGGATCAATCCAATCTACTCTCTAGGGCCTATGACAACAAACACTGGGCTGAGAACAAGAGCAGCAGAGCATCTGTTGAACTGAAGCAGCAGGAGAAAAGGAAAGATGAGAGTAATATTAAAACAAGATCCTCCTCCTTCTTGAGGAGTAGGAGCTTGATTATGGAGAAACATTCAGAACATTTAGAGAGTGAACAGCCAAACAAATAAAGAGGACGAGAACCTAAAAGCAGATTGCAATCTGAGGAGTGTGAATGTTAACAGTTAGTGTTGCTGCTGAGTGTATTTGACAGAACAACAAATGGCATCTGTCTGAGGTCCGTCTCTTCAGTCAGACAAAACCCTGTTTGACAGTGTCAATGTGCGCTCATTTTATAATGCACCACAACGTCTGTTGTATGGTAAGCAGTACTGGGGATTTGGTCTATGCTCCAACTCGAGGCAAAGCTGTTATGAGGACCTGCAAACACCTCCCTCTAAAGCTCATACGTTTTAGGCCTTTCCATCAGTGCCTTGGCATTATAATTACCCTCATCAGTGCTTCCCTACTGGGAAACACAGACACACACACACACACACACACACTATAAATGCGGTTGTACACACAAGCATAAAACATCTGCAGAGCAATCAGTTTCCAAATGAGGTGGAATTACACTGTCTCTTTTTTAAACCAACTCACACAAACCAACAAGCAGAGCAGTTAATTTAATTGTTAGCTAGCTATCTGCAACAGAAAAAAAGAATGACAGGGAAAAACCACAGATGCATGGACATCTACAGCAGAGATGGGCCAAATACAATCTGCTAATTTTAGGGAAAGCATCTAAAACCATGAAAAGGAACACAGTTTTCCTCAGAGTTTAAGACAGTGTCTGTATTTAATCCACGTCCTGAATCAAAACTAAGAGAGTTGCCGAATTCCTGTTAATTCAGCACATGTTACTGGTGTATTCACACCAGGAAGGTCCGGTAGTTTGCTTGCTTTGGTCGGTACCACTTTTTCCTCCTTTTTTTTGCTACGGTTCCAAGTCAGACTGCCAGTAAATGCAGCAGGTTCAGTTTCTCAACGAAAAGACACTAAAGACTAAGGTTTTTCAGCAATTAGATCGTTATGCGTGAAAAGGGTAAAAGCAGAAAGCAATATTAAAATAGCTCAAAATATTTTCCTTATTTGACCAGTTTTAAAACAGTGTCAGAAAAAAGTGAAGGTGACAGCAAGTTACTGAGGTTCTGCATCGCATCTGTGACTGCACAGGTGGCACAAGACATACATGGGGTGACAGATCATTGCAGTTTACTGATGCAAACAGAGCTCATCCATCAGCCGCTTGTTCAGAGAGTTTTGTTGTATTCTGATCCCTTCAAATGGATAAATGCTTACCGATTTCAAAAATATGGCTGAATTGGTGCTTCATTCTCCGTTACGCAAAGGTGGATCAGTTGAGCGCCTTCCGGCGCATTCAGGCTAGTGAAACGTTCATACATGCAGTTTATTAATCTGCACAATGTGTAATGGCACAATTTGAATTCTCTGTTTAGCTTGTTCGAATTTAATATAAACTAAAATGAAATAAATTAATATGATTAATTTAAATCAATTAAAACATTGACAAAAGAAATGATTATGACCACATTTTTTTAAGCTCTCCAAATGACCGACAACCAAAGATTGTAGCGCAACCTCTGATACAGCTACAGATCTTAACAGAAGTGTTTGAGCGTTTGTTAAGACTGTTTGATGCAACATGAGGTGGACAATAGGAAGAAGAAAGATGGCTTGTGTACAATTAAAACATTTTAAATTGGAAAAGAATGTGCATAGACTGTATTGATGGCTCTCTCCAACCCTTGTCCTACCTGTTAATATCTGTACAATGGTATTTATTCATTTCTATTTATTTTAAATAATATTCAATCCAAACCATGTGAACAAAGATCTACATATAAAAGTGAAATTTGATGATTTCATTTAAAATACAAATACCTGCTGTTGTTTCTGCTGCGCATGGAACTGAAATGATCAACCATTTGCTAGTAATCAAATAGTGGGACAGCTGCAGAGTTTATTGTCATGAGGTTTTTGCCCTGGACACATGACTGCTCATGTAGGCTTAGATGTTGTTCTGGAGGCTGAATCTGCGCTCCGATGCTGCACTGGAGACAGGAAGTAGGTGTCACTTCAGCCAATGTTTTAAAATTATGAAACGTTTC
This sequence comes from Apricaphanius iberus, assembly GCA_028564705.1. Lineage (NCBI taxonomy): Eukaryota > Metazoa > Chordata > Actinopteri > Cyprinodontiformes > Aphaniidae > Apricaphanius > Apricaphanius iberus. The sequence goes on from JAPXFQ010002030.1 coordinate 805,800, forward strand.
TCCAATTGAAGCAATCAGAAGTCAAAAAGACTCTCTGAACAAACCGCTTCTGTGAGCCCTTCCGAAAGCCCGTGTGTTTGGAACACATCTTATGAGTGCGACTAACCAGCTGAACCGGGTACAATTACCCCTATCTATAAAGTTCAAAGTATCTTTACATTTGCACCAAGCAACCAGTACATATAAATTCTGTTTGTGTGATCAATAAATATTGAGTATAGTTCAACTTAAAGATGAACCAATTGAATATTTTGCATCCATTAAAAACACACAATTCATGTCCACAGTCATCACTTTATGTCTTTATCACAGCTGCATTTACCAATGAGTCAAGGTGGGTGGACATGAAGTGGCTACCACTGCCGTTTCAGTGCTGATAGTTGTTACATAACAAGCACTCCCACAACACAGTTGTGTATGGCTTACTTATATTGTACATCCACAAATCTATTTTTTATGCCTAATCATCCTTTTCTGGGCACACGGGAGCTAGCGCCTATCTCCAGCAGGGGAGAGGCGGGGTCCACCCTGGAAAAGCTGCAAGTCTATAACAGGGAAACGCACGATGACCAACCCTTTATACATTACTCATGTCCTTGTATTAAATAGCGTTCAGCCAAACTAGTTTTCTCTCTCTAAAAATGATAAAAAACCAGCAGCCTAATAAATCTTTGCTTATTCTTGCACAAATGTTTTGAATTTTGACTTCTTACATTTTCTTTGAGTTTCAGCTCTGCATTATGACTGCAGCATGGATCTTTTGCCAACCAGAGGGAGAGGTAAGGGTTGAGCTGTTACTTCTGAACATTACATATACAGTGTGACCAGACGTCGTGTTAACCAAATATATTCTCTATTTTCTGTTTTTAAATGGTGACAGAAAAATCTGAAGATCATCAGATATTTTGACAGAGTTCAATTCACACCACTGACCACTAGGTGCAAAAACAATTTCTACTTTATGCAGACAGTTCATGTAACTAATCACTCAAAAAAAAGAGATCTCGCTATCCGTAAACTGAAAGCAAATTATAGATTTACAGGGCATGGAGCATATGTGAGCCCATAACTGCCCTGTACACAGACTGGAGGTGACTGCAGCTAAACCACTGATGCAGAAAGAGCACATGATGCAGGATTTCATCCGAATTAAGTGATCAGAAAGATGCTCATTCAAAGAGTCTTTCCTAATTATGATTATTCCAATTGGAGAAATGTTTGGCTGAAGTTGTTCTTGTAATACCAGACTCCAGTGTGGCAATCGAGCACAATTCAGTTCTATGTAGAATTTCTGGGCCACAGAAGGTTAAAAGTTCATCATTAATAAATCTAGCAGTTTATTAATCGACCCGTGATGGAGCGATTTGCTATTCTCTTTGTTTAGATTGAATATTGATTAAAAGGAATGAAACAAATAAGTAAATAAATACTTTTGAATATATCATTATACTTATTTTGAAAATTGACGAGTAAAAATAGATAATGAACAGATTTTGTTGAGCAAGCTCGCTTAAATGTACTAAAAAAATAATAATAAAAACTCTAGCAGGACCTCTAGGTGCCAAATATCCTAGAACATCTGGCCCAATCAAAAAGCTGTAAATCAACATACTTCTACAATTATGAAGAATGACACCAGAAAGGTTTTCATAAATATGTATTTTAAAAAATGAATAAACTGATACATAAATAAAAATAGCAAATAGATTTTACATTTCACACAAATAGTAATTATGCATTTTAAGTTAAGAGTTGGTTTTTCCGAAACAACTGGTATTTCATACACATGTTTGCTCTTACCTCTGTGTTTCAGCGCTATATTGACCCCTGCCCACTTGATTGACAGCACAGAGCCTGAACTGGTAGGTTCTTGCAGGTGTGAGGCCACCCACTGATACCTCGCTCACTGCAGGATCCACCTCGGACAGGTAGACCTTCCATGGTGAGTCTAGACATAATAAACTAAGATTAGAAGCTGATAGCATCTGGAGGAACAACAGGAGCACTTAGGACATTAATAACAAGGACTGACAGAGGGACAAGAAAGAAGAACAAGTATGGAGGAGAAACAACAAGAACGAAACTTTAAAGGGAAAACGAGGATAAGTGAAGAATCACAGATGCTGGTGTATGCTGTTGCCAGCTTATCGTTTACTGAATAAACCACAGACAGATTCACTGTTATCCCTATTATCGCATCAGCCTCATGGGTATCAGAGTAAGTGAGAAGGATAGTGAACAAGCCCAGCATATTAGAGCCATTGTCTGATATGAAAGTACCTTGTATTTACACTGCTGTGGTCTCTCTCAAGTACAATGGGAAAAAAATCTAATCAGTGTTCAAAAACTCCAACCCATTCCTCACTGTCTAGGTTTTTCCACAGAAATCGACCACTCAATTAAGCTCCCTCTTTTTCTCATTCGTTTCTTCATCTCCCCCAGCTACTGCCACATTATTTCCCGGCTCTCCCATGATAATGTTGGTTCATTTCTGTAGTTTCAACACAGCAGCTGTTAAATGATACCAGCACAGGTGTATCTTTTTAAAAGTTTTCAAAATGAGAATTACCAGCTGATATTTGTCCATAAGTACCAATTCTACAGTTTTGTGCATAATGCCTGGCTGAGCATGTAAAGGCTCTACAGCAGATCCCCTTAGCTTGCAGCCATCTCTCTCCCATCTGTTTCTCCTGTCATTCTATAACTCCGTTCCACTTTCCTCTCCCCGACTCTCTCCCTCTCTTCCTTATTTGAACGAGAGCCAACATGCTGTTGCAACATCTGTGGTTGAGAGACGCTGGGACTCAAAAGAGAAAGAGAGAGAGCGGGATAAGGAAGGGCTGGAAAAATAGAAGCTCAACGGCAACCTGTGCGTTTATGCTAGAACCGTGTTGCCCATATGTATATCTCTTGTAAATGAGTGCATTTGAGTGTATGTCGCTTTGTGGTAGACAGCGAGTGAACAGCTGTTTGCCTCTCAGGAACTATAAAAGATACACAGGGATCAACACATTCACATACGTACTGTTCTCAGAAAGCTCCAAGACGTAGTACAGAAGAGGGGAGTTTCCATCAAAGGGACGCAGCCAGGATAGGTGGACAGAGCGGGAGTCTGAGTCGTTGAGACGAGCCATTAGGGAGCGGGGGGAATGTGGCAGCTCTCTGAAATTAAAACCATAAAATAATAAAAAAGGTTTACATCTTACCGTAGACTTGTTTTCTCGTCTTCTCATATCAGAAAGCTTACAGTGACAATTTACTAAATTTTCACCAAAACACAAAGGGTTTACTCCACTAATAATGTAGCTAGTGCTGTGATGAGATAAAAAAAACTCAGATTAATTTAATAAGATCTGTAATTAATTGATTAAGGAATCAGATTTTTAATCTCTCCTTATAATTGCTGAGAAAAACCCTAATCTTGAGGTATTTTCATTTAAATTAATTACACTAGTAACCTAAGGTTGAACAAAGGTATGATATATATATATATATATATATATAGATATATATATATATATATATATATATATATATATAGATATATAAAAATAAATAAAAAAGTGGTTTTATGAAGTAATTCATTGTATTTAACAGACTTGAACAGATGCAGTCCCAATATTTACACTCTCTTGTTTTTGTGACTAGTCCCAAATGGCGACTGCAACCTTCTGCTTCAAGCATGCGCAGTTCATTAGTTCTGGACTCAGTGGGGTAATATCTACTCTGAGTCCAAATGTATTATGGGTTAAGACAACATGTAGCCTAATATATGCCTTTTCTTATAACAATGGTTTGCCATACAACTGGACCTTGGTGGCCAGGTTGAGCTGCAGCTTTTCGGTGCAAACTAGTTGTCTTCGCGATCTGAGACGAGTGAGAAGAAACATCCTGTCCATGAGTGATGCAGATAAACTAGTCCATGCATTTGTTACTTCATTGCTGGACTACTGTAATTATTTATTATCAGGAAGTCCACAAAATTCAATTAAAAGCCTTCAGTTGATCCAAAATGCTGTTCTGCATCAGAGTTCTGATGAATATTAAAAAGAGAGATCACACCTGTTAAACCCACAATAGAGTTTAAGATAGTCTTCCTTACATATAAAGCCATTAAAAATCCAGCTCTATAGTAAATCAGAGATCTAATTGCTCCATATTTTCCTAACAGAGCACTTCGTTCTCAGAATGCAGGTCTACTGGTAGTTCCTAGGATTTCAAAAAGTAGAATGGGAGGCAGATCTTTTAGTTACCAGAGTCCTCTCCGGTGGAACCAGCTCCCGGTTTTAGTCCGTGAGGAAGATACTCTCTCTGTTTTTAAGACTATGCTTAAAACCTTCCTTTTTGATAAAACTTATAGTTAGAGTGGCTTAGATTATCCTGAACTATTGGTGTAGTTATGCTGCTATAGGTTTAATCAGACTGACCCCTTTTCTTCTCTCTTCTACTTATCTCTTCTACTACTCTCCAGATATATTTTTTCTGCCATTATTGCGATTATTAACTAAGTTTTCTCTCAGTATTTTTCTCCCCATAGAAGCTCCACACGTCCTGGTACCCTTCTCAACTATAATGTCCCCTGCTGGATGGGGAACATGTTTGTATAGTTGTATTGAAATTACTTTTATTGTAAAGTGCCTTGAGATGACATTTGTTGTGAATTGGCGCTATATAAATAAAAATGAATTGAATTGAAGAGCACAAAATTGTGTGAGCTGCAAAAAAATTGTACGAAGGGCATGTTCCTGATTTGTGGTTGATCTACTAAGATTGTGTGCGCAAATGATAGCGGGCACAGATTTGAGTTTGACAGCATCCATCCATCCATCCATCCATCCATCCATCCAGCCAGCCAGCCAGCCATCCATCCAAAGTAATAACTCTACCTAAGTAACATAATGGTATTGTACATTATTATTGTATTTCAGTAATTGGACCACAGGGAAATTATTAGTATCCACTTCTGGTACAAACTAATGGATATCCAAATAAATAAACAAATAAACAGCAGGTGCAGATATGTTAAGTGTGCAGTGAGTTATTATCCGTCTTTCGAAAAAAAGGGGAAAAAAATTGACATAACTGTCAGGTTTATGGCCATTTGAGTGTTAATTAACTCTTAGATTAAACAATATGCAAATTATATTTCACATTTGTTTGTAAAAAAACCAACAACTTCTGTCGAATTGTGGTGGCACAAAGTTAAGACATGCCATTCAGTGAAAACAGGCACTAAAACAGTCGGTGCAAACATTTTCATGTTTGATAAATCACACTGCCCCTGAAAAGTCTATTTGCATGTTGTCCCCCCAATATTTTGGACCATCTCACAGAAAGGCCCACATTGCATATTCATCAAGGGCAAAAACACTAAATGGATTGTGTGCATCTTGCTGTGGCTTTAACAAGCGCAGTCACATCCGCTCCTCCTTAGTATATCACCCGCTGCATTGCACTTTTGCACCACTAAATCATGCCCATTGCGTTTGTCATTCAGCTGAGAAAGTTTCATTTTGGTAAAGTTTTGTTTTTTTTTGGCTTATGACAAGTTTCGAAGGGACTTCTTATGTCTTGCCTTCAATTATGTGCTATGTCATGTTACTGTACACCTCTGGAGTGGAGTGCAGCAAACTGAAGTTGATCTAATAAACAATATTCAAATCAGCTACTTAAGGAACATCTCTGAATCCGTACCACAAGTTTCTCCTCAGAGAGCCTTTTGCTCAGTTTGGATATTATACCAAGTTGTTAGTCTACAGAAAAGTCTAAAAATTGTCAACAGGCTGCTGTCTGTAGCCTTAACTGTTGTAGATGGCTGAGTTGTGTATTTTATGCTATCATATCTATTCAGTATCGTCAGACTGTCCCATTTAGGAAATATAAGACAAAGAGACAAATTTGCTTTCTATTATTTTTCATTTTTGTTAGGATTTTATTTTTTATGATACCTCATTTTTTTATTATTAACATGAAAACATAAAACCTGCCAGTGTCTGATCTACCCGTCTCCCTTTCGATTTAGGAAGGACAATATATATCACAAAAAGAAGATGAAGCAAAAATAAAACAAAACAAAATAAAAACGAAAAGTAAAAGTCAAAGTATATTCTCTCATCCTCATTCTTGTTATTAATGGACTACGGCTGGCACATGGTGTCCCACGTTTCTTTGTTTTTTAAATGTTTTATAACATCAAGCTTTCAGGTCTGAAACAATGACGCCCAAAATAAAAGTAGAAACTTTATATTTCCAAATATGAAATGAAATTTATGACTGTACACTTCTGGAAGGACAATTCATTGGATACAACGGTTGGCACCCAGATTTAAAAAAAATGTATTTCCGCCTGCCAAAAGACATTTCTGTCCAGCCCCTCAACATGCAGTGATTTCAAAGAAATTCTCGTACAGATTAGGCTAACAAGCTATAATATGTTTATTAGTGGGTTTTGCATCCACTAGTGTTTTTTTCTTTTTTTTTCTGGCACACTTAATTAAGGCGTTTGTCCCAGTTTCTGCTTTTTCTGTACAGCTATTGTAAATAAAGAATGTTATTAGCATTAAATTTGCATTTGGAAAGACTTCCTTACTATCCATATCTACACAAAAGGGACAATCTGTAATTATACATATGATACTGCAACTTATAAACCAGCCTCTTACAATATACAGTGACTATTCATTAAAAAGCTGTTTTTCCCTGTGTGTTATTTTATTATATAGTTGCAATTGGAATTATTTTTTTTTTAGCACTCCAGTTGATTCACTGTTTTGGATCGGGATAAGTGCGATCTATTATAATTTATTTTGGATGGCATATTCGTATCCTCCACACGCTCTGCAAACGACAAATATGTATCTCAGTATCTATTAAAAAGAAATGTTCCATACATTTGCTCATCCCCTGCAGAAATGTGTGCATCCATGACATGTTAATAACAAGAACGCTACACAAATATATTCCTGAAAGCAATAAAGAGAATCCAGACATCTGATTACAGCCATTTTAGTGCATCATAATTCTTTTTAAAAATGTTTGACTTGCAGGGGAATGTGAAAAAAAGAGAGACAGTAGTGGCTGGTTATGCAGGTGCTTGCACAATTCAACATATTTACAGTCAACATAAAAGAACCTATATAAATATATTAAGGGAAAAAACGTGATAAAAGATAATTTTCCCTCACAGTCACTGCATGCCATTTTCATATGATTATGAATCATTTCTAAGCAATCACAAATCTGGATAGATATGCTGTCCAGGGACCATCCTCTGCAATCGAGCAATATGGTATTAGCGTCATCGGAGAAAGCAGGTTTAACAAGTTTTTGAACAGTTTAACCTCTTCCTGGTTAGGGTTTAAGAAAAGACATGGATGACAAACAAGTCCAAGGTTTCGGCAAAATTTTTTCATTGACTTTTTTAGAGATCCCAGTCTTTTCATTTAGCTAATTTATTACTATTTGTACAACAGTTTATGGACAGATAGATGGATTATTGGGAGACTGGATGGATTCATGGACAGATAGATGGATGGATGGATGGAGAGATGGAAGTCAAAATGCAGGCAGAAGCCTTCAGTTGATCCAAAATGCTGTAGCAAGAGTTCTGATGAACATTATAAAGAAAAATTACATTTCTCCTGTTTGGCTTCTCTTTATTGCCTCCCTGTTAAATCAAGAGCATAATTTAAGATCATCCTTCTTACATATGAAGCCCTTAATAATCAACTTCCATCATACATTAGAGAGCTGATTGTTTCATATGTTACTAACAGAGCACTTAGCTCTTAGACTGTAAATTTACTGGTAGTTCCTTCTAAAAGTAAAATGGAAGGCAGATATTTTGGTCATCAGGCTCCTCTCCTCCTGTGCTGCTATAGGCTTAGACTGTTGGAGGACAGACTGTCTACTTTTCTGCACTCTGCCACTTTGCTTTCTGCTTCTCTCCAGTTGTATTGTTTTGCTATTATTTTGGCTATTGAGTCTGTCTTTTCTCAGCGTTTATCTCTCCATAGAAGCTAAACCCGGTCTGGCATCCTGCTCAGCTGTGATGCCTTGTTGGAGGGGGCTGAAGCTCCCAGTAACTTAACGTTCTCCCTCTCCTGTCATTACATTTTTACTTCTTTAACATAAAAAGTACTCTTACAGCAGTTCTTATGTTCTTTCTGGGTCTGCTCTGTCTGAGCGAGGTTCTGCTGGAGGTTTGTTCCTGTTAAAGTGGAGTTTTTCCTTAGACTAAATACAGACTGTTTTTTATTCGCTACATGCTTGCTCATTGTAAGGGATTGCTGTGAATTCAATGACACAACGCAGGCGACTGTCTACTGTCTCTACATGTTTGTTCGGGAGCAGTAAATTCTTCAAGTCAATGATTAGATACAATCTGCTGGAATTCTTTATAAATATAACTTTTAAACTGATTTAAATAATGAACAATATTAATAATTAATAATGAATAATGAAGATTCATTGGAATGCATGCACAACTGAACTGAAATTATCTTGTACAGTACCTTGAGATTACATGTGTTGCCAATTATTATATATATGAAATGAACTGGAATTTGATTGAATTATTGGGAGAGTGGATGGATGGACGGACAGACAGACAGAGACAGACAGGGAGATGGATGGATAATGCTTAAATTTCTAAAACACAACAATGTATTTTCTAGACTGTGTGCGAATGCTAGAAATCATTACTGGGAGAGCAGCACATCAATCAACTGCAGCGCTGATTGAAACAAGAAAGCAAGAGGAAATGAAAAGGATCTCATTTCTGAGCTGACATGATCATATTAATTAATGGAAGAAATCAGAGAATGTCAGATCAACTACCTTAACAACCTGTCCCACAAAACAACATGCACACACTCTCACAGCCACATGAATAGGTCTTATGGGAGTTGAACCAATAACCTGTTGGTAATTAGTCTGTCTCCTAAGCCGCCAGCGTCTGTTAGCCTCTGTGACCCAGTGATACAGAGCTAACGAGAATGTCAGTCACACATGTGGCTGCACACAAACACAAGCACACACACGCACAGACAGCCTAACAGAAACCCCTTCATTCTGCTCATGTTTTCACACAGCTGTAAACACAGATCTGCTCCCTCCCGCTGTGTTTGACATGTGTAACCTCTTTTCTCTCTATAATCTAGATGGATGTAGACTTATGTTCATCTCTTTCTTCTACCCTGCAATTATATTAATATATCATAAGTGCTTTTTCATAAATATTTTATCAAAGTGCCTATTAATATATGAAGGCCACTACCTGTTCTTTCACAGTAGCTGTAATGAGGCTGTGTAGGCTGGAGTGTGGGATACATTTAAAATGTGTGTGCCGTGTTTTAATGTGAGTGCCAGGAATGGCAGACTCAGTGTGAAACATTTGGAAACCGTTCACTCAAACAAAACCAAGGTTTGAATGTAAACAGACAGCATTGCCATTCTGCTATTTTAAAATGAAAATTACCCCTTGAGTTCAAAGTCTTAGCAAATAAACATCAGGTTTTTTTTTCTGGTTCAAAAATTATTGTAATCTCATCACACAGCACATATTCCCAAAGTACTTTTATCATACACAACACATCTGTGGAAAAATCCTGATCATTCAGCATTATAACGGCAGTATATCTGGGACCTAGGTGTGGAATGGGGATGCTTATCCATGCCTGCATGCCCATAAGAGAAGCAAGGCTGGCCACACAGGCATCACGTCTGGACTACCACCTCACAATGGCCATAATGTAGAGAAGAGCTTAGGTGTACAAGCTGCACATAAAGGTTGGGTAAATCCTGGTTGCTGAGACACTGAAGAAAGTTGTGAGATTTTTAGTTTGCAATTCAAATAGAAAATGTATCTGTCACTCTGCCAAACAGAATGGTTAGCATCAATCAATCAATCAAATTATTTAAAAAGCACTTTTCAAACTACATAGCTTCTCAAAGTGCTTTACAGATTAAAATGACCCCACAAACCCCACCCTTCCCAAACCCAAAATAAAACATCACAACTATAACCACCACCCCCCACCCCAACCCATCTCCCATGTACAGACACACATAAAATCAACAGTAAACAAAAGCAAAAAGGGGCTGAGTACAGATGAACCAGGAAACGCCATCATGGGAGCCATCTACATCGGCAGCAGTAGATCAGCAGCTGCAGCCAAGGCATTGACCCAGGACGCCCAGAAGAGGGAGGGCTGGTACCCCCACCTCCACCCAAGCACTACCTGGGGAGCTCCCAGGCAGCTACAGCCGACCACTGCTCCCGATGCAAAGGACTCTCATAGAGGAAACACTGGAAGGAAGATTAAAATAAGAAGTTTAAATATAAAATAAACAGTAGAAAATTAGATTAAGTAGTATAATACTGATAAAAATGTTAGGACTGATAGCATTTTAAATTATAAAGTATAAAACAATGATAATATATGATCAAATAAAAATATAAAGCAGCTAAATAATTAATAAATAATAATCAGTTAAAAGCTAAACTAAAACTTCAATCAAATAAAACATACATCACATTTAGTCATGAAAAAAGATGGACAACATGCACTGAAAAGTACAAGCAAAAAATAATAGAGGTATAATATATTTATACAGATACAGATTCAGAATCTGTACCCTCTGATTAATAAAAATAGAGCACAGATTCAGAATCTGTACCCTTGTTATATTAATCCATACCCTCGATTTTATAAAGGGGGGGTATTATGCAAAATTTTCTTTTTGATGTGTAACATCCTGATAACATGTTATTTCCTCATTGAAAACATCCCTGAAGTGTTTCTTTGACTCATCCACTTATGTTTGAATAATTTTTGAATCCTCTGCTGGTATTTAATGGGGGTGCTGAAACGTCCGCCCCACCTGTCTCCCCCTTTTCCACCCATCTCCTCCTCCTACCTGACGTAGCTCATCAGCACCCAAGCCGCTGTGCCTGCAGCCCTCCCTTTCCCCATCCCACTCAACTCCGGTAGAGCAGCTAGCAGCTTCTATAGTTAGCTTTGCCTAATTGTAAGGCTAAGAGTTTGGACTTCATCTTTGGAAACAATCCTAGGCCAAAAAAGATCTGTCATCTTTGTGCAAATCACTTCACAGAGGACTGTTTTCTCAACAAAAGCCTTTTTGATAGTTGACTAATAGGCAGATTGGTCCCAAAGGCAAGGCTACTCCATCTGAACCTGTACAGGTAAGAACTGTGCCTTAGCATTACTAACTCCGAATTCAAAACGTAGGTTTATATTTCTGTGCTTTTATGGTTGCAATGTAAATGTAGCTACTTATTTGTGTACTTTAATGGTTCCAATGTAAAATAAAGCATCATACTTGTTTAAATTTATGGCTTCAATGTAAAATGTAGCTTCATTTCTCTCTACATTTGTGATTTCAAAGCAAGACTTAACTTCATTTTGCTGTGTTTTTTTTGGTTCCAATGTAAAAAGTAGCTTCATAGTGATTAATGTTTATTAAAGGGTGCCAAGGAAGTTAAATATTACAAAGCCGACACGTTTTGTCAAAGCCTCTGAATTCTCTCTGGTTCATCAAAAACTACACTTTCAGGTTCGGATATAGGATCATTTGCATGTCGTATTACAATCTCCAGAGTTGCCATTGTTCACAATTACCAATGTGATTTTTTTCCTAAATATTTAAATGCAACACACTGAAAACTTCTGTTAACTATCGGTGTCCGACTCCACGAGCATGCTGTGATAATATGAATAATATAAATGTGTGACGTTCTGAAGGGGGAGTTTCACAAAGGGTAGGAGGGCTTAGAGAGGCTCAGGCGAATATCAAGGCGTCAAATATGGAAGTGATGAGAAGGAACATTTCTTTAAGGTGGATTTTGATATATGCAGGACTTTCAGAATGATTTAGAGTACAATTTTCATTTAAATGTGCAATAGAATTGTACTGTGTGCCTGGGAGAAGCGTAATACCCCCCAAACCATGTGTCACAGTATGGGGATCCTGTCACTATGGTTCCTATTGATAATGCACCCTGGCTCTTTGGCCACAAAGTTATTTATTTGGATGAATGGAGTCTGGGGATCGAATGCCACCTCAGCCCTCGTTGTGCACTGTGCTTCACATTCGTGGTTTTGGGCTCCTGCAGAAAAGTAGGCTATATAGTGGGGCTGCCCGATTATGGCAAAAATAACAATTATTTTGACGGATATTGAGATCTTGATTTTTTTACATGATTATTCAGTAACTTTGATTACAGTTGGGCTGCCACAAACAATTATTTTGATTATCGACTATTATCGACTGTGTATTATTTTGCAGATTAGTCGAGTAATTGGATCACCCATAAATGTTATCTTATCGCAGCAGCTGCTCAAATATATACATCATTAGCTTTCAGCTGGAACTGTTTTCTGTAAGTATTATGTGCTATCTAAAATACTGACAGTTAAAATGATTGCTTATTCAATATTTATGAACTAATTATAAAACAAAACATTAACATTACATCAAACACATGACGTGCTAAGGGTAATAAAATCAGTCACTACTGTTAATGGTACAGATATCAATACAAGTAATTCATTGCATTTTCCATTTAACAGATAAACTCTCACTTTGCTCAGCCTTTTCAAAGTTTTTGCATCCATGAAACCAATGGGGTATTGGGCTGTTGCCATAACAAAAATAAATGAGCCAGCTATGTGTACTCCTCCCCAATGGTCGCAACCATACACCTATGCTTTGATTTCCTGTAGGCAGCAGCAGTAGCGGCGCTACACTGTCTGCTTTGAATGGATCAGAACCAGCCACCATCCAGGTGAGAAATTCTGCGATAAATATAAAAACCCGGACAATTTTATCAATCTATGAATGCAACAGAACACGCAATGCTGACAAGTCCAGGTAAAAGAGGATGATCAGTCAGCCTACTGTTGGTAACGTTAGCAGCTAATGCACTAATTAGCTTAGCGAGGCAACTGTCTCTCTTCGTAGTCAGCTGCACTGGGCTTCCTGTTAAGATACTGGAGCATCACTGCCGTCCTGCCAAGGTAAGCAGGTTCTACCTTGAGGATTTTGGATTAAAAATGCTTCTGTACAATTTTTATAAAACGCTCCTAAACATTAGAGCCGCGTTGTCAGTTCCATGAGAGTTTGGGCTTTTCCGGCGTTACACCACGAGTAATCCTGATTCCCACTATTGCACATGCGCGTCAGGGGCAGAGGGGCAGACAGAGCCATAGACATACAGTATAAACAGAGCAGTGAGCAGCCGTAGTTTTAAGAGAAGAACAAAGCTTTTTTTTCCTTTTTTTTATTAGGACATCGACGTATACATTTATTGTAGACAATTTTGGCTGTCGACATTGTAATGACGAACCAAATGATCGTGGCAGCCCTAGATTACAGTAATTTATTAAATATAACATTGGCTTTTTAACAACATCATGTGTAGGATTACGGACATTTTGAAAACCAACTAATTTCTCCCATAGGACGCTAACAGAGCAAGTTTGTCTAGAGAAACTGACAGTACAAAAATACACCGTATAAAATAAATAGAATAAATATAAAGAACAATGTCATCATGACCTTCCAATGCTTATATATAACTACTGACCTTGATTTAATCTAAAAAAAATCAAATGTCAAAGCTAGTAATTTTAAATAAATCCACATTTCAAACATCCCCCTTATTATGAGGTATGTAAATCATCATAATCTTTATTAATAGATTGCTTTCACAATCCAAAGCTAAAACAAAGTGCTGTACATCAAGGAGGAAGTATCATCAGTCATAAATACAATCTGATAATTGCTAAAGGCCTACAATTTAATAATGCTAAACCAATTCATACAAATAAGGACACAAATATAAACATAGCAACAGCATAAAATAGCAACATAGAATCTATATAAAACCTGAAATCAAGACTTAATTTGGGTTGAAAACCAATGAGTAAAAACTAGTTTTTAACAGGGTTCTAAAAGTGAATAGTTGAGGGGCCTGTCTGGTGTACAGAGGTAAGGCGCTCTATAGTTTAGGGGCCCCAACAAGGAAAGCTCGAGCTCCTCTAAGCTTCCATTTAGAGGCGGGTGTGATCAGGAGCAACTGATCAGCTAACCTGAGAGCTCGAGCAGGTGTAGAAGAAGTTGAAGAATAAGAACAAGAATGGTGAAGAAACTTGGTTAAAAAAGGTGGGGCACGATCTTTTGACATTTTTTAAAGAAAATCAAAGTGACTTAAATGATTTTTTTTTTTACATAAAGTACTGAATGTAAACTATTTTAAATAATAAAAACTTGTTGGCCTCTACTTCCTCTTTTTTTAGGTTTTAGTGCAAGAAAGACCAGCCTGTGCTTTTTAAAAATGTTGTCTATAGATTGTTTATTTTTAAACAAGCTGAGTCAGAGGGCTCAGCTGAAGAGGGCTGTGCTTAAAAAATAGATTTTGTTAAACTAAGATCTCATATCAAATTTTTTTATTTTGTGTACATTTGAGCAATCGGCTTATTGATCTTCTTCTAATTGGGGCGACTGTGGCTCAGGGTTTTGAAGCCCGCCTTGTAACCAGAAGGGTTGCCAGTTCGAGCCCCAGATCCATCTGTCTTAGTTGTTGTGTCAAAACAACTGAGACACTTCACTTACCGCCAGTGTGTGAATGTGAGAGTGAATGAATAGTGGAACTGTAAAGCGTTTTGAGTGCCTTGAAAAGCACTATATAAATGCAATCCATTATTATTATCAATTAAAGATTGAAAAATTGGCATTTAAAAGAACATGGATCTTTTAGAGCCCTCATAGTTTACTCATAGCTCAAACTTACATGACTTCGAGGCGTGCAGACCGGGAGTCGTTGCCTGCTTGTGATGTCACACTGCAGGTGTAGTCCCCGATGTCACCTGACCACGTTTGGCTAATAGTCAAAGAACCCGGGCGTACAGAAACACGACCACCGCTGCTCTGAGGCACCGGCACACCACCACGATCCCACCTGAAGCTGCAAAAAGGTTAGGGGGAATTAGAAGACAATCAACTAAATTATAGACATCTTTGTTATGACACTAATGAACAGCTACCTGATATTTATTCTGGGGTCATGTGTTGCATTACAGGCCAGAACAGCAGTGGTTCCTTTAATTACACGCTGGTCGTCTGGAGGCACGGAAATAACTGTGCGACCTATAAAGTAAAGAGAGGAAAGTGGCAGCACAGCAAATTCAGTTAGGAATTCACATTTGTATGTCACCTAACCCACAGCACACATGAAAAGCTTTCAAAAATATGCGTATCCATCAGAACAGTAGAACACCAGTGCTGTGCTTCACTCAAGTCGTTCACATAATATAAGAAAAATGTTTACTAATGAAAAATACCTTCATATGCAGATAAGAGAGTTTTTATATTCATATATATAATGGGATCATGTGAAGTGACTGTGAAATGTAGCTGTGAAATGGAAGGAAAATGAGGCATGGTTTTCAACATTTTCTAACTAACTAACTAAACTCTAAAAAGTGTATGTTGTATTTGTATTCACTTCCTATTTACTCTGGTACCCTTAAATCCAATCCAGCAACAACAACTGTCTTCCCAAATCACTTAATTATACAGTTTACTTGTCTGTAATTCATTCACAGCATACATCTGCAGTTAGAGGAAGTATTAGGATACAGTGGGTGCAGAAATTATTCAGACTCCTTTACATTTTTCACTCTTTTTTAATTGCAGCCATTTGCTAAAATAAAATAAAAAAATGATTTTGTTTCTCATTAATGCACACTGAGCATGTCTGTCTATTTAAGACATCACAGCTGACAGTGCATGTCAGAGCAAATGAGAATGATGAAGTCGAAGGAACTGCCCAAGAAGCTCAGAAACAGAATTGTGGCAGGGCACAGATCTGACTAAGGTTACAAAAAACTTTCTGCAACACTCAAGTTTCCTAACAGCTCAGTGGCCTCCATAATCCTCAAATGGAAGAAGTTTGGGAAGACAAGAACTCAGCCTAGACCTGGCTGTCCCGCCAAACTGAGTAATCTCTGAAGAAGAGCCTTCATGAGAAGTAAATAAGAACCCAAGGATCATTGTGCATTAAGCTCCCAAGATGCAATAAGGATGCTCGTTCTTGACTGGCCCAGCCAGAACCCTAACCCTAAATCCAGTTGAGGACCTCTGGATAGACCTGAAAATGGCTGTCCACCTACCATCACCATCCAACGTGACAGAACTGGAAGGGATCTGAACAGAAGAATGGCAGAGGATCCCTGAATCCAGGTGTTAAAAACTTGTTGCATCATTTCCAAAAAGCCTAATGACTGTACTAGCTCAGATGGGTGCTTCTACTCAATACAGAGCAAACAGTCTGAATACTTATGAACATGTGATATTTCATTTTTTTCTTTTTTTAATGAATTTGTAAAAATTGTTTGCAATGAAACAAAGAGCAAAAAATGTAAAGGAGTCTGAATACTTTCCGTACCCAATGTAATGTAGATGCATGCTCCTCTCACTATTAGTTATGCATTCCACAAATGTGAACTAGAACGAAGACTGGTAAAATATAGCAAATGTAGGACTTAAGTCATATTTAGTCCAATTTGCCATAATACATGTAGATCAAGGTGGCCAGATCACAGGAGAGAAAAATATAGCTTTTTTTCATACAAATGGAATGTGTTGTAGATCTCCCTGCCCTGCTGTCTTTCACATCTCAAGGCAGTGGTGGCATCATAATGGTGTGGGAAGCTTTTCTTTATGAAAGCTGCTCAGAGTTGACTGTAAGATTAAGTTTTACATTTATTACGTGACATGCACCGCAGTAGGCAATTTTCATCCATTCCAAGTAAAATGCATAAATTACAATAAATACATGTAGAGTAATAAAGCTTTATGAATAGTAATTATAAAGAAACTCATAGAGCTGTAAAGGACTTGAGACTTAAGACTATGATTCTGAACATACACAGTGGGATAGTTGCATGCTAGAATGGCCCATTCAAAGCCTAAATCTAAATTGACAATCTGTGAGAAACTTGAAAATGTATCTTTGCTCTCTGTCCAAAATGGCAGATCTTGGGTTACTTTGCAAATATAAATAGACAAAGTATTAAGAGAATAAATGGAAAAGATTTGCAGCTGTTAATGCAGAGAAAGTGACTCAGTAAAATATCGACTTTGTGGGGTTGAATGCACACTATCAGACATTTTAAGGATCATGTAAAATTTAGCTTGCATTTCAGAATTAATCTAAGACTGTAAGTTTTTCTTTTAAATATGTCAATATTAATACATTAATTCAAAATAGATAATCATCTCCTGATCTAATGATGTTTATTTTTTATTTTTTACTGAAGCACAAGCAGCCTGCATCAACAATCAGTTCTTCAGCCATTCACTATCCTGACCTAACACAACTCGACAGGTATAGATAAACTGATGTTACAAGTCTGTTATTTGTGTCTTTGGAAGATGTGTATTGAGCTGTTTAATGTATTTTTGTTTGTGTGTGCATTTGTCGTACTCCACACGGTGAGTGCAGCAGTGGCATTGATGGTTCCCTCAGAGTTGGATGCAATGCAGGTGAATTCTCCTGAATCTTGGAAAGTGACAGGTTGAATCTGCAGACCACCCGACTGCAACAGTCTGAACCTGGGAACCTGAACCGAGCCGCTGGCTATAATCTGTGATCCTACAGAGTTGGAAAAAAGTAAATTAGAAATAGCATAAAGTAAGTCTTTATGCCAACTTAAGTTGCAAACAGAGTGGGAGCTTTGTATGGAGTGGATTGCATGGCTCAGCACCTTTCCTCCAGGTGATGGCAGGTTTTGGAGCTCCACTGTTCTGACAGGTAAACAAAGCTGTGTCGCCATCAGTTACTGTCTGGTCAGAGGGAGGAGACAGAAGTGTGGGAGCCACACCTGAAAAGCAGCAACAGAATATGACAAGCATGACAGCAGAAGATGAATATTAAAACCAAGGTTATTGGAAGAAGCAACATTGAAACTCAGCTGCAAAAGAGAAAAAAATGAAAATGAAAAGGATGTCAGTGTTGATCTAAACACCAGGACAGCCTTTCTAATCAATGAGAGTTTTATTTACTGCATGGTGCTACGTGAGTGTGCATAAATGTTAGGAGCAGGCAGTAGGGAGGCAGCATGGATTCTTTGAATTATATCAAATGCTCACAAAGGAGAATACAAATATGAAGAGGTCAAGTCTAAATACAGGTTAAACTTTATCTACACGTTAGCTTAATCTTATAGTAAAGTTTCCCAAACGATGAAAAAATCAAAATGTCTGATTTCAAAATAATGTTTTAAAATCGTCCTTTTCTGCTTTTACAGTAACATAAAATGTAAAGGATTCAATTACATAGGGATCGACCGTAAAAAACGAATGGGTAATTGTTATGTATTTTTTATTACAAAAATGAAAGTCAGAAGTATACATACACTTCCTTTGTGTTTAGTAGAATTTTTCATTACAGGTTTCCTTCCACAAACTTTCACAATAGTTTGTTGAAATCTTTTGAAAAACTGTTGCAACTGGGCCAGCTTTGTAGGCTTTCTAGCTTGTATTCACCTTTTCAGTGTTGTCCACAAAATTTCTATAGGATTGAGATCAGAGTTTTTTTCATGGCCAGTCTGGTACCTTCACTTTGTTTTCTTTAAGCCACTTTGAAACTAATTCGGTCATCTTCCAAATGGAAAATCCATTTGCACCCAAGCTTCAATTTGCTGACTGATCTTACTTCAGTGTGTCTACATCCTTTTTTTTAATCTATATTGAGAAGTGCACCAGTCCTTTCTGAAGCAAAACAGTCCCACAAAATCATGCTGCCACCCCCATACTTTACAGTTGGGATGGTGTTTTGAGACTTCCCCTGTTTCTCCAAATATATACGGTTTATCATTATGGCCATTTCCTTATGGACGGACGCGTAGCTGAGTGATATGGCTTCAAATTGCGATATAATCAGAAGCATCTGCGATAACAATATGTACTGTGATATATTATTTTTCATTTCAAAATGACTTATTAACATTATCACTTTCCACATATATTCCTGCAGGAGAACAACTTCAAAAAGGTTTAGAATCCAATTGAGAGAAAATGTACTTTGCAAAATGCATTTAAAAGAATTTAAAATCTTTTTCCAAAATAATGCAAGACAAAGATTATCACAACCTTTAGATTAATTTATTCAAAATCAAATAAAAGCAAAATGTTATGAAAAGGAAGTTCAAAATGGTCTGCTTTCCTGGTTACATTTTTTTTATTTGAAAACTCCCATGCACCCTCCAGGACCCTGCTTAGGGTGTAGAGCTGGTTGAGTGTTCCACGCCCAGAATGATAACTGTTTGTTGCTCCTTAATGCGAGGTTTGGCTATATGTTGAACCCTCCTCTCCAGAACTCCTTAATATACCTTACCAGGGAGGCTCAGAATTTTCAACCTCCTGTAGTTGGAATACACTTTGTGGTCCACCATTTTGAAATAGGGGTATCACCAACCCATTTGGCCAATCCAAGGGAACTTCATACAATATTGCACAGCCACTCTACTCAGCACAGCCCAATAGCATCCAGAGCCTTGATGAAATTCGAGGAAAACTCATCCAGCCCAAGGACCTAGCCTCTGAGCAGCTTTTTAATAAACTTGGTGACCTAAGAAGCAGAGATTGGAGAGCCTGACCCAAAGTCCATAGACTCTGCTTTCAGACTGGATGGCGTGTTGGTGGTGTGGAGGAGGCCTTCGAAGTATTCCATCCACCAACACAAGACGTCTCGTGTCGAGGTCAGCAGCACACCATCCCCACTGTAAACAGTGTTCGTGGCAGTCCCAGAGTAACCTTTCCACTCTTTGTGGTACAGGACTCGTGCTACTGTCTCACTAGTTTTAGCCACTATCTTTAGCCACTATCTTCACAAGGAATTTTGCTGTTGTCCTAAAGTGGATACTTTCATTTCGCAGCAAAAATTAAATCCTCTGTGAGACACAAAATGTGTTTCCCTCCGGAATGGTATGGGGATTGGAAATTCCCATGTCTTTTGGAATTTTGTACTATCGTCTGAACGTCAGACATTCAGGCATATGGAAATTGCACACTTGTGGAGGTCCACGTTTCTTGTTCTTTTGTCTTTATTGGTTTCCTCTCCTTTACTGTTATGTCAAAAAAGGAGGCTCTGCGTTTGAGCTGTGTCTTTATATGCATCCACAGGTGTGTCACTATTTAACTCAGAACAGAAAAATGGAATCATCTGGAGTTTTATTTTTGTTTAAAGAAACATACTTAGTGTATGTATACTTCTGACTTTGATGAAAGTTATAAAAATACATAATTCTTTCTCTTTGTTCTGACATTTTAAAAATGAAGTATTTTGATATGTATTGATCTGAAACCAAAAAAGTTCACTCTGATTTGATGTTTGACAGTTTTGTGATGAATGCCTATAATCAGATAATCAATGCACAATTGTCTTACTTGCTTACATTTGCCTTATGTTATATTGTCTGTGCATACATTTTGTCATAGTTGGCCCTAATTATTGCACAGGAGACTGATAAGATTGTGATAACTTGGAATTATTTCCATGTTAAAGTTTGAAGCATAAGATGAAAAGTGAGGTCAGCATGTAGTCTAATTGAATAGCCAAGATGAATACTGAAAATAATTATATAACAAGCAGAAGAGGAATCAGGCACAAAGAAGGCATAAGAGAATGTTGTGTTTGTGTACATGCTTCATGTCAGAAAAACGTACTTGAAACAACGAGCTCTGTGTGTGCCTGAGTCTCTCCTGCAGGGCTGCGAGCAAAGCACTGGAATATTCCTCCGTCTCCTGGCTGCACCCTGCGCACAGTCAGCCCATTGGCCGAGCTGACCTTGTAGCGAGCGTTGGCCAATTTGGAAAGAGGCACTGCATCCTTATACCACTCAATCCTTGGCTGTGGGACGCCTACATATGAACAGGAATATTAATACCAAAAACATCAACAACAACAAAACAAACATGAGAAATTATTTTAGTTTCAGTAATAAGAAGCCAGCTGACCTCACTGTTGAGGTAACAACTCAAACTCCCACTAAGGCAGCAATACACTTTCTTTCCACTATCTTTCCACTCTTTTATCCAATCTGCCTCTATAAATATGCATGTGGGCATAATGACTGTTAATAATATATTGATTGGAGGATGTGGGTGGTGGAGAAAGGGTGGCAGAATTGGCCTGAGAACACTCTGAATTAAAGATGCGGATAAGTGCAGCACAGCAACTATCTACAGTACCAGCACCCACCTGTCTGACCGACATGGCAGATATGACGGGCACTGAACTCATGCAATTATTCTGTCTGAACCCTTCACACCTGTGTGTGTATCTGTGTGTGAGAGGGAGATGGACTTTTGACTTTCTCAATCTGTTGTTGTCAAGCTTTCACAGCCACGCGTGAAATATTTCGCACCCCCTCCTTGTCTCGCTCGCTCTGTCACTCTGTCTTTTCTCCCCGGCTTGTTCCTGCTCCTAGCCTCCATCTTTCTCTCCCTACCCCCAGGCCTCTGCTATTTAATTACACTGCCACTGTATCAGATTACTGAAGAGGAACATGAACTCACTCAGTGTGTGTAAGAGAGGGACTGAAGAGGGAATGAGAGGAGAGCATGTTGCAGTTTTGAGGACCACGTCCAGCTTTGCTCGTATGTAAGTGTTTTCATGTAATCCATTTAAAGATAAGAGACGTGAACAAGTGCAATATCCCAAGCCTGGATTAAGCTAAACAGCATGCTTGATGCTGTTAAAACCAGAGCTCTGCCATCCATGAAATCTTCAGGGTAAAATATTTTGTTACAAATTAAGCAATGGTCAGCAGAGTCGTTACGGCTGGTCCACAGAGTAACCTTACAGAACATGAAAGAGGGATACCTGTCCAAACTGGAGGTCCAGTGACACACAATGTGATTTGAAGTTGCCATTAGATGATGTATTAAGTCCATGAGCCATTTAGTAACAAACCCCAAGTTAAGTGAAACACTTTCCCCCAATACTTCTCTAGATAGATATCTTTATCATTTTCAGAACATAAAAAGCTTACCTCATCCTGGGGTTTTACTGTCTCCTTCTATGCCACCTCTCTTACCCTGCCCAAATGCTAACCCTTTAATTCTTTTATCAGTCCAGCCTCTATGGTTTCAGCATTTTGGTGACAACTCAATCTCAAAAAACGAAAAAGTTTTAAAACCAATAGAGTATAATAATTAGGCCACCAAAAAGGCAAATGCGATGAATGGCGAATTTCTAAGGTCAGACTCGGTGCAATTGGGGACCTACATTTCCAACATTGTAGCGTTTTCTTTTGGTATGGTCTGCTTTCAAACTGCACTTTGTCAAACAGACTGAACCTTTTGAGCAACATATTTACCTACTCGTCTGTGCTGGTGCTGCACCAAAAAGCACTCACCACAGGAATGCTTCATGTTCCGTGAATTGCAAAGAAACATGAAGTGGCACCAGATCTTCACCTAGGATTGCTCAGTCGTCTTTGGCAAATGTGCCAGACAAAATACGTTGCAGCAATGAGCTCAGCACGAGCAGAGAGCAAAACAGAGCTGTTGTTACAGTTGTTTTGGTTGCATTTACCCAGAATACCCACACTACACACCAATTCCCGCTTTTACAGCGTCCACTGGCCCACTTTACAATAACATATGCAATGGAAATACAACAGAATTGCTGAACAAACCTATTTCTTGCCTAACCCAATTCAAGATAGGAGCCAACGGCTATGTAAGCAAAAGGTAGGTAGCTAGGTAGGTATGAATGGAAGGACCTGATTCCAGTCAAATCAGATATTCTTATTACACATTTTATTGGAATCTCTGATTAAGCTCAACTCCGGATCCTATTTTCTTGGTGTGGTATTTCTTGATTATAAGTCAAGAATAATACACAAGTTGTATTGTATTCCTCCAATCAGAAACAAGCTAGAGAGGTTAGAATCACTTTGCACATGTTCAGGTACAATGTCTTCTTGCTAGCAAAGACAGCGCTACATGTGTAACGACTAGGGATGTCCCGATCCCAATCTCGCAACATCCAATATGGCCAATATTTTGGATCGGCTGATATTTTGACATTTTTCAGTGATCGAAGACCGCCTATATTAGCTCACGAGTCGCGGCAATTTTTATGAAAATACGTCCTATTTACCTTTGACGGTGATAGTGCAAGAATTTAAAACTCTGTTGTGGTGCAGACATGGACTCTCAATTACCACAAATCAGCATAGCAGATCAAACACAATTCTAATATGGGTAGACTTAAATATGCTTAACATTACTTTAACTATATAATAAAGGCATAGACACTCACCTTCTGGCATTTACAGTACATGCAACAATAAATAAAAATAAAAAGAGAAAAATTCCTCTAAGCTCCCGCAGCAGGGAAGAGGGAAAAAAAGCAGACGCTGAGCTGCGGTTGTGCTGCATTCAAATAATGTAGAGAATCTATGCAGTGTGTCATGTTTGTGCAGAAATCTATAAGTTCGGGACCATAGGATATTTTATCTTATAGTGAAAACACCAAAAAATAATACTGCAACTTAAAAAGTTAGAACAATGTGGGCTTTCTAACACGTACATGTATGTACTCAACAATATAGTGAATGCAATCACATGAAAGTTGAAGAGCAGTGTTTTGCACATCAGCTATATATATATATATATATATTACTTTTTCCCCCTGATAATACTGTACCAAGTGTGTTGGTTATTTACAACAATAATGCTTATCAATGAAATGAGTGTTATTAAAAAGCTAAGTAGAGTTACTTGCTAAAAATATATTTCAACTTTATAAATTTCAATACTAAAGGCAAAGTTAACACTAAAAGTGTTTTTTTTCAAGTAAAAATTTAATTCTTCTATCAGATGTATCTTTGGATACTGTTGCGAGATCAAATGTCTAGGAATCAAAAAAATATTGTTAGAATCGCTGTTTTGTAAGCTAAATATAGAAATGACAAGTATCTGTTTAACTAACAGTCAAACTAGTTTTGGTGAGGTGAAAACATGGCTGGTGATACAGGGATAGTTGTAACGCCTTGTACCAGGTATTGACTGATATTAATTGAGGTTTTAAAAACATAGATCATCGACATAAATCATTTAATGTGCATGAAAATACTATGTTTAATGGAATGTTTTATATTTACATCTTTATTGTTTTATTTTTTTATTGCTGCTTTAACCATGACAATTCCCTTTTTGTGGGACAATGAAATAATATCTTGTAATGTTCAATAATGTTCAATTAAATATTTTCCTTGCATTGCAATTCGACAGCTTCCCCTCTTTTTTGTCATGTAGTGTGAAAGAACAATAATGTGTATAATAATCGTTTTCAAGTATTTCTGTCACGCGGTTTATGCTGCAAGGAGGACGAAGGACCCAGGCGCAGAAGCAGAGTTCCAGGTGAGGTGATATTTTATTAAGGTGCAGCAACATAAGGCGTGACGATACACATACTGTAGGTACGACAATGATCCAGCGAGGACTGCAGCGCTCGCTGGATCTTAAATAGGGGGAGACAAGGAGGAACAGGTGAAGACACTCAGGGAACACAGGTGCAAACAATGATTAGACAGACAGATGGGATGAGGAGAGTGAGTTGGTTGTGCACCATGACAATTTCTTAGATTAAATATCGATATTTTATTAGGAGTGGGGGAAAAAAAGTGATTCACATAAGAATCTCGATTCTTTGCTTAACGATTTTGAATCTATTTTTTAATTAAAAAAAAAATCGATTTTCAAAAAAGATACGAAAAAATGTTTTTAATATGAAGTATATTTAAGTATGTAGCAGTTTATTTCAGAAAGTCTTTACTTTTTATTCATTCTGTTGTAAAGGTTTAAGAAGTGGAAAGTAGAATATTCAGAAAACTATATATCTTTTCAATACCATAGTAAGTTAAAAAAGTGCAATATTGAAGAATCTCAATTGGAATTTAATTGGCACTTACAAAAATATCATAAAATAAAAGGGAGAAAAGCATATTGTCTCAGCCCTACAAATTGGCACTTCTTTAACTAATAGTGATGATTATGAATCGATTCTGAATCGAGATTCAATTTGGAATCAAATCGCCACTCCATGCATCGGAAGTGTATCGAATCCTGAGTTATTGTAAAATTCGCATCCCTATATTTTATGTATATTTTAGTCGTTACAACCGTCCCTTGCATTTGTTACAACTTTCCCTGTGCACTAAGATGGTGATAACAGTGTAATGACTGCATTGAAATCAATTTTGTAACTTGTAGATATTTCATATAAACAACTTAAATACATTTATTGACACACTGAATGTTTATAATTTAGCAAATTTTGCAAATACCAAAGGCTATTCCAGTATAAATGGTTTTGATTTAATTGAAAAAAATCTCAAAAAGTGTTACAACTGTCCCTGGTCTCCCCTACAGTGGTGTGAAAAAGTAATCGTCCCCATCTAAATTTCTTTTCTTGCATGTTTGTTACACTTAAATGTTTCAAATCATTAAACAAATGAAAATATTACTCAAAGACAACATATTAAACCTAACGTAGTTTTTAAATTTTTAAATGCTACAAGGACCAACCACTTATAATGCTGTTTAGCAGAGGTGTTGTCAGAACATACAATAAGCTTTTCTAACCTAGTTAAATCCTTTTTTTGAGCAGCAAAACTCCAGCTGGGACAAAATTTTTGTTTCTGAAAATTGTAATAGATGGAGACTCTATGGAGGCAAACATCTAATATTAGGTTATTCAGATAGGTATTTGAGATTTTCTTTTTAAAGTCTTGACTGCAATATCACTAGATAGAAGCTAGTTTGTCGAAAGCACTTTGTATACTCACAAAAACACACACAACATAAACAGTGTACCTGAAGCCTGGCAGGGGATTTCTACATGTCTGTCGACATCGGCAAAAATTTTCCTTTTGGGTTGAACAGTCAGTGAAGGTGGCTCTGGAGAGGGGGGAAAATGGAAGACTTTATGAATACATCTGTTATCTAACTAACCAGAATTAAACTTTTTTTAAAAAGTTATTCCCAGCAAAATAAAAATCCATTTGCTTCACTGCTGACACTGGGTAATCTAAATGAGGCTGAAAAGTAAGATTTTTATTTCTTTAAAATCCCTTTAATTTACTTCCATGTAGTCACTGAGAAACACATTCTGTAGTTATCCCTAGGGAAACAATCCCCCTTTTAAACTGTTTCATTCTGCTGTCAATAATAATGGCTCCTTACAAACATCTCAAGCGGAGCTGATCTAAATGAGGACACAAGCTACAGGAAATATGGGAACAAAGGTCCACTCACTATAGAGAGCAGCTACTGTTATAACAGCAGCTGCTCACTTTTAAAAGACTAAATACAATAGAATAGAACAGAATAGAATAATTCTTCATTGTCTCAAAGGGGAAATTCAGCTGTAACAGCAGCAAAGTGACAGATGACTGAAGCTATTAGGATTACACAAGAAAAGTAGAAAAATAATAAAAAACAGAATTAAGAATACTACACTAAGGACACAATCACAAAAGTAGTTTGCAACTTTTACTCTGGAATTACAGAAAAAAGTGCTATTCCTTTTACTGTAAAGGTACAATACTAAGTAAATAAATACTTTTTCTTTACAAGAATTTCTTTTTATATGTTCTATACTTGCCCATATTGGTTCAGCATTTAAAAAAAAGTCAACAATAGATATTAACTGTTGTTCGCTGCCTATAAAGTACACAACAGGAAGATGCAAAGTCATACATATTTCTATCAATGGATTGGGGAAAAAAAGAAAGAAAATAAAAGTGAATAATGAATACCTTTGAGGCAGAGGAACATACACTATTCTGTTTAGGAATCTTTTTATTGCACCAAGGTCTGCTGAGCCTGTCCCAGAAAAAAAAGATCTGTACCAATTTATTCATCCGTCTCTAGTCCTCTGATACAAATGAATCCATGCAGACTTTTTCGCTGTCAGGCAGGCCTTAAAAGAGCTGCTGGCCTAATGAAGGTAGATAATGTGGAGAGAGTGATTGCACTGGGAATGCAGAGAGATATAAGCAGGAAGAGCGTCCAAAAATTGGTTCTACATAGTGAAAGAGGGAATGGGGGGAGGCACACAGAAAGAGAAACACTGCAGAATCAATAATCAGGCAGGTCTTTCTGTCTCAGTATTCAGTAGGCGTGGGTAGTTCGTGCTCTCTTCTTAGGTGCTCCTTTGCTCCGACAATCGCAGAAGATCAAAAAGACACTCACAAACCGGGGGAGAAAAGTTTCGCCTCATCAATCACACTCTCCATACTTTCCCACTTGTTGTGTGTTTCGGCACACACATCAAGCATGGGAGTGGATTTCTACGAGGGCACTCTTATTTGGGCATTTTCCATGTTCTCCTATTAATTGCAGACTCTGGGGAGCAAAACTAATTTAGTAGCCGAGTGAAACAGGAATATCAATTTTCTTTTACTTTTTGGGTGGCACTCTTACGAATCTGTGTAAGCATAAAAAAGATGATCTTAAAAGTAATAATACCCCTAATGTTTTGGCATATTTTGTCACATTGCAACCGCAAACTTTGTTGAATATTATTGAGAAAGTATTTATATTCAATTTGTATTTAACCGATTATTCCCTACCTACATATAGTTAGATCAAGGATAGTGGGTTGTGTTGGAAAAATAAAGCCTTCTTTGTGTAATGTTTTGATAGCAATGCATCATAAAGCAAAATTACAGATGTCAATGTAGCAAGATAAGTGCATTCTGTACTTAAGAACTGTCTTAAATTTTAATCTGAACTGGCTTGTATCGGCTCTCTAGGACGGGACAAGAAGGCTGAAAAGTGATGTCCATAAGAAATATAATTTTTTTTCTAAATACTACATAATGTTTTACAATTTAAGGGTTGCGGGGGTTCGAGTGATGTCACTGTTTTTGCTGACGCTTTCCTCCATATTTATTAGTATGCTGTATTAAATATCAAAAACACCTGAAGGACCACTGTCTCACTTTTGTTTAAGATGAACCCACTTTTTCCATAATAGTAATGCACCCAACATAACCTTAACAAAGGGAACGGACTGGTAGGGACGAAATTAAGGGACTGCCCAGGTCCTGGAAGACTTTTTAGTTTTTTCCCGTTTTCAACCTCCATTATCTTATTTGGAAGATGGGAAGGCTTTGAGGAGTCTACCACTGTCTGGGAGAGAGCCATTGCCAGAGGGCAACCGGTGAGTCCTTCTTAAGAGGTAGATATATATATATAAAAATATCTATATATATATATATATATATATATATATATATATATATAAAAGGGATTTACACTCAGGTGATGAAATTCTTACAAGAGAGGTCAGAGAAAGAACTCACAGAGTCCCAGGATGGGTTTAGAAAATATTCACTCTATTAAACTGTGCGCACAGCCAGGCCAGAATATGGGCTATTATGTGACAAATCAACACAAAGTAGTGTATAATTGGGATGTGGAAGAAAGATAATACAGTTTTTAAATTTTTTTTTAAATCTGAGCTGCATTTGGGCTCAACAACACTTTTTCAGTACTTGGACTTTCTCTTCCATTAAGTCTAAATTTATAAAGTCCAAAACTACCACAACTATCAGTTGCTGTCAACAAATTAATCCACCTACGTTATGCATTTCTGTAGGTCCTCCAAAGTTTACCCAGTTTCCATGGGACTCTTGGTTGCTTCTTAGAATAATGTTCAATTTTTGGATAAGTTTTGATCCACTGGATGGTCAGAAATTTAGGATGTTGTTTACCTAACCCTGATTTAAACTTGTTAGATGTCTGTTGTGTACCTTGATCTTCATGATGCTATTTGTTCTCTAATTTACTCTAATAGGACTGTGAGGCTTTCATAGAACAGCTGCACTTACAGTATATAATAAGAAATTACATAAAAATATGGACTTTAGTTACTATGTAGAGAATTTCTTAGGGCAAAAGATTGTATTTAGGGGTATTAGAGTAACCTAGTACTTTAAAAAAATGCTTATCTTTTTACTTCACATGTATGCTCTACTTTGTGTTGCATAAAATCAAAATATATTAAAGTGAAGTTGGAGGTTGTAGCATGACGAAATTTGAAAAGTTCACAAGTTGAACTGTAACAGCAGTTTGTGACCACAACAGACATTTTATTGGTGGATGCAGATAAAAAGGTTGAACTTGAGCTCAAGCTTGACAGTCCTGCAGCTGACAGGCTGTGTGCCTTGAGCGTTCAGTCACACTTTGAAAGGAAGAAGTCAGAATAAATGGAAGAATTAACTGACTAACACAGAGCCTCAAGCTAAAAGTGTACGGGCAAACCTAAATTTATTGTATGATGAGGGCTTCAGGGGCCCACTCTGGACAATCATGGAAAATGACGTTAGGCATCAGGCTCATGGAAGTAAATCGGCTTACACAGTCACACTCTTTTGAGTACTGAAAGTCTTAGTGAAATGCAATTATTTTCATGTTATACAGATAGGCATTAGTGAAGATTGAGATATGAAACACACCAGCTAATGAGTGGTAGTCTGTATTTAATGGGTTTTATTCTTACCCATTACAGTCAGGTATCCCCTCGCCTCCACAGGTTTGGAAGTACTGTTACTAACCAATGCTTCACAAACATAAAATCCTGCATCAGAGGAGGTGGCGGCAGGAACAATAAATCGGCGCCCACTGCCCAGCCGACGTCCGTCACGTTTCCATGACACCGCAAGGCTGTCAACTGGTCTGGGAAGGGAAAAGCAGAGCGGAATAAAAACATAGAGAAAAGCAAGAATCATGAGAATTGGGAGTAAAATGAAATGGGGTGACTGAAGGCAATTACAACATATTAAATCCATCAGTTTATTTGTCAATGACGCAGAAAATGAATAATGACACTCTGTATATCAGAGCCATCAGCTCTGCTCAGCATGAAGGAAGGTTTGTCAGTTTTTCTAAATGTTCAGAAAGGAAATGGCTTTTCATGGAAAGTGGAATTTGTGAATAAACACCATTTTTTTATGTTTGGATTTGTTTAAGACAACAATGATACTTCACAACATCAATTTATGAAAGCAGAATTTTTTTAAAGCTCCTATCACCTACAGTGACTTAATTTTTATGTGTTCTTGCAACAGTTCAATTGTAATCTGTCTTAATGTTTGCAGTTGACTTAATGTATAAAGAGCTGTCCCAATAATATATATATATTAAGTTATTTTTTAGAAAACAAATTCTAAAAAAACAAAAAAATATATATTTTTGTTAATTATATATATATATATATATATATATATATATATATATATATACATATATATATATATATACATACACACACACACGTAAATATACACACTTGACAAGATTAATTTAGTGGTTTGTAAAACTAAAAGTAAGTAATTATGTTATTACACATGAAAACGGTCAAATAAACTACATTTAATTAGGTGATGTTTATGGAATTGCACTTTTTTATAGAAATTACAGATTTTTTTAAGGATTTGTTTTGTTATGTTTTTTAAATAGTAGTTGCTCTGTTGTTGGTAAGTTATAAGGTTCCATTTATGATTATTCTTTTAGATGTACCGATCGGGTCTGAGGTTTACACACACATCATCTGGATACATTTTATTAATTTTGGGCCTTCATAAATGGAAGCAAATGGTATTTGTAATCATTTTTAAAACAATACTTAAAAGACATGGATTAGAAAGTCATTGTTGAACTAATTACTGCAATACTGGCTTCACAGATCAGCTGCAGCGGTTGCCAGACTTTATAAAACACTTTATAAAGCTGTTGTTGTATCAACCTTCAAAACCACCCAGGTTTTCTGTCTCAAATCTACTTTACACTCATAAAAATGACTAATTGGATTACACAATTTAAATAATGGCAGTTTTTCCATCCAATAAATATATATGCTGTTTCAACCACATTCTCATCCATCTGGACAATGTAATTTAACTGAAATTGATTGAACCAAAATATATTTGCTGATGGAAAAACCGCCATCATTTAAATTGTGTTGATCTAATTATTAATTTTTATGAGTGTCCCAGAACCAGAACCAAACATGGAGAAGCAGTATTCAGTTTTTATGCTCCTCTAATATGGAACAAACTTGCAGAAAATTGCAAAGGTGTCAGCAGTCTGGTGTTTTTGTGTGTATGTATTGCATCTCATTTAGTTTCTCCAGTTCCACAATAGAGGGCACAGTGTCAGCACCTGGCTGGCAGTTCTCCCTCAGTAGGCGGTAACCAGCAGCTATGCCGCAAAAAACCTGCAAACCATCAAGGTCGTTAGCAGTTGATAAGAACAGCTGGAAGTAAGACATTCGATGCTTGAGTGTTGACCTACGTGGTTACCCGAGCCTTCTGCTTCTACAAAAAAATTAATTTTCAAGTTTAAGGCTATCAGTTTGTTCTTAAAATTGCCGGGGACAATAAACATAAACTGGAGACTGGTTTGCAGATTGCTAGGGACAATAAATATGAATTAATTCATTGGTTTTGAATTACAACATGCACTGCAGTGTAATAACAGATGTTGAAAATTGTATCTTCATTCAGTCAATAAAATGGAAGCCATAGGCTGCATGTTTTGCTTGTTTTTCAAACAACTCTTATAACCATCATTAGGCTGCTGGCAAGGAAGAATCATTAAAAACCACATTGTTGGACAAAGAACCATGTTGGCTATATTAATAATATGCTGGATAATAATAGTCTTGCAAGGCCGCAGATCAGCTGCATGCTTGAAAAAAAAATCCATAAATTAAATGTCACGGGCTTAGCCTTAAGTGTCATTAATGTGGACGATTTGCGGATAAGAAACTTCAGCCTTAATATATATATATATATATATATATTATTTATATATGCCATCATAGCGGAGTGTCCAGCACTGAAGTGAGAGAGACTTTCTCGACTGGATTTGCGATTTAGTACCAGAGAACGCAGTTCAAACCAAGGGCTGTTAACGATAGTTTGTTTCTTGGTTCAAAACTGTCATTTATAAATATTGATAGGGACATGTCCCGCCATCCCCGGCTATTGACGCCTCAAAGTGTCAAATAATTTATTATTTTGTACGTGTGTATGATTACAATCAAATGGTTAGCATTATATATCTATTAAAAAAACTTTGTTTACTGATAACAGTGTGTGTATTTTCAGACAACATTTATTCACTTTGTGTTCTTAGCAGGGCAAAAAAAAAGCCAACTTAAACCTTTTAAAATGTTAGTTAAGAATTAAAGAACACCCATTCCTCTACATTTTAAATAATCTAGAAATTGTGTTTGGGCTTATTTATTGCTGTTAAAAAAGAGCATCTCCCAGCATTCCTGTATCTGTTCAGTTCACACAGCAAGTTTGACAAATGTAAATACTACAATAAACACATTCTTGTAAATAATATATTAAAAGTCTTTCTTTATGGACTATATTTTCTGTAAATAAATAAAAAAACATGTCACAAAGTGGTTTACAGTAGATACCTCTGATTAAAGTTCAATATGTTCTATAAAATTGCACCTTATGCTATAGTATTTGCTTGATATAGTTTCGTATTTATCAAACTTAGATGATGTAGTTTCAGTTTTATTATATCAAGCAGCATAATAACACAAACTGCAACCAGCATCCCCATTTTGGTAGTCATGGACATACCATGGACAAAGCCGCACAAATCAACAACGTAATCCTTGCTGTCCAAATACTGCTATTTTTTGCACCACTTGTTTACTATGCACTTAAACCCTTGTGTGCACATCTGTCAAGTGCATTTCGTAGAGAACCGTAGGCTACAGTTTGGGTATTGGGGCAGGGTCTTAGTGATTCTGCTCCTGAAAAATCTCCTTGTTTCCTCGATAACATGTTCCGTTCTAATCATTATCGGAAACCTCACCTCGGACCTCCATCTCCACCCTTGGACTTCCACGCTCACCTTCAATCCAGTTTCAACTTATTCTTCTCTGGTGTTTCCACTTCAGCCTCCAGTGAGCTGCTTCCTTTAATTTTATAGGACTTCTTCTACAATACTCAACCTAGTGCTTCATTTCTCCAGTATCCCAGTCCCTAGCCTATTCTAAATCCAGACATTCATATTTTATTCACTGTTCAGTAAACCTAACTTTTTCTGGTCTCCTTAGACCTTTCGCTCGTATGGGTCAGATATTTGACAAAACCATGACAAATTTATGAAACCCTGAGTTTCTTTCATTCGAAGCAGAAACCAGTTTGTTTAGTAGTGTCTATAATACATATGAAAGTCAAACAAATATTAATTATTGTTTAGCTTGCAAATTTTCACTAGTATTTTTTATGACCCATTTATCAATAGTGTAATATTTTTATTTTGTGTGATGTCTTTTCCAAGTAGCATTTTGTAGTATTGTTGCTAAAATGTCCTATACAAAAAAACTATACTTCTGTAATCCACAAAGGCTCAACATTATAACTAAAGAGCCAACACTACCCTAAATAAATGTTAACAATAAAATGGCCAGTTGTACCCTCAAGTTTTAGTGTGTGTATGCATGTATGTATCTATGTATGTACGCATGCTTGTCTGTCATGTGTCCCAGTGATGCACTTGTGATCCATCTGGGATGTGCCCTGCCTATTGCCCTAAGATGGCTGGAGATAATTAGTGAGTGCTTATTTATTTTTTATTTCAAGAGATTTTAAAGTATTTCTTTAATAGTTGACTTGTGAAAGCCTATCTGAAGTTTTATTATTATATTTAACTAAATAGAGCAGGAACATTTTAAATATCTTATCATCACAAGTCTTCTTTAAGTAAACAGATTATGATTGAAGTGTTTATGGATTGGACCAAGTGCCTTAAAAAAATATAGTAACCTTATATCATACTTCTATTGCTAACACACATAAAGTGTTTGAATATTTCAATTAATTGAAACTGATCCCTTATATTGCTTGCTCAGTATGAGGGATTACTGTGAAGTCTACTGTCGCTACATGTTTTGTCCAGAGGAGTGAATGATGCAATCTTCTGGGTTTCCTAAGATAGCAAACTTTACACTGATTGGCACAATGAACTAAAGGAATAATGGGAATGTATGGATGATTGAGTAGAAATGATTTTTCTTGTGAAGTGCCTTGAGACGACGTGTTTTGTATTGGCGCTATATAAATAAACTGAATTGAAGGATTTTAAAAGTAGAAAGTAGCCATGGAAGGAATAAAGATATGCAACAAAAATAATAGTTGGAATGGAAATCGAATCCTGAGGAACCAAAGAGGAGACACCCCTAAAACACATGCAAAGGTTCTTACCTGTTCCAGTTAAATCATTATTTTCCCATATAATTTTGTACTTATCATAGACTTGGCCAAAGGTCTATAATTACTCCTGCACAATGGTCAAAAAAAGTTTAGTCAGATATAAATATGAAAAATTGCATTTCAGTGAAGTACAGTCATGATTATCCTCCACCATGCTTCTATCGTGATAATTTCAGCCTTCAAGTAGAACAGCAGTGGTGCATTTGCAGCACCCTGTAATTATTTACTGTGGAAAGCAGATGAATATAGACTTTTGCAAAGAGTTAGATTTCAACAATCATTGTCTCACTTCGGCCAAACTTTTTTGATCTCTCACTCTCTCTGTCTTATAAAGTGTCACAGTAAGCTTACCTTTTCAGTTAATGTTTTTTTTGACAGCAGAAACAGTTAATGTGAAGCATACTGTTTTTCTTTGAGAAAAATATAAGAAACAGTGAGCTGAGGTAGTTTGTATGCAGATGAGGAGCCCACTGAGAAAGCTGAATTACCTTATGCAAAATAAAAAATGTATGATCTGATTATACTGTTTGTGTGTTTGACATGGCTTCTGCTGCTTTTAACCCCACTGCAGGTAAGTTATTTCACTCTAATATGCCGGATAATTATTTGTTATTCCATAATTCAAAAGCTGCAGAATGGTTAAAAGCTGGTCAAGTGCAACTGAAAAACTGTTACTAGAAGTTTGTCAGAACAGAGCAGCCAGTGGTTAAGAAAAGATGACAAAAAAACAAAGAAAACAATGCATAATTAACAAAGATCATTCAGCACATTTAGCCTTAAATGATTGAAATAATATCACTTTTGAATGAAAACTGAACATTTTTTTTATCAGTCAATGACTTTTTCAGATTCAAAATGCAAAAAAAAAAAAAACGGTTGAACTGCTGTATATGATTTACAAGAACAATATAGCATAATATTTTAACAAATTAAATATGTATGTATGTATTAAAGAAATTTATTTAAGAGTTAATATCTACGTGTAACATCTGTCAATGTATGAAATT
This sequence comes from Apricaphanius iberus, assembly GCA_028564705.1. Taxonomy (NCBI): domain Eukaryota; kingdom Metazoa; phylum Chordata; class Actinopteri; order Cyprinodontiformes; family Aphaniidae; genus Apricaphanius; species Apricaphanius iberus. Next base: position 841,165 of record JAPXFQ010002030.1, read on the forward strand.
ATTTGGGATGTGCCTATCTTTGGAAGAAATACACTTGCTGAACAGAACGGTGACTTTGTTCATAATTACAAAAAAGAGACTATGATTTGATGCACTGAATTATGTTTGCATCTCCTAGCCAATAGCAGCCGCCATTGCGGGTTGCCAGATATCTATGGTAACCCGCATTGGCAGGTTATATCTATGTCTCTATGTTCAAACAAAAGTCAGTAAGCACAGCTGGCACTGGGAAAAATGGTGGCGGTCAATGGGGAAGTCAAGCAGCTAGTTCTGAGACCCAGGGATATCGTTATTCATCTAGAAGAGGAGTGACAGGAATAGAGCATAAACTAGAGTAAACGTACGTGAAGCCTACACTAGATGGACCCACATAAAACATTTTTCCACAGAATCAAACAAACGTGGAAATGGTGACTTTCTTCCTTGATTGGTAAGCTAATGCATTTGCTAACTTAGCTAACATTAGCTGTCAGTTAAACTCCTCACTGGACACGGTTCAAGATGGTCACTGGATATATCTGCAGCAAACAACCCAACTGCTGAAATAATTTTTCTGTTGTTGCAACTACAACCAAGAAAAACTAGATGTAGCTATTGTTGTCATGTTCCATATCCAACCTTTAAAGTCTAAGGTCTGAAGATCCCTGTAAATACTACAGTCTGATCATGACTTTCAAGTCCTAGGCCCTCATTTATCAAGCGTACTTACGTACAGTTCCGTGCATATGTCGTGCGTAGGAACAATTCTACACATTGGGTGGTATTTATCAATTTGTATTTGTGCGTAGAAATGTTCCTAAATGTAAGTACAGTTCTGATTGTTCGTACACACAGCATCTACTGTTAGAACAGAGGAACTGTAACACTGAAGCAGTTTTTTTTTTACAGTATTTTTTTCTCAGCAGTTTATTGCTGCCACCAAGGAGATCATGTTGGCGTATATCTGTGTTATAACAAAATAATGTAAAAGTTATGCACGGATTAGCAATAAACTTTCAGCAAATGTTTGAAATTTGCCAAGAAATACATAATTTATTGTTGGTGGTGATCATGCATGTTGATCCTGTCACTGGCATTCTGGGCTCAGCGGCCGCAGACCCCTTCTCCCGTTTATTTGTTTATTTATTACACCAAGCGCTTCAGCTTAATTGGATTTTGGATTAAAAGGTTTGCAAACTGCCCCTTGACAACTAAATGGTCCTGCTTATCAGGTAGGCAGATTGTCTTTTTTTCCTTGTGTACTGATGGCAGCACAAGCCGTATGTCCAATTACGCATGCCGACAAAAGAGTCAAACATGATGATCGGACACCCTTTGTATTAGATCTGGTCCAGCTGTGTACTGAGAGATGTTTTACTGTATTCAGTTTAATATCGAAACATTTATTCCTTAATTTCCAACAGGAACATCTCCCCTGTCCCAACTGCATCACTGCCTGTTACCATTGTCCCAGGCGGAGTAACCTTTTTTTAATTAGTTTCCCCTGAGCTGATAGAATCAAACAGCAATATTTATTATTAAATTATTGAATATGTTCAAAGACGTTAATGATTTTCACAGAAGTTAATATTAGAAAATGAAATTATTCTTCACATTTTTTTATGTCTGCTCTGCTGCAGATGTATAATGGCTGTGTGCTGGGTGGAATTAAGCAGAGAAACCACTGATGGCAAAAACTAGCGGTGGTGAAATGAATTTGTATTAAATGACTTTTTTTTTCTAAGTCTGTACATCATAAATACTTTTTTATTGACCCACCTTCGTTTCACCTTGATCTCTGTGTCACTGAAGTTCCCTTTTTCGCTGTCTTGGAAATTATTTTAAGGAGGAACGTGAGGACTCAATGCATTTGACAGATTATGTGGTGTTACCAAATATGGTTAAATCCGGGCGTTTCTGTATTCAAATGACTGAACGGGTACGAGGACCAGGGTACGCACTAGTGGGATTTATCAACACATGATGAGCACACATAAGAGTGGCCACCGCACGTTTCATGAATCACTTTTGACTGCTCGTACGAAGATTCTAAATTTAATTCGTAGGATAGAATATAGGACAGTTTCTATAAACTTTTGATAAATGAGGGCCCTGGACCTCAAGTCAAAGTCAACTCTAAAGAATCTGGTTTATAAATATCAGTGGATTTAAATCTAAATTCTAGATTCATCATCTCCACAGATTAATTTGAAACTAGATCTTTGCATACACTATAAAAAACATTTTATCCGTTTTAGGTCAGTCAGGATTACCATACATTTTTTCATAAGTTTTTTCTATTGCTAAATGACACAACACTGAGGAGGATCCTTTTTTCATTACTTGCTTCTGAATCTGATAAAAAAATAAAAAAAAATATCTGTTATGGATTTTTAAACTTTAGATTCTTAACTAGAGTTAAGCAAACTATTCTGAAAAGATTTTGATGGGATTTCTAAAACATTTGACCCAGGTCAACCAGCATAAAAGGCAAATCTACAAAATATTTTTCCATATTATAAAGAAAGCCATAAAAGAATATCACGAAATGTTCAAAAACCGAAAAAAAGTTTTTTCTTGACTCAATGTCAAACTATGTGGAGGGTGGGGATGTGTGTCTTTGTTTACAATGTAGGTAAATGTCCAGTTTTAACACTGTAATGAAAAGTGGCATTTGTCATTTTACTAACTTGTGTTTCCTAACTGTCGCCAACCAAACTATATCATCACCATTATTTTGCACTAGGGTTCAAATAATTGACAAAAGGTTGTTGAGTTTGGGAAAAGAATTAAAACATTGTATTTTGGTTAACTATCATCACACGTCATACTTTAATATAGACAATTTTATAAAGGAGTTTTATGCTGCTCTGAAAGTCGATATACATATAAATCTGTGATGTCTTCTGAAAAGATTATCCAAAAAGTGTGTTTATGTACTCTGCCTGTAGCTCAGTGGGCTACAATGATATTTAGAAATCTCGAATTGTCCTGGAGGGAAAAAGGATTGCCTGGCAAAATTGTACTTATTCACATCTGTGAGTGCAGGTATGAATGAACACAAAATAAATTTACCTAGCGTTAGCGATGCACTCCAGCGTAGCCTCCTTCCCCACAATGACTGTAGTGTTTTTAGGTCCAATCACGATATCTGGAGCTATATGCTCTGACTCAGGAGCTGCAACAGGGAATGGGGAAAAAATATGTGAATGTCGAGCCCATAAATCATGCTAGCAAACCCAGCAGCACAATCACAAACAAAGATCCCAGCTGCATTGTTTGAATTGCACAACTATAGAGTGTTGTATACAGCATTGTACTTTTATTCTTAACACCTATTATTACTTGGTTCAAGTCTGAATATATAACCCACCCATTCAGATTTCACATTTAACTTAAAGGTGGATCTTAGAGAAATATGTCACTAACTTTATTTAATCCACAAAATGAATAATTTCATTATTTTTGGTACAGAGGTCAGTTTCTCTTAAACTAGAGCAACTCTAAAATGACAAAAAGGCTACATTTCACCATGAAATAACCATAAAGGTAATGTGTAATTGCTTTAAAGAACCATAACCGTAATGTGCTACTCTGAGCTGACTTCAAAATATCTCTGCAGCAGGACAGTGTTTACAAAAGTTAAAGCAGTCGATACACTTTGTCTATATGCTATAGTAGTAAGAATTACACAATTAAACGGATACATAGTTCTATCGCAGATACTAGACATTGAGTATCAGTCATTTTCAAAAACAATTTCAAGCATAAGGGTGTCAACAGTCCACCACTACACCTTAGGTCGTGGCTCGATGATCGAGTTTGTCGTTGTTTCATCTAATCTACAAATGCATGATTTGTTTTGGGATTGAGTCGGCTCTGAAGTAGGTAGAGGGGGCCGGACACTCCTTACAGGATCAAGTGTGTTGTGAGGGTCTGCTGGGAACGGCTGCCGGAGTTTCCCTTTCAAAAGGAGATTCAACTCTCGTCTACAGGAGAGCTTTCAACATGTCCAGGCAGTGGCAGGGGACATTAAGCCTGTTCCATGCCTCCACTGTCAGCAGCTGTGGCAGCAAAGTGGACGGGGCCTGTCGTTGGCAAGCCTTCGATCCCGCTGGTGAACACCGGCGGTGAGGGATGCTGTCAAGCTAAAGACAGTGTCCTATTCGGTTTATTTGGCCTGTGGGAGCCCAGAAGCAGCTTATAGATACTGGCAGGCCATGCGGAATGCGGTTCAAATAATCGCTGAGGCCAAAACTCGGGCGAGGAAGTACTTTGGTGACGCACTGGAGAATGACTTCAATAAGGCTTTGAGGCAATTCTTGTCTTCCATCCGTGATTCAGAAGGGGGAAGCGATACACCAAAAACACTCTTTATAGAGTGTGTGCTGCTTATCTTGAGCCAGGAAGTCTTGCATCGGTGGACAGACTACCTTGAAGACCTCCTCAATTCCACCAGCGCACCTTCTAGTGCGGAAGCAGAGTTTGCGAACTTTGGATTTGGCTCTCCCATCTGTGGTGCGGAGGTCACCAAGGTTGTTAATAAGCTCCTTGGTGGCTGGCCTCCAGGGGTGGATGAGATAGGTATGGAATTTCTCAAAGCTCTGGATGTTGTGAGGCTCCAGTGAGAGTTGGACCCCGGCAAAGGTGCCCTTTGAGTGCCTACATCCGGTTGTGGACAGAATCCTGTCCCAAGTTGAGAAGTAAACTGGGGGGGTAATCAATGGATGGACCAGGTGGTGCGTTTGTAGAGGGAGCGCCCCATATATGGAAGCTGTAGTCCTCAGTGCAGCTGTCCCAGGTATCAACTTACGACCTTGAAACATTTGCCCCTGTTTCTCCCTCCCAAATTTCCTGTTTACCAACTGACTAATAAAAGCCACTAGAGCCTCAAAATATTTAAAGACAATGCACTGAAATTATTGGAAATTACATTTGCCAAATGTAGAAAAGGAACTGTTTTTGATATGGATTACATGGCTCAGCAGACATGGGTGCCATGCTTTTGAAGGGCAACACAAATTCACGTAAAAGCATTAAGAAGAACAAGTCTAGAAAAACTTGTCTATTCCTGACTTGCAGGGACATAGCACACAATTCTGGGCCTTGTATACTCTCATTGTCAGTGGGCCCCATTAGGCATGTAAGACAAAGACTGGCATTTAAAAAAAAAAAAAAAAAGCATAAATAAGATTTCATGTAACAATCACATCGGAATGTATAGATGAGTATTTATGTCATTCACCCCATGAATTGAAGCATTTGGCCAACTTGTTCTCATATCCTTAACAAATTAACCTACATCTCGTCTCATGGTTACTAGGTAGCAAATGTTGTTCCTACTAGCAGGCTAATGCCATTGGCTAAAATAGCCCAATACAACTCAACGGACTGTGCTGATTCACGTCTATGAAGTCGGCAAGTAATGCTTTCTGTACACCTGAAGACTGTGAAAAGATTTAGAAAAGAATCTAAAAGATTATCAGCTCACATCTAAAGACCTGGGTTAACAGTCTTTTTGTCTCAGACTAAAGATTTTATAAGCACCGAATCATGTAGTTACACTATTTACAAGACTACACCTAGACTATTTTAGCCTCCGGGCCAAATTCCACCTATTATGCTCAGCATTGAATTAAATAGAAACTTTATTTGTCTGATCCCAAAAGGTTACAGAAAATCATCTTAGACAGGGCTCCACATCAACTCTCCACAAACATACAAAGCAATAAAACGGCCAAGACCACATACAGACTCTTCTTTATGTGTGAATGTTGCAGCATTCTTTGCCGAGATTGATACGTCTAATAAAGACGTGCATTCAAAGTGGGTACTGTATTGACAAGGAAATGGTTAACTCATATCTTTTTAATGCAAGGTGTTTATGCTGTACCACTTGCTCCATGCAGATACACAGATAGAGCTGGTTTGTGCCTGTATTGCAGGGGGCAAGGTTGGCATTCACTTTGTAATTTATGGACCATTTCTTGGCTGTTTTTCTACCATGCAACACAAATATTGCATTTGTTGTGTATAGACCCTGTCAGGCTCGTTAGGTGGCTACAAAACTGTTATTTTACCAATATGACACCTATGTTTATAGCCTACTTTCCCACAGGAACAAAAATGAAATAAAAATTATTGTGTGGCAAGTTGCAAAACAATGTCATAAGCAGGATTTGAACCCATCACCCTTTTGGTGGTAATCCTACACATTAGCCACTATGCTGTTGAATAAACAGTTGAATAAACAGGGGGAACAGATTACGAGTTCGTGCGCATGGTTTAATAAACTGCAGGAACGGATTCTTACCCCTCAAAAATTATTTCTGCACCTGACCCCTGCCGGGCTCTGTAGCTTCGTGCTCCACCTGTGTGAGAACAGCTTTATTGTTTGTTGGTTGTTTTACTACACTACGACTACACTAGGACTTGCAATAGTATCAAACATGTTTGATTCAAAAGACTAGAGAAAGACTGGCATAAATCGGGACGGCAACTGCAGATGATCACCTTACATTTAACGATCAAGACGACGGGAGCGCGCTTAGACTCCAGCAAGATTTCTAAAGACTACCAGTCTTTAGTCTGAGACTGTGACAATCCTTTGGTGTACGCCCAGCATTAACGTTAGCTGGCCCATAGGCCCATGGTTTAGTTGTCTTTGTACTTACTCTGTACTCTGTTCTTTTTCTTCCCCCTCTTTTCTTCTTTTGATGGCCTGATTTGCTCTTTTTGGTCGGCATGATGATTTGTGTCAAGGCCATTCTAATCATGCTGGTCTGGGCTACAGTGTTGCCAATTATCTCCGACAGAAAGTAGCTAAATTTGACCCAGAAAGTCACTAGCTGTTGTCAGATTACCCTATTTTTAACATATATTATGTTCATTTACTTACCCAGACAAGTTTCGAGCCACTTCGAAATCTTTGGGAGTAGTTTATATCCAGTCTGATCAGCGCATAACCATATAATGGGACTCAGTGGGAACAGGAGATTCGCTGCCTGTACTAAGGCATTATCTGCCCAAAATCTCCTTCATTTAACCATGTTTTGTTAATAATCATTAGCACTACGCTCAACGGAGTTCAGAACGTCTCAGAAGTGTTTATTAGTTCTTTTTTGGGGTGATTTAGAGGCTATAATACGACTACACTGTTGTGCGATTGCAATTATGTCACTGTCGTGCTCCATCCCAGTTGTAGTCTGAGCAGGACTTTCACTCTGTGCTCTAACTGTGTGTCCAGACCAAACGCGATAGGAGAGACTAGAGCTTCAGGTTTACATGTAAAATCAATGGAGGAGCGCGATGAAGCGCGACTTGGTGTCCCGCGACACTTCAGAAGCAGATTTGCGTCGCGAAAAAGCTTTTCTGCCTGATTTGCGCAAACAATTCGCGCTACAGATGCGATGGAAAATTTGCGCTGCATTTTATGTGGTGCATTTTGTGCATTCGCGCTCATGGCGTCTATCGCTTGAGTTGGAAAAATCTGAACTCCAGCGTCAAATCGCGCCGCAACAACCAATCAGGGGACAGAGTTTCAGTGATTCTGTGACTGTCATGGAGTCACATCCTCAGCAGGACATGGAGGAAATACTGATAAACACCGTGGCTAATCACCCCGAGCTACATGACACAAGCAGTTTTCAATACAGAGACCGAAAAAACCCCCCAAAAAACTATTTAGACAGGAATGCACCTCTCGGCCTAGAACTGAGCCTTGAAACAGCCTCCTCACCTTGTTTCCCGGTAGCAGCTCCCGCACCACGTATCCGTAGCTCACCAAACCCCCAGTGCAGCGGTCCCAGCTCTACCGGAGGCAAGGCCGAACACGTAATCCACTCTGTCCTCCATCAGCTCGGTCAATAATCCACCGCCAGCTGCACTGTAGCCCCAGCTCCGCTGAAGGCCAGTTCGCGCGTGAAAATACAATATTTTAAGCGCGACCACTTCGCAATGTACACGCTTCAAGGTGCGAATGTTCAAGCATCCAGCTTGGGGCATGTGGCGCATTTTGACGCTTTTGCTGTGGACACACAGTTAGGCGTATGGCTAGACAGAACTTGGTACTGGAGACATCAACATGGTTCCTGTTTACGTGTTTCCAAATTGCACAAGCTGAATGACCAATTGGATTAAGTTCAGCTTCCATGGGCTCCCTTTCCTCAACCTACGAAGACTACAGCTAAAATGGCGGACGGCTGTAACGTCATTTAAAACCCAGGTTACTAAATTGGGATCGGTTGAATTAAAAGCCCTTAAAAACCCCAAAAATTAATACCTTAGCACCTCTGAGACGTTCCAAACTCACAAGGAATATTGGTAACTATTCATAACAAAACATCTGGAGTTTAGGGCAGATAATAGCGTACTACAGGCAGCATATCTCCTGCCCCTACTGACTCCCATTATATGGATATTTGCTGATTGCGACTGGATATAACTTCTCCAGAAAGACTCCAAGTGGCTCCAAACTTATCTTGGTGAGTAAATGAACGTAATATTTGCTAAAACTAAGGTCCAGGTTGAAAAAAACAACTTTCCCCTTAATGACATCATCACACTGACGTGAAATGTCATCAATAATGTGTCTTGATTTTCTCCTCAACATCCAATACAAATAAAACCAATATGCTCAGACATGTCAAATCAAAAACACCCATAGAAAAGAAAAAGGCAGCCTTATAAGGTCAACAAAGGATAGCTGAAACAACGGGGAAAACTGGTAGGTGGCTTTATAACATTCAGAGGAAAATTTGTTTTACGAGGAAAACAGAATGAAACAGAAAGGAGGAAAAGAATATATCTAGATTAGGATTTGTTCATATGAGTTAAAAAAAATAATTATTTAAACAGGGGAAACATGTTACAGTGAAATGTGACTTTTTGTCTAGAAGAAGAGCCTGTTATATTAGCTATTTTGCCTGAAGCATACAGTTGGGAGAAGGGAAGAAATAAAAAAATTACAAATGGACATTCAAGACCTTCTAAACAAAATGTCTAGTTCAAAAAATGCTTACTTTGTAAAAAAAAATATTAGGGTATGTTTAGTATGCATCGATCAATGCTTGCCAAAAAAATGAAATTTCCTTGAAAGTAGGAACTCAGAGCTGGGTTGGGCGTCACATCCGAGTAAACAGCGTTCCAGTAACGTTGTCAGATAAGTTGGCATTCCAATATGGCGATGCCCAAGTAGCCATGGTTGTAGTACCTCTTAAAAACATAATTTTAATATGTACTTTCTATATATATAAAAAAAAACCTTTTTTGTTAAGATTAGAGTTGCAGGATCTACGTACATCAGGGGTGTCAAACTCATTTCCAATTTGGGCCAAATTAAAATATATAATATCTTTAAAAGGCTGGTTGTGGCTGAACTGTTGATAAAAGTATTTTTAACAAACCACTAAAATATTAATAAATATCTGTCTCATCGAGTACATCTTTCAGTTTGTCAAGTACTTCTTAAAATTAAATGATACTGAACATCTTTTTATAATGATGTGATTCAGGGCTATTCAAATAAACACTTATTTAAGTGATAAAATAGATTTTACGTGCACATACATAGAACTTAAAGGTTCTATTGATAGGATCCTCTAGAGTTTAGAGGGCCACATAAATGGCTATGGTGGACCGCATTTGGCCCCCGGGCCCCGACTTTGACACATGTGCTCTACATGTATGACGGATTTTAGATGCATTTGTAGTGTATCTTGTAAAAAAGACATTTTTCCACCAAAGCTACTATTGTTGATGTGAGGAGCGGCCATATTGAAAGTCAAAGTCAAAGCAAAAAAATTTATCTGACTTTCCGAGTGGAGAGCTTGACTTCAGAGGGTGTTCCAGTTGATTTTTCCAACTCAGGTCAGAATTTCAGAGTTTCTGAGTACAAATAGAACACATAATTGCAAACAAGTTTGTACAAAGTGGAGAACAATGTTTGTGTGGCTTATAAAGGAAAGATTGACCTTATATAAAGAATCTTTTCGAGTATTCTAGTCAAAGTCTGGACTGAAAACCGATTTAGATGTCGTGGCATGACCTTAACTAGGCCTTTTATGCTCAAAATCTCTCCAAGGTGACCAAAGTGAAACAATTCTGCAAGGCCATTTTATTTGTATAGCACACTTTCAACACAAGGGAATTAAAGTTGCTTTACATGATTGAAATTGGAACACAGCATAAATCAATTTGATGATCAAAATACAAGAAAGCAATTACAGTAAGACAATAGTCGGGACAATACAACAATGTAAGGACATGCAGGTAAAAACACACTTTGTATTCACTAACTGATCTCGATGAAAAGAAGAGCGGGCTAAAATTCCTCTACAGTGACATTGCCAGTGATTGCAAATGCTACATGCAACTTATTTCCAGTTATAAAGAAAATTAGCTTTTTGCACGAGACCAGGTTTGTTTGGATACTGTTTCTCTTTAAGAAATGAAATCATCATTAGAAAACAACGTTTTACTTGCTGAAGTTTTCTTTTTCTGGTTTTAATAATTAGTTGTTTGATGCCCCCCGACTGGGGGTGTAGTGGTAGGCAACATGTATTTGTATTGGTTATTTTTCAGTACAGCCCTGCTGGTTCGGTACGCATATTTACCAAATGAATACAGCTTTTAGGACAAACCAACAGTGGTGCTGTTGACAATTTTGTTCTAAGGCTCTTTTTACAATGACAGTAAACTAACTACAGCTGGTTAGTACTTGAACACATTAATTGTGCTCTGAGTTACACACATAAACATTCTGCAACTTTTTGTAGTACAACTTTAAATAACGACCCCAAAACAAAAGGACTCCCATTTATCACTAAACTCTGCTATCTGGGGACATTAATGGTGTCTCATGCAGTTACAGTAGAAAAAAAAACGACTGCCTGAACCAGAACTTTGTCAGCAAATGCATCTTTTAACAGCAATAAGGTACATAACACGTTCAGCACTGAACTGAATTACTAACCTGAAACAATGTCAAGCTTAACTTGAACATCACTGATACTATAGAAGCTGGCGTCCAAATGACTACCAGCGACATCCAATCAGCCCAAACTCCTCTTTTCGTAATAATTCCACATCAGCGGAATTCCCTTTGATGAGAAGGGTTTTCCCCAACAGCTGCCTCTGCTGCATTCAAATATAGCTAGGAGAGTAGGCTATAGAAAAATCGAAACAAATTAAAAGTGATTTAAGTATGTTTCATTCTCAAGTATGGGCAAAGCATTATTTAAATATGATTTATTAATATTATATTATTAACATTAGTGGTGACTGTTTTCCAGTAGTTACATTATTTTAAACGATGGTTATTTCTGCTTGTATAATTTTTTTTTAAATGTTTTATAAATCCAATATAATCTCCTTTCAGTTCAATATTTTGAACTCTTATCTTATAAAACATAATACAACCTAATCAATTAAATGAAGGAAGGATTCCAGAATAATGTAACGTAAAAGTAACAGGGATAAAGAGCATATGCACATTTTTGTTTATTTTTCCTGATTAAAGTTTACCACAAAAATATTAAATTGTGACTTAGAACACAAAAAACGTAACAAACCGTGGTTTTTGTGTACCATTACACCCCTATCCTTGACTGATTTATTTAAAAGTCATTAAGGAGGCAAATACTTTTTTAGCACGTTGTGTTCCTACAAATACACTGTTTAATGCAACACCTCATGGTTTAACATACATTTAAATAAGGAGGTTGAGATTAAGGTAAAGTTTGTCCTTAGGAGTTTGATTTGAAAAAAAAAAACATCTTAGGAAGTTCTTAAGGACCACTGAAGGCAATAACTTAAAGGATTGTACATTAGATTGACATCTGTAGAAATACTTATTCTAGGCAAGGAAGTGCAAATTAAATCCAAACAATCACATCAAAGTGCTGGGTGTGCAGTTTTCCACATATCCTCTAATTAGGAAATCAATCTGGGTCCATGCGAAATAGAACACTGGATAGAAGTCTTTGTGTATGAGAAGTTGAAACCAAATACAACATTTTTCTTCTCCTTTCAAAATGTGATCTCCGAAATGACTCCTCCTTCCTTTGAACAGTGTAATTCTCTGCAACCTGCTATCTGACGTGCTGGAGATTGTATGGCAATGTGTGTGTGAGATTTATTATGATAGTGTTCACAAAAACAAGTACAGTGCTTTATGTGAAGAAAGATTTATGGTCTGAAGGATGTGTGTGAGTGTGTGATTTATTGCTTGAATGGCCTTCCATAAAAAAAAAAGCAGTACACTAGAAATATCAAGCAAGAAACGTTCAACATTTGCTCAGTAAATAGTCAAAAGCCATTGAAAAAGGTAATAAGATTACCCAAACATTGATGTTCTGAGTAGGTATAGCTTCCGGAGCATGGGTTACGACTGATCAATACGTAGACTTCCAAAAGAGAGAGAAGGAAACACAAATTAACATACTAGTCCTGATGGTGGCAGTGGGATGGGGGCTGAGGAAAGATGGGGGTGGGTGTTTGAAGGTAGGGCATCAGCTTTGATCGTTCGTTAAAGGGAAGAAAAGTGGTAATTGACTTTTATCTTTATTCCTCTATCCGTCCGTCCATCCATTCATCCATCCATTTTGTTTTTTTAAGCAGAGATAAAGCATAGATAAGTTGTGTCTTGGTTTGATACAGATGTCTAATAAGACGAGCTGGTAAAAGAAGACAGGCAGTCAAAGGTACACGAGGTGACAGAATAGTGTGTTTACAACAATGTTGACACCTAGATTCAGTGACGCTCCAACTTCTTTTGAATCAATAAAAGAAAATACAAGAGAAATTACACACAAAATAAATGAGGATGATAGTGGTCGTCTCCATTACTCAGTATTGGCTTTATCTTAATACTGATTTCATTATAAATGATACAATATTCTGTTAATTATCATTAAGTGACTTGCAACAGGATTTATCATTGATATATACACTTAGATTTTGTTGAGCATAATAACCCACATGTATACAAAACTTTTTTTTTCTAACTAAGAAATAAAATACTAGACCATTTGGCATAAGGCTTCTTTATCAGATTGAACAACCTGATAAAGAAGGCTGGGGCTGTTCTGAGGACTACTGTGGAACCTCTGGAAATGAAGATGCAGAGAGGGATTCTTCATTAAACCAAGAGCATTATGGACAACCCTCAGCATCCTCTTCATAAGACTATCACACCACAAGAGTTTCTTCAGTCTTAGACTTCAGGTTCTCTAAAACACAGACCACTACAGGAGATGTTAGATGAACTTTTTTCAGCTGGTACGGTTCACCTTCACACTACACCTCTTCAAACGAACCGGATCTCTTGAGCAACGAGTTTACCTCCTCGCCTGTGGTGGCAGTACAGGAAACACTACCTGTTTTGTGAAATGTAAACACACATGGAGTGGCATGTGATTAGAGCTTTTTTAGGAATTTATATCTTGTCTTTGGCAAATGTACCAGACAAATATGTTGCAGAGATGGGCTCAGCATATGCAGGGATTGAGGCAAAGCGCGTCTATGCAGCTGCTGCTGTGACAGTCCTTGAAGGCGTCCACGCAGCTGCTGCATAAAGCTGGGAAATTTGAACTTTGGGCAACAAACGCGGGGCAGCAACCAGTCAGTGACGAGATTCCGGTTGGAGCTACTCAATACGGGGGAGAATGAGGATGAGATGTCTGGCAGCGGTAGCGGCAGAGTAGGAGTGACAGGAAGGGAGGAGATGCTATTGGAGGTATGGGGGGATACTGGAGTGTTAGGTAAGCAGTTAAATATTTTCTTTTAACTTTTTTGTTATGTAAGTTAATGCTAGCCAAACCCGGTTAGGGCAACTACAGTACTAAATACACATTACTAGTCAAGGAAGGGCGGAGGAGAGGGAGGGAAAGCGCCGAAATGACAGAGAAACAACAGAAAAATCGATGTACGCACGGAGTAGAGGCCCAAAGTTTTAACTGTCCTTCTATATCAACGGAGAGTGTATGCATCTGACTGGCCAGTTTCAGTTACAGCCAGAGATCGCTTCACCAGAATGGTACTCTACAGTCGCTGTAATCAGTAGTTAATGCATCGTTTGGCCACTACATGCTTTATATTGAAAGGATAATTTATCTAATCTGTTCTTTTGGTAATTTTGACCACACGGAGGTGTAGAGAAACAACAAAACAGGGTGATGTGTTTGTTCCAAGCGTTTTTAGGGTATTCTGTGAGCTACACTTCTACTAAAAAGCTTTACAGCCTAATCAAAATGTACTTTCTGTCGTCCATTTGTCCTTGAGGAAGAAATGCGTTCACAAGCTTAGAAAAAAACTAAAACAACGCTGTGATAGTAGGCAGAGATGAAAAGTTAGCACCCCCTGCTTTCCTGGTCAAGCAACGCTGAAAAAAGAATGGATATTGGAGAGGAAAAAAACCGCAGAACCATAAACAAAAAACGTCTCCGTCAGTATGTCTGTATCTGAGTGCAAATTTGCAGTTGGAGAAGCATAAACTAGGCTTTAGTCAGTGATGTGTGCATTACTTTGCAGCAACAGACACATCAGGTGTGCATGAAAATTAAGTATTTTAAAGATTGTCATCAGGTCCCTGACAAAGCCAAATGGTCAATGGCTGACATCACTTAACCTCCTTGGTGGCCATGACCCACTTCAAACACAGCGCCCCCTAAAAGCATTTAAAAAAATCTACCACCAACCAAACTTCATCCAAAGATTATGACATTTGGAACCTAGCCTATATGTAGTGTCTCAGGACCTAAAGTCTCCCGGTGCCCATGGTCCCTACCTTACAGGAATTCCTTACAGGAATAACACATTTCTGATAATATCTCTTCCTAGCACCCTTCACATTCTTATCCCTTTAAGGAGTGCATTCATCCTTTTTTTTATCCATGCTTGTCACTCAAGTATACTTCTTCAGCTTCGGTTTCTTCATTAGATTACTGCAGCGACCCCGAACAACGTGAGACACTGACAATCAAAATGGCGCAGGGGATAATGGCTGCTAGGCAGATATTGGTATATTTTATGTCACAGTATTGTGTCAATATTTACAAGCAATGTATCTTTATATTTATTTACATCAGATGTTTTTATTTGAATGGAATCATAAATAGTGACAGTCATTTTTTGTAGTAAAATTAAAAGTATTACCACTACTGGTGGCTTTTTTTCACCTTCTTTGTTCAAGTGGAACAATAGAGCTAGTAAAAAAACTGGATGTGTTAGGTATGAAACTACAGGTAAATTCAGTTTTACAAATCAAAATATACAGTCTTACTCATTGCAATACATTGCAATATATAGTACTCCCTGGATTGTGATAAATATCCTATCACCAGATTTTCGCAAATACACATACCTAACTTCCACACACAAGGTCAGACCTGTACCAGACACTCTGTGTGCCACAACAGACAATCACCTAACATTCAAAAGCTCATTTGCTCTTGTCACCAAAGCCCTGCACCCTAAGAACAGGAAGTGCAACTCTTTACTTGTGAGGTTCCATTTTTGACTCCCTTTAATTAATCAACATCTATCTTTGGTCAGAGACTGAACAGAAGTTGGGGTATCTTGGTTTACAGTACAAAGAGTTTTTGAAAAGAGGTGGGGCATGACTAAACTTGGTGTCACGCCGTGGCTATATGTTTGGCTCTATTTTCCACATGCATCTTCTGATCAACCCCAATTTGAACATGAGGGATAATGGTCCATCCCCTAACAAATATTAATGCGAATATTTGGTGGTTGTGCCCTATTTCCTCAACAGCACCCTCTAAAATTATTAAAACAATCATTCTAAAGCCATTTAATGATATTAAATTTCGTGAACATAAGTAACTTCCCAACACCTAAAAAAAATTACCTTTCAACCATGGTCCAGCCTCACAGTCAGTCATCCCTTTTGGATTAAAACTGCCATTTTATCTCAGAATTGGCCTTCAGGCTGCATGAAAGTGTTGGGATGACGGTGCATGAGACCTAGTTGTACCACAGGCCGGAAAGGTGCTAAACTGCGAGGGCCATTTGAGGCCTCTTGAAGCTTTATTGCATTTTGTTCCCCCACTATACCAAAAATGAACAGAATTGTGAAAGTAAAACCACGTTAAATACTGAGCCAAGATTTTTGGCATGCTGTTAAATCCCTAGCCTCTATAGTCTGTCTGAATTAACAAACAAAAAAATGGGGCTTAACACTTAAGTTAATGGTGTGAGCCAAAATACTGACCACTGGAAAGGGCTGCTGCATTCAGTACCTACATCCTGCACCGACTGCATCCTACTTTCATCCTCTCTTCAGAGAATACTTGATTATACCAGACATCCTTCCTCCTTTGTTCAATTATGCATTTCTGCACGGGTACTCTCAGCGTTCCACAGCACTTTAACCCCGCAAACGGGCAGATGAGGGTTCTAGGGGAAACAAAGAAGATCTCCCGATTAACCAATATTTTGCGGCAATCTGTTTCCCAACCAACAATACAACAGGAAGATCTAGCTATAAAAATAACCTCAATTGAAATTTAGCATGTGCAAAATATATGAGAATGGAGAACAGGCCAGAAGCAGAGAAGGAGACAAGAATGCATGTCTGATGTGCTAATGTAATAAATATGCTAAATGAAATTTCACACTTAAGGATTTAACAACTTGAGTAAAAAAAATATTTTGAGGAATTTTGTTCCAAACCTCAGATGGCAAAGTATAAAAAAACCAGTCTTTTCAGTTGTCTGTGTAAATCAAACTTTAAAAAGATTTTTATGAAGGGTGAAAATACACAGCACTGGTTTGCATAATAGAACCGCTTCTACATAGGAGTCACACCTTACATACTTCTCCAACAGCAACTTTGCACCCAGATGCAGACCTATTGACAGAGAAGTTTTTCGTTTATAGTACTCTGTTTCTTTCTGTTGATTCTCCAGGTATTTTTCTGTGTGTCACATCAATAACCAACCAAGACCGCAGGAGGTGCTAACTTTTCATGGCGGGTCTGCCTACCGTTGCAGAGTAGTTTCTGGTTAATTTGAGGGTTTTTTCTTCAGCTTGTGAACCCTTTCCTCCCTCCAGGAGCAATGGATGATAGAAAGTATGTTTTGATTAAGCTGTAAAGCTTTTTACTACAAGTGCAGTTCATAGAATACTCTAAAAACAAACAGTCTTTTTTGTTGCCTACACCTCATTCTGTTCAAAATCGGCAAAGACCAGATTAGATAAATTATCCTTTCAATATAAAGCATGTAGTCCCCAAACGCTGCATTGACGACTGATTAAAGCAACTATGGAGTACCATTCTGGTGAAACAATCTCTGGCTGTTGATGAGCTGACCAATCACAGGCATACACTCTCCGTTGATGGAGATGGATAGTTAGAAAATGGAGCTCGACTCCGTCCGTTCTTGCGTAGGTGACGGAGAGCCCTTGCGTTGATGGATTATGGCGCTGTGTCAATCCGTCTCCATCAAAACGCAGAAGTATAAACTGGGCTTCAGAGATCCTGAGCGGGACCAGTTTGGTTGCGCATGTGAATAAAAATCAGTCAGTTGCATTCTAGTGGTTTTCTTCACATTTTACACATGTTGAAGGGGAATATATTTTCAGGGAGATGCCTTTAATATCATTGGAAAGAGAGAGCATCAGACTGAGAGGCTGGGATTGGTTTTAAATGGGTGTTCTTGAAAACGTAGAGATGAACAGTGGGAGTGGGTGGAAGACCTAAAGAGGCAGAGAGATGATGGACAGAGAGAGTTGGAAGCATGGAGAAAAAGCACAATGTCCATTAGCTGTCCAGTGTGGGAAGCAGAGGTCAGACAGCAACTACTAAGCATCAGTGCAGTCCTAATGGCAGCAACAGCAGCAGATAATGAGTGTAGGGGGGACATGAACCCAACCTATTAACTATAGGACCGCGTGTCTGAGAGGAGAACATGAACAACTTTGCACAGCAAAAACACTAATGGAACAAAAGATAACATTTTGGCAAAAGAGTAAGTGTTTACTGTACTTTAAGTACAGTAAAGTGTGTATGCAGATGGGGAAAAGTGAGAAAGAATTGTACTAATGGTCTTCCTCCCCTGCTGACAGACATGCTGGTAGAAATAGAGGCAAAAGTAAAATGCCATACAGTTGTGTGATCTGTACTCGTCTCTTCCTCCTGTCAGTGCGTCTAACATCTTCTTTCTCAGGGGAAATCTATCATTTTATCTTGTCTGGATCTCTTCTTCTCAACTGACAATCTTCTTTGCAGTCTTCCCTCTCATCTTCCTGTCAGCTCAGAGTGGTTGTTTTAACTGATATTTTCAGATTATTAGTTTTATTTATTTATTCCAGTTTGACCAAAACAAAAAATCAACAGGTAACAAGCTTGGTATTAACTGCTTTATTAGTACTGGCTTCCAAAAAGCTGCCCTGTAAAAACATTCAGCCCAAATTTATATAGTGGGGCAAAAAAGTATTTTGCAGTCATTGATTCTCCCAATTAAAAAGAAGAGAGAAGCCTGTAATTCTTTTTATTTTTTAGATGAACTCTAACTGTGAGAGACTGAATGTAAAAGAAAATTATCACAACTTCTCCCCCACTTGTTACCTGTATTAAAAGCACCTGTTTGAACTCGTTTTCTTTATAAAAGACACCTATCCACACTTTCAAACAGTCAGGCTCCAACCTTTCCCATGGCCAAGTCCAAGGAAACCAGGGGCAAGATTGTACAAGACTGGGATGAGCCAATCTGCAACATGCAAAAAGCTTGGTGTGAAGAGATCATCTGTTGGAGTACTTCTTAGAAAATCGATCACTGGCAATCTCCCCTGATCTGGGGCTCCGTGCAAGATCTCACCTCCTGGGGAACATATGAGAATGGTAAGGAAACAGCCTGGAAATACACAGGCGGGAACTGGTCAATGACCTGAAGAGAGCTGGAACCACAGTAACAAATGTTACTAATAGTAATACACTATTTACTCATTGATTAAAATCCTGCAGTCCCACCGCTTAGGCCAGCACATGTCCAGCCCCGTTCGAAGTTTGCCAGAGACCATCTGGATGATCCAAAGGAGGATTGGAAAAATGTACTGTGGTCAGATGAGACCAAAATAGAACACTTTGGTGTAAAATCCACTCACCGTGTTTGGAGGGGGAGGAATGCTCAGTTACATACCAAGAACATAATACCCACTTTTACATTGTTAATTATCTTTTGAGAGATGCTTCTATCAATTCCTGTTGGATGAAGAAAAACTGTTTTTACATTCAAATCTTCCAGGGGTATGGATACTATGAGCTCAACTGTATATTTTTATTTAAACATCCAATATTATCATACCAGAAGAGTTTCGTACCGAGTTATAACTTTAGAAAAAAGGTTATTTAAGAAAGAGTGAGCAGTTAAAAAATAAATTACCAAGTGATGAAAGGGAGGGAAAAGCCCTTCAAACCTTTTGAAAGTAACTATATGTCCTTGTTCTTAGTTGTGGTTAAAAATGCAACACAAAAGAGGCTGCAAAGCCCTGCAACATTACAATGCTCTCTCATCAGTGCAATTATTGCTGATTGACAGTAGCACACTGAAAAGGCGACACAGCTGTGTGAGGGTGTGTGTAATTCTGTATCATTCAGCCTGAAACCGAAGACTTTGCACTAAAACAGAGAAATGGAATGAAAAAAAATGATAGGTAGGGTTTTAGGGCAGAATATACAGAGATGAACTCAGAGACAGAAAGAGATGAAAGGCTATTCCATCCAGAGATTAGAATGTAATCCATTTTTGAATGGATTCTCTCAGATTACAGCTTGTTCTCCTATTAAATCTGTCGGTCAACTCCCAATGGTGTGTGTGTGCAAAAGAGAGAGAGAGCGAGAGAGCCTGATTGTGTGTGTATGGTCTTTCTGTGACAGGAAATCTGTGTGTTTTAAGCCTTTTAGACAAATCTCTGCAGAGACCTCGAGAGCAGAGGGATTGGCTGAGGGCTGAACCACACTCACACACACATCTCTGCACATGCATCCATACACAAACACACACACACACACGCAAATGCACACAGGAAAAGGCTGGTGTTAGCTGACTGTGTATTAATAGAGTTGTCAGATAAGTGTCTGGAGGGTTCACAGCCAACTAACACATATCACACTGACGCCACATATACAGCCAAAAAAAGATAAAGAATTGAGAGAAAGTAGAATAAGATTCTTTTTCAAAAAAGAAAAATAGATGGATTATCTTGATCTGGAAACCTGATGTTGAAAATTACGATTTTATTATACTTTGCAGTGTAAACAAAAAAGAAATAAAGAGGTAAAGGTGATCGTTTGCTGATCTCTCCTGAGAATACTGCAGGAGTGCAAGAAATGTCTCTTTGCGTGTCATAGCGCTCATTAATGCTGCATGCTGACAGCTAAGTGTCATCGTCAGAGCACGCTTGCCTCAAGAATGGTAATAAAAAAAGAAAAAGAAAAGTTAAAAAAACACAAGCCAAGACATGCCGCTGTCTCACACACAATGCCACACCACACAGAGAGTTGCAGATCTAAGCCCAAAAGGAGACAGACAGGGAACCAGAAGCACAGAGAGAGAAGGTGCATTCTTTCTTTCAGCTGCCAAATCACATATCTATCATGACTTTATGCAAGTTATGAGGCAAACGGGGGAGTTGCGAAAAAATAAATAAAAAAACATACAGCAGTATTAGTTAATATCTCCAGGGAGCTCAATAACTGTTTTATTATCTGACTAGTTTTTAAACTGCTGAGAAAAAGAAAAAAGCACTATAAGGCTGTAGTGGTGCTATATCAGCACTACAGTGAATCCACAATATGTGTGCTGCTTGTTGCTTACCCGTCTTCTTTTTTAAACAGTGGAGTAAGAAATAATATGCACATTTCACTAATCTAAAATGCACCGGTTAATGGCCTTAAACACTATGGTAAAACTCATGCACCAGAACCTTTTAACTCTGAGATCCTACAGCATATTCACTGCTTGCCTATATTTCTAGATTTTGTATGCACTTTTTATTAGATTGTAAAATTATGAGTACAACTTATTACCACTGCTGTGACGAATTACCTGTTGGTTCTACAGATTACGAGACAACAGTACTGAAGTTGGCTTTTAATTTTCACAGTGCGGTATAGCACCTGTTTTCTTTATTGAACAGTTGTGATAACTATCCTCTACAATTTCACATTAAAATTCTAGTTTCTATACATGGAAAAAGCAACAACATTAACTTAACAATGAAGAGTAATACGATTTGGAGCAAAGCTAGAGTTTGAAAGATTCTGCCAAGGAAGTTACAGGGTTTGCTTTTCATGTCAAGGTTTACTATTTCATTTAGGCAAATAACTTCTTTATCCTACTTGGAAGATAAAGCAAGAGGGGAAGGACTGAGTTACTGAGTACTAAATACAGCCAGAGAAAGCTCTGGTCTGTCTAGCCCTTTCTGCACCCAATATTTACAGAAATTTAAACCAAAGAAAAAGAATGAAGGGAAATTTGAGATATTTTTTCAATGAGAACAGACAAATCTGAAGGCCGTCAGTCATTTTGACTAATTTAATTTCACACCCCTGACCACTTGATGCAGATTATCGGGCATAAGTTTACGCATCGAGTTCAGGTAATTAAAAAATAAATAAATAAAAAAACATTTGTGACTGCACCGGTGACAGACCATGGTTGACAGATCACTGCAGCGTAACTAATGATTCAGCAGGAGTTAATGCAGCAGGACCCTGCTGAAGGAATGAGAAAAGCCAGAAAAAGAGTCTTTCTGAATTCTGATCACTTCACAACTGAAGAAATGTTCCTTGATTTCAAAACTTTGGCTAAAGTGGTGTTGGCAATTCCAGTCTCCATTGTGGCAACAGAGGATTCGGCCTCCATTATGCACAAGTGGGAGCACAGTTCATCTCCATGCAGAGCATTCAGCCTATGGTAGGTGACATGTTCATAACTAATACATGTAGCCTATTAATCCACTCAGTGTGTGGTAGCACGTTGTTGATTCTGTGTTCATTCTGTTCAGATTGAATAGTATTTTAAATGAATGAAAATGTAATATTTCAGAATTTTTCATTATTATCATTTTAAAAATTTGACAGGTAAAAATAGATTAGGACAGTATTGTTTTGACCCCATCAGTCATAATGACCAACAACAAAAAAATTTAGCATGACCTCCGCCTAACACTAATATTCACCCTATTCCTAGTTCTTTTGACAGTCTTATCAATTAAAGACTGGATTACAATAAATCTTTATTCTAGTAGCTTTACTTTAAAGAGTGTTTGCCAAATTTAATTTAGCAAAAACAAATATTTCTCTATTTATTTTCCCCCCTTTATATAAATGTGCTCAAATTGCAGACTGGCTTTTTCTAAAGATGTAAAATGTTCAGTGCATGATTATGCTACAGCAATAAAATATGAATGCATTTTAAAGCCTTTGACACATTTTATCAAGGCTGCCAATAACTGTGGAGTGACTACATTGATCTTTTTTGACTACTTCTGTGAATAAGACACAATTCTATTAGCAAGGAGTTGGGATGATGCAAAAGAATAATGTGACCCCTCTGAGCCAAGGCAGCTAGATTGAGTCTGCCATCACACTCTCATGGTTCTCACTGCAGAGCTCAATATATCCTATAGACCTTTTTCATTTTGCAGAGTACTTAAACTCCCAGTGCTTGGCGCGCTGTCTGAACACCTTGAGGCTAAATTCTCACCTGCTGCTGATACAATTGCAGCTACTGTTCAAATTCCACACTTCAAAAGGCTTACCTTGCACCCCCTAAAAATCTGCAGCAAGTGTCTAATGCGATTCAGTGTTTTTTCTATTGAGGTGAAGCTGGTGTCATTGGTGCCCAGTTTTAGTAGGGTAGGATCTAGTAGACAGTGAGGAAGCAACTGATGGGTTGAATATCACTGTTATATTCTGTGAATGTTATCATGAAAGGGAAATCAGTTCTGACTTGTTAAAGCCAAGATGTTTGCAGTTTGAGGTAGGGCTGCACAATTAATCGGATTTTGATTGTGATCACGATTTTGGTGGCCACAATTAAATTAACCTGATCGTAAATTATATTTACATCCAAAATGCGAGCTTCACTGCGTGCCTCTTCATCATACACTGCCTCAACCAATAGTCTGCCAACCACCAGGGGGCAAACGCATGGCTAAAGCTTCATTAAGCTGACCAAATAAAAACCGCTTACATGCCACTCAGCACTCATAATGGCTGCACTACGCTTGCTACGTATCGGGTGAAAAGGAGTATTTGAGCAATGTAGTAGATCCAAATCTCCATTATGGATCTGACTGGTAAGCAGAAAGTTCCCGAAAGTGTACTAGCGCCACAGTAAGCAGCCGGTGGATGCTACTCTATCCCACAATGCAGCGGACACCCTGAAATCATAAAAGAAGGACCTAGCTATTAATCATCTATTCTAATCTAAAGTTTTCTTTTTCACAAATTTTTTTTGCAACATTGTACGTTTATAATTGGTGTAATAAAAATAGATATTTTACAGGACTGGATGAATGATTGTGATTAATTATTGATCAAAATAATCATGATTATTATTTTGGACATAATCGTGCAGCCGTAGTTTGAGGAAACAAATCTGACCTTGGCTTGAACACATTTTTACTTGTTGGTTTCATTGTTAGATTTAAAAGTATGCCGTGAGACTTTTTTCATAATCCAGGAATTATTTCAATGATTATGATATGAAAAAATCTGTTGAGCAGAAACTTTAAAACCCCAAAGGCAGATTGTGAGAGTCCCAGAGATAACTGAATAATTTTTTACAACCTAATAACGTATAAACTGAATCTTTGATAATTATAAGTTGTAGTCTGTACTATTAACTACACTTTCATAAAGTCCAGGAGAGGTATCTGCCATTGTTATTCCAGCGATTCTTATATATTTGGTTTTTAGTTGTAGTTTTTTAGTTTTACATTGAGTAGATTTTTAACTGTTACCTTTGCATGGCCTCACATCCTTAATGTGTCCTTTTGGCGTTTATTTTTGTGATATCTAGTAATTTTCTCTCACTGCTTCAGTCCATGCTCTCCCAATAAGTCTTAGCTGTTCCACCACCACAAATTACTCCCACTCTGTGCTCCCCGGATTCTTCCATCTTAGTCAGATCCTCCTGATGTCCTTCATTAATGGGTCAGTTTTTTTTTTTTCAATGAACTAATTATGTATGCAATAGCATCATGATTCTGCTTGCCGCCTGCCTGTGTTTGGGCCCTACACAAAACAAGTTATTTTTCACCCCATGTCTACTCTTGTTTAAAATTGATCCCTCTTGTGCAGCCCCTGACCAAAGTTAAAGAATGGTAAAAACGTGGTCGTCCAACCAATAGAGCTGAAGCAGACACTTTTTGCAATTATTCTTATTGAGTTTTTTTCTTTTTTTCTGAAAATGTATATATTGTTAAATCAGAAATGTTAGATATAACACGAAGCTGATTTTAGTAGCCATTTTTTTCAATTCCATTTAATATCATAGCAAGGAAGATAGAAAAAAATCCAACCAAAAAGAGAACCTTACACCTTTCTGTCATTAAGTCAAACATCTTAGACTCATTAGACAAGCTATAATAATTAGTTCCTTTCTAATTTATTAATTCACATATAGAATTTATTTATTTATCACTAAATAGTTAAAATATAGTAAAAAAAATCACAATAAATGTATTTGCCTTTTTTTTAAATTGAGGAAAAAAGAAACTACAGCTTTTGATCCAAAAAGTTTTGACACACCTGGTCTAATTGGTTATTAGTGATTGTGAGTGTTCCTGTTGTTTAAATATCATGATGCATTTCTATTGATTAAGCATAAAAATTGGAAACGAAGGCTGATATTAATTTATCTTTATCAGGAAATGGGGACAAGAACATTCCAATCTATGTTTCCCCACATCTACAGAAGAAGCAAAAATTAAAAAGTTTAAAACAACAGTAAGTGTGACAAATCTTCCAGAGAACCTGTTTATCTTGTGAGTGGAAGGTATGGTATTTAGATTGGTCTTACAGCCACAATGAACAAGTTTCAGCAGCATTAGTCTGAATATATTAACATATTAGGCATATTTTGAGCTCTTCGATTTTGATTCATCAGCATTAATTAACACCCCCTCCCTCTGGCTGTATAGCTTTGTGCTTCTTTTGCATTTTACACTTCACATAACTTAAGGTGCATTGCACTTAATAATGAATGAATATATCCTGTGGAGTAAAACCTGGTTCTCTTTCCTCCTTTCCTTATTAAAAGCACTTGTTTTAAGATGCTATAATACAGTTGTATAGCTCAAGACATCATATAGTTTTGCCAACACTTTTATTTGCTTCGGCAAAAAACTGAAAAATGTAAGAGGATGAGCATTTTTCACACCATGTACCAATTACTGCTGCCATTGTGACCTTCTTTGATGCTGTTAGCTAATAAGCTCTCAGCTCTGACCTTCTTCTGGACGCATTTGGTCATGGCAATATTTGTTTCTATTTAGATACACAGAGAGCGAAGGAGTTAGAGTCAGAAAGAGGGGAGAGTAAATGAAAATGTAAATGGTCTGTTACCTGTTGACCCACGGTTTTTCTTGCCAACTGTCCGTCAGCCAGAAAGAATGAGAAGGAAAAATATGTTAGTTAAAAGAGGTACTGGAGAAGGGGGGATTATTTAGATGTGTTGTATTTCCTCAGGGTATAGCAGGAAGGCACTTTCAGCAAATGTACATAAAGAGAAGGACAACAAAATTTCAGAAAAGACCAGCATTCACAATTTAGACCCTTAAATACGACTACAAGCTTGAGAGGAAAACTGGATAAAGAGTCTCTTTCAGAGAGAAGTAGGAAACATAAATACAGACTGAAAAATAAATGGCAGAGAAATGGATGACAGAGGAACAAACTGAGCAAAAGTGAGAATGCTGTTATCATGGAGTCCAGAGGAACACTAACTGTTTCCAGCTCATCCATCAACTGACAGCTACCAAAGTTCTCTCCCTCATTCACTCTTCTCCTCCTACCCTTTATATTTCCCTGTTTGCTGTGCTTACTGTATTTGTCATGACTTTGGAGAAGGCAAGATTGTAGTCTCGGAGACGATGGAAATGACATTCTGCTGGCAGAAGATCTACACTGAATATCCTTCTATCAGTATACTTCCCCCTTGCATCTCTATTCAGCCACTCAGACTCTCACAGAACCCTACAATAGTGGAAACTGTGTTTTTATGAAATAAAAAAGACACTTAACAGTAAAAAAAAATCTAAGTTCTCACTTCTGTTAAAAATGCACATCTTCAAGACAATGACAAACACATAAAATGTTACCCAAGCGTCAAAAACAATTAAAAAAATATTTTCTGCAAATCTTCAGTTATATCTCCTCCTCAGAAACATCTGAATATTGACTCAACATTGTGGGAGGCAGATTGTGAAAATTCCTTAAGAGCTTAGAAAAATCCTAAAGAGCTCTAATAGCAAAATATGATCTAATTAAGGTAACTAAAACAGTTTTAAAACATGTTTTGTTTTTTTTAGTACATCTGCAGGATGAGATACTTTCACTTTGGTACATTAACATCACAGGGACATTTACACCCATTTAAAGGGTTAAATTTAGCTCACAGTGTATGAAAAGCCATCTGTAATGCATCTATACAATAAAAGGTCAAGAGAGCATAAATTGAACACTTTATGTTTAGAAAACAACTGCAGCATCCATACCAATATCCCGGTGTTATACTACCCCAGCATAAACATAGGGAAAGTGTAAATAGCCACTAATGGTAGCTTTAATAACTGTTACAAAACACAGAAAAATGGAACCAAACTGAGGATCTGACTTTAATATGCCTGCTTTTCCTTTTACCTTTTTGAAGTCCCTAAAAAATAATTAAAAATAAAAACGGATCAACGAATGCATAGATCAGAGAATGGGTGGCTGAATAGACAACTGGATGGTTGATAAAAATCTTTGTATACCTTCTTAGACCAGAAATACTGTATACTTAAATGTCATACTCTTCTTGATACTTGCAGACAGGAAAAGAACCCTGGTTCCTGTGCTCATGATTTTCATTTTGTAACCCTAACCTATTTTCAGAAGGAAATAAAGCAAAGACGGTAGGCAAGTTCAGGCAGTCAACCCGAACAGAGGTGCTGCTTTACAAGTGATCTTCCAGATATTCTACAAAACAAGTGCAAACCTTCCCGCATCATTCTAAAGACCATGCCCCTTGTGCCTGTTTCCTGTCTGCTTCTTATCATTCCCACCACCAGCCCTGTATCCACCCATGGTTTCATTTTCCACAACATGGTAAGAGACATATCTAAGAGGGTGAGTCAACAAACATGGAGATGAAGTGATAAAAAAAATAAAATAATTTATTGTCCCACATACGGGAAATTCAGCTGTAACAGCAGCAAAGTGACAGATGATTGAAACATTTAGGATCACACAAGAAAAGAAGAAACATTATAAAAACAGAATTAAGAAAAATATATGTACATTAAGGAGACAATTACAGGGACCATCCTAGAACAGTGCTGACCTTCTTGATGAGCTTATCAAACCTCTTCCTCTCAGCTGTAGATAAAATTATGCTCCAACATAATATGCCCAAAAAAGATGCCTTATACCATCACAGAATCGAAGAATGTGTTTTGTAGTGCTCCCTGGACTCCAAAGGACCTCAACCTCCTGAGCAGGTAGAGTCTGCTCTGACCCATTCAGTAAAGAGCATCATTGTTGTGGATCCAGTCCAGTTTATTGTTTAGCTGAACTACCTCAATGTCCCAAGCCCTGAAAGTTCACCAGTGTCAGTGTGGTGAGTCTCCTTCTGCGGAAGTCCATCACCGACTCTTTGGTTTTCCCCATGTTGAGCAGCAGATAGTTCTGATGGCACCAGTCCACATGGTCCTGAGTCCACTGTCTGTACTGTAAGTCATCCAAATTTGTGATAAGGCAGAAAATTGCAGCGTCATTAAAGAACTTCTTAAGGTGGCAGCATGGGGAATTGACGGAAGAGTCTGCAGTGCAGAGAGTGAAGAGGAACAGAGCAGGCACAGTTTCCTGTGCGCCCCCCCTACTGCAGACAAGCCTTTCGGAGACACAGCCCTGTGTCCTCAAATACTGTGGGTGTCCTGTGATGTTGTCTAGTATCCACTGCAACATGTGGTGGTCCACTCCTAAAGGTTCTAGCTTGTTCTTCAGAGGTTCTGGCTCGATACTGCTGAAAGCACAGGAGAAATCAAAGAACATTATCCTCACAGAGTTTCCATGCTTTTCCAGGTGAGTCAGAGCTCAGTGCAGGAGGTAGATGATGGCGTCATCCACCCTGATGCCAGGCTGGTGGCATCAGCAGTGGATCCAATGAAGACCTCACCAGGAGGCAAAGATGATTGAGAACCAACCTCTCGAGGGTCTTCATCAGATACGAGGTCAGGACTACTGGCCTGTAGCTGCTGAGGTCCTTTGGATGTGAGATTTTTAGTACCGATACCACACAGGAGATCTTCCACAGCTGTGGTACCTTACCAACCTTGAGGATCAGGTTAAAAATACATCCCATGATTCAATACAATTCATCCGCGAAGCACCTCATGAGCCTGGAGTTGGTGCCATCTGGATCTGCAGCCTTTTGAACCTTGATCTTTCACAGATCGTTCCTCATCCGAAGTGTCGAAAGAGACAAGATAGGGGACGGAGGATTTATAATGTAGTCTTCAGAAGGTGGGGGTGGATGTGATGGCTTGGAACTGAGAAGTGTGTCCTGATGCGTTATCCACACGTAGCCGGGTATCTCACAAAACTGAGATGTTTTTCTACGGTTTGGCCTGTCATCGGCACATAAACGCAGATTCTCTGCACCAAAACAAATCTTTTTGAAAAACTCCAGCCAAACTGGAGATCTGCGTTTTCTCCGTTTTCAGTGTCTTCGGGTGGACAGATGAAACCGGAGTTTTAAGTGATGTAATGTGACTGTCTGTGACAAAGAATACTCCAAAATCACTTGTGCAATATGTGTTAACACTCATTAACAGCATTTATGCCCTCAGAGGTGTGTTGGCATTATTGATTGTCCAAGCGCTTTTTGTTTGCTTGTTTTTACCTGCTCTATCACTGCCGTATGTAAAAGTGACAGAGTAGAAAGTTACTCTGAGAGGACAGGATTTGAGAACTACTGCCCCCTACAGGTGTGCCATGTCTTCGAATGTGCTGAAAAACGTATTTATCCAGTTATGTGTGGATGGAGATCTTTTTTAAAGGAGCAGAGGAAAATATTTGTCTAAAAACAAAACAAAAAGCGGCTACGTGTGTACATGGCCTGAGAGGAAAAGCAGGCAGCAGAGTTGTCTGTTGTTTTGGTTTGAAATATAATGAATCCCATCAGTACTGGCAAATTTTACATGTCGTCAACTCGCATGATTAATAAATGTTATTTAGAAGAGTGTACAAGGGGGTCGGCTCTAAGGCAAACACCAAGAGATGCACATAAAAAGAACATGCAGCATTTGGTCTGGAGAGCAGAGCATTTTGAGACTATATTGCAATGACACATCAGTCTGAGTCATCACAGTTCGAAACAGGAGCAAAGAAACAAAGAGGAAACGAGGGGAAGGGAAACATAATGAATTGTGTGTGTGTCCTCTCAACATAACAAACTTCAGATGTTTTTGGAGCTGAATCCATT
Source organism: Apricaphanius iberus (assembly GCA_028564705.1). NCBI lineage: Eukaryota > Metazoa > Chordata > Actinopteri > Cyprinodontiformes > Aphaniidae > Apricaphanius > Apricaphanius iberus. The sequence goes on from JAPXFQ010002030.1 coordinate 870,861, forward strand.
AAAACCCATTTCCCACTGATGCTCCTGTTTCTTATTTTCTTTAGAAGCCTCTGAAAAACGCCTAAATTATTTCCAGTCTAAATCAGTGTTCCTAATTATATGTATTTTAGAAAAGAGATATAACCACTTCAGCAGGCGGAGAGGCCCTGTCCTGCAGTGCCATGCTATAAAGGCCATGACTCACCATAATATCTATTATTAATGTGATGTGTTTAAAATACAGTTCGAGGTGAAGTGAAAATATTAGTGTGAGCCTCCATTTGTCCCATTTATATTCATAAATTTACTGTTGTCTATTCAGATGCCCGGAGGAGATGCAACAAGCAGGTCACAACGTCCTTTGTGTGCTCACCATTGTAAATTTAATTTTGTTACAATGTGGTGTTTAGCTGCGGGTTGGGTTCCGCGTTTCAATACAAATTTTTTTGGGTGCGCCACCTGTCTGCTTCTTTCTGTGTGTAAATGTCGTTGCATGTGTCACTTCCATTCTCCGCTGACCTGAACAGGTGCTGACCCTTGAGTTTACAGCTGCAGGTCGTTCATTCCTTCCCAGCAATCAGTCAAATACACAAACACAGGCTTTCACTTCCCACCTATCTACACACTACTACAAATGTTTTCTTTTTTAAAGCACTTTTCTGCTTAGCTGTTCTCTGCTCTACTCATCCATACACTTCGGCATTCATTGCTATATTTTCCTCAGCTAAAGTGTGCCTTTTTTAGTAACACATTTGAGTCTTTTATTCCTCCCATGGCTGTTTTAAACCCAGAGTTATACCTGAAAAACCCAAACTATACCAATTTACCATGTCAATCTTCCCCCCTTTCTCTTTGTTCCTTTCCAAGCTCTCAACTACACAAGCACTCTTTCATGCACCTATTTTAAATTCGCACCAGTAGTTATACAAAAGCAATGCTCCAAATTCTAATACTGGTACATTTAAAGAACAATCTCTGCACATGCATACAAACTATTAATATAATAAGCTGTATAAGGTTTTGACCTCAAACTGAAGACAACAGCTCCTCAAGAGATATTAAAATTGCATGCTGAATAAGTTCCTTTACTCATAAGCGACATTGTGTCTGGCAATGAATAGAAGGAAAATGATGCCTGTTTTTAAATTGTGATATGAAATACTTTGTAGAACCATATTTACTGCATTTAGTATTGTAAGTCTTTTGGGGTATAATCTAACAGCTTTGCACAACTAGACTGAATTTGTTTTTATATTTTTATTTGTAAAAAAGAAAAATAAATAAAAAACGAAAATTCTGTCAGTTTGGTCATCTGAAAACATGAAATGCCAATAGTAGTATTCAAGGGGTCTTTAGTGGTACCCAGAAAATATTTTGCTTTCCAATAAGTTGATAAAATTGTTGCTGTAGATCTAATAAGCACCAACATTCCAAACATTAAGTTATTAAGGTACATTCATCTTTGCTGTATGAAACTTCTTGAAGAAGAACAAAACTGTACTCTGTAGATGTGAGCAGTAATCATTGTGTTTTTTATTGTGATTTGCTGGAGCCAAACTGTGACCACCAACCTTCATTTTTAATCTGCTATCAGATCTTTATAGATTTACCCCCCCCATCACTTTTTAGATCATGGTTTCGCCTCTGGTTTGACCTCGGTAATTTTGAAGCTTTGGTTACGGCCTTGGATGCAACTGATGGTCAAATTCAGAGACACAAAATGGCCTGAATTTTTGGCATGCAGCTGAGGTTGCGGCCTTCTTTGGTGTAAGCAGAGGGGAGCAAGACCCATATCCACCTAGTGCTGGCGGCTCCTCTGATACCTCTCAATCGAAAGGACATGCCACTTAATATTCATAATTTCAAGATTAAATGACATCTAAACGGGTCAGTTCTAAAAAAATGTAATCCCCCTTAGAATAATCATGATGGTAAACTTTACCTACCAAACGTAAAACTTTTTTTTTTCTAGGCTGTAAACATGAACTTATAAACTTCCTTCTTTCCGCAGTCAGACCCTATCGGATGATGGGGAACTGCGATTTTTTTCACTTCGGCATTGGCATCACTTTTGGCCTTTGCTGTTTTTTTTCTTCATGTTTAAGATTCAGCACACAGTCTTGTAGTATAACTGTTTTGGAAATGTTTTTCATGATTGTTGTACATGGAAAACAATAAGTACGAGGTGATAGCCTATTTGTATACTGTGTATATTGTACTTGTCACAAAAGATGTGTTAAAATCCCTTTTAAATGGACTTAATTTATATAGCGCTTTTCTAGTCATGTTGACCACTCAAAGTGCTTTACACTGGAGCCACATCCACCCAGTCAAACGCGCACACATTCTAACACCGATACAGCTATCGGTAGGCAATTTGGGGTTAAGTGCCTTGCCCAGGGGCACAACAACATGACTGGAGGAAGCTGGAATCGAACCTATGACCATCCGATCGCAAAACAACTACTCAACCTACTGAGCCACAGTCACCCCCTTTTGTCTACCATGTTTGTATTGCAAGGTGAGCCCCTGGCCCCTTTAACAGGTTTTCTCCAAAGACAGCCCCTATTTTAGATGTTTATTGAGGGTATTTTAAATCATAAGATACACAATGGTACAAATTTTTATTAAAATGTTTCATAATCTCAACATGTGACATATGAGGAGGGAGGTGTATGCTTGCGCACTGCATCAGCTCAGTGTGGCCTGTAGGTTGTCATTGAGAGTCAGTATGTTTACTAGTCTTTGAATGTGTTCATTTCTCTTAAAAATTTAAAATTATTGTGTTTGGAAAAGATTTACAAAAACAGCTTGTCAAGCATGTCCACAGGTTTCCCAAAAACAAAAAAAAGCAGAAACTATCTTGCATTCCTTCATGCATTTTGTGCAGCTGAAATGTCTGGACTTAACTTCTTAGAAGGTAGAAGCCATGATCTCAGATCGATCAGAGGCTCAGCGCTACACGGACAGGATCAATGCATTTTAACTCTTTGTGTCGAACACCTGCTAATCACAGCTTTGTGGAAAGAACAATATCAAAGATTAGGAGAAACATGACATTTGCTTGTCAAATAAACAGTAGACCTAGCTTGCAACACTCAGGCCAATTACGTTAGCTTAGCTTAGCCTAGTCATTACTTTTCCTCTGGCCTCTCTCCGTAGAAGGCACATGGCTGTTTGGGTGTGGACCTTAATTTAACCTTTTTTATGTGTGTCAGAGTCAGTATTAAAATCCTGAGTTTTCTATTGTTCAAGATGACAGGTCTCTCTGAAGCGACGTCTTGTCTGGTACAGGTTAAAGGCTACACGGTGGCGCAGTGGTTAGCACTGTTGCATTGCAGCAAGAAGCTTGTGGATTCATATCCCGGCCCAGGGCCTTTCTGCAAGGAGTTTGCATGTTCTCCCCGTGCATGCATGGGTTCCCTCTGGGTACTTGTGCTTCCTCCCACAGTCCAAAAACATGACGGTAAGGTTAATTGATCACTCTTAATTGTCGTTAGGTGTGTGCATGCATGGTTGTGTGGCCCTGTGATGGACTTGCGACCTGTCCAGGGTGGTCAAAACACTGATAGCGTGACAAACACAGAGAAACAGAATGGTGCAAGTGGAGAGAAAAAAAATGCTATAGACAAAACGGGTTGGTTAGGTGAAAAAAATGAGTGACTGCAGCAAAAAATTTGAATGTATTTCAATTATAGCCTACTGATAATTCAAAAAGCAGATTGTAGATTATGTAAAGTTAAAATATATCAAGCAGATCAGTTATCTACATTTTCTTAGCTTTTCTATGTTATTCATTGTAAATAGATTCACATTCATAAATATATACAATCAGGGTTTGTTTTTGCACTTTGACATTTATGTATTTTTATAGCACTGTAGCACTGTTCCATGGTGAATATAAAACTCAATATAAATAATAAACATTTAATTAACATTTAATTATGTTTGTAGATTTTTAATTAATTTTACTTTTATAAAAAAGGTGAGGAGCCACTTGGGAGCCGTAAGAACAGTTTCTCCTTAAGTATGGGTTCTAAGTTATTTTAACCACCTGAAATGGTTGTAGCTCATTTTATTGTTTAAAGTCTCAACACTTTTTCCAAGTTCAGTCAAGGGAAGTCTCTCATAATTAAACCATGTCTAATAAAGAGACCTGGAAACAGTAAATGCTCATGCTCACTCCCAGAATGATGGCCAGGGACATTGTTCATTTTTATTTCCTAACTCTGTCTCAGAATCCACTGAAATAAATGCATGAGATTTCAGTTTTGTGTTTATAGCTCTCATCTTCTTGTTTGCATTGCTTTCTTTTTTTTCTCCCCCTAAAGGCACACAGAGCTTGCTTCTTCTCCTTGTTTCTAATTGTGACCCTTCACTATCAGTGGTCATCCACGTGATCTGACAGAACTTATATAAGAGTTGTTTTCCCTACTCATGAACATCCTTGATCTTCACACCAAGCTTGGAGCTATTTTTTGTATGTATTATAGAGGACGTCGGTCTTTCACTAAGTTTTTTCGCAATGGCTGGCCAGTTTACTGTCTGCGTGGAGAGGAGGGCCAACCCCAGATTACAAAAGGTAGCCTTAAAGGGACAATGTGAAATTGGAAAGTTTTGTCCTTGCAAGTGCCTCCTCTGGCTAAATGTGTAAATGCAGCCTGAATGGTAAGCTCATGAGTGAGCTCACAAACGAACGAACAGAAACAACAGCTGAGTCAGTCCCGCCCTGGACAAATCACAGATTTGCAGGCATGACTTTTCTGCTCCGCTCTCAGCGAGGACGGTCGCTTTTTTCCTTTCCTCCTCCTCCTCCTCCTGTGTCTTATCCCACAGCTCTCTGTCTCCTGTGCCTCTATCTGGAGTATCTTTTGGCAATTTTCTCCGAAACCAAACTGAATAAGCGAAGATGGAAATGGTCAGCTGGTCTCTGAATGCTATTGATAAAATCTACTCAACTCTACGAAGCACCGGTAAGGGTGTCAATCATGGTGATCGGGTTTCTGCTGATTGGAATGGGCAGTTACTGGAACTACCGAAAAATGGAGCAACAAAGATCTGAAACACGGTCGAGATTGGTCACTGTTCTGGAAGCGATTGGACGGCTGAAGGAACAGCTGGATGCGTTGATTCGTACTGATGGGACTCAGAACCAAATGCTGGGGGAGCTGGGACGCAGAACAGACGCTGTAAGAGGCGATCTGGCCGGCGCTCTGGGACTCATCCGCAATTTGTCATCGGACTTGGAGAAACTGTCGGTGCGGATTGGGGCAACTGGAAATTAATTGGATTTGGAACTATTAATCTGGGAATTAATTTGGATTTGGAACTTTAATTTGAACTACAATTTGGCTGAATTAGACTACAAAAGAAACCACTGACAGACTGAAGGGACAGAGAGGAATATTTGATCTCTCCCTGCAATCCAAATAATTTATATTTTGGCTCCCATGAAGACCTTCAACCTGGTCCTAATCAAATGTCCCTGAGAAGAATGTCAACAGAGTCTCCTCTCCCCCGTACACCTGCATCTACTGACGCACACACTGACATGGTTACACACACTCACATTCACACACACCGTCTCGCTGTATCCTCAATTCTCTCTCCTGCAACAGGAAGCTGGATAACAGCGCGCCTCGATGGCAGCGCGTTAACCTGTGGACTGGAGCTCATACCTGCCCAGCCTTCCTGATGTGTCATTGTTAATGTCTGAATATGTGCTTAAATGTTTGTTGGTGTGGTTTTTTATATTACCTGCGTTGTCAGTGCTGTACGGACCCACAACACAGTTGAGCGTTTTTTCCCCTCACCGTGGAACCCTCCCCTACCCAGATGTGTATTTCTCTATGTTTCATAAACGGGAGCGCCGCTCGGTGGCTGCATGCCCAACAGTGACCTGGATCTGTTTGTTGTTGTTTGTAATGATCTTGGACAGGTTGTAATGTATCTGTAAATTCCTTGTATGCGTCATACTTGTATGTGTCATACTTGGCCATTAAAGCTGATTCTGAACTGCGATAAGAAATGTTACTGTTATGTAGGTTTAGTGGGCGTCTGGGCTAGAGTTTCGCTGGAGCTTAAAGCTGTTCTCTTCTTATGCTCTGCTAAATCCATCCTTCAGTTACCTCTCGGTTGTTTATGATGGAGATAATGAACACCACATTTGAGTGTAAATGCGCATGATGTTATTACGCATTATGCTGCCCATGGAAAGCACTGGGGAAATCTGCTTGTTTGACTCAAATACTCGCTATTTAAGTACATTTATAGGCATATAGAGGCAACAGTGGTGAAAAGGCCAGGGCTCATTCTACTGACCATTACACTGCTGGAGCATGTATGAGGAATAATTTTTTTGGTTAAACTTATGTAGAGTCCTTTTAAGGGAGCTGCAGCTGCCATATCACTACACAAACAGCGTTTTATTCGGTATTCCATTTTGTTTGTTAAATTCTGCGTTTCCATCCTACTTTCTCACACCTTGGACAACCAGAGCACTACTTTGTGTGTCAGCTCTGTCTGTATAGACTACTTTTGCCTGTAAATTTGAGCATTGCTGCCACTTACTGATTGGAGGCTTTATGATTTTTAAAGCATGAATGTCACCCCACTTCTTGAGAAGCATTGTCCTAAAGGAACCAGAATTCCTACCACAGCCCCTTTTACTGAAGAAAATAATTCCAACATGATCTTGCTACCAGCATGTTTTACAATGGGACTTTGGTCTTACCAAACCATAGCAGCTTCTTTCAGGCGGTTGTTGTTTCCTATAAATGGCTGTGTTCCTTAGTCTTCATGATACTGTTTCACTAATATTCTGTAACAAACCTGAGAGAGCTTCCATTTATACAGAGATTAGATGAAGCACAGTTGGACTCTTGTGTCTGATGGAGAGTTTTTGTGACACTGAGTTTTATCACGTCAGGGTTTTTCCTGCGTTCAAATTTGCGTGGCGGCCACTTCCAGCTAATTTGCTTGCCGCCCCAGTCTGATATTGCTCTGCCGCCAGCTATATAGATGTTATTTTAACTGCAGTTGCAGCGTTGCACCACTATGGGGGTACTGTATCAGCAGCGGTGTGCTGGGGGAAGCACAGAAAAAGAAGATCATTGTTTTGAGTGTAAAAATTGAGTTTTCACGCTAGTTGGTGCTATCTTTGTCCTGATTCCCCCCCCCCCGGCTCTTCAACCAGGCAAATATTTTGTTTTTTGCATCGAAGCATGTCATGTTCATTTTTAAAAAACATCCTCCGTCTCCGAGTAACGTTAATGGATTTTAGCGTTACAGATATGACCTGGGAAAATCAGCCACTATTTTAAAAAACAACCTTGCGAGGATATTCAGGAATCCAGGTGAAACAGCGCAGACAAATTATCGCAACAAGCAGTTAAACGGTAATCATGGTTGTGAAAAGATGTGAAAATTGCAGGCACGGACTGGCGAGGGTCAGAATCATGGTAAGAATGCAGGACAGGACACTTTTTATGACGAGTTTGTCTTCACCAAACAGCCGCGGAGCGCCATGAAGTTTCGGCATCTGACCTACTTTTTGCCTCGAGCGATCCAGTCATTTGCGAAACTAAAGGAAATTTTTCTAAATAAAGTACTGCATATTACAAATGCGATCATATTCATGGATCTAAACAGATAGAGATAATATAGAGAGCTTTCCTCCTGTCTAATTCACTGGTAAACAGAAAGAGAAAATATATGTATTAATTGTGAAGAATAGATAAACAAATGTACATTTCTACAGTATATACTTCTCTCTACTACCACGCACACCGTCATGGTTTCTTTCTGCGCGGATGCTACTTTCAAGATTTTTACAAACTCCTTTCTGCTCCAAAAATGTTCTGCAATATTGCAGGTACCCTTTCAAGACGGAAAAAAAATACTTAATCTAAATGTTGTGGGTCTGGTGGAAGTTTTTGTTTTACTGTGGATGGGTGAAAAATATTAATATAATATTTTGGGTTGACTCCAACTTTCCATTGTGTGGAGAGAGTCTGAGAATCTCTCCAACTTTGAATGCCGATTATTCTCACTATCTCAGCATCCAGCGCTCCCAGAGAGAGATTTGTCCACCTGAAACAGCAGATTAGCTGCAGGTACCCGTTCAATTGCAGGACTCTGATCTGTAGATTAAGTTGGAGTTTCTCTGCAGAGAACGAACAAAAACAGCAAAGTTTGCAAATGGAACGCATTTTATTGTTGCACATATTCTTCTAGGGCAAATATATATAAATTTGCCATCATTGTTCTACATGTGCTACTTTTTATTGTCTGCCATTTAAGAAACAAAACACGTAACTTTTATTAATTGAATAAAGATGCGATTTTCAACACCTGCCTTCGGGGTTATTGTGATAAAACGTGGAACAGAGTAATAATAGGCTATGAACAGTTATTAATTAAATAATAATAGTTAATAATCTGCTTGCCAGATGTGTGGATAAATAACTACAATTTGATTGACTTTCAGCTTAAAGCTAGCACCTTATGTTTGTATGTATATTCCATCCATCCATTTTCTTAACTGCTTAAATCCTTAATGGGTCACGGGGGGGCTGCTGCCTATCTCCAGCTGGCAATGGGCGAGAGGCGGGGTACACCCTGGACAGGTCGCCAGTCCATCACAGGGCCACATAGAGACAAAAAACCATGCACAAACTAACACCTTCGGACAATTTAGAGAGATCAATTAACCTGACAGTCATGCACGGGGAGAACATGCAAACTCCATGCAGAAAGACCCTGGGCCAGGATACGAACCCACAAGCTTCTTGCTGCAAGGCAACAGTGCTAACCACTGCGCCACCGTGCAGCCTGTATGTATAGTGTTTTAATAAAATAATGCTTTAACATGATAATTGTCATATTCTTATTAGATCACTTAACTAAAAAATATGTTGCCATTTAAAAAAGTGAGTCAGTTGGATGCACAGAATTCATAAATGTGTTGGCGCATGGTCAGGATAGTACAGTACCACCTCTGCCTCAGTTTAAGCCAGGAAAAACTCTGTATGTTTATTAGAGTAAAGGGCCTACACGATCACACTTTTTAGAGTTTTGTTTATAAAGGATATGCTAAGTTATGGTTGTAAAAGGATGAAATAAATAAGGGCTCAAGAGGAATTATTAATATTTCAAGGTACAGTAGCTGTGATTTGCTATCTATCTTGGTTTTTTTCTGTTATTTTACACTCCTCCATATTTGTGTCATATCCTGTCATTGACTCAGAAAACCTTTCCCAGTATAAACCCAGACTCTGGGAGGGTAACAACTTCCTGCCATCTCCCTGTCTGCACCAAACACTGGTACCAGTTGACCTTTCCAATTTACCATGTCAATCATGATCATACCCCACCAGCTTCTTTCCTTACACATACATAAAGTCAAAATGCATGGCTCAGTCTTCCATGCACGTACAGTTACAAGTTATTGTCTATCACTCAGCATGCATTCCCAAATGTCACTAGGTTTTCACATTTCTCATGGCTCAGGAAAAAAGAAAAAGCTCAAGTAATCCTTTCTTCTTTTCCAACCCTTTCTGAGGCGAATTATAGGACTCTCTATTTCTATTTTTTTATGTATTTGTTCTGTAACCAATGCCTGCCATTTAATGGTGGGCTTGAGAATAAAATGAAATGATTCGCTCTTCAGAACAATTTCTTACAAGCTTGTGTGAGTGTCATACAAAACAACATGAAAACGAGAGAATAACTAAACGAAAGCTTTAAAAAAGAAAACACAAGCTTAAAAATAATATCATGATAAATTACTGGAGGAACATGTAATAAAACATGAACTGCATTTAGATGTTCAGTTTAGATCGCGAGCTAAATTATCATTTGCAGTTTAGCAGAAGATTTCAGCTTCTGCAACTTTGTTCAGACAATTCCAGAAAATGACAAAAAAAACAGAAGCTTCTGATCCGGCAGGAGAAAATGAAGAACACCAAAAAAACAGAAAGGGATGAAACACAAGTCATTGCAAGCTGGAAGTAGAAGTGAAAAGGTGTTGATCAAAAAGGCTATGATGTTGTACAGCTGTGAGTGAGCACTTGGTATTTCACCACCTCGGGGAGAAACACCAGATGGAGAAGGGACTGTAAGAGGGAGAGGAGAACAGCTAACTGTCATTATTAAATAATCGTTTTTCCTTTAATTTTACTTTTCTTCAAGCAGAATGCTGCAGGATAATCAGCAGTTTTGCACTATACTCCATAGCCGTCCCATCAATGGCTTTATATTACTCCCTAGCATTGCCAGTCTCTCAGAGCAGGGCCAGTGAGGCCTTTGTCATGATATAGTTCAACTATAAAGGGACACAGATATTTAAACGGCCTCCATCAAATTCCAGCTGAAATTTTACTACTCCCTCTTTATTTCATCCCCACTTCTCTCCCTGTCTCTTTTTGCTATCCTCTCTCTGTCAAATAAAGGCCAGTATGGCCACAAAACGTTTAAATAAATAAAATGGTATACTGACTGTATGTGCAATTTTTTTAAAAAGGATTTTCCCCTTTCAGTAGAAGAGATTGTGTTTCCTTTAAAAATTACATCAACTGTAGACAGTCCCACTTTAGCTGTGGTAGTGTATGTACTTTCACACTCCTGCTGGACCTCTGAGATCCGCAAATTAGTTAAATGCCAATTTTGACAGAGCCCATGGAATCCAATTAATCTGATCATAATGTAATGCACGAAAATACTTTTTATACAAGTAGTAAATATGGTACAACATCAAATATGTTCTGAGTAATTTTAGCTCTATCAAGGATCATGATCTCCACAATTTCACAAGAAACTGCTAGTCCAATCAGTGAATGGAACCATAACCAGCCAGATCTAATTAGACCTGAGATGTGAACATGCTGATGAATAATTTTCTCCATGATTATGAAAATACTTCAGCAACATGATAATTAAACTCTCACATAATGATTGGGTACATAGATACAAAACAGCACACCTATGACAAACGTATAGGTGCTACATAGGTGCTATATGATTAAGACATACCTCTTTGCACCAGCTTAAGTTCTAGTATAGGTAAATGCCTTGGAATCTATTGGAAAACTAATTAATAAAATATTTTTTTTCACTTTGATTTTAATGGAAACGGTAACTATCATTTATTTATATTAATTTTAGTACTGTAAAATCCCTTTAACATTTTCAGCTCACAACCCAAGTCAAATATAAAAAGTAATAAGTTAAGTAACAAAGTTACTTTTCGAAGGCGTAATCAGTAGTCAGTAATCAGATTACTGTTTCAAAGTAACCGTGGCACTGGTGTAAACGAATAAAACTGAAAATAATTTTTTAAGTTACAAAAAAAGCTTTAAAGCAGAGAGGAATGTATGTGTTGAGTATTATCTACCTTAATAGGAACAGATGTATCTTAGCAATTTTAGACTGTCTTTATAAAAAATATTATGATCAAATTCACACTTTCTAAAGGACCTATTTTATCTCTACCCTTGGACCTGAACAACAGCTTCAAAAAGCTACAGACAACTAGTGAGAAACAATTCTGATGTCAAAATCACACACAGCAGACAGAAACCTAAAGGATAGTAGGAGTTTCTGTCACAAATTGTGCCACAAGCAAGAGGTAAAAAACATACGAATTTCCAGTAAAAGTTGGGTTTTTTCAGTTCATTACAACCGTTTTTAGGTCCAGAAAATCTCCATTCAACAGTCTAGTTAATACATTTTATCTCACATTACTTACATTTTGTATATAAAAAAGCAATTATATTTTAATTCTGGTCTGGATTTCTGGTTGGTTAGCTGAATATCTTTCTCACAGCTGATAATCAAATGTGCAGACACTACAGTTTTTAGCCTGATGTAATATCACTTTCCATTTCAGACTAAATAAAGAAAGTTAAAAGTCTGTGTGCCTCAGTTACAGAAACACAATGAGATTACATTTGTTAATTATGAGGAGTCTGTAAATTAGATTGTCACAGATAATGTTTAATTTACAATACAGTGAAATTCAATATTACTTTATTGGTTAGTCATTGTCCTATGATGTAGTGAAGACCTGTCCAGGGTGTACCCCACCTCTCGATTGATGACACCTGGAGATAGGCAACAACCCCCCCAACCCCCTCCCCGCTGTGACCCTTCGAGAATAAGCGTTGCAGCTGATGGATGGATGGTTAATTAGTAATATTAATGGATAATTACTTTGTCACCAGCTGCCTGCAAAGACATTAGAATTAGGGTTGTACAATATTTGGAGAAGTTGTGATGCAATTATTCTAATGCATGTTGTGCTAATGAAGCTAACAAATGAGTAAAAAGAATTTCAATTTTTCTGCAATGGGTTTATTGTACACATAATAACAAGGAAAAATTGTAGTTCATAGTGATTTTACCATCTTTCAAACTTTTTACATTCTTTACATTTGTAGTCTGCTTTAAATGACAAAAGTCAATAAATTGGTTACAGGTATACCATACCATACCAATTTATTTATAAAGCACGTTTATACACAGCCGAGGCCGACCAAAGTGCTGTACATCAAAACAACAGTAGAAAACACAACCAAGCAATAAAATAGAGAAACACATTAAGATAAGGCAAAACTATGCCACATTAAAAGCCAGAGAATAAAAATGAGCCTTCAGGCGGGATTTAAAAACAGAAAGTGAGGGGGCCAACCTCACTGCCATGGGGAGTTGGTTCCAGAGGCGAGGTGCACAGATCGAGAATGCACGTTCCCCTCGCATCCTCGTTCGAACCCGTGGGACCTGCAGGAGGCGGTGCTCTGCTGACCGAAGTGACCGGCCTGGTAGATATGGCTGAACCAGCTGAGACAAATACGGGGGCGCGTACAAGTAAAGTGACTTAAAAACAAAAAGTAAAATTTTAAAACGAATACGGAAACGTACCGGGAGCCAGTGGAGCCGGGCCAAGACGGGGGTATGGAAAGTATGACCACATGGTACGTCAATTATCAACCACAATTTATTATGTTTTAATACAGGTGTATACTTCTAAATAAGGAGTTTAGGTTGATTGGCTGCTACTGATACATTGTTTCAGGTGAGTCATTCAGGTCACTGCAGAGTGTGTTATGGACCTTACTGCTGTTGAAAGATGCATTCACCATCTACAGAGGAGACCATTCATGTTCCCTTGAGCTTAGTGATAACAGGAAGTCCTTTCTGTTTTGTTGTGGTGTCACTTTTTAAAGTTGCACTGTTGAACAATGCACTGTGCTCTGAGGTCTGCACATAAACATTTTGCATTTGTACTAAACCGAAATGTACTGTTACACTCCTAGAGTCCAAGCAGTTCCTTGTGAAATTGGAGCTGCAGACAGAGACATTGTGATAACGATAATTTTGTGACTTAAAAGGACACACATAAACGACAAGTACTTGTTACTGTTCTCCATTTAATAAAGCTCTAGAAGGGTTTGACTCAACTAGTTACAAAAACATGTCTTCATCATTTTTGATAGAGCTACACTAATTAATTTCACAGCTGTGTTATATGTTGAACCTGATACAAGTTTGTGATACTGAGCCACTGGCACGTGCACACATAGACATCAAAGGGGGCTTGAGCACCTTTTTTATTCCTGGAGAGAAAGTGCCCCTTTTTCTGGGGTGCTTTATTTTATTTTATTTTATTTTTTTTAAATAATATATATTCCTGTTTGCGCACCATAAAATCTATGAAATCAATAAATAGTTGTGTAAAATCGGACATTAAGTGCATGAAGCTCCTTTTTCCGACAACATTGAATGCAGCACGACGTAACCGGATCATAGACTGTATACTCCAGATGCTTCTGAGAGGCGGGAAGTGAGAGAGAAGCCGACCTGCAGACAGAAGGCAGGAGCACACCAGGGAAGAGGAAACTATGCCATCTTACAAAATACAATATAATTTCTAGCTCAATGCTGATAGATTTGAAACTATTTGAGGCGATAAAAATTGAAAATCATAATTTTTGCAACATGTAAACTAAGTCAGAGAAGGTGACATCTTTACGTTTGTCAAGAAAAAAAAGGTAGAATTAATTTAAATTCTACAGAAATGAAGCGACAACAAAGCATCTCTAGTTTTTTCTCACCAAAGACAAAGGTGAGAAAAACGGAGAGTAACCTGGTGAGTAAAGTGGACGGAGGGGATAATGTGGAGGAAGAGAGAGAGGAGCAACAGAAAAGTGATAGAGGGGAAGGACGAGATCAGGGACAGGAGAGAATGCTAGAACGGCACGAGGAGGGAGAGAATCACCGACATGAGGAGGGAGAAAGAGAAAGGCAGGGCCAGAGGACAGAGTCTGAGACAGCACAAAGCACATCCAGTCGAGTTAGTCCACATGGTAGGGAAACACAGCATACTGACGTACATCTTATTTTAGAATAAATTGGTATTTTGATAAACTTTTCTTTTTTAGGAACACACCCACTGTGAGAGAAAAAATAATATTTTTGTTCTGTTCCAGACTGAACATTTTAGGAAGTTTCGCTCAAATGTCTGCAAATAATTTTTTAATTCATTTATCCTAATTACCAAGTTTACTTAATATTTGAAAATACAGATTTTTGAGTATTATGAAGTTAAAAAAAGTTAAAGGGAATAAAAAAAAAACATAATTTCTTTTTATTCATCCTTACACTGAATTTTCTCCAGGGGGGCTATGATGATTGCTAGATATTAGGGTTCTCAAAAGATAATTTTTTTTTAACCTAATTAATTTTTGGGTAGCTGTGAATACATCCGGACTAATTAACATTCCTAAATGTGACAAAAAAAAAACACAAATTTTTAGTGTAAAGGGAATTGTCAAAGCGCTTTTTTCATGAAATAAAGGAGAGAATAATAGAATTTTGTTTTTCAACGCCAAAATTAATACCACTGCGACCTGTTGCTGCTTTTCTTTTTCTTTTTCTGTATATCTTTATTTTATTTTGTTTAGTTTCATAAGGACACAATATAATTTCAGTTAGTTTGTCTTTCTAAGCTCTATTTTTTATTTTTTATTTCAGTTATCTAAAATGTTTTATCACACCTAGTTTTACTTTTTAGTTTAGTTTTAATTAACAATAATAACCTTAGTGTAGTCGAGTATGGTTAATAAAATAAGAGATTTATGTGAAAGCAAAATTGTGCCTTGATTGCAGATGGACAGCGAGATAGGTCAAGTGAGGAGGTGGAAGGAGAGAAAGAGGAAGAGCCAGAGAGTGTAGAAGATAGAGCAAGTCAGGAGTAAGTCATGTTGCTGGGTTTTAAAATCTTGGTATATGGAAAGTGCCCCTTTTTGAACTCTGAGCACCTGCCCCTCTCAAGGTCTATGCACGGCCCTGCTGAGCCATTTAGGAAAATCTCAGTTTAGTCAAGAAAATCTTGAAAAAAAAAACCTAAAAAGGTTATTGGAGGAAGCGTTTCTCAAGATCAATCATTAGGGAACTGGATACACCAAGAGGAGCCACCTTAAAATGAGCCAGTAATATAACCAGTTACTACTTTGAATGTTTCTACATGTAACATAACTCCATAGCTACTGGTATAGGACTCTTTTTGCCACTAAAAGGTTCGCTCATATCATTTATATCCAAATATTTAAGCATCTATTTTCAGTGATGTAAAACAGTGGAAAAAGCAACAAATCCTTCCATTTAAGGAGCAAATTCTCTCATGCGTATTTAATTCTCAAGAACAGGAAAGACAAGTGATGTTGTAATTATGACTCAGTACTGTTCACTTGAAACTGGTGTCTGTATTCATGTAACGTCTGATCTCCAAGCTGCACCTCCAGTGTAAATGCAAACAAAGCCCTATTAAAGTGTTGCAAGCATCAGCCTCCTGCACAAAGAAAGGCACGTCTTACTTTAACAGCCACACTGACTGACTCCGTGTCTGCAATTATGTGCTCAGATTTGTGCCCCAATGTTGCAGTGTCTCTGTACATATCTATAACGATCCTTCAAGAAGACAAGATAGGTTAGGGACTGTGACTGATTAATGGTTTAATTGATTAGGTGGTTCAGAGATAGATTAGTTGGGTCTGGCTCGAACAGATTCATTACAACAGTGATAGAAGAGTTTGATGTTGCTGCAGCTGTTCTGCCTGGCTCTGGACAGCACGGCCCACTAATGGACATAATCTGTCCGTCAGTGGACCACAATATGTCCATAGGCACACACTGCTGAGTGTGAGTGTAGCACACAGGAGCTGCACACATATCTTTTCCTCCATTCTCACCTAACATCCAGTAAGGGATGGAGCTGGAAGACGTGGGGAGGTGGGTAGAGATGTGAAGAACGGATAAGGGCAGCAACTATTTTTGGATTAAAAGCCCTGTTGATCTATTTCTGTTTTTCCGCATCCCCTTTCAATTTTGAATTTTTACACTTTGCCTCTCTTTCTTTCATTCCATCCATCTCTGTCATCCTCAAAGCTTTTAACGGTCTTGCAAGCTACTTTTTCTTTGACTTTATGCAGTACAAAATCCTGTTACCATATATTCAATGCACCGCATCATCGCCCTTCTCTTTACTTATCTCTCTGTCTATAACAAATTCTTTGTGAGTACTTTGTGGCGAAACCCAGAAAGCACTGGCACCCAGAAGACAAATGTACTTAAACGTACTTTTTTTAAAGCTGAGTATGCGAATCTAGCTGAAAGATTTTTTTTATGTTGATGCTGACAACAGTAACTTAAAAACTAAGAGAGTCATGGATCTTTGAGAAAATTTGAGTAGCTCAGTCACAGAAAAGGGAATATTAAGTTGTAATTGTTATATGTTTGTTAAAAGTTAAAAGTTATGGGACACAATTTATCAAGTTGACTGTAACACTAGTACTATAATACTACTATTATTAATAATAATAATAATACCTGCAGGCTGAAATACTCCCCATCAAAAGTACCAGTTAATTCTTTTAGTTTTGATAGATATTACCTCAGCGAATGGTGATGTTACCTGTCGATGGCTCTGGTCTTGTTGCTTGTTTCTCTGGCCCCTTTGTGATTCAAAGGAAGGTTTGTGATACCAACAATGTCATTTCTAACCCTGAAAACAGAAGATCTATCATTCTAGAGAGATTATGCCAGCAGAAAAGAAGAAGCAAAAAGTGCGGAGACTGCTTTTTTTCTGTTTTAAGAACCTCCATGTCTTATGGTGGACTTATTCCTGACGATGGGTTAGTTTTACCTGAAGAATCACAGCCTGGCAGGTTGGCAAACTCTGAGTTTCTGGCTGGTGCTACATCTTTCCCATCTTACTTTCCCTCTCTGTTTGACATTCCATCAAGAACTTGTATGCTTGTATACATTGCTGTTCTAGTGAAATGCATGACTACGCATGAACTGTTCTTTTGAAAAATGGTAGAAAATGAGGAAATTTAACTACTTCCTTCATAAAGGTTAATGTTCTCAATCTGTTGATGTAAGGTGAAAGTATGGGTTCTGAAAATTTTGTGCGTAATGTTATCTTTTTGATAAAAATCGAATTATTAAATAAAGTACATTCGACTCCCCGACAATAGATAGCGACATGCGCCCCTACATATTAGCCTTTTACCGGTTAGCCTCGAGCTGCACTCAGGCAGTAAACTGAAGCTGGCGGGAGAGAAGCAGACAGTCAGGACAGGATATGGACAATCACAATGCACCGTCTCTCCAAAAAAGCACTTAGCCGTTTACGGGTTTTTTTTTTGGCCTGTGTATCCTCCTTATACTACTACTGTGTTGTTATTGATTCAAACTTCTGCGTCTACTCACTTCCCAAAGTTGTGCGCGAGTACGGGAAGGGGGGTTGGTTGAAGAAGTGCGGTTCCCAATCACATTATATCAGTTCAGTTAAACTCAAGTGGAGCTAAGGTGCAAGCATGCATTTCAAAAGTCTGATTTCAGTCGGACTAAGGTAATAATTTGACTTTCTCTTGTTGCATGTAAACATACTGACTGTATTATGGCCGACAATTTGGGAGGGGTGGTGGCATTCTCCAAAAATGTTTGGACTTTATGGGAGAGGGTATTACATGCAGTAGTGTCAGCGTGGGAAGGAATCCTACCCCTTGGTTTGTTTTTTGCTGCTGAGTTCTTGCAGCTAGGTAGGCACAGCTGGTTCCACTCTGCCTCTAATGAGCAGAGCATAAAGCTGAGAGTGGAGCTGGCCTCATGGCCATTTGGCCAACATGTGGGTTGCTGGTGATAGTTGAAGGTTTTTTGTTTTATTTTTGGGCTGGCATGGGTGCTTTAAGAGAATGAGGACTTGGCACTCCTGTTTAGGGTGTTGTTTTTGTTCTGGCTTGGCCTGAGCAGAGTAACTTCACCTGGTAGAGTCAAGCCCTGTCTACACAGAGGTGAAACTAGATGTAGCAGCAAAGATATTAAATCGAATGGGTATTGTATCTCATCCACAAGGAGCTGGCATTTCAGGACACCATGAACGATCATTTTTAAATGAGGTCCCAAAGTGGACAAATCTCCCAACGCCAGCTCAGTTTACTTTGG
Organism: Apricaphanius iberus; assembly: GCA_028564705.1. Taxonomy (NCBI): domain Eukaryota; kingdom Metazoa; phylum Chordata; class Actinopteri; order Cyprinodontiformes; family Aphaniidae; genus Apricaphanius; species Apricaphanius iberus. The sequence goes on from JAPXFQ010002030.1 coordinate 889,344, forward strand.
GATTAAGAGCTCTCCTGTTATTTTTTAGAGATGATGACATTGCCACCCCATTCCTATATTTAACAAGCAGCCATTCTGTGATACTTTGTTTTTTTATTTTTTATTATTGTTTATCCGGATCTGAAAAAACACTTGTAGCAAATTTGAAGAAACCTGTATGTAAAGGCAATGTTACTGCAAAGCGCTACCACTGTGAATTACAATATCAGAAGGCAGTGAAGTTTATTAAATTTAACCCACAGAATTTCAACCAATGTGGGAATGCTACCAAGCATTCTCTTATAGACTATTTATTACAGCTGCTTAGAAAACATCCATGTTTTATAATCAGAACAGGCGATGTACAAGAGACTCTTGTGAAGTGGGAAAAAAGGCTGTTGTATTTCACCTGAAAAAACAACAAGACTGCCCATGTTTTAAAATGGTAAATTGACTGGATTCATGAAGGGCTTATCTAGTTCTCCTTACCACTCAAGGTGCTTCACACTACTGCCACACTGAGGCATTCATACACCGTTTTTAGATTGGAAGGCAACTTGGGGTTAAGTGCCTTGCTCAGGAGTACATCAACATGCGAAACATGAGAAACCTACATCCCTCTGACTGCAAGATAACTACCTCTAAAGAAAGAGTATCATCATTAGTTATGGGCTTTAATAAAAAAAATATGAATGTAGGTTTGCTTAGGCCGTTATTTTTTTATGTTTTTTTTTCTCCTTTACAGTGGAACTCACATTTATGTACACACACATTGTGAATCAAGCAACAAATGAGTCACAGCCATCTCTCTGCCCCTGCACTCTGCCACTGAACATCTTTTCCTTCCTCAGCACTTAATCATCTGCCCTCCTATTTACCCATTCTTTATCTTTCCTGTCTTCCGTCAATCTAATCTTCCCTCTGCCTCCCTGGGCCATCATTCACCAGCTCTGTTTCCCCCTTCAAGCTTACCTTTTCTTCTGTGTGCCTGTTGCATCAAATTACCATCTGCTGACTGGCTTGCAATTCTAATAAAACCTGTTACATCAGGCAAAGAGCACTGACACACAAAGGTGATCACTGTTTGTATGGGCAGTAATGCATCACAAAATTCAGAAAGTTCTAACAGACTTCCTACACATTTTCTGGTCAGCATTTCATACTTCTCCACACTCACATTTCCAACAAGCACATTCTTCTTTTTTAGCACATTTTAACCCCAGCATTAGAGGTGTGACGGTTCATAAAATGGTTCCATACATACAACAGTTCTAAAGTAATTTTTTGGTATGTTTTTGCTTAAATTTAATTAATGCGAAGCAAAGAAATTTTATGAATTTCTATTCGATAAACAAAGAATGGTAAAATTTTCTTGCAGCTGCAGCTAAAACGTAGATTGTGTGTGAATGTCTGAATGTAGTGTAAAGCGCTTTGGGGTCTGTAGGAACTAAGTAAAGCGCTATACAAATACAGGCCATTTACTGTTTACCAATAGTCTGATTTTATCAATATGTTGTAGCCTTTCAAGAAGTAGCCAGTATAGATTTTGTCCATAAATAAAATCATCACACAAAAACCATTTGAATATCAGTGGTTAAGGTAGATAGATGGATGGATGGATGGATGGATGGATGGATGGATGGGCAAGGAGACGGGGATTAAAGTCTGCAATTACAAAGAATTTTTCATACACTTGTGTATTTTCCAAACTTAACCAGGCCTCGAAATGAATACCCATAATACTTTTGAAGAATGCCTGTGAACTCCGTGGTGCCCCGTTTGGAGTCATAAATCTTTTTTGTTTGGATCCAATGCCATTATATCAAAAATATAAAGAAGACAACATTTAGAAAAAAGAAAAAAAAAACTATAAATATATGTCCGAACCATCCCTCCATCCATCCATTCTCTGAACCACTTAATCCTCAAGGGGTCTAGGGGGGGCTGGTGCCTATCTCCAGCTGTCAATGGGCGAGAGGTGGGGTACACCCTGGACAGGTCTTCAGTCCATCGCAGGGCATGTCTGAACCAACAACTTTCAAAATACAACCTCCTATGCGGAAGAAAAAATAAAAACAGAAAACACCTAATACATGTGAACTCACCGACAGACAGGTATACACACTCTTAACTAACAGGCTGCTGATAACAGCAGTGGTGTGATTGACTGGATCATTAAATCCCCAAACACCTTGATGCTTAGCTCTGCCCTTGAGACAACATTATGTGTATTGTGTGTGTTTAATGCGTGTTAATCTGTTCAATATTCTGCAGAGAGTAAATATAGTGTAAATACAAAACAGGTCGATTAAAATTATTTAACTATCCAACAAATACAAACAACATCATAGTTGTCTCTTCAGTTAAACTTAAGCAGGTCATTTTAAAAAATCCATTAGACTAACGTTGCCTTCAGACCGCAAGCTTTGTCAGCCTCAGTAATGTCAAGATTACATGTTAAGTCTATGGTTGAGGCCGTTGGAGGAGTGTTATAGTCACTGTGTTGCTTTGTGAGCTTTGGCTTTGTCAACTTTTCAAGCTTTTCCTGCGTTTCAAGCTTCAAAGCTCATAACGCTAGCAATGCAGACGTTCAGCTAGTTGAACTTTTGACGGTCCTAAAGCTGTTGACGCAGCACGGCAACCAATCAGAGCGACTCACTGCAGTGACGTTGCCCGACATCGACGCTGCCTAGCCAACCACAATCCTCAAGTGTTTAAAACATCCAGAAGAGAAAGGCCCGCCCACGAGCTTTGTGAGCTTCAGCTTAAAAATGTATCTTCTGTGTATATGCGTCGAACTATTTGCTTTATGAGTGTTTCCTGACACTGAGAAAGCCTGCGGTCTGAACGCACCATAACGCGCAAGCAACACCCTCTCAACCTTGATGATGATTATGAACAGGCAAAAAAAAAAATGTGCTACAACAGCATTAAATAGTTCAGTTTAGGCCATGAACTCGGCACAGCCTGTTTGTTGCTTGATATGGTAAATAAAATAATCTGATAGTCATGTATAAATAAATAAATAAATAAATACCATGATAAAGTAGATAAAAAACATTAAAAAAACTATAAAGTATTTCTAGAATTATTATTAAACCATTATAATAATCTTATTACAAAGTATAGGTTAACTGAAAAAGTATACAGATACATTGACAAACACAATAATTTAAATAATTTGTAATAAGACTATAGAAAATATGTATAGTTTGACTTTATTTTATCAATGTGGTTATTCTTTCTTGTTTTATGTGCTCTGCATCGCTCCAGGAGTTGCATGCAATTTTTTTTATAAATACAGCTATACTATATTTTTGGACCAAAGTTATAGTTTCCATATTTACTTTATATATATATTCATTCAGCAAGAAGGTTTATCCAAATGTTAATATGAACTGATTTCTCTGATTTCTATTTATGAAGAATTTTGTTTTCTTCATAAAATCAAGACACTTATGGACAATTGTGGACAATTAAGGGCAGCGTTGGGGATGTTACATTTAAAAGATAATTGGTTATAGTTACTCACTACATTTGCCAAAAAGTAACGGAACTGAAGTACGTAGTTTCCAGGGAAAGTAACTGCTTGTGTTTCCATAAAAATAAAAATAAAATGTTGCTTAATATCAAGGAAATGGGATTTTTCTGACCAGTCTTTTAAAGTCAGTAGAAGATAAAGTCTACTTGTACATAACTTTCTATATTGCACATCAAAAGACGAGAGATTTGAGAATTTTTTAATAAAAAAGGTCACCAGTTAAACCAGTGTTTAATTCTGTAGTCCAGGGGTGGCGATAACCAAATAACTTCAGCACAACTAAATGAAAGGCTAAAACAATTTTCCCCCTTGCTTTCTCCCAGATTAATCTGTCTGTAGAACACTTTTGGCAAAAAAAGGCAGCCATTTTGTAGACAGGAGTTCTACCCATCAATTTTATTAGGTAACACCATTTTAAAACTACAGTTGGATATGTGAAGGATACAACTGTAGAATGGAAACACAAGCAAAAGAAATATTTTATCAACCTGATAAGATAAAGTTGATATATTTCTGCAACTCTATCATGAACCAAATAGAAAAATTAAGATATGAGAAATGAAAACTTGTAAAACATTGCAATTTTTCTTTCAAGACTTTCACTTTGTAAAAACCTTGGGCTTAATAGTGGTTTCACACATCAGCAAGAATGTAATATGATGAATTAGCAGTAGATCCGAGTATCTGCTAAATGTTTAATGACAGTAAAACATTGTAGAGAATTTTAATACACACTCCATAAAATATTCAATTCTTTATAAAGACAATGTTTGTATTGAATTTACATTTTCAATCTCTAGAAGAGAAAGTTGACTTCCACCTTACAAAGATTAACCCCTTTTACTCATTAAACAAAATATTTCAACAGAAATCTGCTTTCTAAATGAGGATAAAGCTGTGACATCCCAATTCCTAATCCAGTGGGGCCTGTTATTTTTATCATAGTTGCACTTCAACATGGGGAGACTTCAACTGTGTTTCTCGGATACTTTTTGTACATTTTTACTGCCTTATCTTTTTAGCCACTGCCAGTGTCAATTTAGGCTGCATTCACACTTGATGGTCCGTTAGACTCAGTTCAATTGTGGACCAAAATTGGAACATTGTTGATGTTTTTAGCTGGTGTGGTTTACATTCACGCTGGCTTTTTATAATCAGAAAGTCCAGAGCTTTGAGCAACAATTTCACCTCTCCGCCTGTGGTGGCACTGTTGTAGAGCTGTGCTTCCTCATGGACACTTCCAGTGCAGTGGAATGTAAACAGACATGGAGGAGCAGCAGATTGTAGTGGTTTTAGGATTGATCTGTTTCGTTTAGAAAATGTGCCAGATAAATACTGCTGCAGTAACTTTGGATAAACATAGAATGAGGCGGAGGACTAAGGAAAATGTTGTTTTTTATACAAGACGTCTGACACAGCTTGTGTTATGAGTAGCACCGAATGAATTCAACGTCCAGCACACTTTATACAGATGTTGAGCAAGGTATGTACAAGATCCAGCATTTATCTCTCCGGCATGCGTTGTTGTTTAGATTGTATTTACCCAGGATGCCCTGTACAAAAGTCCGCTTCCTGCTTTTGGTGCGGCCCTGGTCCATTTAGCATTAACACATGCAATCAAACCGAAGCAGAGTTTGTTTCAAATGAACCGAGACCAATGATTTTAGGTGGACTAGAGTTCGTTTGTTTGGTCCAAATTAGAGTTTGCCCATTCACACCTCCCCAAACTAACCTGACTCTCCGGACAAACGAACTAGACTTCATGTCAACTGGACTAAATGGGGCTGGTGTGAATGTACCACTAGTTGACAAAATATTTTAATTTTTGTCATGAATATATTTTTTTAAACAGCAGAAAGAGGATGACTAAATTGATCAACATATTCGTAAACGAACAAGAGTTATAATGAAAAGTAGGAACCGTTCATGGCTGAGAGAAAAATAAGAAAATGTTTATGGCCCCGTTTTGCATATGACAACAACACAACAAAACCATGAGCAGAAATACAGAGCAGCTTTTCATGGAGAGAACACGAAAGACATATGATCCACATAAACGTCAACATTCTCTCAAAGGTAAATTCACTTAGACATTTTAATAAGATAAAGTTGAAGAATAGAATGCTCTAACATTGCTATAACAGTAAATATGACGACCTGACAATACTTGCTAGGCCGATAACATAACTATAACCTTTCCTAATTAAGCTGAATTTGGTTTTGGTTAATAGCGTTCCTTTTGGAAACAGTTAAAGTGCAGTTCCCCCTTTTTTATTTTTACACTGAGCATCTTTATTCTGCTCTGGTTTAATAACTACATAACCCAAGACATTTCAAACTGGGACTAGAATATTCTGCATTAATAGCAGAGAACTAAGTGTGTGATTTGTGAAAGCTTTATTTGATTTGTGAATCTTGAATGAAGGTCATTTTTAGTTTTCTAGATGGAAAAACCCCCACAGAAGTCTACCATAGTATTGTTATTCTTTTTAAAAAAAAGAATATATATATATATATATATATATATATATATATATATATATATATATATATATATATGCCCAAAGAAACAACAACAGAGACTGACAGAGACTGCATGGGGCATTGTTTCTGTCAGGGCACCCGGGGGCAGCCGTGGCTACAATGTATCTTGTCATCACCAGTGTGTGAATGTGTGTGTGAATGGGTGACTGTCTGAATGTAGTGTGAAGCACTTTGGGGTCCGTAGGGACTAAGGCCCTGTCCACACGTAGCCGGGTATCTCCCAAAACGGAGATATTTTTCTACGGTTTGGCCTGTTATCCACACGTAGCCGGAGGTTTTCGGCACCAAAAACGAAGCTTTTTAAAAACTCCGGCCAAAGTGGAGATTTGCATTTTCTCCGTTTTCGGTATCTGCGTGTGGACGGTGAAAACGGAGTTTTAAGAGCCGTAACGCCACTTTCCGCGACAAAAAATGCTCCAGCACCACATGTGCGACCTGTGTTTACTCTCGAAAACAGCATTTATTTCCTCAGAGCTGTGTTGGTATCATCCATTGTTAAAACGCGTCTTGTTTGTTTGCTTTTATAAGCTGTATGACTGCTGCGCGCTGAAGATAGAGGATATAAAGTTTCTCTTGGCGGATAGGACTGGGGAGAACTACTGCGCCCTACAGATTTGCCACGTCTATGAATGTGCTGAAAAACGCATTTATCCGGTTACGTGTGGATGGAGATTTTTTTTTCAAGGAGCAGAGGAAAATCTTCGTTTAAAAAAAAAAACCGGCTACGTGTGGACATGGCCTAAGGCTACGTCCACACTAAGCCGATAAGGTTATGCGGGGAGTTAGACGCCTAATGTTATCCACTCAACACGAGCATTTATGCCCCGTTTAAGGTCCGTTTAAGGTCCCATGATTGCGCAATCCCATACCGACCTGTGCAAATACTGGGCATGTGCGAAAAGACGCACGAAAAACGCGTATAATCTACGTGACGCCAGCGCCTACATAATATATATATTTATATATAAGAAGCTCTACAGCACACTACATATCTGCTTGTTCCGTTAACCGAAGAGAACAATAGCTGCTCAGAAGAAGAGAGAGTTTTTGGTGTGGACAGACGACGAGATTGATTTGTTACTCTTCGCTGTTGTCTTTGTCTGTAGTGTCGAATTGTTATTGATGCAGCACTCATTGACGCCACTTCCTTTCATTATCCGGGGAAGCTGTCCACACTAACTCATTTAGCCGTTGAATTAAGATTTACACGGCTCTCTTACCCGGCTAATAGTTATCGGGCCACAGACCTTAAACAACGGCTGGTTAGTGTGGACGATAGGGGGGTGTAGACTAAATAATTATTCGTTTAAGGCATTACCCGGCTTAGTGTGGACGGGGCCTAAGTTAAGCTCTGTACAAATACAGGTCATTTTAATGTTCAGAAGAGCAAAGATTGAAAGATAGATTATTCCACCCTAAACTACTACAGTAACACGTATCTATACAAATCAAAACACTCTTACTAAATTAAATACTTTTTTAAACTTATAGGGGTTTTAAAACCAAATGTGTGTTCTCTGAGTTACAACACTGTTCGTGACTTCAGAGACTAACGCAGACAGAAACTATATTTTATTCCCTTTCAGCGACCTCAACATAGATAGTTTATAACAAAGTTGCTAGAGTGAAATGCAGACAGGGTTTTAAGTACTGTTTACTGCCCTCTCAAACATCTACTTGCTTTCTGATGAAAAGTTTCAGTATCTGTAACTTTATTCCTTTCGCTGGATACATTCTCTCATTAACTAGTCCTTGTCTGCCTAGTTTTTACCCACAGACACTTTAACTTCTGAAAGCAAGAGGGTTTAAAGACTGTCTGAGAGGCTGTTGATCCACAAAAGCCTCTTTTGCAAGTTGCAAACATTAGTATCCTTTCTAATCAGTGTTCTCATGTTGTACTACAGGCCTGCAATTATTCCAACAACGAGGTGGAACAAGTAGAGAGTCCACGCAAAAGGAACACACAGTTAGCTTGTCACACTGACATAATCCACAGCTCAGTTTCCTGTCCATCCTTCTGTCACTTCATCTCTCCGTCTGTACACAGGGGTTTTAATTATACAAGCGCAGAGAAGCCTCATTACCAAGTGAAAGAAAGAGAGAAGGAACGCAGTCATAAATTAGAGAGAGAAATATGGAAAAGACGGCAAAGGGAAGTTAGATCAAGAGGAAAAAAAATCTTTACAAATGAAAGACTGAAAATAATTCCAGACACATCCTGTTGCAGCAGAAATTAATGAAAGCAAGGATTTGTTAGACAAGCCTCTTTATTAACTTTACTTATTATTGATGTCTATCTGTGTGGTTATGCATGTGTGCTTCCAAAATATGCAGGCTTCACATTTTCAGAAAAAAATAGTTTCTGTTTAAAGGAGATTATTCTTGTATCCACACATATTTGGTCAATTTTTTTTCAAAGTTCCCGCTGTATATGGAGGTTGATAAACATATATATAACAATAATACGCCAAGCAGGTTTTAGTAGTGTTGCTTTACACTGTGTGTGCCAAAAGTGAGCTTCATGTTGTTTATCTGCTAACTGTTTAGCTGGCTGATGGAGAGTTATTTGATCAAGTTCTTCTCCTAGAGATCAAAGGTTGGTAGAGTGCAGCCTACAGCAGAAAACAAGTCTATAAGATAGTCATGAAATTCTTAGAAGAACCAGAGTTCGAAACGTTTTTTTTTTCCAAGATGTCACTTAGCTTGAAATGGAAGGGACTTTTAATGCTTTAAATATTGATAGAAAAATACATTCATGGTTTGAGTGGTCTAAAAAAACAACCCACGCCCACTTCCAGGGTCTGGTATGGAAACTGGACTGAAAATGAGTATTAAAAAAAACAGCCAACGTCTAAACAAAAACTGTAAATAACCTTCAAAGAGTACTGAATTGCACCATATCAAATTTCACAACCCACTGTCTGATCCATTTTGAAGACATTAACAAATAAATGTGTGACCTGTGGCTTAAGTTCTAACACTAGTCTTAAATGAAGGGAGGGAGCCTGCTTTCCCTGGAACCATAACTAGAATTGCCATTACAAACTGAAAGGCTCTTCTGGGATGAAAAAGAAAGCACCAGCTCTCTAACACTAATGTTGCACTACTGTGCATCTGCTTTTTTAATGGCAAATGATTGGATTGCAGTATTTGTATTAATTGGTATCATTGGTGACGTTGTTGTTACTTTATCAGAAATATGCAGAGATCTCTAAATAAATGTTAATACCTTTTCAAAACTTTTTAAGACCTTCTAACATAAATTAAGACTTTATCACAATATACTGATAAAGTACATACTAAACTATTTGGTTATAAAATCATTTAGCAAAGACCAAATCAGGAAACATGGACTTATGCCTTGTCCACACATGGCTGGGTATCTCACAAAACTGAGATATTGTTCTACAGTTTGGCCTGTCATTAGCACAGAAATGCAGGTTTACTGTACCAAAAAAACTTTTTCGGTCAAAGTGAAGATCTGCCTTTTTTTATGATTTCAGTGTCTGCATGTGTGTGGACAGGTACAACTGGAGTTTTAAGTGCTGTAACATGACGTAACGCGACAAACAAAGCTCCAAAATCACTTCTGCATCGTATTTCCACTCAAAAACAGCATTCATGCCCTCAGAGCTGTGTTGGCATTAAGTTAGAATGAGCTCCCATCTTATGAATTTTAAGGCAAGACTAGAACAAGTGCAGGGTTGCATGCTCAGCCCAGGTAGAACCAACAATCTTAAAATATGGATAAAATAGGATATACAATGTTGATGTTTCAAAACATGGCTTTCATTCCTTTAAGTTTCGATCCAGATATATTTGACACAGACATTTAGAAAGAAGCTTCCTTTACAAAAAAGTGTAACAAAGTCTTCTTGAAGCAACAAGTAAACAGAAGAAAGCAAAATTTTAATTTTAAACCCTCACTGCAGCATTAGGTGAGATGATTTATTCATACAAACACAGTGGAGTCTTCAAACCAAGAGGAATCCCTCAGAAGCCAAATGGATGTACCAGGTGAGCTCAGCAACAGTTTGTCACCCTCCAAGTTACTAATGACTGTACTGTGTGCATCTGTGTTTCCTTGTTTAAAGTCTGTGTCCTCGCCTTCTTTTTGCTCATGCCTTCATTACATCTAGATTGGATTTCTCCAATATGACTCTCCTGGGTGTTAATAAAACTACCTTGGCCCGCCTCCAGTTGGTGCAAAACACAGCAGCTTGATTCCTGACCCATGCCAAGAGAAATCAGCACATCACCCCAATATTGAAATCTCTCTACTGGCTGCCAATTGAATTCAGGATTTAATTTGAGTTACTCCTTTTTTTTAATGCATTACCCACCCCCAACCTCTTCAACTGCGCTGAACACTCCATTCATCTGGTCCATTATTATTAGCTCTTCCTACAGCTCGCTGTAAATCACAGGGGGAGAGGTTTTTTTCGGTTGGCAGCCCTAAGCTGTGGAACAATCTTCCCTAAACAGTCAGGCAGGCATCATCAATAGCCCTCTTCATTAAAAAAACAACAACAACAAAAAACATATTATGTCTTATTGGCTTTTAATAGATGGTCCTGTTTTTCATTTTTCCCTATAGACCGGGGGTACCCACAGTGGGGCCTTGCGCCAAAGTTGGCCCCCCAAGTCGCTTAATTCGGTCAGTCAAGGGATGCCCCAGACCTTATATTAAAATCTACTTCAGGCAGTCAATTTCATGTGCATTATAATAATAATTCTACTACTGATAAGTGGACCCAATAAATTTATATTGGGGACACTCAGGGTGCTTACATTATATTTTAAATATCACATTTTTGGTAATTGGCATTTTTGAAATCAAATCAACTATATGGGCAGTAGATTTGTGCTCATATTTACATTTGCAGACTTTGTATAACCAAAAACATTCATATTTTATCAATTCATACAATGTCCACCTCTCCCGCATCAGACTTGATCAAACTACCTTCAAGTTTGTGTGTCACCACACCGCAGCTGCAGCAACAATGTAGCTTGCTTTCACCAGTGGGAATGTGTGAATGAGTAATGGATTTCTAAAGCGCTTTTAAGGTCTCAAAAAGCACTATATAGGTGCAATTCATTATTGTTATTATTAATGTTACTTACAAAGAAAGGAAAGTTAAATAAGTGTATAATTAATAAAAGTACATTATTATATTTTACAATTAGTATTTGTATTTTATTACATTTGGCACATGGCTCTCTGATAGATTTTTATTTTGGAAGCTTTGAGCAGCCTTGCTATAGACTATACCTCTGTTTTTACTTCTACTTTGTTATTGACTTGTATTTGTTTTTTTCTTTTTTACTGTTTCAGCACATCCCACGGTCAACCGTATAACTATAAATGTGGTATGGAATAGAATGCATGCACTAGATCTGCTCATATACAGTCTAAAACCTTTTGTTGTTGTTTCTACATTTCATAGATACTTTTTCAGTTGCGCAAGGTAGGCCAATGAGATGAGACCTAACTTATGCAGCTCTCTACTTGTTGGATATGATGAAATTCCTGCCACATCTGCCTTGCTCCCTAGTGTGTACAGTAACTGCGAATCTGACTTAATTTTGTACGACAGCATTGTATAAACCTTGCTCTAAGGAGAGCAGTAATACTGACCATACTTTAGTGAAAAAGTGTGGTTTCTTTTCAGGATGTGTAACTGCAATATTTAACATATTAAAAACTGCATATTAAACACAGTTTAATAAAATGTATTTGTGTTTTATTGATTAATTTTACCATGTATTTTACAGAAGAATAGTCAACTTCCTAAATCACCTCAATAAACTTGAAAAATGCTTAGCTACAAGTAAAACATACCCAAGTTATATGAATTAAAATGAGATGTTTTTATAAAACAACTTCCATGTGTTTGTCACGTCTGTTGTGAATCTGCTCTGTATGAATAACTTGAACTGAATATACTTTGACATAACCTAAAAAGTACGATTTTAAAAATCCATCAGAAAATGATTTATAAAAATTGCTAAGTGTAAAGAGATTTTGCAAAACCAAATACTTTTTTTGTTTTCATACATGTGTTTGTGCGTGTGGGGGATTTTCCACAGGATAAAAAACTGATTTAAATTTGATCATTTTAAATAGTGTGCGATGACGCGACTGCAGAAAATACATTAACTCATTTTCAGGCTTGGAAATGTATTTACAAGAGGTAACAATACATGTGGTTAGCTGTTTATATACAGACATCTTTTATCTAAATATTTATTCCGCTAATTTAGAAAACAGTTCATTGATTGGCTTCAGGCTTCTAGATAAACAAATAAAAAAGGGTAAAAGAACACAATTTTAAATTTAATTTAATTTAGTATGTTTGTTAAAGAGATTCAAAGATATTTGATTTTAGATAAGAATAATGCCACATAAGGAGAGGAAAGCTTTGTTATATTTACATATTTGATGTAAGACTGCAATCACAGATGGACACAAAGTGAGGACTGTTGAGCAAATTTGTTTTTATTCAGTAAATAAGCAGGAACACACAGCGTCGTCTGAAGCACACGTGGTGATTTTTCGTTTGTTTTCACAATTATTTTCAAAGGAAACCTATTTAAATCTTTTTCAGCCTCAGGTGCTTTATCTGGCTGCCTTAAACCAAAGGCATGCGTGAATAAAAAGACCAAAAATAACCTGAAAGCTGCTTTTTGTTTCCACCCAAAGTCCTCTGTGCAACAAGACAGAAGAGTAGACACCTGGTGAGGTTTGATATCGAGCATCAGACAGAATCTGAACACCGGTGGGACTAGCATTTATTTCTAATTATTCAGACAACATACACAGACTTCTGTTAAAATTACAATTTATCAGCATTTATCAAATCAAAAGTAAAAAAAATAATTAATGATGGATGAACTTTTTACCCAAATCTCATTAAAAAATAGAAGCGAAGTCTATGAAACTGGAAATGAATGCTTGCAACCAGAGCAGGTTCAAGGTTGTATGTGGCCCAAAGAAGAATATAATTTGAGAGCCAGGTCAAAAATAGGAACCGGGCTCAAGGGGAAACGTGATGTAGCGGTAGAGTGGCTGCGCCAAAAATGGAGGTTATTTGTCCTTGACACAGCCATGCAGGTTCGATTCCCAAGCTCAGGACCTATGCTGTATGTCTTCTCCACTTCACTATCTGCCCATTTTCTCCCTGATAAATGTGAATGAAAGTCACCGGCCAGAAAATGTACAAATTGTTGCAAACATTTAATGAATCAAATTGTATTATTAACTGGAGAGGCAAAAATTAATGAGCTCAATCACTTGAAAATTGCTTGTCCTTTTCTGATTGAAAAATAGAACAGTTGTTAAGTGCTTTAAAAGGTGAAAATCTCAAACAGATTACAGAGACTCGGTTGTTTCTCTGCTTGACTCATTTGATCTTCCAGTAAGGTCTGATGTGCAGCGCGTCATACTCAGAAGGGTCCAGAATAAGCAGCCAAGTTTACCACGTTGTGCTTACAAGCTTGGTTCCAGCAAGTTTGACTTATTCTTCACTAAATAACGGATGATAAATTAAACACTTAAAGTCAATAACCCTTTTGCCCTTCTAATTTGAGGTTTTCAAAATTACAAAATATTAAGCAAAGCTCTGAAAATGAAAGGTGATTCAAATAAAGTTTGGGGGTAGGGATTTAGTCTTGTACCTGGAAGACTGTCGCTTTGACCCCCAGTTCTGTCTGTCAATTATTACTTTTATAAAACAGAAATTAAAAAAAATGTCCTAAACAGTTTTGACAAATAAAGTATACTTATTTCACATATGCAGTAAAGTAAGAAACTGTTAATGAAAAGTTTGAACATCTTTTAAATGTTCTCCACTGGAAATGCCAGCACGAATTTAAAAGGATACTCAATCCAGCCACAACACCAAGAAAGGGAAGTAATGACATCTTTACTTTATGTGATAATTCATTTGCTCTTGGGAGCCCCCTACTGACCAGGTAGCACCAAGCTTTCATTTGGTCAGACTGGCTCCGTGTTGCCAACTTAGTGACTTTGTCACTATATTTAGTAACTTTTTTTTCCACAAAGTGAGTAGCAAAAAATCTAGTAACTATTTATGTTAGTAGTTATTGGAGACTTTTGAATAGGGTTGGGCATTGTTTGCATTTTAACGATTCCAGTTCCGAGTCTCACTATCGGTTCCTGTTCTACGCAGTTCTAAATTCCGATTCTTTGAGGTGCAGGAGAGAAAAAAGAAATTCCTTCGAAAAAGCCTTTAGATAGGCCAATTTCATTTGTTCTGTCAATCTGTCAATAAAGTTAAACGTGAACTGTTGCTGTAACATACGTCAGGAGTACATAAAGTAGCTACCAGCTAACTTACGTATTTAGCTTAAAGTTAATCTTATTTACTTAACGTTACCTAAATATGGGCGATTCTACATCGCTAAGGGGATGCAGCCTTTTTACCACATACACCGCTACTTTTCTGTGGCACTCGGCAATTTGCGCCGCTGACAGCTTTCCCCTTGCTGCCATGGTGAATGGGATTTGTCTATTTGCTGGCCTGGGTCTCTGCTCTCTTAACGTAGCAGCAGCAGCTGCAGCCTGCCTTATGCTAACGTTACTAGTATATTCACACTTTAGCTAGTCTGTGGAGACAGTCATAATTTTCATGTACCTGATTCAGTTTCCGAGGAGGAATTGCTGGCTGACAGTTGACTGTCCAAAGTGGAGGAACTGACGGGAGGAGAGCGACGTGCAACACACCAAACACAGTACACTCTTTACCACACTATACCATGCAGCTGCCTAAGGTTCTTTGTCATGTTTGTTGTACATCCTCCATTGGCGCTAATAAGTTTATCACAGGTTTTGCACTGCACGAATCCATCCTTTTTGTAAAGTAAAATTAAGCCAGAATTTCGAGAGGTCTATGGTTCAAACAAGTCACATTTTGCAGGGCTCGCCGGGCGTAGTCATACCTAATATAAACCCCAGAACCAAGCTAGTGCGGAGACTCAAACGTTAAGTATATTTTCTTGTTACCTTTCTGACTGAGCAGTGGTGCTTCTCTCCCATGCTAGCGCAGGTCCAGCTGGAGTCAGAGCAGATACTTACCCCAATGAGTCTAGTATGCTAATGAAACGTGCAAAGCTCAAAGCCGCCGACGACCCCCCCCCCCAATTCTTTATACTACCAGCTCAGTCAGGGTGGGATGTGAATGTAATAGTTTATTTGTCTAAAGTACAGTAGTCTACTCAAACCATAGATATTACCTTCATAACCTCAGTAACATCTTGTAAACTGTGTTCCTCTCTGCAAAAGACGTTAAACAGTCATGTCTAAAAATGAACGATGATCAAGCAACTTTTATAGTTATCACATTTTAATTAAATTTTTTGATGCAATCTTACAATATATCTAAATAGGTCCGGCTTTATCTTAATAAAGCTGTCTCTTCCAATTAGAACTGAGCAGCCTTCTCGACATGGGGAAGCCCCCTTTTAAAAGATAGAGTGTAATAAAGAAGATCTGAGCATAACTGAGAAATCAATTACCATTTTATCTGGAATTTAAAACACAGAGTTTTGCAGTCGTTCATTAAGATGATTGGAGAGTATTACCAATCAGACAATGCACCTGCGCTTGCGTGTTGTGCAGAGCAACAACTCAAATCAAACTTTATTTATAAAGCACATTTTATACAAAGAAAATGCAGTTCAGATTGCTTTACAGAATAAAAATTAACCCCACATATATCCCCCCCCTACACCCTCACCCCATATAGACACACACGTTAAACATGTTCACATTTATACACCCCCCCCCCCCCCCCATCATATCCCCAAACGCTCCGGAACAAAATTAAAATGACAATAAAACGGACACTGGGCTGAGTACAGGTTAGAAAACATCATCCATTTTGGGATGTTTAAAGGTGTCTCTCACTCAGAAGTCAGAAAGAAACTATTTCAAATGTCTGTCTGCATTATTCTCTGTTTATTTTAAAATCTCCCAGGACAAACTCCCTTTCCAACCCCCGTCCCTACAGAAAAAAAGGCTGCAAACTGTATACTGTGACGCAGATTGGTTGTGGCATGGATCATTAAGCAGCCATGTTAGGTACAGCGATTTCTTCAAGCTTACTAAGGCATGATGCTGCAAAATGCAAAAACCCTTAAATGCATAATAAGAGCCAAAGCACTGGTAACAACCTGGCAGCACACAGAGATACAGGTGATTCTCTGATCCTGCTTTTAAGCCTTTAACTGAGGGCTGGCAGGTGATGGTGTCTGCAATACTGTTAGGTGTACAGAAAACAAAAACAAAAAACATACACATGCAAAAACCTGCATCCCACGTAGCACATCCCTAGTCACAAAACACACACACAGACACACACTCACTCTCCAGAGAGACTAAAATACCTCCAATTAGACGCGTCACAGAGCAACTGGGATGGGACCTGGAGCAAAGACACACACGCACACGGCTGCTCAGACACAAGTGCAGAAACACGTGTGCACCGAAGGAACCCGAGCAGATTCTCGTTTAAGAGTCAGTGATGTGGAAAAGAAACATCTGGTAGGGAGGGGAAATGAGCGGAGAACGAAACAAACGACTCAAAGACACATTTGTGCGCTGAAATAATGATACAAATGTTTGCTCCGTGCACAAACTCCTGCATGAGTATGACAAATTTCCATGAACTATGTCAGAACCTGATTTCTTGAGCTTTTCATTTAAACGATTCCTTGTCAGAAATGGATAGTGCCTTGCCAAAAGAGTTCAACAGATTCACTTTCTGTCACATTACAACCATAAAAAAATTATTTTGGGTGTTCTGTTACAAATGCATAGAAAGTCATAGAAAGGCTTTACTACACCTAAATAAAATCTAGTGCAATGAATTTAAATTTCAAAAGTCACGTAGTTACTAAATAAAGTCCAGCTGTTTTTCATTTATGCTCAGAATAGAAGCAGCTGACCTGTGAAGGATCCAGAGATTTGATAGGGAACATTAGTGAACAAGAAGCATCATGGCGGTCCATCCAATCTGAGAGGCCAGGCAGGAGAACTTTGATAAGAGAAGCACCTGAGAGGCTTTCGAAATGGCGAAGCATGTACAGACATCCACAGTTCAGTTAGGAAAATCTGTTGACAGGACAATTATTGGTCATAAACTCCAAAAACAGGGCATCTAGGGTAGAGTGACCTACTGAACTCCCCTCTTCAGTTTGCCACAAGCCATGTTGGCCAGTGTTTCCATACCCTGGTCCTCTTGGCATACTGCCGTACATGTTTTAGGTTTCTCCCCGCTTCAGCACAGCTGATTTTAGTAAGTGGCTGATTAACAGGCTTTTGCTGGGCTGCAGTCATCTGAATCAGGTGTGTTTAAGCAGGGAAACGTCTAAAACCCTCAGGACAGTGTGCCTTGAGGACCAGGGTTGGGAAACAGAGATGTATGCTTTGGTCAGATGAGCTGTCACTATTCAAAGGGGTTGGGGTTTTGGGATGCATATATGTGTAGGGATTTAGATTATTTCATGTTTTTCAAATTCCTTGTGTATTCTGACAGCCATTTTCTCTCATTACCTCAGTTCAACTTTAGTTAGTTGTCTTTGCTCACATCTGCACTCAATTTCCAACCAACCACCTACTTCTAGTTCAGTGATCAACTCTGCTCCAAAAATATCTCTGTAAGAAAGCTCCTGGTCAGATCATCCTGTTATCCTGGTCGCCAATAGCCTGTTTCCCCTGTGCTATATTATTTTAGAATTTAGTTTTTCTAATTTCAGATCACAGATTTGCTCCAATCCTCCATAACTCAACGTGCTGTCGCCAAGATAGATTGTGTCCAAGTCTGAGTTGATGCTCAGATGTTTGTGTAAAGTTGAAAATATCTGCATATGTGCATCAAGTGTTTAGGAGTGTGAATTGCAGTCTGTCAAGATAACCAATGGCCTTCAAAAGTTTTATTAAAAGTTTTCACTTTATCAAATTGTAGTAATACCTGTGCAATTTTGAAAAGTATTCACATAACCTTTTTGTGTACCTTCTCAACTTTCTATTCTTCTGTGACATGACATGTAGAGGTCTGTGTTGCCTGACGTCAGCAGACTATTTTCAAGCAGTTAACAAATGCCACTCTGACTTTTCAGGGTCCCACTGTGACCAACCCTGCTTGATGGACGAAGAGGAAGAGAATAAAACTGAAAAAAATGGGGTGAGGTAAAATTGCAGACACGAGGGGAGGTTCCTGCTGGAGATGTAATCAAACTCAGACAAGCCTTGTCCCAATCACAAGACCAGTATAATCAAGCTCAGACTCTTAAACTGTTCTCACTACACACACATGCGCATACACTGTAAATGATTAAGGTTATAAAAGGGTGTGAGGTTAATCTAGCATGTATTTATGCACTTATGCAGCCAGTCCTTGCCTCAGGTTTCTTATGTGTGTTCCTGTTTCATGAGGAGCTCATCTTGAAAATTCTGTAATTATTAAACGGATGTGTTTTTATTCAGTTACTTGGTATTCAGCATTAGAGAAAATAACTACTACTCTTTATTTGATTTTTTATTAATCTATATGTGCTTTTTTTGGTTGAGTCAGTTGTACAAAGATAATCTTTTAGAGCCAGATCTATAAAGCACTAAAGACTAATGGTGCATTCACACCACACACTTTGTCAGCATCAAAAAACGCTCACAAAGCGACTAGTTTGACACCTAAACATTTTTGCAAAGTGTTTGAGCGGGCCTTTTTCTGTCAAATATTTTAAACAGTGGCGGATCGTGGCTGGCTAGACAACGTTGACGTCAAGCAACGTTACCACAGTGAAATGCTCTGACAGTTTGACGCGCCGCGTCAAGAGTGTCCAAAGTTCAGCTAGCTAAACTTCTGCGTTGCTGGTTTTTGTCACGTTGATGCTTGAAAGGCAGGAAGAGCTTCAAACACTGACGTGGCCAACGCACACAAAGCGCTGAAGAAACTCAACCATAGACTTCACATGTAATCTTGCCACTTTTTATCTTGTGAATGCACCATAAGGAAAAAAACGAACAAAAATGTATTTCCTTGCAGATAACTTTGTTCTGGAGAATGTGTTTCATAACCTCTGCTTTTTAAAATCTGATGCATAACTATTGGTGGTTCCTGTAGTTCTAAAAGTAGAATGGGATAAAGATTGAGCTCTTTTCCTGTGGAACCAGCTCCTAGATTTAGTCACTGAGTTAGACACTCAGTCTACTTCTAAGACTAGACTCGAAGTTTTTCTTTTGATAAAGCTTATTGCTAGAATTACTAAGATCAAGCCAAAAGACAAACTGACCCTCTTCTCTATACTTCTACCCATTTATCAATAGTCTGCAGTTACTGCTTCCACTGACTTTGTTTTTTCTCTCTCTTCTAGTCCTGGTAGAAGCGTACATCTAGGTGGTATTTCCCTAAGCTGTAACACCTTCTTGGAACGGGCCATTGGCTACACTATTTTTGACCATAACCTAATATTCTATCTACAAATGTAATATATATGAGCCTGTCTTTCTGTGATTACCTCGTCTGCCTTCTAGACAGAAACACTCAGGTAACTACTGCTTATACGTACTTTTTTTATCCTGCAGGTTGTATAGTCATCTGAGAGCTCAATTGTTCAGCAATGTTTCTCTCCTAAACAAAGCCACTAACAGAGCTACTGCCTTATTCATGGTTAATTCTCCCTTGACATGAAAGTTTCTTCCTATTAAAAGGGAATATTTTATTTTCACTGTTGCCATGTGGTCTTTTGGGAAGAGGGATTAATGCAAAGTCGATGACTTAATTCAAATTGGCTGGGTTTCCTTAGACAGACATTTTAGCAGTTGGCAACATAAAACTGAGCTTGACTGAACAGTTATAATTCACATAAAATTTGAATATATGTATATGTAATATATGTAAATTTGATATGTTTGTCTTGACATGAGAAAAGTCCCTTGAGATAACATTTGTTGTAAATTGGTGCCAGATTAAAACACAATTAAACTGACTTAACCTATAAGTCTGATTGCGACTCATTGAGACAATTTTTCCCCATCAATGATTAGTGTCTGACATTAACATTCACTGTAAAAAAATAACAGAAACTTGCCATTTATTGAGCTGCCAGCTGAGATTACATGGTAATTGCTAGAGTGATTAGATCAGCATGTAGCATTGAGTTTCCTGCTCTCTGTCCCTGAACTCTTCTTTACCACCCTCCTCTCTGATTCCTTATTAATGAGGAATCAGAGACCCTCATTTCTGTAAATAAACGCAGAATTCATACACGTTGGCTTAAAACATCCACATGTGAGGGTGTGAGGGGTCTTACCTTATTTTGTCCCATTCATTTTGTAAACTTACCTACATACTTGATGATGCCCTTTTATACTGACTGCTTCTAGTCCTGTATGTGCCAGATGTGAATGTTCATGTCTCTGTGTGCTTTAATGTTTGAGTGCTACCACAGTAAGGGTTCTCTGTGGGAATGTTACACTCCTCTAATGGTCGGATTTACAAATCTACAAAGACCTCCACCACTGTGAAAGGAAGAGCCGCACACATGCATGGTCTCTTCAGGGGAACATGGAGAATGACTGACTGTTATAATTGACAGGTCCGTGTGTGTGGTTGAGTGCGTGGGTGTGTAACAGAAAGGAAGAGAAGTAGAGGTTACTGCAGGTATCCATGAAGCTCAATTAATTGCAGCAGGGGTCCTCATACTCTGTCAAAAGAAAAATCCTGAGGCCATTAGTTTCTGTAATGCAAACACACAGAGGCACACTAAATCAACTACTGTGCTATATCACTTCTCTATAAGAGCCACACTTTAAGGACGGGCTTACTCTCCCTACATGAAATGGCTCAACTCTGGGTTTGCTATATTGACTTTTTACAGGGCGGTTACACACGTTTAATATCCAAATTAAATTTTTGTCCACTGTTAAATTCCTCTTTACCTTTTGCTTTCAAGGGAGGAAGGAAGGAAGGAAGGAAGGAAGATTGGCAAAGATGGCTAACTGCCTGGGATTTTTTCAGGTTACTCTCTATATTTTAAGAGAACTATCTACACTTTGTACTTCTTACATTATTGAAAAAGGATCATTACTGCAGTCAAGAAGAAGTTGAGAACAAAGAAGATGACAAAGAATGATGTTGACACGGATGAAGACAGTAAACTGAACCATGAAGGAAGAAATCTGGAGAAGGCATTCCCCATCCATGGCCTTATTTGGAGAAATGTTTCAATGTTTTCAGCTCTAAGAGCAATTTGTGGCGAATGCACAGCATTTTCTGCAAACCTAAGAACCAGGACACCTGGCATGTTTAACTGAAACTATGGATCTGCAGAAATCCTTCCCAGCATTTGCAATTTGTACCTGAAATTCAACATAACCCTACCTTCTTCAGCTGCCATAATCAGGCCAAAAAAAAGCACACCTTTATTCTAGGAACTTTCAGAACAAGCTTCTGCTGAGGCTTAAAAAAGATTTTGATAGTTGTAAACAGAGGCATTTGTCCTCTAAATGAGGAAAACTTGATCAGATTTTGAGTTCATTTTTCCATTCGAGTAAAAAAATTTCAGGTTCTTATGCTGAAATGAAAAATCAATGCAGTTTATGTTAAATATAAGTCTGGTGTGTACCAAAGCTCCACAAAGCTATCCTGCTGCTCAGGCATGAGCTCTCTTCAGTTCAGTCTATATTATCCTGTCTGAAATTGGATTTTAACATTGGTTCCAGCATAAGGTTACTGATTAAGATGTGTCAGATCACCAGGGTGATGGACATCAGAGCAACAAGATATATACTGAACCTTCTGGCCTTGAGGGACTGCTTCATGCCTTACTGTCAAACTGGCATGAACCAGTTCTCCAGGAGCTGAACAAGAACGTTTTAGAAGACTACTGTTTGAGGTGTTAAATCGGGAGGTTTGGTCGGGGAATGCAAGAGAAAGCTCTGTCCCTCTATGTTTTCTCCAGATCCTCTCCGTAGTTGCATCCGGGACATCAAAAATTGTCTTTCACTAAATCTCTTCCATCTTGATGATATCAAAACTGAATATATCCTTATCAGTCCAGATGCGCGCCACAGCACGCCTTGCTTTGGCCCATCTACTCCACAATTTCCCACAGCTGTAAAGAATTTGGGAGTTATATTTTGACAGTGCACTTAAGTTTGACAAGCAAGTCAGTGCGATGGTGAAGGCCAGCTTCCTCTAGCTTAGACTCCTGGCAAAAGTGAAGGCTTTCCTGTTTTGAGCTTTATTAGTTCCACACTGGAATACTACTGCAATGCCCTGCATGCCTGCTTAAATCAGTCTCTCCTCCATCAGTTTCTGCACTTATGTCTCCTCTCCAACACTCCAAAATACTCACTCATCACTCCGATCCTCCAAAACCTGGACTGGCTGCCGATCGCTTATAGGATCAAGTTCAAGATCTTTCTTTTTGTGTTTAAGACTGTCAATGGCGAGGGACCAACCTATCTCAAAGAATTGGTAGCTGTTTACCATCCTCTCAAGACTTGATGATCTGTAGATCTTTTTATTAAGGTTTTGTGGCCATAGTGGCCTTTATTTGATAGAAGGTAGCACAGAAAAAGGTAGAGCATTATGAGATGACATGTTGCAAAGGTCTGCGAGAACAGGACTTGACTCCGGACAACCGCATCGAGGGCAGAGGCTTCTGCACATGGGGTAGCCTCACTACCCACTACACCATGCGACACCTCAGAGCAAACATTTCTAGTGGTTCTCAGGTTGTGCTTTAAGAATTGGGTTGAATGAGCATTTTCTGCTCATGCACCGAGGCTGTGGATGCTTTTCAAATGCACTCTCACCATCAATGAACTGTCTGCTTTTAAAACACAACTAACCACTCACTTAGTTTTATGATAACGGTTTTAGCTCATGTCTGTTTTTTTTCACTGTAAAGCATCTTGTGAACCTTTGCACGTTGTTAAGGTGCTATACAAATAAATATTGATTGACTGACGTTTTGGCCAAACGTGTTTTGATGAAATACTTAAACAACTTTATGGACTAAGTTTCAACTATATTTTGGAAGAGCTGTTTTTTTTAGCCATAATAGATTAGAATAGGGCTGGGGGATATGAAAAAATAAAATTATATCACAATATAATACGATATATATTATCATTCTAAAAAATAACTATTTTAAAATATTCAATTCAATTCAGTTTATTTATATAGCGCCATTTCACAACAGATGTCATCTCAAGGCACTTTACAAAAAGAGTTATTACAATACAATGTTTAGTGTAGAAATTACAGAACCACAGAAGATTGCGTCGTGGAATTCTCAGCAATCCCTCATACTGAGCAAGCATGCAGCGACAGTGGGAAGGAAAAACTCCCTTTTAACAGGAAGAAACCTCCGGCAGAACCAGGCTCAGCACAAGCGGTTATCTGCCGCGACCGTCTGTGGCTTGGAGAATACATAACAGAGACACAGAAAGAGCAATAGAACTGATGCACAAGTTTGTTGCAGGACGTGGAGAATTTTCCGTCACTGCAATGCCATCTTAGTCAGGGTCGTCAAGCAGGGCTAATCCGGAGCACCTACTATAATAGAAAACAGGTTAGTGCTTGAATTGACAGCACATCATGCAGTTGGGGAGAAGTAGGAGAGAAAGTAGGAACAGACCCTAATAATGTCCTCCAACAGCCTAGCCTAAAGCAGCATAGCTACTAACATTAACCTGTCTCCTAGCTACTAGGAGACCTGGCTACCAACACTCTGTCTGAGTCCTCCTGACCCGTGGACGGTGTAGGGCCGGTAACGGCCCCCGTCATGCCGGGGTCTAAAAATATATTTAACATTCCTCTGTATTTGTTGAAGATATGAGAAGTTTACTTAATATATTAATATATTACATAAATATGTATTTTCTAAGGTTGGACATATCGTCAGACATTGGACAACTGCTTCAGAAAAGTTTGGCTGGGCGATATGGATTAAAAATAAAATCTTCTTAATGTTTTCCATGCCAAATTTTATTTATTTTATCAATAGATTTTTTTTTTCCCTTTTTATTCTTAAAAATAAATAATTAATGACAGAAAGTTTGTATAAAACGTGTGTTTATTTCAATCATGCCTTCTTGGAGTTGACCTAATTTCACAGTCCAAACAAATACACAGTGTAGAAATGCTTGTAAAACAAGATGGTAGGCCTTTGGCGGGCTGACATCACTATAAACTATTGGAAACTATTTTGGGTTTTTTTCAGTTTTCCAAAAAAATTTATCTTCATAAACAGAAAATTCAATATAATTAATATACATTATTGTCCAGTCCTAGACGACAACTTAAACAATTGGGTTATAAAGCCATTAAAAACAAACTATTTTTCTAGAGTTCATTTTGTTTTTCTGTATCGAGAAGAAAAAAATCAGTTAAATTCCCCTTTCATACTCTCCAGATGGTAGGAAACCTTCCTTTATGATGAAATCTAACTTTTTCTCCTCTGACCAAAAGTGCCAGCCAGTAGCACCATATGTCGTCGGTGGTGATAAATAGCTGCAGGAGCTGTTTATTTTAGAGGCAGGCTGTACTTCCAGTGATTACGGTGTGTGACCTCTCACCAAGCTTTTGAGCCGCTATCAATTGTGGCTGTTCCAGCTCGACCACGGATGACAGCGCCTCTTATTTTTAGCAGACTAGGACACATTAAAAGGATGGTGGTCAGGAAGAAGCAGATAATGAATCTATCAAGCAGGTTGATCACTGAGTTGATGGTCACATCTTTTATGAGTTTTTTAAGGTTTTAATTAGCCAAAAAAAATGAGGCAGATTTTAAAGTGTAAATTCCTGGTCATTAAAGTGAGACTCTACAGTTTGAGGTTGTTTGTGTGCAAGTGCCAAAAAACCTGCAACTATATACAAGAAACAGCTTACATTCCCAACAGTCAAAATCTGAACAGCTTGTTGACTATAGATCACAACATTAATTCTGTCTGTTTCTGTCTTATTCAGTTCTTATTTTCTTCTTCTGAATATAAAAGAACAGGAAAAACAGAAAACAGGTGCCTGATTTATTCTGAGGTATTTTTTGAAAAGAGAAGACTATTTTTTTTTTTTTTTTTTTAGAAATGTTGAGCTTTGGCCTCAGCTTTTATGAAAGTAGCCTAATAAAATGAAGAGACAGAAAAAGAAACACAGGGAAGGAGATAGGATTGTAAAGGACTAAAAACGAGAAGAAGGATGAAAAAAAACTGATAGTGATTTGAATGATTTAATTAGTATTTTTGTTGTTTCACTGAACCAGGCAAACTGCCCAACTCTTCAATTAACTTAATTAACTTTAATTATATCTCATTTGACAAGTAGCTCTTCACTTAAATTTTTCTCAAAGTAAACTTTGGCTTGTCTGTCAGTTCATCATATTGTGTCCATCATAGTTTGACTTTCACATAACTGTAGGAAGAGTAAATTAGCTACTTTTCACCAAGTTTTACATTAAAACACATTAAGCCAATCTTAACATGAAGTGTCATTTTTTTCAAAGAAAACCATATGTAATCAGAAAAATCTGAGCCAGAAAAAAGAAAAACTCTTAAAAGTAATAATAAATTAAAACATAATTACCTTTTATACTGGTTTCTTAAAGTGAATAAGTAATTTTCCAGCACACTTTTCTACAACATGAAGGGTCATACTGACTAAAACAAGAAGCCATTACCCTATATGATTGTCGGCATATTGTCCAGAATCAAAGGGTTTTAATGGGTCTCAGAGTAATCACAGAAAATCTTTTTATAAAAGAGCTTTTGAACCAGAATCAGTTAAATTGATGTCACTGTTTATTGGCAACACAGACATAAGGAGTGAGAAATTAGGTTACAACAATCATCTGTGCTAAACACATTAGCAGCCTCCACAAAGACAGGATGGGACACAGATTCACCCAATAAAAAAAGTCTCCTTGTTAGAAATATCTGTGGCCCATGACTACAAAACTGTTTTCAATTGGTATCTAGGGGTGGGAACAATCCATATCCAAGGGTTTGTGGAAAGCACAGTTTATGCCAAGAAAGAAGAGATTAAAAGTAGGTCAACAGGAATATCAAGAAAGCTGCAGGTGTTCATTGTGATCTTAAAGTTTATTAGTAGGGATTCAATGAAACCACTTTTTTCCTACCAATACGATACCAATGCTTGGGTCTGAGTACTTGCCGATACAGAGTACCGATGCTGATGCTTCTACCACATAAAAAATGAATGCAATGAATTGTAAGACTGATTTTATAGTCTTCTTTGTTTTGTATAACAAATGATGAGTTTGATAAAAAATAAAATACTAATAAAAATGACCACAAAACAAATATTTTAAGTGAAAAAAGAATTTCTGTGACATAACATTTCGTTTTTGGTACCGATTTGAGTCCATTAGAGCAGTATCTTCAGATTACCTTATAATCATCTTCAGATTGATGGACAGGATAAATTACTTCTCAATGTCATTTCTGGTGGGTTTTTTTTTATCTTAGCATCGTGTTAAAACATACATGTATTTGCTAAAGCAGCAAACTCCAAACCTCCTGCAGACATGGAGGTAGTCACTACTGCAGATGATCCATTAATCAAGCACATTTAATCAGTAGAACTTGGCTGCTACAATTTATTGTAACTCCAAGGGAAGCACCAAAGGTTGCACTTTATTTTTCAACATAACTTTTTTACTTAACTTCTACTCAATAAAAAGTGATCAAATGGCAACTGCTCTACTTTTTATACTCTTGACTTGATTAAGACGAGTTCCTTTTTATTATGTTGTGGTATGTAAAACGGACATCATTCATTTTAAAATGATGCTGTATGGTATACAATTAGGTCATACCAGCCATACTCATAAAAATTAAATGAGTCCATGTAAAAAAAAAAGTTTTCGGATGCACCCCTCTTTATCACATAATTCCTTTTTACATCGCTTTTACTCATTGGTTTGTTGTCCAGTTTTTATTTGATCCCTTCTTCATCTATTTCTTTACAGATTTCCATAAATCAAATCTGTCTTTACGCGACAAGGCATATTTACTAGGGAATTGTTTATTGTAGAAAGCACACACTTTAAAAGTGAAAGAAACACACACTCACAGATGCACACATGTTTATGGCCAGGGACTGATCACTGTAGTCTAACTATACACTTAACATTTCTGAAAAAATGCCCAGGGGAGCACCTAAATCTGACAGTAGTAACAAGGTACCATGCCCATATTTATGTGATTGTGTGTGTATTTCCAATGTGTGTGTTTATTGGACAGGGATACCAAAGGATACAACCCTGTAAAGGGAATCTAATTAAAACACTATACAGTCACAAGGGACAAAGCACTCCCTCTCTTCCTCTCATTCTGGTTTAAAGATAGTGAGCACTTCAACTCAAGGACTGTTAGACAGTAGAGTCAATGCTTGGGTCTCCAAGGAGAGAAGATATAAGGAGAACCAAACAGAATAAAAAGTAATTCAGTGGACAAGAAGACATGATGAAGACAGAAATACACACCCATAGATTTCAACTTCAAACTGCGACTCCTTTGAGTAAAGCCAATTTCTTTCAAAATTAACAAAACGCTATCTGTCAGTCACAATACTGAGCAACTCATTGACCAGGATCTGACACTGTAGTTTTTTTGCCAATTGCTTTTTTTTCTGGAAGTGGCATGTCATCTATGGAAATGAGCTGTGTTATAGTGAATATAAAGTCTAGGATAAGCTGCAGATATAGTTTAGTTTGAATCGACTTCACAGATGGGACAAGGTTCTTGCACGGCACCTCAGTCTTAAATGTGAAAGTGTGGAGATTGAATCACAGATGTCAAGGTCAATCCTGATTTAAGACGGTACTATGCTGGAAATAAAAGTAGAGAATGAGCTGAACTTGTCCATATGTGTTATTCTAAAGGCGGGGCAACCATGAAACACTGCTCAAACACAATGGTTAACAAAGCTTGGTCGGGAACACACTTTGGTATTTGAGGCGTAACATTGCAGATCTAATTCTTTTTAAGTCTCAATTGAAAAACTCAACTTTTCCATCAGGCTGTTAAGTCTTAAACTGTTAGAATGCTGTTCTGAGGTTTTTTAGTATCTGTTCTGTCGATTTCTTTTGGCATACATTTTCGTTTTTTTCAAGTGTATGGTCAGACATATTTTAAAAACTTATTTATTGGCTATTTCCATCATAAAGTGACTCTGCAAATATTTGTATTTCTGTTTTAATATGTAGTTTGGTCACCTTCTGGGCTGTGAAATATGCTACATGAATACATTTTGATATAAGTCAACAAGTGCTGGGTTTTGATCAGAGCCGGATTATGATGTGTCCAGGGGCCTCTGCTATCACAATTGTTTTATTTTATTTTATTTTATTCTCTTCAGGTGATTAATTAAGTTTATGGTGTTACGATCACTTGCCTTGACACTCTCCTTGCAAACTTTGAAAATGATGTTTGTTTGCTCTTTGTTGTCTGGTAGAAAACCAAACCAGTTCTATCGAAGACTTTCACTTCAGAACAAAATCCTCATTTACGGTGTTGACACACCGAACGTGATAGATGCGACCAGAGAGTCTGATTTACATGTAAAGTTGATGCTGCTCGACTGGGTCTACCCCGGCAGCAGCGGTCCCGAAATTAGATCAACTTTTCTTTTGAATATAAAGCATGTAGTGCCCACACGCTGCATTGACTACCTATTACAATTATAGAGCACCGTTCTGGTGAAACGATCTTTGGCATAAACTAGGCTTTACAACCCACCTGAGCTGCTCCTGAGAGTACTGCATTTCTCCATCAAGCTTTTCAATTCCGCTCTTTATCCCGCCACCAGTAGCTGATACTGTAGCAGTGATCAATGCTTTCCGGTCACACACACTTTCAGGATGTTTCCAGTCAGAGAAACCACTAATGAACTGCTTTTTATTCGCTCCAAATGAGATGCAGGGAAAAATAAAGATAACAGCCTTCCTTTTCACACTTTACCAGCCAAACCCCGCCATGGGATGAAACTGGATATCTGGTTGCCCGATAATGAAAAGAAGTACCTTAACCATCAATCAGAATGGTGTGAGAATTTTCGTCCACTTTCCCCCATAGTCCTACACCACACACCAGATAATAAACCCAGTCTGAAAAGCTGCTGCTACAGCTAGCCTCATGTTGTGTGTTGTAGCTAACAATCTGGTCACCATAATCCCTGATTCTTTATCACGTCTTCTTTTTCCTGATTTTCTTTGATCTAAATTTTCCCCTTTAACAAAAAACATGTTGGTAGACGAAAGAGTTCTTAATTAACACAACTTCTTCTCATCTTTCTCTCCCTTCGATTATAGAAACAACCTTTTTAATCATCCCTCATTTTTGATTCTCTTAGGACTACTCTCCCACAGTTATGGTCTGTGGAGCACCACTTGCTGGGAAAAACACCAAAACAGACCAAAACCTACAAGCAATAATGGAAATGACCAAAATCACAGTCACCTCAAGATTGTGCATGGATATCTCTTGCTTTATTAACAAGGCAATAGTTTAGGTTATTATTTTGAATTTCTAAACTCAGTCTGTTTATTTATGTCATTCATAATCCAAAAATGTTGATCAGTTTCTACTCTTTTCCAAACTACAACTTGAAAAGAATAATTATACTGCCACAAAAATGCTGGGAAAAGAGCACAGATCTGTCCAAATCTCTCCTTATTAGACAATTTTTGCTGTCAACATAATACTGAGCCTTAATCCAAATCATAACAAATCAATAATAATATAGTTACAGGGCAAAAAGCAAATTTTGGAGCCTAAAAACTCTAAGTAAAGTCCTCAGTATAAAACATTAATAAAAAGTGGTCCGTCTTTCTCTTGTTTATTGAAGCATACATTTTAAAACCAAACTTTTGACACAAATTATTTGGAGTCACAACCTTTAAACTTGTTTTCTTGACAAAAATCATCGTCCTATTGAGAAACTTTCAAATAGATGAATAAAGATCGTGTTGGTTAGGGAAACCAGTGCAGTTGTTAAAGTAAACAGTTGAGGATTTCTCCTTCCTTACCTTATTAAAGGTAAAGTGTGTAATATTATTTGACTCTTTGGAGACACAGTGTAGGTATTGCAGCTACAGTAGCCCACATGCAACACTGCATAGGACAGATGGTAAATGAATGGATGGGTATTTGAAGCTGTTTATTTGATAATTTGCTATTTTGGATATATCCAAGGTAGTGTAGTCTGTAGTTTTATTTTTACTCCCTCTGTAAACAGACTCACAAATCCTCCAACAATTCAGCGTCAGTCAGGACAGGCAGAGAACACAGACGAAGGAGAGGACAAGGAGCAAAGAGAGGCACAGGTGTGTCACTTGCAGAAGAAACAGGGGAAGCTTCAATCTTTTAGGTCTCCAAGCTGCTGGTCTCATGCATCCTTCCTCTCAATTTCTAACTTCTCCTTGTACATATTGGAATCTAAAGCTTAATTTCATAAACTAACCTTATAAAGGAGGACTGTGGTACAATTTGTTTAATGTGGTGTGGCTTATTTTCTTTTTTTTAATCTCAACTTTGGACACGGCTAGTTACATAATTGCAGTAAGCTACGAGATCAGATATGAAAGGAACAAAAATGTAAAAATGATGACATATGCCTTCCAAGTGCCAATAAAATAGCCAATAAGGAGTGAAACCATCTGGTCTGGTTGGATTCTGATGCTTTACATGCTGCTCACATAAAAAGCTTTGTTCCATTTAACCTCTTCCAAATTCAAATAGAATGTTTCTCCTTACCTGAAATGCTCAGGTAGACAGCAGGGCTTGTCACAGTCTCTCCTGTCATCTCGTTAACTGCCTCAACATGGTACCGTCCTGCATCCGCCGCGGTGGTTACCAGGACAACTAGCTGATTGTCCAAAGTGATTGCTCTGCAGGGCATAAATAACACACAAAGTCAACATTGGGTTTAGGAAAAAAACAACACAACCTCCCATAGAAAAAACATGGCTTTTTCCAAGATCCCTAAGTCTTTGACAAGAACAGTGCTCAAACTAAGACTCTGTCAAGACAGAGTGTTTGTCACCCAGATGATTCCGAATTCATAAGTGGGAGAAGAAAACATTGAAAAAAAGCATCAGAAAAGGAGAGAGGATTCAGAGAGCTTAAATAAATCTCGCCTGCTGCATCAGATTGATATTTGGCTCATTTTGTGTAACTTTGGATCCTTTTAGTCATTCATTCTTCTTGTTTGTCTGTTGTTCTTCTTCATACTGATCTGTATGTAAAAGCAAATATCCATATGCCACAAGCATGCAGTATACCATAACACGAACACACAACTGCTACAAAACATACAGAATCTGAAATGGTTTTCTTTTGAGCACAGGGAGAGAAGAAAAGAAAACACAAGATGATTTTGTGTTGCTTTTGCTTTTACGTGGGAGCAAAATAGGAAGAATAACTTTGAAGGGGAAAGATTGGGAGAGGAGGTAACGAGGCGAGACGACAAGGGTGAAAATTTATATTCGTAGCACTTAGATTTTCTTGTATTTGAACTAGTCTGTCTGACAATAAAATGCCAGCAGGCAGGCAGGAACGGCGGGATGTTTTTACTGATGCTACTTGTGTTTTGAGCGTGTAACTGGATGGCATACCGCTTCAAAATTCTAACTGAAGAGCCTCGCTGAAATAAAATCGATATGACCGAAGGGGGAATAAAACCATATTAAATTGAGATGTCTGTGTTCTATAGTCCTATGCTCTGTTCGTGTCCATGCTTTCTACCACACAGTGGATGTTGTACGCTTACACTTAGGAGCCCTTTGGGAAACACTCAGTATGCTGTGTACGTTTAACATAATAACCTCCGCCAAGGAGTTTTTTAGGTTTTTTTTTCAGGGTTTGTTTGTTTGTCTGTTAGTTGGCAACATAAGTAAAAAAAAGTTGATTTTAATGATATTTTCAGATAAGACTGCAATGGGACCAGCAACAAGTGATTAGAGTTTGGGGCTGAGCTGCTTTGGCTGACGTATGCCCTTTTCGAGTGCTTTACTTGTTAATTACTGAGTCATGGTTGTTCAAATAATATTTCACAAAAAAATAAGCAGTTACATAATTTACTTTTTTGCACTTTACAACTAATTTCATTAGTACTGATTGATGGTCTTTCATAAAAGACAAAACAAAAAACTGGCAGGCAGATGTCCTCACAAATAAATGTAAAGTACAAACAAACAAAAAAACAACATATTTCTACAGCAGTAACAAAGCGACAGGTCTAAAAACTTAGAATCCCTAAATGTACTATATTAACCCACTTTCAGTTTACTTTTTTCTGAATTGCTGAAAATAAACCCAGTTTCTCAATATTCACAAGTCAAAGTGAACTGTATTATTATTGGAATTTTTTCAAATTGCTTATTGGTTTTATTCTCTGCGATGGACTGGCGATCTCTTCAGGGTATACCTCTCCTCACGCCCAATGACCACTGAAGATAGGCGCCAGCCCCCCTGCAACCCTTCGAGGAGAAGCGGTATAGATATTGTAGATAGTTGGTTTGATTCTCAGTTGTACATTTTTACCATTTAACATGTTGGTAGCTTGTTATTTTTTACTATTATTTTCATTTTTACTGAGTAGTTTATTTGAGAATTGGTTTAGTTATTTAAAGACAGCTTGAAAGTTTAAATATTTTGCAAATAAACCTTATCATTTTTCGATGTATGTGTGGAGCCATGCTTTTCTAAAATGCCACCGCTGAACTTCATCTATCTTATATCTATTATATTTAATACCCAAGCCTTAGCAGGGAGGAAATTATAAACAACACCTAGGACTGAAAACTATTTGGCAATTATTTTTCTGATAATCAGGTCGTGCCCTGATTTTGTCATTTTAATCTTAATTACTAGTTTTGTTCATATTTGCCTCAGGTTTTTGATAATAGTTATTCATAGCTAAAGCAAAGTATTGTAGCCCAACACTACGTTATACAGAAATTCTCTAAATCCTTGATGTTTTTTAGGGTGCTGCTTGACACCTCGATGCTCTCGATTTTCTGCCAGCATGAGGTCTGGAAACTCTGTGGCCTTAATGTGCTTCTTCTTTAGTCTTTTCTTTGTTTCCTGGGTGGCATGTCTTTGTTATACTCACTCACATCCCATCTTCATTGTTCTGGCAGAGGAAAAAGAGTACTTGCTCAATATTTGGTACAAGACCCTGTCCATTTAGCTATCAGATTGAATACATCCTGCCGACAAATAGCCTAATCTTATTTCAACCTCTGTTTTGAAATCTCTTGTTGGTATTCTTTTGTCCCATTTCCACTAGGGCCAGTACGGTATGGAACGGGTCGCTTTAGAACGGTTCTGGTATGTTTCCATTACCAGCATTCGTTGCGAGCCGACCCCAGCCGACCCTTTTTTTCAGACTACCTCTGCCTTGGTTTGAAGCGTAACGAAGCGACCCAACACACCCACCTAGGGGCTGATTGGCCCTGTAAAATGATGTGAGGCATACGCCTTTTGTTTCATTCTCGCCCTAATAAGACGATGGGGCAAGCTAATGCTAAAGAGTTTGCTTAAGGCCCATCAGAACACAGAAATTACTACAAAACCTTCTTAGAGTTATTAAGATGTTCACTGGCAACTCACATACTAGCTCAAGATTTCAGTGAATTGCAGTCAGTATGTTTACATGCACATCTAAATCAAGTATCACACCAATAGCTTAAAGAGAATCAGAGCCTTTATCCCAATTTATATGTCACTCAGAAAATTTTATTATGGAGTCAAGTGTGTTTGCTACCGTGTTGCTAGTGGCAACACGCGCACTTTCACGATGATATTCTTCCAGTTGGCCTAGAGCGTCACAGATCGTTAACAAGTGCTGGCTGCAGTGAAGCAGATTGAGTAACAGCAGGAAATGGGCAATGGGCGAAGAAACAAACAACAACGCTTGCAGCATAGAACATTTAGTAAGTACTGTACTGTTTGCTTGTGTTACACTCATTGCTGCTGCTGTGTTGTAGGTGTTCCGATGTTGTTACTCCTGCTTCTGCGGTTTCACCACTTCCCGAAGGTGGAGTGTGGATGGAGGTGAAAGCTCAGTTAATCGGCCTCTGCTGTTTACAGCAATCTCCTACTGTGAGGTAGTGGTCTGACCTTTCTCATTATAATCCTTATTCAATAAGGCAAGACCTTGCACTAAATCTAAAGATTGAGAATGACTGAAGGTCACAACAGAACCTGGCTTATTTTTCTAAAAAATATATAAAAAGCATACTTAGGAAAGGACTCAACATGGTACCGCTCTAGTTTTTAACTCTAGTTTTTAACAGCTTCTTCTACCTCCTTCGACTGAAACAACTTTGAGAAATTTCTTTTAGCCATTTCTCCCCAATAATTAAATTTCTTTTTTACATTTTTTTAATTGTATTATAGACTTTTTCCCCTCATACTGTTACCTTTGTAACAGTATTGTATTTTTTCAGTATTGTATTAAAAATTCAATACTGTAAAATATCACAAATCAATTTTTTTGTATGTAGAAACCATTTATCAACCAACTATCAGGATGAGGTATTTGGTGCATGTTATGTTTCTACATAACAGAAGATATGTTGGCAAAAATGATGTGGAACACAGCTTAAGTGATTATCAGCACCCACAGCTTAATCATGGCTCTGCAGATCCGTCCACGTGCAGCTTGAAACATCACAGCCCTATAGTGTCTAACCAGGAGAGGAGAGAAGAGAGAGAGGAAGAGGAGATGAGAACAACAAATAACGTGAACCTGTTCGATAACGCAGCCCATACACACTGACGCGCCACTGAATTCCTCAGGTCTAATTTTATTTTGTGTGATTTCCCAGGAGAACATCCGCAAGAGCCAGAGCCTCAACCCAAGCAATGACACCTCTATGCTTGTGAGTCCATTTCCCTCTTTGTGAGCATCTTTTCAATTACATCAAGCAGAGGCTTTAACGAAACCTTGTCTTTTCACTATAAGCATAAACACATAGTCATTTTTAAAGACTATAACACAATTTCTGGCTGTTTAGTTCATTAATAGAGCCAACCAACCAGTATCTCTAAGACTGCTTTATCCTAAATGTGCTGATTTATAGTGAAGACATGTCTCCACTTACCCACAGTCTTGGGGAGGTTCAAGAGAATCTAAATTAGCAAGTTAACATTCAAAGTCAAAAGATCTCAGAGGGCAGGTAAGTGTGCTTCCAGCAGGACCAATTAAGACAACATGTTGACACCTGTGTATTTGAGCATAGCCAATCTTATCTAGTTTAAACATGCGTTTTGTATTTTGTTCTGCCTGCTTCTTTTATTGCTTTCATTTCCTGTTGGATGTTAACAACTATAAGCAGGGCCTTAATACACATACTGTATAAACAGTTTTTATTTTTATATAGTCAAGCTACAATCCAGTAGTGGGAAAAATAAATGTTATGATTTAGTTATTATCATTAACGAAAACAAACAAAATAACGAAATTAGAAGTAAAAAAACATGTTCGTTAAATAAAAAATGAGAATTTGAAACAAAACGAACTGAAACTGTAATGAGTGTTCACAAAACTAACTAAAACAAAAAGAAATTATTAGAAAATGTGCTTAGTTTTCGTTTTATAATGTGTCTCATAATATCTAGAGGAATTATTTCTATGTCGCTCCCTACCTTCTGCGCATTGTAACCAGAAACAGATGTGACCATCTGTTTTGTGACTTTATAGTTGCACAAATCGCCTTGATAAAAAAAAAAATAAAAAAAAGAATGGGAAGGTTGGATATAATCCCATCGACTCGCCCCCTTTCCAGGCAAATAAAAGACGTCTTTGGATTGCAAGCTATCGGGCTAAGCGATTGAAATGGTTATTAAACAGTCTGAGGCAAAAACTTCCGAACAGGTGAGCTACAGCTAACAGATAAGCTAAAATGCTAAGAAACACTGCAACTACGAACTGTAAAGAATAGCATTGGGAGCCGGTCTTAAACCGGAGCTGTAGGTTGAGTGTGTGTATCTGCTGTGTTGATGGACAAATAATCTCTCTCTAGAGTCTGGTTATTGGTGGGTTTTACAGGCTGCACTGCATTATTCCAACATGTTAGTCAAGTCATCTTTGTTCCTGTGGTCCGCCTAGCGTCATGTCAACAAAGGTTGAAAGAGAGCGCAAATGTACAACATGTTTAAAAGCATCATAGCACTCATGATGACTTGGCTTTTGTTTTGTCGCCACTCCGTTTCAGTGCTTCTATAGAACTGTAGAAGTTGCATTAATAGTTGGGCTTTCTAATGTACAGGTGCTGTTATTGTGTTACAGAACTTTGAATGATACTCTGCCATTTATATTTTGATACTTGCCTAATTTGAATGGTTGGTAATCTGGCCCATGTCAATACATTTTCTAAAAAGCAAAAACATATTCTGAGTTTTTGTTCTACATTTCTTCTTTCTTTTTTTTTGTCTTGCCCCGGTACACAACTTGTTTAATGAAAAGACTAAACCTAAAACTGAAACTAAGCATTTACAAAAAACTAACTCAACTAAACTACCTAAAAACTGGTATACACTAATTAAAAATAAAATAGAATATAACACCTCTAGTAAAAACTAAATAAAAACTAAAACTAATAAAAATTTTAAAACTATTATAACCCTGGAGCTAGAAATGATATAAATTTAGCCGAAGGTACCACAGTTATGCATTATGATAATATAAACAAGCTTTGCTTAGATACTTACATCCACAAGGAGGATAAATACAGATATTCAGTGTTTGCCTTTATTATAGATATTACAAGTTTTAAAGGGCCTATATCATGCAAAAACAAGATTTTGGAGTTTTCAAGCATCTGGTAATGCAATTTTCTCATAAAAAATCCCAGCCAAAGTGGTTTTTGTACCTACATGCAAACGCTAATGTATGTTAGCCATTTTATCAAGCAACATTGTGTGGTTCATTAATTGATCTGTAGCATCTCTTGACAGCAGGAGGCAGGATTATAGAGAAAAGAGCCGTTTTACTTTGTGCTCCAACTTTAACTGCGGGATACAAGTTAAATTTCAGGACAAATTAATACTATATATAAGACAAACTGTAACATTTTATCATATATATGTCTGTCCCAGAAGTGGAAAGCTGTAAAATAGCATGTACAG
The DNA here is from genome assembly GCA_028564705.1 of Apricaphanius iberus. NCBI lineage: Eukaryota > Metazoa > Chordata > Actinopteri > Cyprinodontiformes > Aphaniidae > Apricaphanius > Apricaphanius iberus. The sequence continues at coordinate 926,597 of JAPXFQ010002030.1, forward strand.
TCCCTTTAATTTAGTTGTTTTTGTGTGTGTTTTTTTTACAAAAAAAGAAAAGAAAGCTCTTGAATTTAAAGCATTTTAATTCAACTATGTGAAGGTTTCTTGTGCGATGTTACATTCATAAATAACCAGGAAAGCATATAATTTTGAAATATATTTCCATAACATTTAGCTTGTAGTTGATTTTAAAAATCTTCATGTTTATGTTGGGAGAATTTTTGTGTTGCATCATTTTGGAAAAATATTTTAGTATTTTTTTAAATGCATTTTCCACAATAAATTTCCTTTCCATGGCATTCTAAACTTTTATGAAGTTTTTGTCTGCTGCCATGTATCTGGAAAGTAATAATGTTGACATAAATAAAAAAAAATATGCATATAAATATATCACAATACATATCGTTACACATGCTTTAGATCAGTGTTTCCCAAACTTTCCAGTCTTTTACCCACAAAAGAAAAATGTAAGCGGCCCGTGACAAGCATTTTTGTGTGGTCACTTAAAAAGTGGTATAGTCGTAACATAAGCAACATCAGGTGCGAATATATCGACCACTATATGTTGCTTTAATTAATTCAAGTCCTGTTCTTCATCTTTGATTAACAAAATGGACATGACTGCTCATTGCAATTTCTGGTATTGACATTATTTTCTCAAGAGATTCTCATGACCCCACACTTACCTGTTTGTGACCCAACTTTGGCTCCTGACCCCCAACTTTGGGAACTGCTGCTGTAGATTATATTGGAACACAGCCCTACTACAACCCCAAACTGACAGGAATTTCATGTGAATAGACAAAGCCTTTATACACATAAGGTAGTGCACTATAGTGGTGTGCATATCGAGACCTGTTAACTCTAAATAAAGTCCAAGCAACTAAATACCTTCAGAACTCAGCAAATGGAGTAAACCACAAATAAATGAACTCTTTGTCTGTCCTATGTAAGCCTCATATATTTGTTAAAAAAATAAACATGTGAAAAAGTAATGAGTGTGGCACAGCCTACCAAGACATGGCCATCCACCTCAACTGACCGATCAGGTAAGGAGAGCATTAACTGACCTCCGCCAGGAAATATATGTTTTCTTGCATGTCTGTCTTATTGTCTGTTAGCAAGATAACTCAAAAGGTTATGAATGTATTTCAATGAAATTTTCAGGAAATGTCTGCAATAGGAAAGGAACAACTGATTACATTTTGGAGTTGATGCAACAATAAGCGTGTATCAACCTTCAGACCACCGGTGCCATCTTGGACTCCTCTTCCATTAGACTGCTGAGCTTGCACAGCAGCTTGGCTGTGGTTGAACTATATGCATGTATCTCCCCTCTCTGCTGGAACACCAAAGCAACAACACAAACACAGACGAATGTCCAATTGACAGACATTTTATAAGAAAAATATTAACAGTAAGAATTAGATCACAATGTGGGGGTGGTGGGTAATGAGTGACGCTGGCAGAGCTGCACTCTCTGAATGCTTTTTTGTCTAGAGGTGCAATCAAGTGGTTCATGGCGACTTTGGAAGAGCTTTGGAAGAGATCTAAAGCTCAGGTGGGAAAATCTGTCAGCTGGAGAGATGTTCATTTTTTGTGTACTTCGCTAATATGGCCTTAATGAAAGCAATTAGGAATATTACTGTCAGCCATAAACGTTATACTGGACCCCGCAAGCACATGGAAAATAAGTGATCTGGATAAACCAAACATACAAAGCACTATATGTAGTGGAAACAATAGCAATAAAGCCAGACCTACAATGTGAGGGTTTATATATAGCATATACATTTCTAAAAATGGCCTAAAGTCCAGAACAAAAAGTCAATTAAGTATCTGTAGAAAGATTTGTTTTACAGACACACTACAACCAATCTGACTGGGTTTGAGCCATTTCGCAGAGAAGAATGGGCAAAAACCACAGTTTCCAGATGTGCAAACCTGTTATGGAAATGACATTAGAAGTTATCCAGGAACTGGAGGAACCAGTGACTCTACAAAGTAATATGCCTGTGAATATTTTCATTCATCCAGGTCATGGTTATCTCAAGGAAATTTCTTGAGAAATTTCAAAGGAAATTGCATCTTAACTAAAACCAAAACCCTTTTAAAATGAGATTTTGGTCAGAGAATCATACTTTGTCTAAACAGCAACACACATAGACCAATTATGTGTCTTTTAAAGTGTACAATGTAGCTGGGCTTTAATAGAAAATGATTCAACATTTGGCTCCCGACATTTAATTAAAGTGAGGGAAAAAATATTAGGGCTTTTAATTAAACTTGATTGTAAAACGGCACAGTTCATGTAGGTGTGCATGTGTGAGACTGACTCGCAAGGCAAAAGAAATTAAATATGGCTATCAACTCCATTCCATCCACATCTCTTCCAGCATTTCTCCTTCTATCATTCATTCCCCCTTAAGAAATACAGAAACAACTCTGATTCATTCCCTCCAATCCTATTTTCTATTTTCACACACAGATTACAATCTATGCTTTTTCATATTTTTTCAGCCAACCTCTTCTCCTCATTCCATGTAACTGTCCTGCTGTACCCTCCCCACCGAAATGATTCCTCTGAACCAAAGCACCACGCCGGATTGGTCTTTCATTTGAGAGTCTGGCCCCGAGTCTAAATAAATCCTCATGAGCCTCAGCACTGCAACACTGACTGCTGAACAAACATACACAGGCACACATCCACAGTATGCCAAGAGCTAATTAGCACACACATGTCACAGGCCACAGGATGAGTGAGCGGGCGAGTGAGAGTGTGTGCGAATGTGTAAGTTATTTAATATTTCATACCGTGTGTGTATGTGTGAGTGTGTTTGCATTAAGTCTGATGAATTGACTTTCACCCTCGCCAGCGATGCCCACCCTGTCCCATCTGCTCTCCTCCTCTATCTGTGATAGGCAACGTGCCACCTTCTTAAACCTCGGTCTGCTCTGACACACGGAGGCTCAGGGTGCACAAGTGTGGCCGCCAGGGCAGAAGGAGGGATCCTCCACTGTAAACAGAGTCCAGACAGAAGGCTTTTTGGCAGCCTCCCCTTCAAAGCCAGAGCCAGCCGGCCCCTCGCACATTACACTGGATAAGCAGACACACATACCTAGCACTAACAGAGGCACAGCTTGGGCACTCTGTCTTGCAATCGTTATAAGTGAATGTTTATTTTGTAGTTGGTCTGTATAAATGTGAAAACTTTCTCTGTGGTACAGATTGAGAGTTAACATACAGGTCTCTATGTGCTGACTGCTACATTGGCGTGTGTGTGTGTGTGTGTATGGTAACCCGTTTCAGCCTAACCTAAATATATTTCAAGCTGGGTATTTATTGCTAACTTTACACTGAGTTAAGGTGTTCAGGTTTTTTAAGTATCCCTGTCCTCAAAATTGCCTGTCAGTTTGAGTTGTGGTGAGCTGTTCTGTTTCCTGAAATAATTGGTAGCTATAAAACTCAGCTGCAGAAGGAGCGCTGGTCTGAATGCAAAGAAGAGAGAGAAAGTTTCTGTACAACGTTCATAAAACGGGGTTCAATATCTCAAACTGATACAGACTCCAATTAGATGGAGAGTAGGCAAATGGATAGATGTACGGACGGACGTACAGAAAAAAGGATGGATGGATGGACCAATACGCTTGTTGACAAATGCAGTCACATGCTCAAGCTCCTCTGCCTCAGGTTCTGGCCGCCGTTAGCTATTTGAAACAGGCCTGGGAGTTTGGACTAAATACAGTAACTTTTGCAGTGTATCTTTTTCAATCTTCTGCAAAAAGATGATCTAAAGTAGTAATAACTACATCCCTAAGTTTCCTTTTATTAGCTGAACAGCATCATGCCCTCCATTCAGCATATAACAAGCAGATGAATAGACTGAGAGATGGCTAAATGGAGAGACAAATGATTGGCCGGAGAATTCCAACATTTAGGTTTTGGATCCAGAATAGAATTTAATTCCTAAGTCTTTCTTTTCGAGACTGTGGGGGAACCACAATCAAATGCTACCATAACTTTTTTCAGAATTTAGATTGGTCTTTTTCAGTTGAAATCCTTCCAAGTTGTCCTTATTAAATGGTAAATGGACTGGACTTATATAGTGCCTTTCTAGCCATATTGACCACTCAAAGGGCTTTAAACTGTAGCCACATTCACCCAGTTTCACTCACAAACACACACACATTCATAGACTAATACAGAACCTGGTAGGCAACTCATGTCAGGAGGAAGTTGGCATGGAAGACAACTACTTTACCAACAGAGCCACAGTAGGCCTTGATTACTGTAGGATTTTCACTCAAGTTTTCAAACTGCATCAGCCGGATACTATTTTAACAAAGCTCTTTTTTGTGGATATATTTAGGTGCGGCTCAGCTCGTTCTTTTTAATTACAATAAAACTATATTCTTGGAACTTTGTTGGGTTCAAGGTGAATTTGGATGCGTCGTTTGGCTAGAAAGCACAGTGACTCAGAACGAATACAAAGCTGGATGTTGGATATTGTTCAGTCAATGTCTGCCAGCCACTTTCCTATTTGATTAAATAAAGCACAGAGAGAAGCTGGAAGAGTCAGATAAAATAAAGTAGTGAATACTACATTAATGTAGCAGCAGAGAGTGAGAAAGAATTAGCAATAATCCTGGCAATGAAACAAAAAACTGGTGAAGGAAATGAACTTTCCCACAACAGTTTCATATCGTTTTTAGGAAAATATGAAAGATCTTGTTTTGTAACATGATTAGAAAGTGTGACTGAGTTAAGGCTGAGAACTGGATCTCTGCCAAGAGGTTCAGACATTCAGCTGCCAGTAATCTGACAGTAAAGACTTTCACAAATTTTTAATGCGCAGAATAACAGAATCTATTGTCAACACAGCATGCAGCCAAAGATATGTTCATATTATGCTGGATGAACATTTTATTTACTATATATTGGTTTTTAGGAAATAGTTTAAAACACTCTTAAAAAAGTTTTTAAGCTTGGGAGATGAATGTGGTGTTTGAGTGTTTTTTGCAGAAAAACCCACATGCAAGTTAAAAATCCAAAGTCACATGTTATTGCTGTTGGTTCTGCTTTTAAAGACAGGTTTGTTACCTACACCAAGGCGGTTCTGATTTTCCAGATTTGTTTATTTTTCTGTCTGTCTGTTAGATAATTGAAACAAAATTGATGACGGATCTGGATGAAACTTTTGGGAAATGTCCACAGTGGGACCAGGAACATTGATTAGATTCTGGGGGTGATCGGGATTTCCCTTTTTGTGGGACTAAGCTGTCTGTGTGTAAATTGCTTCAAAAACACTGAAGCAGAAATTTTTCAAATCTTATCTTACATTTTCAGTCTCCACATAGAACCCAACCCTTTTACTGCTGTCTTTGACACCACCGAAGAGACCAGTAATAATTTGTCCTTGGTAAAATACATTACCCTTCACTTCTGGCCAAAAGTGGAATTCTGTTAAAATGACAGGCTACAACCCTATTCACACATGTCTGACGGTTAGTTTGATATTTCATTTGGCTTTAAAACACAGCGACTCAGAGTAAACAAAAAGTGGGCAGGATCTTATATCAAGTTTAAGTCTGGAAAGTATCCACTATTTAGCGTTACACAGTCTTTTATGGTTATCCAGTGGACTTTTATGTTGGCATGGATCTTTTGCTTATTATGGTATTTTGCTTATTATAAATTGTTGCAGTGATGGGTTCAGTGGTGTAGACCAGATCAGAAACATTTTGTTTCTATACATAAGTTGCTAATCAAAAGGTCACATACACTCATTATGGCTGTCATATTGATTGAAGAGCTTTCATAATGCATTTAAACTGTTCTTTTCCCCAATGAGATTACTTTGCAATAAATAATTCCAACAAGATTTCAAAGACAATGGCAAAAAAATTTGAACTTGATGCACTTTTTCTTATTTAAAAAGCTTCAAATTATACTTACAAGCTAAGATTTAATACACAGAATATATACTCACATTTCTGGCATATTTATATTTGAGAATCTTTTTAGTCAACAAAGAGGAAATGTGACCCACATTTTTTAAAGTTCTCTTTAACTGGTGTTTTTATTAATTTGTCAGGGTTCTCTGGTATGAAAGAATTTCATCTGAGTCAGTTTCTGTCAAAAAATAAAAATAAATTCCCAGTCTATTTCAGTTTGTGCCAGTTCAGTGTGGGAGTGGGTGTGGAGACTCAATAAGATGTGGGGGGCTTGCTCAGTAAGATTAACGACAAGCAAGTTTTTCTCCTCTGATTGGCTAACTGCAACACTACTCTTACACTGTCTTTTTACTAAAATCAGTAACATGAGACAAAAATGGTGCCAGTATTTATGCTTAGACAGTTTGCCACCCAGTTTAGGCAGCATTACCAAACAAGACCAGGATGCATTTTACATCCTGGTCTTGTTTGGTACGCAGCAGGACTCTACACCACCAGAAGTACCGGAATTACAGTCTTCAGGATGCCACACGCCGCCGCAGCCAAAAGGTATTCAGCGCCACGGTCTCCCTCTTTGCTATGAGCTACTCCTTGATAACTTATTGTCCTCCACTTAGCAATATGCTTCAATCCAGCCTAATCGGATTTGAGCTCATAGTCGTCCCCCCCACCCACATCCACCTTATGTAGCTGCTATCAGCTACATAGGGCTGGGAGATTTAACCAGGGGCAGATTCAACTGCTTATATTATAATTCGTGGTTTGAAGCGTAGGTTACTTTTGAGGATAGTTAAAAAAACAACATCTCCGGGTGGATGTGGTCACAGATATTAGCTGTTAGCCGAGGTAGCATATTTCATTGTCATGCCACATTTTAACACGATACTTGAAAAGTAAAACATATGCTGGTACAGATCCTTCTTTTAAGTTCTACCTCCAAGCAAAGCCTGTACTGTAAGGTCCGTAGCCTCTAGCAGCTGCAAGAGGGTCCGCTTTAACCTTGCCAAAAACAACATCCCCGTGGGCGGTCCAAAGCTAGGTAGGCAAGACCATGAACCCTAAATTAGCATTAAAACGCATGGTTGTTTGGCTTTTTAAAACACAGGCGTTTTCTTGTCTCTTTTCATGTCATGTTCTCTTTCAGGTAACTGATTCAGGGATAGGGGTTTGTATAAAATGTCCATATTCAGCATGCTTTTAGAACACAGAGTGACTGATTTTAATGAAAGAAAACTCAGTTTTTTTAGGATTTTCAGTGAAGTAGAACTTTAAAAGATGAAAAAATACTGTAAAATTAATCTTTGTCATCAATTCCATCTTAAGCTCTCAACACAGATATTCCATCCTACTTTGGCTGGGAATCTCCAAACTATTCCGGCCTGTTTTCCGGAATTCACTGTTTTTCTAAGAATAGTTAATGATGACAAATACATTTGTGATCAAGGCTTTGAAAAAGTAATTTAGAAACTTTCCCAAAACTACCTTCAATGTGCCTTAGAAATGACTGATCTGTTGGACGGACATAAGTGTGACTGTTTTAGAATTCCACTCAAGAAGTCACTAACAAACAAAAAGGCATTTAATATACATGCTCATTAACAACTCTGAAAGCACCAAGGCCTGAGCTGTTAAGCTCCACTTAAAAGAGGCTGGAACACCAACTGAACACAGTTAAGTATTTGTTCTAGGACAGATTAAGCAGGCTCAAATAAGGCTTTTAAAACGGCATAATGACGTAAGAACTACTAAAAAGTGGTAGACTGTGTGTGCTCAAGTGGCTCAGTCGCAGAAAATTAGTCAATCCAACTAAATTCTGACATTTTTGATAAAAATTGTGTTCAATAATCCATCCAAAATAAAGCCATTACCACACTAAAGTGTTTTATTTTCTAACCAGACATGTCGCTGTCATGTTTGTGTTGATCACATACTGCCGATTTTCAGGAAGAACTTGAGAAACACAGCGAAATCTTAAATTAAAAATGAAAAGAAATGGCTTACTGGAACTGCTGTTTCAAAGGGATTACAGTACCTTGTACTATTACTGCTTCAAACAACTACACTGTATTTGGCATTTCTATTGAAAAATATAATACGCTATGAAATCATCCAATTTGTTTTCGAACACATACATAAAAACATTTTCACTCCTGTATGATCCAACAAAACAGAGAAAAAGAGAGACCCAAATATTTACCAAAGAACTCCCATCACTGCAGTAAGCATGTTGGAAGTAAACCAAATGGGAAGAAATAATGGAAGGAGGCTGCTGATGCATTAAAAATGTGCATTAACTATTTAGAAGGTCTGGATAGAGATTGTCAATTTAAATGAAGCCAAACCATTTTTGTTCATAATGAAATGATAACCGATTCACTGTAATGTAAAATGCATCCTTTGAGTACATCTAATGTCATGCACTTAGAGTAACTATAAATGTGCCTCCAACAGGACATCGACTAAGTGGCCCAAATTATGCAAACACACACAAAAACATGTAAACATTACGTCTGGTTATATTCATGGGTTGTTTATCTGACAAAACAGCCATAAATTATCTTGGCTGAATTGTGCAATGTTCAGTCAGTGAAAATATTTTAGCAACATGACCACATGAAGTACTACTTCTAAAAAATGTGGAAATTTGGAATGGTTTGGGTCAATGTTCTTTTAGTTATGGGACTAAATGGCACATACTTAAATAAAGCATTCCCTCAGCGAGAGTGGGGGCACAAAGATTTGGAAAAACAGAAAACAAATTCATCTTTGTACCTTTGAGTTGCTTGTTATTTGTTTAGCGTTAGGATTTAGGATTCCTAGTTTCCCCAATAATATAGTAAAAACTTATTTTTTGTTTTTTCACTTTTTTGAAGCCTAACCTCTTTATTGTCTCCTTCTATTATTTTACGATGAATGGAGCTGCATCAGTACATGGACATGCAAGACAGTCCAGGTCAGTTTCGGTGAATAAACTAGATGCACAGATGTTCCTGTTTTTTCCTTGATGAGTAAGATGACTTTAAAAATGAGATAATGTAAAAAAAAATTAGATACAGAAAATGATTTAATTATTATCCTATTTCCCTTGACGGTCTACATTCCTTGCTAGAAAGCTGACAACAACAGATGTCTTGTGGTGCACCACAGCTGTGATTACTGGAACAAAGACGGACTTCCAGCCTTAAGGACAGGTAATCACTCAACACTCTTATGTTCAACAGGAAGAGGAGCGGTTTTGCCCATAGAAAACCAGATATTTCTCTGAGATCACCCCCTAATCCACCAGTCGTAGCCTGGCTAGCATCGGGTGAGGTGCATGCTTTAAATCTCCATGCAGAGTTAGTTTCTGGAGAAAATTCTTTGGATCCAAAATTATTTTACAGCCTGCTGACCTTTGATCAGGTAACTGTTTCCGAACGATGGAATAAGTCCTGAACCTAACATGTTCAAAACCCTGCAGAAGGAATCTTAGACTTACAGATTTCACCAGAAAAAGCCTTGCATGAGTTACTCCACCAGTGTCTTGCTTTGTTTCAATACAGGAAATGTGACTTTCCTTTCTTGTCAGTGCAGCCTACTGTTTTGCCAAAGTTAAAAAACAACAACCAATTGTTGATGTATTTTTATATTAGCTCATGTGGAGTTAAGATATGCAAACATGTTTTTTTTTACTGTCAAACATCAAATCGAGTAATTCGTTGGCTTAAGATCAATAATTATTAATATATTTTTGTATTTGTGAAATGTCATAATAGAGAGTTACCTTGTTGGGTATTTTTGTCATCGAACTCATGTCATCACAATACGTAAATATTTTTTATCTAAAAACAAAAAAACTAATAAAAATGTGTAAACGGCGATAATTTCATAGAAAATATATTTTTTTTACTTGACATTTTTGTTTTGTGGTCATTTTTATTATTATTATTTTTATCTAATTCACCAAAATTTGTTGGGAAGAGCAAAGAAGAAAATAAAACCGCTCTTCCAATTTATAGCAATTTTTTGTGTGTGTGGTAGAAATATCAGTATTGGTACTCAGTATCGGCAAGTACTCAAATCCAAAGTATCGGTTGTGGTGGAAATTTAGTGATGAGGATATTCATTGTTCTGTATTCTTCTGTTTTTGTTCTGTCTTGTTTTGTTTATCAAATATTATAGGATGACACTGTATGGTTGATGATGTCATCAAGACAATGTGTTAGGCTTCAGAGATATGTGTGTACAATCTTCAGTCCTGAACTTCAGGTTCTCATGGCGACTGCCAGATATCTATGAACACTGCTGTCATAAGTAATATGCCTAACTAACTAACCTGTCCTGCTGGGCTTCGGAGCTGTATTTGGTGGAAGATGACAGTCTTGTGATTACTGAATCCTATATAAGTCTGTGTCAGGTTTGGGGAAGTAGGTCAGTCCATGCAGTTGTACTCTGTGTAAACTGTACCTCCTTGTTGATCAACAAGCCGATATTAAAACTCCTGTACTCCTGAAGGAATTCTCTCTAATCTTTCATTAAATTAAATTGATAACACTGTATCGTATAGGTTTGAAAAAAGTGGTATCGTTGCATCCCTAGTTAATATGTTTATCTGGTGCCATTTTTACTAAAAATGCTTCTGTACTAACTACTTTAATTGATAGAGCCACACAGTCCCAGATCAAAACATACCATTGAAATGTTTTAACTCCCTTTCCACCATATTTCTCACCACACCTTATTAATACCTCACAAAAAAAAAAAAAAACTTAATTCCACTCCCTGAATCTTGATGATTTTTCCGCTCAATGAAATCCGGTCAGCGTATGTGACACGAGACCAATAAAGGCAAGGGTAACGACAGAAAAAAAAGAAAGATGGTGGAGGTTTTTAACAGCAACGAACACTAATGTGTTTGTAAGGCTTTTAACTGTCCCTTTAGACTTCAAAAACATTTTTCTACCTTCTGCCCGGCACACTCTGCAGGTCTGCGGCTTGTAATTAACACGGTGCCTAAATCACAGGCTTGCATCCTCAATCAACTCGGCAAAAGGAAATGTGTGTGGGGGGGGGACTTTCACTGCTTGTCCAGATACTGCTGCAATGGCATCCTTATAAGACCTAAATGGAAAAATTACACGGTACGGGAAAACAATATTTCTTCCTGGGTAAACTTAGCTTACTGTTTTTCAGCCTGAGAATTATCTGTTTTTGCATAGGAAAAAAAATGAGAATGGAATAAAGGACTGCTGGACAGACTATATTAACGTCGCCCAGAGGGGTGTGAGAGACGGGAGGGGGGACAAGGTACAGCGGTGGGTCAGGAAAGGAAACAACAGCATAGTGGGGCAATGGTGAGATGAAGACAGAGAGAGAACAAGAGAAAGGGAAGAATTATGTTGAGTAAATAGCAGAGGATCCATTTTTTCACAAGTCTCTGTTTGTTTAACCATGTAGATACACATATCGAGCCATTTCTACCATATTTCTGTTTTTAAATAGACGTTGATGCAGAAACCAGTGGCTTTTCATGTTAAATGTCAGGCTCAAAGCAAAAGACACACGGCAAGACCACCATCAAGGAGACTAGATGAATGCTAACCTTTCTTTTGTGTGAGTTTGTGTGTGCAGCTGCGCGTTGCAATCCCATTAGTTGGATGGATCTCTAGACAAATGGTTATTATACTAATTAGCGCTAATTATGTTGGCTTCCAATTAACCACACAACTGCTGGTGACTTTTTTCTTTGTCCTTCTATCTCACTCTCTTTCTTGCTGCCTCTGTCTACAAAACAAAAATATACAAAATTCCCTGACATGGTCTCCTCCTCTCAGTGCTTAGAGACATAGAGCAGCTGAAAAGAGTTGATAATCTTGACACTTGAAATTACAAATAATTATTCTTCTGATGTTGTTTTCGCAAGGTTTTGAAACAAAAATAAAGATCCTTACCACCAAACTGGGATTTTACTTCACTTTTAAAATAGCAGTCTTCATGTTCTGAACTTATCTGAAAGAAAAAAGGGTGTTTTTGCAAAAGCTTTAGATAATGAACACCATCTATACATCTAACTGTCATTGAGTTGCTGAAGAGTTCATAGAAGTCACAGAAGGACCATAAGGTGGCATTTACAGGGGTGATAGTAAAAAAAAAATCCTGAGCCTGAACTTTTTTCCCTGGAAGGCACCTAAGCCAAGATACATGCCCTGATCAATGAAATATTAAGCGAGATCCTAGGGGTGTGCTCCCCTGGCAGAAGATTTTGATAAATACTCCAATGCATAAAAGATTCCGATGACTTTTGTGGATATGAATAGACATTATTTAGACATGAGATGAACAAACCTAATTCAAGCCTATATAACAAGACTGGATTAAAAAAAAGAACTGTGTAGGCGATTATATTCGTTTTTTTGCCAGAGACCAGACGGCACTGAATTACTAAAGTCACCGGACAACTTAACTTGTACAACAGCGACTATATTAATAAATAAAGACGAGGATCAATGAGAACCTACCCAGCTTTGCACTCGCGCTGAGGATTTCACCATTCTCCTTTGCAATCCCCCACAGGCGAAGAAAATCACGCCAGTGTTTCTGCTTGTCTGACCTCCGCTTTTACAACACAGCTTTCTGTTTCGCAGATATCGGCCAAACTCTTCTTGAATCAACATAATCTCAGGCCTCCAGACTTGTGAAAGCCGTAAACTTTTTATGAATGGCCGGGTTTAGGAATAGGTATAAATGTCTCCCCAGCGGATTTGTGGCCAGGACCCCGGCGAATCAAACTAACGTCTTTCACATTTCTAAAAGGGGCTTTAAATAACTTCTATTTTGCTGTTAATAGAGATTTAAAGTTTCTCTCTAAAGCTCTCCCAGTTTTCAGATGTTAAATGGCCTATATCATGCAAAATCAAGATTTTGCAGTTTACAACCATCTGGTAATGCAATCTTCTCATAAAAAAACACCACCAGAGTGGTTTTGGCTTAATTCACGCATGTCTGAGTACTCCTCCTGAATTCTTCTCTCTGTGAAGCTGCCCCTCCCTCTCCTAGAAAAAGACTGAGTGTTCAACTAGATGTAGTGAACAGAATGTGAAGACCAGGCCCTGCCCTATAACCGATTGACTTAAGTAGGTCTACACAGGTGTGATTGAGAGTGAAAGCGCCTCTCAGATCTCAGGAATTGTCAGATCAAGTAAACCGGATTGTTGTTATTTTTTTCAAACACTTCGGTACGCAGGGAATCCAGCAGGGTGCAGGAGCGCTATCAGGCCTGCATTTAAAGGCAATCCAGCACCTAACTAAAGCAAAAGCGCTGTCTGCATTTTAGCAAAGATAAATAAAGAAATTTGAATTTTTCCCAGTATTGTTCGGACCCCGGCAACGCCATCCCTCGTCTCCTTTAGTATTTCAAGGACGAATCATTGAAAATAAGTTGTCACAAGGTCAAGCTGAGGAATGTTTCTAAGATTAGTCCTTTAATCCTAGAAATGTTCTCCAGGTGATAAAAGGCTGACCGTTTGATTGCCTTAATTGTGAACATTTTCTGGTCTGATTCAATCACTAGTATATCCTACTTACTCCCTAATTATTGTCCATATTTGACTCCAATCACCTCCACACCTGTTCGTCTTTCCTATATACCGTGTATTTAAACCCTTCACCTCATCTTGTTCCCGGTCGGATCATTGATGTCTTCCTATGCTGTGTCTCACCCTACTCTCTCCCTCCTCCTCTTTTATGTCAGCCTAGTGTCCTGTCTCATCATTTCTGCCTTCTTCATTGTCATCATCATTAATAAAGAAACTTGCACCTACCTACGTCTGCGTTTGGGTCCATCATGCATCCTTAAGACAACCCTGAAAGTTTCCAGCTGTATTAACTAAAGCTGTACGCTGACTCTTAATCCTTCTTCTTTAGGTACAAAACTGATTCTGCCAGTTTTGTTTCTATTTAGCTGGAGAAAATGATGGTACATCCATTAATTCATTGATTTGCTCAATGCAAGCACTTAGAATCTGGTTCAAAGTCAACTGGTGACGTTCTGTTTCAGGCCGAGTTCTGATAACTGTCATTTGGGAAGTTGCTGTCCAGGGTCTTTAAACTGTGAGATAAGATTAGCATCTTTTTGAAGGAGGTAGTGATCTTGGCCACAAATTTTGCTATAACAATTTTAATAGAAAATGTATACAGTGGCATATTTTTATAAAGCAATGCTCAATGAACCAAATGATGCAGGGTACAAGCACATTTTCTTATAGACCAAAGGGGGCCCAGCAGAAATAGTTCAGGAACCCCTGATCTACTAGATATGTTACCATTTCATTCTGATTTTGAATAAACAGAAAACAACAGATGGATCCACACTATCTGGCAATCTTTAAACATGTCTTTGTATATTAGTTTTTTTAGGGTTTCAAAGGTGTTTTCCTCCAGTTTATTTCGGTCTAGCCATTTACATAAAATGACTCATTACAGAATGTCAATAAAAGTCAAAAATTAGTAATTAAGAATTTACAGTGGGATAGCAGCAATTATAACAAATTGAAAAAGGTCAAAATAAATGATATACTAAAAAATGAGACCATAAGTGCAGAGTAATTTGGTTCAATACAAGATGTGTTACCTCTGTAAACAGATGGTTAACTTGCAGGTAATATAATTCACTGAAATGTGTGATTGCTAATAGATTTTAACAGAATCACAGCTCTAAAAACACAGTCACATAACAGTATTGAAAGGTAAACAAATAGTTTTTTGTATATGTAAAGGTCAATAGTAACAGTATTGAGTAAGCAACCCAAATAGCCCTTCTTGATTATCACCCCTGAAACAAGCTCACAGTAATAGCATCTGCTCTAACGCAATTTTTTAACTGATACACTTGTTACTATGGTGGCACAAAATCAATTTATGCTAAAATAAAAAAGATTCCGCTTCCAGGCAAAACCATCTTAATTTATACTATACTGTATGAAGCTGAATATCCACCTGTCCTTCTAGATCCAAGCGATACGCCTGGAGCTACACACTCAGTGAAGGCATCAGTCAAACTGAACACGTACTTTTATCCCTATAAACAGCAGCAGGTCACAGTGCTAAAGAAACTTTGAACACCTTTATGAAGACAAAGCGTAGAAGTGGGTCAGAAAACCGAAAAGACTACACAAAGAATACTGCTGCTGCTGAACGTGGTACCCAATAATGCCTTTGTGGAAAACCTCTTTACTCATGGTGCTTTCAAAAATAAAGCGCACTATATGAAAAACCAAGTACAAATGAAAGAATATTAGCTGAATAGCATGTAGGTGTCCTGACTGAATACTATGATGCCAAAAAAGGTTGAAAGTTATGTTAAACTATATATTTGTTTGGTATAAATTTAATCTACAATCAGAATTTCCCTTCCCTTTTGCACATGTCATGTTTCTTATTACTAAAAATATACTAAAAATTATAAAAGGTTCCCTAAAATGATGAATCAAAAATGTTTCACAGAAAGATTTAAAGCTGTGGTCCTTAGTGTGATGTAATCAAGGAGCAGAATAAATGTTTAAATGTGAGCGACTATATCAATGAATGAATCAATCAATCAATCAAGCTTAATTCAGAAAGCTCTTTTCATACAAAGATTGCAACTCATAGTGCTTCAGAGATTAAAAATGACCCGACAAAAAACATCATTCCCATCCCACCTCAATAGATTTTAAAACTTGATTACATTTATACCCCCAAAACCATCCCCCATGTGCACATTGGGCCGAGTACAGAAGAGCTACGTGAGGCCTGTTTCAAAAGACTTCAACGCTGGCATGAGAGAGCCCTTTGGTCATTCGTAAGTGCTCAGCCTGTGGTGGCAATTGGACACGACCAGGTGCTTTTCATTAAAGATTATGCCGTAAAAAAAAAAGAAAGAAAAAAAAAAAAAAAAAAAAGATTATGCCGTGCCGAGATAAGGGGGGGTATGGAGGTGGTATCTAGGCTGTTGATGTCCAGGGGTGTGTATAAACCCTGAGACGTAAGTGTCTGTAGCAGATAGAGCAAATAGTTGGACATAAACTTCTTTATTATCTGTAGAAACAAAGAAAGAAACATAGCATAGAAATGTGATAGTAGTGGGGGAGAACATGTGGGAAAGGTTGGCGAGAACAGGACTTAAACTCACGACAATAATGTTGAGGACTGAGGTCTCTGCACATAGACCACCAGCACTAACCACTATGCCACTCACCCCTGCTCTTCAGCTCTAAAGGGCAGAAGCTCTGTATCACTCCAGTTTGCCATCTCAACTGATACAGTTTACAAATGCTAAATGAACTCCCCTTGTATACTTGATTTGACATAGTTACCACAAATTTTCATAATCTCTATGGTTAGGGGCAAGGTCCTGCCTTCTGTGGATATGGGTTTACACCAAAAAGCACAGCATAGAAGTTTGTTTCTCCTGTTCTGAAAATCTCTATTGTCTCTTCTTGCCAGATTTAAAGGGACTGCCATGTCTGACTGGATACCAGAATTGGTGGTGTGATTGAGCAGTGGTTAAACTTCTGGATGGTTCTCCTATCTTCACAAGGTAACAACAAAGCTCTGCCTTTGTGACCACTGGATTCCCGTATTTCTGATTAGGTCCAGGAAATGTCCTGGTAGTTCGAAACTTCTTCCAAATCTTCTTCGAAATCATGGAGACCACAGTGCTTTTCCATTTCTGGTATGCTTTCCCAGATCTGTTCCTTGGCACAGTCCAAACTTAGCCATCACTGTCTGATTATATTAAATAGACAATTGTGTTACCCTAGGAATCATTTTCCATCAACTGAATTTACTACAAGTGGGACTCAATAAAGTTCCAAAAATCTCTTAAAATATGTTTTAACTTAGTCATTTTAAACTGTGTTGTGTCTTTCATACTCATATTTTTTAAGAAATATATCGGGAACAGAACAGGGAAAGGCATAGGGGTGTAAATACTTTTTAATGACACTACAACTAGTCAGATTGAACCTTATGTACTGTGTGTACCTTATGTACCAGATAATTAACAAAGGGGTTCAAATATAAAAAAAGGACAACTGATGTAAAAACAGAATCCCACTTTACAAAGAGTACAACACAATTGTAGAATCCAGTGCTAGTGTGAACGATGTGTATGAACCTGTGTGTGATGAATGTGTGAGTGAAAAGGCAGTGATCATCTGATGAGACCAGGTGACACTGAAGGGAAAACTTGCACCACAACCCTGCAGACAAAACTAGCTTTTTACTTTGAAAATGAAAAAAAATATACCTGTACAACAAAGCAAAGGGCTTTAGTTCACAATAAAATAAAATAAAAGTTTGCTGTTTGACCCAAGCCCCCAAAACCCCAGGTGATTGCATGAAATCAGGTAGTATCATCTCCCAAGAGTAAAAAACAAAACCTTTGTCTGTAGGAGATCGTAAACCCGTGACCTACTGTTTATTGATCCAGCTCTCCAATCTCAAGCTTGCAATCGTTTGGCTCCTATATTAACCAGTCAATCAGCATTATGTTCTTTTTATCCTGGTATCTGGAGGCCCCAGGGCCTTGCTCTGTAAATATAAAGATATACTGTGGGTATAATGTGGAAAATAACAGATGAACATGGGCTAAAATGAGTTCTTAAAAGATGTGTTTATAGGCGGAAAAATTTTCTTGAATTCCATTTCGCAAATCCTTAATCTATCTATTGACTTGTTCTAGTGTGTCATCAGTCCCTGCTGTCATATTCACCTGCAAACCTTTGACGAAGTGTCAAAACCGACTGAATGTGAATCGCTCCTTGGTGCAGTGTGCCGTCTTTCACCGCTCAATGCTTATTCTTGCCTTCGCTTTCAATCCCTCTTTTTATCAATAGGTTAAGAACTCTTCGCAGAGACAGAGGAGTGTGTGGGTATATGTGTATGAGTCTGAGTGTGTAGATGGGGAGTGTGGTCAGTGATGGATGTGTGTGTGGCAGGTAATTAAAAGTGTGATTAGTGTATAATTAAAATAGGCCTCTGTCTTTAGAATATTTAACGACTTTAGACAGATAACACGCAAATACACACACATACACAAGCAGGCGGGTGTAAGTGCATTAGCTTGGGCTGTAATGGGGAGAGTAATGACTGCTGAGATGATGTGAGATATAGGCAGGAAGAAATAAGTAAAGGAAAGGAAGGAGAAAAGTAAAAGGGGGAAAACGTAAAGAAGTGATTCATATGTGGACCAAATATAATGCACTTTTCAAAGGAACAAATCTGGAGAATTAATCATCATCAACAGGAGCCACACAAGATGAAAACACACACATAAGTCTGTGTTCATTCTTTCTATCTGTATTTGAATGATAAATTAAAACAGAAGCAGAAGCTCACTGGCAGACAGAAGTAGTTGAGTAAAGAATCACCAAACTCATTTTAATCAGGCCATCACAAGCACAGATAATTATTCTATGTTGAAATAAATTTTAACTTTGTTCACTTTTTATGTCAAATGTGGTGTTGGCACTAAGTCAAACTAAATCTAATTGCTATAATACATGGTAGTAGTAGGACACTTCTCAGAGCCATGTGTGCAACTTTGACACAAACAGCTGTTTCTTTTCAGGCTATTTTAGGTCAGCTTGAAAAATTAAATTGCAGTTTTTACAGAACCCAAATATGTATTCATATCAAGTGTCTATTCTAAGAAGCACTGAGAAATAGGCTTTATGACTGAAACCAAATGATCTTTTCTTGATCAGCTGTAACCGGTCATGAGCTCAAAAAGCTGATATTTTTCTAGTCCAGTGTTGCAACCTTAGCAAATGTATTTAGTAGGTATTCACCCCGTTCAGGTATCTCTCTTTTTTTTTAAGTAATAAGAAACTAATCTAACGACTTTGTGATGTTTTTGGGAATTTTGATATGAAAACTGAGTTTTATAAAAAAGATGGCTTTGTGATAGATTTCATTGGTACTTCCACAGTTTTCCTTTTGTGATGACCTCCAAGGCTGAAGGACCCCATCAACCTAGTAATTACTAAATCAAGGGTATGAATGAGTTTAGGCTCAACTAAAAATCAAATAACTAAAGCTTAAGTAAATATGTCTTAACATGTGTTAACTATTAACATGTGTCATATGAAAATATTCCTCTTCGAGTGGTTTTGCATTTGGTTTAGGTCTTAAAACTATTTCCAAGCTCATTTTATTACCTTAGTGTCTGTAATTTAATCAAAACTCATCCGTGTGTGGTTCTCAGAAGAGATAAGGTATAAATTATTTACTGGGACGTGGATTTTTAGACTACAAAGTAACATTCAAAATGTTTTTAAACTGTAAAAACTGGTTACTTGTCAGCTTCCTAAGCTTGTTCCTTTTTAAAAGTTGATATATTGTACCTACTTTGCCTCCATCACCTTTAATGTTTCTCTGTCACAAACGTGCCACCTACCAAATCAGTTTTATTATTTTCCTAATTCTATTTTATCCAAAGTTCCACTTTTTCAATCTATTTTTTTTGGATTCAAGTTTTTCAATTCTGATCAAATTTATTAACACAAAAGTGTGCAATAAATGAGTTGATCAAAACATTTAAACAACTAAATACCCAAAGAGACTTCGATTTACAGTTATTCACTCATACTTTCACAAATATAATGGTTCTGTGGTTCAAGCATTTCCTTGTAATTTTTAACAACAACAATATTATCTGATAAACATAGAAGCTACCGGGGTTTTTTTGAATAATAATAAAAAAAAATCCTTTGAAAATGCTTTAGTTGAACCCCAAAATTGTCTCATAAAAAGACCTGGAAACATAAAATCCTCATGCTCACCGCCACATCGGTCAGGACCTTTGCTCATTTTTATTTCCTAACTCGGTCCCAGACTCCACTGAAATACATGACATGTCAGTGTTTTTTGTGTTTAGCTATCATGTTCCTGCAGACCTTGCAACCTGTGAACATATATATATATATATATATATATATATATATATATATATATATATTACAGATGATCGATATTGCCTTTTCTACCGATATCCGATATAGCCTACCTCATAATTTCCGATACCGATATCTGGGGACCTTCCCTCATAAAAAACAAAAACTACTAAACCCCTTTAGGTAACCACAATGAAATATCTTGTATCATGCATACTTGCGTTTTAAAAATTTAGATAATATAATAAGTAGTAGAATTTTAGTTAGGCAATTGAAAAAGGTGCCATTTTTATTTTGTCTTCAAAAATAGCTGGAACATTTTCTCACACAGAGAATGGTGACAAAGGCCCACCAGTCAGGACAAATTTCTACTTTTAGAAAATGAAAACAACATTATACCTTTGTGGCTGATGACGTCACCAAGTGCGCCCGATAGACGGTCAAGGTTGGCCCAGATGAAGCCTTCTGATATATTGAAAGTTATCTCAAACAAATAATATCTCAAAAACTAAACCTCAAATCTGTCATATTTTTACATTCTGAGAGAGAAAAGAAGTAGCTGAAGAGTTTGATATATAATACAGTATGTATATGGTGTGAAGAACTCATCTTATTAAAAAAATAAAAACCGATGCCGATAATTTCCGATATTACATTTTAATGCCAATATCGGCCGATAATGACTTCAGGCCGATAATATCGGACATCCCTAATATATATACATATTATTTGCCATTGCTAGTTTATTCTGTCTGTGTAGAGAGGAGGGCCAAGCTGAGCCTGTCTAACCGGGTAACAACAGGTACAGGAGCTGCAGTCGTCAGATCACTACAAGAACAGCGTTTGTTTATACCATTTTGTTTGTTAAATTCCATGATTCCGTTCAACTTTTGTGAATTGCAAACGTCATAGGACTTCACCAAGGGCTGGACGATGTAGAAAAGGGAAAAGTCATATTGATCGACATCTATGATTAACGATAAATATCACAAAATGTGATATGTTGATGATTGTTAATCTTTTAAACATTTGATGACACTTTATAATATAAACGGCTTTGGTTTAGTTTGTCAATAAAGCTTATTCACATTCAGTTCAGCTCTGGTTCAGCTGTTGGCTAAAGCTAACCAGGTACTCACTAGAGTGTAGATGGATCTGAGAACACTGCAGCCCAGCCCAGTCAATGAGAGCTGGAGTTGGCAGGTCAATCCAACCCTGTTGTGTTTTTTAAAGCATTTTTTGCTTCTGAGGACCGGGGGCAGAACCACGGGGAAATTATAAAAGTCACAGTTGTTGTTAGCAGCACAACCTGGGTAACCTTCCTGGGTCTCTCTGTTACAGATTCAAGCCCGGGGAGGGGAGTCCTGCATAAGACAACTGATCGTAGTATTTTTATTTAGTTTATTATTGTTATGTTGAGTGTTTTAGTGCGTCAAGTATCGGTTCAAAACGGGATGCAACCTTTACCTGAGCCACTGAAGCAAGTATCTGGAACAACTTCCTCCGCTGTTCCCTTGCTGTGACATCTGACCGACGTGAAGTTAGAGTGATGGTTCACTTAGGGACTATCAAAAAATTATGTTTCAGCTCAAATCATTTAATCCTTTTTGTGGTTAGAAAGGAGAGAGGGTGGCTGGCAGAGCTGCATGGGTCAGCGTTAATGATTAGTTTGGAGTAAGTAATACTTGTTGTATTAAACTACCTGATAGGCTATAATGAAAAAAATGAGGGGAAACTTTTTTTTTCAAATCAAACTTTTTTATCGACCCCTATTTTTCCAATCACACCATACATATATCGATTGATATATATAGCTATGGAATTATCTTCCAGCCCTAACTTCACCCTACTCAGTCAGTATACTGGTATGTCTGTGTAGACAACTTCTAATCGGTTGAACAGGCAGTCTGCCACTTAGCACTTAGTGACTGCAGGCTTGTTTATCATTCAAGCATTAAAAGACAATAAAGTCCTATTAATGAGCCTGGGAGTCTCCTCCCACAGGGCATACCTGAAATGCACCAGATAATATTATGTGGTCTGCAAGTGAAGGAATTTCCAGGTTCAAGATTAAAGATAGAGACAAGTATGCAAATAAATTCAGAGCCAAAGCCACCATTTTAGTCGGGGACACTCGGTACATGTCCCCAGCAATATTTCTGATGGGCAAATTTTTAGCCCATTTTCCAGTCATGCAAAAAATTTGGGGATCGGGTCATCTTCAGAGCTGCATAAAAATAATGTTTTGTGAAGACTTTCTCCTTGTATATTTAATGTAAGGTTAATTTATCTGAGCATTTCTATGTATGTGTCTTATTATTAGGTGAATGTAAACTTTTCTTTTTAACAATAGAAGCACTGCCTTCAAAATAAAAGCCAGCTAAAAAAAGCAGCATTTTCAGATTTGTGCAAAGAATTATGGACATAATTATTATTATCAATCATTATAAAGTATTTACACCCCTTCGCCTTTTCATGTTATTATTATTATGGCATGGACATTTAAAGGGCCACAGCTATTAGCTAAATAAAACGTATTTTAGATGTCACACCCAGCAACTTACTGGGTGTGACCTTTTTAGTGTTGTTGCACATGAATATTTAACAATAAGCAGCAAGGACTCTGACTGAATGGAACATTATTAGCTTTGGCTGTTTAATGTGGTAAACACATTTAAGAGAAAAAAAAATAACCAAAAAATTATAAATCCTTTTTTTCCCCAAACCAAGGCCAAACAAAATAATGTGATGATTGATTAAATAAATTAGCAATGTTTTAATAGTGGAGAAACAAAATAAGATAATCTAAAATGTTCTTGTGGATCTGCATCACTAGATCTGGTGGAGATCTTCATGTTTCCCAAGTTAAACTCTAGTCCCTGTGAAAAATGACCTGGCACCTATTTTATAGAGCTATATTATTTATATAAATGAAAAACATACATTTTTAAGGTTGTTTTTGTTTAATTGCAGGGCAAACGCTTGATTATTCTAGGTACACGAGGAAAAGTCTGAGAAATAACATTATGCCTAATTGTGTATGGTCTTCTGGAATCAGAAGCAGCACATAAAAAGAGAAAAGTATTTTTAATGTTATGCTACACATATCTTAAACCTGTTTCCTTACAGAAAAAAAGTACTGAGGAAGGCCACTTGATATAAGAAAATCATACAATGGCAAAAACATTGGAAAAAATGTCGATGACAACATCAGTTGCAATATACCCTTACTTTTCCTGTGGTTTTCATCATCCTGACCAACATTAGTGCCTTTTGTTGGCATCTGCTGCTGTGAGTCTCTGTCCAACTGGCTAAATAATGACATATAATTCATAACACCTGGAATATATTTACCAATTATTAACAATTATTAAGCATTTAAAATAAGTATTTGCCACATACATTTTATACCGCATTAAACTTAAACTGCAGGGCAGAGGTAGCAAAATTCTAAATTGTCAGTCTATTTGACTGACAACAAAAACAACAAAAAACAACAGGTCATAATCTTTTTTAATGGTCAATGTTTAAAATAATAAGGTTATGACATATTCAGTAAAAATTGATTTTCATTGCTTTTGATTAATGTTTTACACTGAGCACAACCACAGGCTAAATGAGTTAATTATGAACATTAAATGTGTTTGTTTCCCAAGCAGCTGAACAACGCTCCTACTTGTGTGTAATGGAGGCTAAATCCATGTTCTGTTGCTACACTGGAGACAGAAATTATGAGTGCCACTTCATCCAAAGTTTTGGAATGAGGAAAACATTTTCCAATTGAAGTGAGCAGAATTTGACAAGACTCTCTGAATGGGAGCTTTTCTGATCACTTCGGTGGTAAGAAATCCCCCTGTATGTGCTCCTTCTGGATCAGTCGTTAGATGGCAGCGATCTGTCACCAAAGTCTGTGTCCGGTGGAGTCACAGACACGCTCCAAAGCCTTCATGGCTCAATACCTTAAACTGAAATTTAAAATGTGGAAACTCTGCAATAATTTCAGAAAGAATATTTATTTTTCACTTAAAATTTTTGATTTGTGGTCATTTTTATTAATGTTTTATTTTTTTTATCTTATTCACCATAATTTGTTGTAATAAGCAGAGAAGAAAATGAAACATGTCTTCCAATTAATTGCAGTTTTTTGTGTGGTAGGAGTATCGGCATTGGTACTTGGTATCAGCAAGTACTCAATCCAAGTATCAGTACTGTACTGGTTTGAAAGAAGTGGCATCATTGAATGACTAGTTCATACAGTTTCCCCTGGTGAGCTGTAACCCCACCCAGTGTTGCATAAGTTAATAAAAGTTATGTAATTGAAGCCTAGAACAGCCTTGATTGGATCGGGAGAATTGATCACAACTCTTGAAAATCGGAATCAGTTCTTGAAATGTGAATAAATACCAACTCTGCTGATAAGCCCCTCTAAATTGCACTTTGGTGTGAGTGTATAACGTTATTTGTCCAGTGTGTCTGTTTAATGAATAGACGGCGTGTCTAAAGGGGGCCTTGACTTAGTGACTGAGTGCTTGAGATAGGGGACTGGGATGTGGAGCGTACAAGTGGCAAAGCAGGTATACAAAATTAAACAATGGTTTGTTTGAATGTTTGCCCATAAGAATGCTTGGTGAAGGGTTTTTTAAAACTGAATAAATACAACAAATTTTACAGTTAAATTATCCCACTACAGTCTAACGTCCCTATCATTTTGGAATGAAGGTTACATTGAAATAGATTTTGATCTCAGCTGGCAGGGTGGTTGCAATTTTTTGTAATTTTAAAAGTGCTGTTACATGACATAGTCGCTGTTTACATTATTGTTTCTGCATCCACACTTCCTGGTTCCAGAGCCAATCACATGTGAGCCCAGAAGGTTGCCAATTCTTCAATACAAACACTGCACTGCTAACACTGAACTAACAATGCTAGCAGTAAAGTAGGAAAAAAATAGCCTGATCTAAAAATATCTTAAGCTACGATCAACTCCTTATTGCAGTGAAATGTATTTATCTACTTATCAGTTTACTGCATATAACTCGTCTTGATTGTTCAGGCACTGATCCTTACCTGGCAACTCTGGGTGAAACTCACGAAGGGGAGGTGTTGAGTGGGAGGGCGCAGACTTTTTGTTTTTCTTCATGGCCTGCAGTTCTCCCATTTTAACCAAAATATGTTATTCTAACACGTTGCACCTTTAATAAAATAAATAAAATTGCTACGATATAATGCTCAGAAATACTACAGAAAACTGAAAGGTACACACAGGGGTCCTTTTAATTCCAGGGACAAGAATATATTTACAACATGTTCCATGGCTATGTAAAAGATTTTGAATACATTTCAACTATAAGGTAGTCAGGTGAAATATAAAAATGATTGTGGAATATATTCTATGCTGCCATATTCAGTCAAACCTTTGCACAATAAGAAATCGTTCTTGTTCTCCTCCACCGCCTGCTGACTTTCTGTTTTCCTTTGAGTGTGAGGCAGAGTAAGCCGCTGTTATTTTGGTATCATTAAGCACAGCCTCTGAGTTAATGTCCTCCCTATTTTCCAGTGTCAAAAAGTTTATTTTTCAGGTATTGTTTAAGAAATAGGACAGGGAGAAGACAGCAAATTTGGGAAGTGGCTACAAGCGGGGACCGAAAAAAAGAATAGATGAGAGGGTTCTCAGGCTCCTGTAATATATTTGGTAGGTATTGAGGTTGTTATTGTGGTTAACAATGATAAGATCTGACAGCTGTTTGGATTCAGAAAATGATGCATCTATTGACTTTAAAATGCATGAAAGCAGAACAAAAAATGTGCATTATTAGGACCATGATGTTTTACCATGTGACATGTTTGGGTCTTCTTAGAGCCTACAGACTTTAAAAACAAAACCGTTTTAAACAAACCACAACAAATTACATCTGGCAGATTAAACAATGAATATTCATAGTGTGACAGCAGGCCCTAAAGTGTTGTTCTTCCTAATACAATTGTTTCTGACTGCACCTTGACAATGACTAATATTACCAGAAAAAGCAATCCAATTAAAGCAACCCTTTGTTCCTCGTCTCCCATGACCACACATGATGCTCTTCGATCCCCATGAAGTTCAGTGATAAAATATTCAGAGGCTGATATGATTTCTTTACAGCAAAATTCATGCATAATAATGCGGAGGCAGAGCAAATCGCCTCTAGACATTTTCTAGGAAACATCAAGTCTTTTGCATTGCAGGCAAAATGTGGCATAAAAAAACTTGATCCAAATCAAACAAAACAAGCTGACATAAGCGGCTAGGGCCCGATTATTAACTGCTGTTTCATATTTTTCATACGGCTTATTGCAATTTATCTTATTTAGATTTTTTGTGACAAAACCATAAAATACAGACAATAAATTTAAAGATGTTTTAATGAAAAACTATCCACTGTTACTCTGCATGTTTAGAGCTGCTATCCTGCTGAAAGTTAAACCTTCCAACCTATCATAAGCCTTTTTTCAGCTTCTCATTTGGTTTCAGCCATCTGTCAGTCAAAAGTCTATGTCCCGTGCAATATAAAGACTTCCCACGCCACAATGCTGCTACTAGGGAAATAGTATATAGACAATGTAAAGTGTTACCCATAGGGGTTTTTAGAAGACACACAGTGTCGGCATATTGGGGTAATATTCCTGGTACAGTACAGTATGTCTTATGAATGGTGGCATGCTGTTGGAATATTGTGGCATTCTTGCCGGCAAGCTTGATGGTAACGTTACCGCAATAATCCTGCTGGTTGCTGGTTTTATGAATGAAGATCATGCCTTGCTGCAACAGAGGGTGATGTCATGATGATGTGTTGAATGAGACTCGGCCGGCAAGCGAATATTGTACATGTCCATGGTTAGTGGCAAGGTCCCTCCTTTCTTGGCTCTGATTGGCTGGCCATTACCTAACCTTAACCAGACTAATTTTCTAATCTTAACATAGGAGGAAAAGTGCCTAAACCTAATGTGATCCATTTATGATAAAACTAAAAAAAAACTGGAGTAATGCAGAGGTCCGGGAGATTAACAGACAGTTCAGAAAGGATAACTTGCAAAAAGACTTGAGCGGCAGGGCTTCAATCGGGATAAAAAACAAGTTTTGTATAATTATTTTCTGACCGATCAGAACACCTTCTTCTATGTTTGCTTAGTCTTCAACATGAATCATTACAAAAACATCCACATTTTAGACAGTTGTCCTGTCAACAGATTCTACCACCTGAGTGGTGGATTTCTGCAGCTGCTCTACAGTTTCCATGAGATTTTTCAGTGTTTATTACTCTCCTTGCCCAGCTCCTTTGCTTAAGCACAGATCAATAGGCTTTGCTTGGTTAGTATTCGAGCCTAATCTTCTCATTTTCAGATGACAGAATCTTTTTGAGATGTCAAAACTCGGGCTATTACCCTAAACATCTAGACCACATTACCCCTGCCCTGTCTCTTGTGTTCCTTGGTCTCCATGATGTTGCTTCTTCGTCAGTGTTCCACAACAAACCTTTAAAGTATGGACTACAGACACGCGATTGTTATTTCAAACTAAATGTATTCTGAGCAGAACTGGTTGCACTAGATTTTATCTAGACTTCACAGTGGCAAAGTTCCCAGTACTGTTTCATTTCAGCTAGAAGGTCTTTCTGTATGTTCTCCCAGTACATATGTGGGTTCTCCCCAGGACTTCTTCCCACAGTCCAAAAACATGACTGTCAGGTTAATGGGTCTTTCTAAACTGAATGCATGGTTGTTTGTCCTTGTGTTGCCTCGTGATGGACTGGCGACCTGAACCCCGCCCCCTGCCTAATAATTGCTGGAGCAAAGGAGCAGCCTCCCCTGCAGCTCTGTGAGGATAAGCAAGTATATACAATGGATGGATAGATAGATGGGTGGATGGATCTAATGTAGGGCTATAAGACTTGATGTGGTTTGAATACAAATGCAAAATTGTTTATTTTCACTTCCCAATTAATGCATCCACATACATCTTAAAGATAAGGTGTATGTGTGTGTTGGGGGTTAAAAATATCCAGGTGTTTTTTTGTTTAGTTTTTTTTACAAATATGTAGAGAAAACTCTTGGACTGGTTCTGTTTTCAATCCTGTACTTGCCCATCACAGGTAAAAGCTGACACAAACTGATCTGTTCTGTGCAATTATCTCCAAATCAATTCAGGATCTCACCCAGCCCATTAATATAAAACCTGACATGACCCATAATTAAATACAGACTCAGGGCTGCTACTGGGGTGTGAAGACAATTGAACTCGGAGCGCAGGCAGAAAGAGGTAATAAAGAAATAACAAAAATAAATGGGAACATGGTGAAAAGTGCAGATTCAGGTGGCAGGAAAAGCATTCATGTTTATGGATTATGTTCACTTCCATTTCTTTCCCTCCAGACCATCTGCACAACCGAGCATAACACTGCAACTCGCTAAACTTTTGTTTACATTTTTCACCTCTGCACCGTCTGGACTTTCTGTAATGAGTTTAATACTTAAAAAAAAACACCAAGAGAGGAGCGACAAAATCTTCAAACAAGTTCTTATCTGACAATAAAGGTTGTATTTAAACTCCATGGGAGCTCCAAATAATTCATAAATGCCGGAAAGATTTATATCATTTCTGAACCTCAGTTATGTGGATTATAAACCCTGCCATGGTAGAGCTAAAGCTGGATGCAGTAGAGAATTAGGATATGAGATTTGTGTGGGGAGCTTTGGAAGGCCATCAAATCCGTCCTAAAAACAATAATTTAGATTACTTTAACTGTGACACACTACAATGAATTTATCCGTTTTACGAAAGGAAATATAAATATTTGATCTGCTGCTGATTTGTGGGTTTTAGACTTCCAGAAAGTTTTATTTTAACATTGAAATAGAGATCGTCCAACATAAACCCCCAAAAAAATGTATTTCACAAAAACTTAAATACATATAATCAGTGTTGGGCAAGTTACAAAGAAATTGTAATATATTTCACATTACTAGTTACAATGTCAAAAATGTAATATGTTTGCATTACATATTACTGTCTTAAAAATGTAACTGGGTTACACTACTTTAAGTTACTTTTGGTAAAACATCTTAAATATCTAACAGGACTTCTAACCACTGTAACTTCAATGTACATTTTACACAAGTGTCACACCACAAATACTGTATTTTAAACACGATTTTGTTAAAATTAAGTCTCTAGCTCCTTTGCATGCCTTCTATTTCATGGTAATGTTTGTTAAATCTAATATAAAGAAGGTGCTGAAAGTGCTCATCACAAAGATGGTTGATAAAGATGAGACTCCGATGTCTGAAGTCTTAAAGCAGATTATTAGGTAAACAGTGTGAATAATGTTTAAATGTACAGTCGGATCTTTTCCTCAGCCGTCCTGATTCTCTGATGTTTTAGTTTTGAGCAACAGGAAGTGGATCTTGTTCTACCGTTCCAACTTGATTTGGTCTGTTTCATTAGTTGGCCAGAACATTTTTTTAAAACGCAATTTCAACTTGAGTTACTGACATGGTAACTAGTAATATATTGCTGTATATTTTGTAAGTAATGCATTACATTACTCAGTTACTGAAAAAAGTAATATATTCCTGTAACTAATTACTTTTGTAATGCATTACTCCCAACACTGCCTATAATTAAGCCATTGAGTGATACAAGGAATAAACGACTCAGCCAAGCACGTATTAATTCCAATTAACAAAACTTCTGTTAGCTAGGAGAACCGTAGATCATTTATCTTTGAGAGTCACCAGTTCTACAGCCAACTAAAGAATCTGGCCTGCTCCACTTTACAAAAATTATTGTCCTCTAGGTTTCCTTCAAGTTAATGGGCAACTTTGGGCTTCAGCTCTTTCTAACATTTTTCTGTAGGTCTGAGTTCAAAATGCTGGCCAGACCTTCATGTGGTTCTTTGTTTTTTCTCTTGTTTTCTCTTCCTATCTTACCTAATGTATTATAGCAGGGACATTTTTTTTTATTTGCAATTTACATGCTTTTAAGTGTTGACTAATTCTAAATGTATTTGTTGTCTTCCATTCAAACTGTTGTCAGTGTTAAAATGTTAATATAATATAAAGTAGGCCTATGTCAAATATGATTCATAGTTCTAAAATGACTTGGTTACCCATTTTTTTGTAAAAAAAGAAAAAAGAAATGTCCGTGTAATTATTAAGTTCAATGTAAGGAAACTGTACTTTAAAAAAGTGTGTGGCATCAAGAAGGACCTTATAAGCATTAATTAGATGCCAGACGGCCTGCTGCGCAACAGGTTCTGGCCATCAGTTCCTCCGATTCACACCACTGCTTGTATATGAATGTTATAATGAGTGAGCTACTTCAGTTATGCATACAAATTATATTATGAAGAGTGGATGAAAAAGCATTTGTCATACATACAGTAGTAGCAGTTTAAAAGTTCTCATTCAGAGTAAACGCCGGACGAATGGCGTGCCCTTTCCAGCCCATTAACAGCGGAGTTCCCTCCAAATCCCAGTGGCCGGAGTGGCCTCCCGTCTTTCTCGTGGGAGTGTCAAAGTTTTACTGCAACTCCACCCATTAATTGAAATACAGAGTATGACCAGGACATGGCGCTTCTCTCACAGAATTCTCATCGACATGATGTTATTATCACGTCCACTGAAGAAAAACCATTTTGGATGTAACAACACAAACTGCTCACTTTTTTGTAATTAACCTGCTTCTTCTATTGTCAAAGTTTATCATAGGCTCCATAAACTTAAGTTCTCCTAACACGGGCCAAACTTCACCAAATGAGTTCTGTAAAACATTATAACAAGTAGCCTTTAACGTTATATCTGTAAACAATTTGATTTATTTCTATGAACCTAAAGTATAACTTTTTTAAAACCTAATGTACTTTCCTTTAATTTTGTGATAAACTCGTGTTTTTTTATGTTATTGTTGTTGGATGAAAATGACAGAGTTCCACAACGCAAAACAACGTAATAGCCTATTTATAATATTTATGCAATCACATGACTATTCGGCTCACCACGGAATGTTTGCAACACCAGAATAGACATGGTTACATACTGTAGCGATGGGGAGCAAAGCTTGGTGGGGGGATGCTTGAAGATGGTAATGAGATACACAACGCAAAAACAGCGTAATAGCGTATTTATCATATTTATCAATTTATATATTTTATAATAAATTCTTAATTAAGTTGTTGTGTATATTATATATTAATTGTAAACTTAAACATTAGTTTACTTAAACATTCTAAAATAAAGCGTTGTGAAATTCATATTAAATTAAATAATTTCAAACAGAGAGTTGTTTTCTGCTTCATTGTTTTCTCCAAAATGCATTGTATCAACACTGCGTTTGTATGCGACTCTGATCTGTGCGGGTCAGATTCTGGTCAGTGAAGCACTCGGCGAATTTGTGGTGGTAGTAGTGTGTGTGTGTGTGTGTGTGTGTGTGTGTGCGTATGCAGGGTGGGGACAAAGAAAAAAAAAATTAAAAACATGTGCGTTGTTGTTTTAGCCACATCTGGTTGACAAAAAGGTTGATATCCACTGTAATGGGTTAGACACATTGGTTTGAATGGTGACAAAGCTAAATGTGCCTGGATAATTGCAGCAGATTAGTTGTGAAATGTTTACAATAACAACAGAATAGACATGGTTACATACTGTAGGGATGGTCACGAAAGCTTGGTGGGGGGATGCTTGGAGATGGTAATGTTCTTTAGGAGGTGTGAATGATCTGGAGTCTATGGTGTGTTGTTAAGTTGGGGGTTGCATTCAGGATGATCATCAGCGAGTACAATAGGTTAGCCAGCTTTACTCTATAGAAACATTTGACTTGTATTAACTTATAGTGGCAATGAGTCCCTGACATCCTATGTGCAGTATGTACTCTTGTTCTCTGTTAAAAAGCACTCCACAAACTTCTTACTAAAAGTAGCCTTGTTACTGTTACGATAACTTGGTGTCACCATCTTAGCAGATGTTCTGCGGATGAGAATCCCTACTGCACACACCATTTTTAATTTTTATTTATTTTCATTCCGTTTATTTCATTCCGTGACATTGAGGCAAAAACAAAAGACACAAACCATTATTTGCCGCTTGGTGAACATTTATTATTTAAACAACATAACAGGAAATGGAAAAGAAGTGCGGTAGGCCTATTTTTTTTATTTTTACTATACATGACCACCACAACTTTTATTTTCCACTGTGCCCCCCTTCGTTTTCAATAACACACCTCACAACTTTTGACAGTCCTGTGATAAGTCTGTTGCAAAAGTTCACATTGACTCTTGTGTCCCAAAACCTATGTATGGCGTCAACAAGCTCCTGCTTGGTACCTGGCTTAGCCTCCTTCCGAATAAAATCTTTCATTGAGTGCCAAACAAGCTCAATGGGATTAAAGTCTGGTGACTCTGGCGGAGTTTTCACCCAGTTGATCCCCTCAGACGCCATGTACGCTCCAGCAGCGGTGTGTTTAAAAATTATATTATGAAGAGTGGATGAAAAAGCATTTGTCATACATACTGTATGGTGGAAGTGGGGGTGCGGGGTTGAGTCGGAGTTTACTGGTTAACTGGTTATGGACCAACTGTTAAAGGAATCAGCAACCAGTTAAACAACATTTGGAAAATGGACATCTCTTGTGTACTGTTACACCCGTATTAGAGTGGTTTGGTTTTTCAAATTAGTAACCTAGAAAGGTGACTGTGTGGAAACAAAAAAAAGAAAATATGTACTGAGCCACAAATATCTAAACATTTTCTGTGTGATATTGAGTAAGGGTTGTGAAACACCCTGGAAGGATTGCAGATCCTTTTGCACAAACACAAAACCAATAAGAGGAGTAAAATTTAAGTACACAGCTTTGCTGCCATTCTTCTTTCTTTTCAATGTCTAAGGTCAGAAGAGGACGAATACCAGTATTAGTATTTTTGCTTTGAGCTGGGATCAAGGACCACTAAAGCTCCCTGCAAAGGAACACAAACACGGGGAGTGAAAGCAGGAAACAAAAGACTGAACAACAAACCAGTATCATCTCAAAGGAAAGGGAGGCAAGATAACAAAAAAGGATATGGAAGAGTCTACAGTGGAGAATTTTCACTCTGCTATTTGCCGCCACATTATAGGACCAAAAGGAGCAATTCAATTATAGAATGAAAGGAAAAGAGAAAGCAGGAGAGAGTGGGCAGTGGGGATAAATTGGAAAATATTAAATGGTGGCAGGCAAAAGAAAAGTATTCCCTGTTGGTTTATGTTCCACTTAAAAAATTAACACCTGGTTGAAAACTTCATTAGCTCCGTAAATATATATATTATTTCTTTTTTTCCCCCCAACCAATCTCATTTATATCCATTAAGAGCAAAAATATTTAAAGAAAAAACTGTTGCTGAGCGAGAGTAAAGTACCTGATATAACACCAGAAACAACTGCATTTACACGAGTAGCCTTACTGAGCTCTAAATATGAGACCAAACGCTATTCTAATTAGGGAAAGGATGCAGCAATGTGTTTCCCAAGGCTAAACTACACCACACACCTCCAATAAATGCAATAAGAATTGAAATAATAATTCTGGAACATTGTATATGTGATAAACGACACTAATAAATAGCAATCAAATAAAGGCTGAATTCACACAACAAATTAAGACATACAGGGATGTTTTCACAAGAAATAGGTTATTTCATGAAGATTGCCTAACAACAATGTAACAACACCAGGATGTAGAGCATATTACGAACATTAAACAACGACAGGAAATTAACCGAAACAGATCAGTACAGGGGTGTTTAAAGTACAAATTGCTCCCAATGGAATGTCTTTTTTTATTCAAACTGGGGATTTTATTGTTAGTTTGCAATTTTTGTTTGTTTTGCCCTCTTGTCTGAGCCAAGTGTTTAATATTTTCGTGAAGGACAATTTTGTTTATAGGGTTCATCCATTTGGCAGTGTTTTGTTTTATTAATTTATATTGAAAATTTAAAAAAATACCCTCCATTAGCAGTGGTAAGTGTTCTTTAGAAATTAAAATTTATTGATCATTCAAATGGTGTACATGCATTATTATTACATTAGTTGAAAATTGTAATTTGCTATTGCGACAGGCCTAACTACTGTGTACATGGTGTGAGTTAGACAGCAGTCACACCGCTGGGCCCACCACTATACAACGGCTGTGTAAAGCTGAAACAAAACATCATGAATCATAATCCTGAGGAAATATTTTAGACATTTTGCCCCAGAGTTAGAAGTAAACAGCTGATCCTACCCTGCCAGTAAAAATCAGGGGACTGTTAAGATTTGAAGTTAAAGCTTCCTCTTCATAGGGAAGAGGTGAATTTAATTTTGAAGCTCTTTTTGCTACTACAAAGGACTTGCGAAAATCAAGAGTTGGTCAGAACCAGGTCTTTCATACTAAGGAGATCTCTTTGGATCTACCATCCCCCCTTAAAGATATTTGACGGGGAGACGGGGATCTCCACACTCAGCAACACCAAAACCAAGTGTTTGCAGGTCCTAGAGCTCTCACATGTGAAGAACTGACTCTTATTAAGATGCAAATTCAAGGCTTTTGGCTCTGACACTTAAATCTCCTCCATCTACCACACGCCTCAAAACTAATCTGGTTTTAGTTGGAGATGAATTTAGAAGTCCTAGATTCATTATCTAAATTACTTTTTTTTCCATTTTGTCAGGTGTACATAATGTTCATTTTTAATCGAACTAAAATATTTAATATTTTAATTTCCTTAAAATAATGTAATCACTTTAAATTGGCTTGCTGCTGAAATGAGCTATACAAATAAAATTGCCTTTCCATACATTTGATGTTTCAAACTCATCTTACTGTTACAATTTTTCAAACGATTTTTACAAGAAACAGCAAGAAAGCTGCAAAATGAAGTATAACAAAGAAAGCTGACAGTATTTTACAGAGGAGATAAAAGTTGGCACATGGAGTGACTCCTGGCAGCCATATTTCTTCAAATTCAACATGCCTGGAACGTTTTTTGTAATCCCAAAAGTAACTAAATCATATCATTAAGAAGAAAGTCACATACAGTATCTAAGCCTCTGGTGGCTTCACAGATTAAGCTCCAGACACAATGGATTGAGATGAGCTTAAACTCTTTCCTGCATACTCATTTTTCTCCTTTATGCCTTTGACTACCTTGCTCTCTGTCGCTTTGATCCTCCCCTTTGGCTACCGTGAGAAACTAAGTCATTATGAGCTGCTGCTTTGCTGCTGCTGTAGATGGAAGATCTTTGTATTTCCACCATGTGAAGGGATCTAACTCTCCATATTCTTTGACTAACCATCCAAATGATGCTGCTTTTTCTCTTAACATCACAGTCTAACACACAAAAGCGTGTATGTGCACATAACCGCTAACACAGACACACACAACATCTGCTTGCTAAGTTCAGACACCGAGAAAGTTCCTTCTGTTCAGACCTCTGTGTGATGGGAGGGGAAAAAATAATGAATCGTTTCCCTCTGTTAAAGTGGTGTTTGACAAATTAAAATAAATGATTATTGTGAAACGCAAACATCTCCGTGGCATATGGATGCTTAGGGCCGCTCCCAGCAACAAAAAAGAACGAAAATCCTCGTAAGGCCCTGCTGCTACTCTGAAAGCACTCTTCACAGCACTCAACTTCTCAGCAACAAGAAACTGAAATATTCACTGTCTGTCCTGTCACTCCTCTGCACAGATCAGTGCTTCTGTTTGATCAATCTGGGCTTCATGTGGCCCTGACAGTGGAAGAAAGGAGGGTTCTAATTCTCCTCATCCCGCCTGTCCTCTCAAAGCTGCTGGCTATCACAGTCAATTCACGTCCATCTGCCACGGGCGTCAGAGCTAATTAAAAGTGGCAGCTCACACTTCTCAGCCCAGGCTCCAGGTCACAGCTAAAATACATATCAGTGTCTGCAGTGCTAAGGTGTCAAACACAGAGGAAAACTGACTCATCGTGCTTAACATTCAGGAAATGTAGAAATATTTGGAAAACCTGGAAAAATATGTTGGAAGTGGAAAGAGAAAGGAGACATGGGTAAGACTCTCACTGGATGAAAACCTTGAGATCAATACCACAGATTTAAAATCACTGTATTCACAGATATATATTTTAAATAATAAAAAAGCATAATATGATCTATATGGCTAAAATGACCTTCTTCTGTAGGGTGGCTGGAATCTGTTTTATCAAACAGAGTCAGAAGCTTCCTTCTTATGGGATCAGGACGATACCAGCTTAAGATGAAACTGAAAAGAATAATTGGCACAGAGTAAAATTTGGCATTGAAAAATATAATTGTAACGAAAAATCTTAATTTTGAATCTGAAATAAATGTAGTGAAAATTTCTGTATTGAAAGTGAAATTAAGCTGGTGCTTGCTTTCAGCTGTCAGTGAATCGACCATTTTATACCCGTTCTCTAAAGCAGTGTTTCCCAACCCTACATGTTTCAGGTTTCTCCCTGCTTCAGCACAGCTCATTTTAGTTAGTGGCTGATTAACAGGCTTTTGCTGAGCTGCAGTCATCTGAATCAGGTGTGTTTAAGCAGAGAAACTTCTAAAACACACACAGGACAGTGTGCCTTGAGGACCAGGGTTGGGAAACACTGCTCTAAAGATCACTTTTTTAATATCTTTAATTCTAAAATGTCCACGTGCTACGCAACACCCCAGTTGATTCAGAAATCTGATCAGGATTGCCACTGGGCACCTCCACTTGGAGGAGACCCAGGGGAAGACCCAGAACCTGCTGGAGGGATTATATATCCCATCTGGTCTGCCTTGTTTGTATGGATGGATGTATGCATGAGTTGCATTTATGTATTTACCTCCTAAATGTAGGATTGATTTCTAACTTAACATGCTTACATGAGCATGTTTAGTGCAGTAGAATATCATTAAAAAGCTACCTTATTAGGTATATGGACTGAACTTATAATGGACTTTTGTAGTCATACTGACCCCTCAAAGTGCTTTACACCTGAGCCAGATTCACACATTTACACTTACAACCGTGTACTCATTCAAACACCGAAACAAAGAGCTTGGTAGGGAACTTGGGGTTAAGTGCCTTGCCCATCGACATGTGACAGGAGGAAGCTGGAATTGAACCCACGATTCTCCAATTGTAAGACAACTAGGCAAGGTCATTTTATTTGTATAGCACACTTTCAACACAAGGTAATTCAAGCTCTTTTACATATGTAAATCGCTCTCATCGCTCTCACATAAACCCATCTACCTACTGAGTCAAACATTTACCTCATGTATCAGGATTTTAACTTAGAAGTAAAATTAAAATGAGTATCTCCATAAAGCTTGTCAGGAGGCATAGGAATGAAATGCCCTGGTGGATAGCTGTGTTGCCCGAGGATCTTATGAAACCTAGTGGACCAACAGCAGTAGATGACATGGCGATCATCAGCAATTATGGAAACTTCACATGGAACTTCAAGTAGTTTGGATTCTTTTCCTTCAAACTCTATGACCTTATTAAGAAAAAAGAAAATAATCTAAGAGAACCTCTGTGCAACAGTCCAGTCTTTCTTTTATCTCCTTAGCCCAAGAAAGACACTTCTGATGCTACCTCCTGTTCAGGCGCTGCTCATCACAAGGAATGCAACCATTGAAGCTGAGTCATGGATTTGTCTGTGTGTGATTTTGAAGCACTGACTTCAGCTGCAGGACAAACCTAGTG
Organism: Apricaphanius iberus; assembly: GCA_028564705.1. Classification (NCBI taxonomy): domain Eukaryota; kingdom Metazoa; phylum Chordata; class Actinopteri; order Cyprinodontiformes; family Aphaniidae; genus Apricaphanius; species Apricaphanius iberus. Next base: position 964,198 of record JAPXFQ010002030.1, read on the forward strand.
GATCTCCCTCAGACTTCTTAAGTCTCTGTAAGTCATGATCCTCTTTAGGCTGCAGTTACCTGCTGCTTTACTTTGCAACACTGCTTTACACTCAGAAATAACTGCCATTTTTGACAGAAATTTTGGTAGGAAAAATAAAAGCATAAATTAAATTTGTTGTATGCTATTTTCCAATTTTCTGAGAGACTGAAGTTTAAACAGCACACATTATTGCTCTTTCTAAACAAGTATAAATAATATAATTGTTTGCAGAACTTTGCTCTGCAGCTTAATTTCTTGAGAATTTTGGTCCCTTTTCAGAATAAACTGAAAGCTCCTCTGTCACTTTAATGTTAATGAGAGGTTGCAGAGCACAACCACCCATCTGGTTACTAGGCTGAGGGTTCTCCACACACAAGAATGGCATGAAATTGGAATTGGTGGGCAGGGTTTGATACATGAGGGGCGGTTATATCCAAATATCACTTATTGTGATGTCACAAAAACACTCTTAACCCGGATTAGTTGAATTTAGTCATGAACAGTGAATAAACCCTTTGCCTTATACCACTTTAGTTTTTACACAGGCTAAAACTAAATATGTTGAGTATAACTAATGTGGAATGTTAACTTTTTACGCAAGCTAAAACAAAGTTTGTTGAGTTACCCATCTTTAATTTTAAATTGAAAAAAGAGCCTTACTGATAGGATTCAAACAGTTACCAGAGTGAAAAACTTCTTAATGTGATAACAATAACTGTCAAAAATTGTTCAGCTGAATTATAGACCATGTAATGTCTAACAGTTATCAGCCAGTGAGAACACTGACATCAGCAATGATATTCAAACATAGAAATATAACCTAAATATTTTAATAACGGACTATCACAGTGTTCTTATTCCCTTTAAATTACGTCTTCACTCACAGTGGCAACCATGACACCAACAACTAAAGATCACAATTTAATTTAATAAAGATTTGCAACACTGAACAAAGCAATAACAACAACCAACACAAACCTCACAATAAAATTGCAACAAATGCCCCAAATAGAACAAAAACACCCACAATGCACCTCACACACTGCAGGTCACGGAGCATCCCCCCCGCCACCCCGCTCAAAAAACTAATCATACCAAGTTATCTCTAGTAAACCTGATTAGTAGAATTGCTTTTTCAGCTAAATAGTACAATCAACTAATGTTATTTAGTAATGACAGCAGGTTTTTACAAACCTTAACAGTATAAGTAGTGATCACTCAGAAGTTTGTCTAGAAACAAAATCTGGGTTTACAGTGAAGGCACATTTATGTGCTTGTATAAGCACAGGGTTCCTGAGAGCAAAAAATTTAAAATAAAATAGATGGATTTTTTTCATGTTTGGAGTGTTTATAAATGCACAGAAAAGGATGAAAATAGTGAAATGTGCATAATACTGTATGCCTCCTTTAAGGTGCTCATCAGTCATGAAAACTAACAGAAATAGTTTAAATGTTTGTAATGTGTCTATATATTATATGGGTGTTACTTTTTTAAGTGAAAGATTAAAATAAAATAACCTTTTGTTTATACTGTAATTTCTTGAGATAATTGATGTACACCAAGTTTCAAAACATTTTTAGAGTAATTGAAGCGTTTTCATTTACTTGACTTTGTTTTTCTTAAATAAATGTCTTAAAGAACTTAATTGTCCTTCTTACAAATGAAATACAAGTTTGCTGACCTGCTTTAGGCAAGCTGACCAGCAATGCACGGCAACATGTGCAGGACAGGCATGTTTTACATAGAGAACATGAAACAGCTAGCACAGCTTTTGCTAACCAGTTTGATGGACTGGAGGTTTAAGAGCATTCGCCAACCTCCCTGATGTAGGTGTGTGAGAACAGGCAAAGTGAAGACAGGCACAAAGAGACTGATACTGTGCATGCGCTGGCCATGCAGAGCAGCATTACACAAAAATAAATACCAAGCTCCTGCACTAACTACTTTGCTACACAATGCCTTTAAAATCCTGCGTTCAAATAGAATATGAGTTAGCACTGGAAATGAAGTCATATTTATTATTTAAATATGATTTTTGAGTCATTGTGTAGTGAATTGGTTAATGCAGGTGCTTGGTGTACAGACCCCCAGGTCTTGGCCTGGGTTTGAGGCCCATCCCCTGCTGCATATTTTTTGTTCCTCCATGTACAATCCACCTTCAAATATTGTAGCCATGGTCATGTTAGACTGACTTAACAATTTTACTTTAAACTAACCTGATTCAATTTCGTGGAACCTGCTGACAGTATAAATTTTATTAAAGTCAACATTTATTTTTTTGAGTGCAGGCAGGCAGGTTGACACAAATTCAGAGCCATAGGACAGAGGCTGGACGACAGACAGCAATGTAGGGCCGAGGACTCTGGGAGCCATGCATATCGGATCAATAAACTTCATAAACGACATCATCAACTTGGTCACCACAAAGACAGCCAAACGCCAGGCGCCATCTGGCCATATCTCACCGGACTGCGGGATCAGCCAACATAACCTTGCGCACAAACACTAAAGCATCCAGACACAGTCACAAACGGTGAGCTGTGTAAATATTCACTGCACTCCCTTCTGCCACGCATGAGCGCATGTAGAGGCTCTAGCCAGGTAGAAGGTCTGCAGAGACGGATTACGTTCCTGTGCAAGTTTGCATGCATACAGTACACCACTGCAGTTAGTTCAGGAACAAAAGTTTATGGCTTCTGAATAAGGCTGGATTTGTAGCAAGGAAGCAACTGCAAAAAAGACATAGTGAAAAAAAAAGGGGGGACTATGAGAAGCAAACAACATAAAGAATAATTTAGAGGTAGAAAAAAGTGAGTTAAGAGATGTAGCAGAAGCGAGAAAGGGGGCAGATTTCTTGCTGAGACAAGAGGGGAGTTGTGAAAAAGAGCTGTAAATTAGTCTTTTCTATGCAGATTCAAAGCAAGAGTTGAGCATGAATCATGGTGGGTGTCTGTGGGCTGTAAGCAAATCAGAAGAAGAATATTTCATTTCTACCTACTGATATGAACGTTTTCATCTTGACAAGGGTGTACTGGGCATCGGGAGTACTTAAATGTGGTTACAAATGTTAAAGGTTCTTATAGTTTCTGGCTAATAAACATTGGTGTGTGTCATATCCTTTCACCTCGGTCATGGGGCTGTTGGAAATGTAGCGGAGGAGTGCTGAGAGATAAAAAGGGCACACAAAGAGGTGGATGCAGCCAAGTGTCAGAAACTGACAAATATATTTGCTCCAACTACATCATCCTCAGCAGCACCTGCAGCTCATGCTTCGACATCTGGACGACAGCATTAGCAGGCGGAGGATACTAGTAAGGTAGATAGAGGTAATCTGGTGACATTATTCTAGTTTGCTCATTTTTAGCACAATGCATTCAAAATAGAATAGGTGTAAAAATGTCATCATTGTGTGTGGACTAGGCCAAATTGGTGCTCATTAGCCATTTTCTTTCCACAATCTCTTTACTATTTCGCTTAAAGTAGTGAGTTACATGCTACTCTGTTGTTTCAAGATTGCTAATCTATCATCAACATTACACTTAATGTCAGTTTCATTATTTTGTGTGGTTATATAACATATAAATGAAAACAGTCTATGTGTAGATGAAACGTGTACTACTTGTAATCGAATTTAAGACTCTTAATAAAAATGAGAGAGATTCCTTTAAGCGTTTGGAGGTTTTAATAAAAGTTGAATCAATCATACAGAAGAACAGTACAGATCACAATGCTGGATGCTGCCCCTCCCCTGCTCTAATGAATATAAGTATTTATAAAGTTCAGTAACCTTGCCTGTATAACTTCTGAAGACAAAACTATTCTCTCAGGGTGGGGATTTCTCAGGATGAAGGCACCTGGCTCTTTAGCTGGGAATAAGTGAATCTTGACAGATACAAAACAATGGCAATAGCTTGGGTTAAATTGTAACACAATAAGAGAAACTCTCAAAACTAAGTATATAAGAAGAATCAATTTTCTCAGGCAGTGAGGTTTTCTCTAACCTCAATTCCCATGTGAACTCAAAACCTGTTTTCTGGCCCATCTGCTCTCAGTGTTAATAATACTAACAGATGAATCATGATAATACATTTTTCCATCACACTACTCTATGTTTTTTAGCTTATTTTTCTATAGTTTATATTGGTATATAGACCTATTACTAAAGTTTTATAAAACTTAAATTGTACTTATTCAGTACTAAAAACATGGAGTTGTGCTTATCACAATATGATAATATTTTTGACATTTTTCTATTTAACTTAAATTATATCTAGACATTGGCCATGTTCATCTGTTTGAAACAGATATATTTCACATGATGTAGGAAATTATTCAAAACATTTAAGTTAATTTTAAAATGCAAAATGCTTTTACTATTTAACTGTTAAGGCTACAGAATATGTTCTCTTATATGTAGCATGCCAAAACATCAACATATAAGTGATTCAGACAATGTGAACAAACTTTCCCTAAACCATGCTTAGAGATAACTTTTTTCTTGAGAATTAACCACACATAGTACATTTCACTTACAATTGTGTTATCTCTTAAACCAAAGATTTTTTTACAGCTATATTTCTTATGTGAATGCAGCTTTGTGAATTCCCCCAAACTTCAACCAAATATCTCTACAAATATCTCCTGCCAGGCCGAGTCACAGTGAGGAGAGCAGCCTGTACATACTAGTTGAGGTAAAGGCATATACATAAACATAGACATACACATATACATACATAAAGACATAGGCGTCATTTTAACATGGGACATTGGGGATATGTCCCAAGCACTTTTTTAACACCAGACGCAGAGCTCGCGCCGTGAAGCGATCTTTCAAGCGTCTGTTTTTTTTGTTTTTTGCAGGAGCACCGAGCTTTCCAGTTTAATTCTTGCAGAAAGTCACAGAAAAGGCACACGAGACAATCCGGTCAACAGTAAAAATAAAGACAATTTTTCTAAATAAAATACTGCGAATGACAAATGTGATCATATTTGTGGATCTAAACAGACTATAGAGATGATGTGGAGAGCTCTCCTCCTGCACTCACAGTGGGCAACATTATTGGAAAATATGTTTCCTAAATGGGAAGAGTAGATAAAAAATATATGTATTTCAACAGTATATCTACACTACTCTCTACTACCACATACACTCTGACTGTGTGTCTCAACAGTGGATACATTAAAGAAGTGTACAAGCTTCACAGAAACATGGTGTATTCATTCCATGAGGTTATTTACTTACCTATTATGAAAAAATAGCTCAGAACAAACAACAGCTGAGCAGAAGCGGTTGTTGACTGCAGCAGAGAAATACATATCTGGTGTGAACAGGTGGGCAGCTGAGTGCGGCCGGTGTGAACCAGGCGCAAATTATTCACCAGAATTGATCTAAAAGCCACCTGTGCTCCCAACAAAATTTCCACATAGCCGATCTGAGCGGACTATTAGGAATCACTCTGATCCACTTGCTTTTGCAATCATGTTTTGTTTCTGCGCAAAGTATTGCAAATACTTTCTGCAATATCCCAAAAATTCTAAATGTCATGGTTCTGGCGGAAGTTTCTTTACTGCAGCTGGGTAAAAAAAAATATTCATGTAGTATTTTTGGTTGTTTAAGACTCCCAAAGAGAATCCTCCTATTTTGTGGAGAGAGGGTGCCAGAAAATCCCCCAAAGTTTGTGCTGAATGAAGAATATTCTCGCTATTTCAGCTTCCGGCGCTCCCATAGATTTGATATTTTCACATGAAACAGCTTAATAGGTGCAGGCACCCTTTCCATTGCAAGACTCCAAACTGTAAGTTAAAGTAAAAATTTTCTCCGCACAGAACTGGGAACAGCAGCAAAGGTTGCGGGAACACGTTTTATTTATGAGCATATTCTTCTGGGCAAATACATATTTGCTATCATTGTGCTATATGTGGTATATAATATCTGCCATTTGAAAAACAAAAACACGTAATCCTCTGGCAACAGTTTTATATATATATATATATATATATATATATATATATATATAAAAAATAGTCTCTCATGGTTTAAAACTACTTCATAGATCTGATGTGTAAATTCTCAAGAGTTTTTTTTTTGTTATTGCATGGATAACATTACAGACAGAAGGCTGATAGTGTGCTTGTCTGGAAGTAAGCACCTTTTCAATAGAAACAATTCTTTTGATTGGAAGCTCACCATCAATAAGCTCAATGAAGGGCACATTAAGGTGACACAGGGAAACAAATACATTTTCATACATTTAAAATAGCAAAGTCAAACAGATTCAAACTGTTTTTGACTTGATCTGAAGACGTTAGAAATATTAAATATGTGGTAAAAGTTATCCTTTTTGCTTTAAGTAGCTACTGCGCTAAAATGTAAGTCGGGGGGTTGGTTATATACGATTAACAGCAAAAAAATAAAATAAAACAACGAAAAAGGTCTGCGTCCAGAATGAGAGATTTCAAAATAGAGATGCACATTCCAAAACTATACACCAGAAAGCCTTTGAAAACAGGCTTTTTTCTCTGTTAAGTATACCTTCGTTATTAAACACAGTGATTACGATTCAAAAAAATGTATCTGAACCAACTAAGAAATAATATGCAAATTGGAGACATTTCAAAAGGAGCCAGACAATGACATTACACAAAAAGCCTGCAGAATACATCTACACCAGACATCTTAGAACCCCTCACGCTTCTGTTCTATTAATTCATACAAAAGAGCATCTTCCTTGCAAGTGAATTTATTTAATAAGCTTCTAGATTTGACTCATAAAGAATTCTGTTTTATCTCTTCTTGATAATGTCCTTAGTCAGTTGTAATGAAAATGGTCAGCTATCTAAACAGCTTATTATTCATGACAACTGCCATCCAACGACTTCCAGAGCGTACTAATTAATACGCCACTGCGGGAAGAGACACATAAAATTCTGATGCAATCTTAAGCTGCATTTTGTTAGACACAAAAAGCACTTGAAAATATGCCTGTCAGAATAAAAATAGTATGAGCATGTAATGGAGAGGGAGCGGGAGAGGAGTGAAAGAGTGGAGGGGAAAAAGAACTTACATTCGGTCGTTGGGGATGATCTTGTGTCCATCTTTGTACCATGTGACCAGCGGTCGGGGAAAAGAAGCCAGAGAAGGTGGGTCGATGATGATGGCACGGCCCTGACTTGTCGTCTTTCTCTGCTCCCTAGAAGTAACGTTTCCCATAACTTCAAAAAAGAAGAAGATAGAGCGCTAAATCTGCAGAATTAACAATAACATAAGCATTTAATATGTCAATGATCTGTAATTAGATTGTGTCATTAGCTCCTTTGTTATTTCAGTCAACAAAGTGAACACTGGGGCTATTGGTGTCCAGACAACTGACTATAAACGCACGGAGGAGATTCGTACCAATTTGAGGACTGTACGTAAATGTTGGATCATGACAGTATAACATATTTTAAGATTATATCAAAGCCTTTGCACTATAATGGTTCTTAGTGCAAATAAGGCCGGGCCAGAGTTTCGGACTAAAATCAACTTCTGATCCTTTTTGTGTCTGCTGCTTGTGATTTCATTTCATTTTACTGTCTAGAATAATTCCCCACTGAGGAATAAAAAAGTGAAAGCCATAAATCTGTACTTGCATCAAAAAAATCATTAGGACGTTTTCTCAAAGAATCAATAAAAACATATTCCAGGAGAAAGCTAGACATCTAAAAAGCTGGAAACATCCTTTTAATTGTTTATATCTTGAATGGCACAAACTTTAAACTTAACAAAGACATTACAAAAACATGCTAACTGTACAATTTAAAAGCTGCAGAGCAATACACACATCTGTAACTGTATAGTTTACATTAATGTGTGTATTATCACTTACAGGCAACGTGCACCTCTGTTCTCCTGTGTATTACCGCTCCCATCCTGTTCCTCACCATGCACTGATACAAGCCAGCCTCAGTTCTCCTCAGAGATGACATAGACAACCTAAAGAGAAACACAGATAAAGAAGATATTTCTGAGACTGAGTGCACTCTTTTCTCAGAATCATGGAAAATAGAAACAAAAGGGAGCTTCTTGAAAGAAGCTGGAGGTCTGTTTGCATCCATGACCTTGATAGAGGAAATAGATTAGCTCTGTGGCTGCTGAGTTGCATCTGTGTGTTTTGTGTGAACAAACATATGTGGGTGCTTAAATATTTTGAGTTTAACTGTGTCCATGTATTTCTTCCTGAGAAGGGTTGTTAATGGGGTTTTAATGCACAGTCCTTCACTAATGGAAGAGTTGGCATCAGATCTAGGTTGGTGGCATGCTGGAGAAACACACGAAGCACATAGACACAAGCGTGTACAAAGAAGCTGGATAGACACAGTCAAACTGGACATCGCTTTGGGGCTCATTATGAATATCAGGACAGCCAAGTACTTAACTCCCAGGCTGTCAGTGTATGCTGCCAATGTACACAAACACCAACGCGAGCACAGACAAGCGGGCACACATGTACATCAAAGGCACACCGACAGCTCTGTTTGAATCAGGAATGACACATTACGCAGCAACTCTAATCCAGGAACAGATTTTCATGTTGGAAGCTGTCTAATGCGGAATCTTTCCATCTCTGTCAGCCGGCCATTACATTTCCAGCAGACATGTAAAATGGCTTTTTAGTACACAAAATACAGTTCTGTCTAGAAAAAGAACTTATTTAAAGGGTCTTGCAAAAGTATTTTTATTTTGCAAGATTAATTAAAAACCTTATATTTTTTTAAGATGTTGTGGATTTTGTGTGATAAATCTGTGTGATTTTCTTTAGCCCGCTTCACTATGACACCCCTAAATAACACGTATTGCAACCAACTGATTCAGAAGTCACTTGAGTAATTATTAATAGTCCAATCTGAGTGAAATTGCATCTCAGTATATATCCGGCTGTTTTTTAAGGTTTGTTAGATTGCACTGGTAAATAAACAGCATGATTAAGACCAAGGAACACAACAAACATGTAATGAATGAAGTTTTGGAGAAATTTAAAGCAGAGTTGAATTATAAAACAACAGTCCACTTTTGAATAGCTCATTAAGTGCTATTTATTTAATCAGCTCACCTGAACTAACGGGCAAGGAGAACAAAGATTTGAAGAGCAGCTAAATAGGCCCAAGGTAACTCTGGAGGAACTGCAGAGATCCTAAGCTCAGATGGGAGAATATGTTGACAGGACGATTAACTTGCTCAAATCTGGACTTTATGCAAATGTAGCAAGAAGAAAGTCATTGTTGAATGAAAGCCTTAATGAGCCTGCTGTCTTCTTTTTTCACAAGCTATGCAGGAGAAGCTGCAAATCTGTGGTAAATAGTACTCTGTTCACAAGAGCCCAAATATAAGTGTATGCAGAAAGACCCTGGGCCGGGATACAACCCACAACCTTCTTGCTGCAAGGCTACAGTGCTAACCACTGCGCCACCGTGCAGCCAGGGAATAGGATTCTTCATTCCAAAATCTTTTCAGGAGTGTTGAGAAACTGAATATGTTCTTAATTGAATAATCCGACCTGAAAAAAGTGCTTGACAGGGGTTTTGTTATGATTCTAGGTGGCGCTGTGCAGGTATTAGGCCAAAACAACCAAATATTTCCATACATCTTTGTTAAGGACAGTATTACTATGTATGTTGTTGAATATGGAGCAGATCAGAAGATGTGTGTGAAAATTAGAGCCAAACGTATTTCCATGGCGTGATATGAGGATTCGCCATGCTGCTAAAGCCACACTATCTTTCTAAACATCTCAGCTTTGGACAAAAAAATGAAAGCAGCCTCACCAGTTACTGTCCACAGGGAGATTTAATTAGGTATAGGAAGCCAAATAACCACTTTCTTTACTGAAACATTGCACTCCTGTTGTCATGGGGCGGGGTTACATGACATGGGTAAATGACTTCAATACAGTGATCATTGGTGGTATGTGACGACAGCCCTGAAGTATGGTAGACCTGTGACGTTTAATGTGCAAGATAATACAGGTTGTAATTATGTGGCGAAAACATAAAATTGACAATTTCCTATATAAAAGCAACACATTATGGTGATAATTTTAATACTTCTAGGGGGCGCTGTGCAGGAATTAGACCCCAACCAGGAAATAAATGCATGTATATCCCTTATGGGTTGGATCAATATCCAAATTCTTTATTTTGGTCCAGATCATACAATGCATATTGAAATGCTAAAAAAAAATTATTTTAATGGCATGCAGCCCAGCTTCACCATGCCGCAGCATCCACACCCTCGTTCCGAAACTGTCATCTTTGGGTAAGAACCTAATACAACTTATTTTCATACACTGACCACAGCTAAAATATTGATTAAAAGAAGGGAGGCAAATAAGGACCTTTCACTGTGAAACATTGCACTTCCTGTTCTTAGGGGGCGGGGCTTTAGAGATGTCAGCATTTGAGCATCTAGGAATGCCAGGGACCTGATAAACACCCAACACAGAAGGTTTCCACAGTCTGTGCTTTTCTGAAGAGGAGTTGTAAGTGTTTTAATATTTATGGCGAGAAACCTAAGTTTGTGACCTAGCGACGCCCACCTGGTTTGATGCTGAAAAATTCCTGTGATAACCTTTGATTGGCACTGCCTAAAGTCTCTCCTCAGTGGTTTAGAAGTTTGTAGGTCAAAAGCTCTAGGAGCAGTTTGATCAAATACAACGTCATTAAACAGCAGAAGATGGTGTGTTTGATTCAAAATTGCCGACTTCCTGCTGTGTTTGGACTATGACTCTTAGAGTGTTTTATAGGTACTGCGGAACTACATGTGTGTTTATTGAAATTGTGCTCAGATAAATTGTGGCTTGGGACTGATGTTTTTAAGGGTTGCAGGGGGAGCTGTGGAGTAATTTGGCCTCACCCACCAAATATTAGCATACACAACGCTCTGGACTCATGGACTAATATCCATCATGTTGAATCTGGTTAAGATTGGATGAGTTTTGTGGAAATTAGAGCCAAATGTATGGCCGTGGCGTGACGTAGCAGTTCGCCATGCTGCCAAAGCCACACCCTTTTGTGAAGATCCTCTGCATTGGACACAGAGTTACCCCAACTGGTTTCCAGCTGCTGTGCTGCACTGTTATGCTAATTTGCTCAACTGTGTAAATTCTAGAACTTTCAAGGCAAAACATTACACTTCCTGTTCTGAGGGGTTTAGGTGATTTCAAGATTTAACCTTCTAGGATTGTCAGGGACGTGAGGAACATCCACCACAGAAAGTTTCACCCATGTGTGACTAGGAATTATATCTGTTTTAATATTTTTGGCGTGTAGTACAACTGTGGCACCTGGCCACGCCCCTTCAACATGATCAAAAACTCAAACCTTTGATAACTTTGAATCCCCCATGCCTGAAGGCTATTCTGACCGATTTAGAAGACAATTGCAGAAAATTTCAGGGAGGAGTTCGTCAAAGTTCAACATGCCTGAAACGGTATATTTGAGCGTTTGATTCAAAATGACTTTCTGTGCGTCTGGGACTATGACATCATTAGAGTTTTTTGTTTGTCTGGAAGAGTTCTAACAATGTACCAAGTTTCATCTTTCAATGTTGAACCATGTGGATAAGATAAAGATTAGGGGGCGCTGTTGAGCTATTTGGCCACGGCCTTTTAAATTCCCTTAGAATACGTAAATTTCACGCACACCTGATGCCTCCGCCAAATATGGTGAGTTTTTGAATATGTTTAGGCCTCCAAAAAGCCAATTAATTTTGGAGTAGAAAAATAATAAACAGTATAGAAACAATAGGCCTTCGCAGCGCTTAGCTGCTCGGGCCTAAATATGTTGTCATCAACATTAAGACCCCAGACCACTCAGATTCTCTAAATCCAGAACCCAACATGGAGTTCTGGATTTAGAGAACCTATGTTCTTCTAATCTGGAAAGACCATCGAGACCACTGGAAAGCTGCTGAAACACTAAGTTCCATTAAATCAAAGCTAAAAACCCATCTCTTTAGAGCTGATTTTGATCAATTGATTAATAACTGGAATGTCATTAAGGTAATATGTTTTCATATTGCGGTTTAGAGCTGTCTTCAATTAATGTGTTCCATGTTATGTTTTTCTGCTTTTATTCGTTTTTTTTCCTGCTGAATTTCCTTTCCACAAATCCTGTAAAGCACTTTGAATTGCCGTCTTGCTAAGGTTGTGCTATACAAATAAATATGCGTATTCCGTTTGTTCCTCATGTAAACATTTGTGTATGGCATTGAAGTAGCACTCAACACACCAGTATCCTGGTGAAACATGGTGGTGGCAGCATCATGGTGCGGGAATGATTTTTCTTCACCAGGGACAAAGAAACTAAGAGTGGATGGGAAGGTAGCTGCAGCTAAATACAGGCAGATCCTACAAGGCCACCTGTTGAGAGGTTCTAAAAAGTGAAAAATATTCAAAGGTTTATCAAGCTGCTCATAAGACACTGTATTTCTTCAGGCTCTGTGGGCTATTGGGTGGAGGCTTCAGTCTTTCGGACTTGATTTTACAAGTTTCAGATTTACAAGTGAATGCTGGGGGAGCAAAACCATTCTTCACCAGTTTTTTGAGGGTACCAAATATGCATAAATATATGGCAGGCATTAATCACATGAAGTATAATGACAAAATAATTTAAAACGTTTTGGATTGACTTCATGGAGACTAATTTTGATCCTAATTTTATAATAAGTGGCCTGTTCACGACCCTGCCTGTAAAGCAAAGGTCATCAAATGGGGAGCACTGAGGTACAGTATATTAACCTGCAAATACAATCCCCAAATGATTCAATTATTAATTATTCATGCCCTATAACATGCAGAAAGTCAGAAGCAATCTAGCTCAGAATGAGGTAACAATGGCAACGCCAACAGGATCACACATACACATCAAAGTAAATATTTTATCTTTTTAGTCTATTATAGAGCAAGAAATTTGGATTATTGCTTGTAACACTGTAACAAATGCGTTTGAGAGTAGTTTTTGGTTCTTATTTATGTATTGAATCTGTCTCTAATGAATAACCAGAAACATTTTCTTATTTTAATTAAGCTGAAAAGCACCAGTTCAAAACAAATATCTCAAGGCACTTCATCAGACTCCATCAGGTCTAATTATATCTGAATCATATTGATTCAAAATAGTCGAATTTATTCCAACACAATAGTACAATGAATTCTAATTAAGATACAGTTTCATACAATTAACTTCAACTGATGGTAAAATACTAAGAGAGAAAAGGTTAGATAAGGTAACCCAATTGACTGCACGGATTTATTCACTCAATTGCTAATCCTGGTTAATGATGTTAACAAGACGGAAGACAAGATGCCCCACTGAAGAGATACTGTACCATTAAACCATAAGAACAGGAGTATTTCTATAGAACAAAAGGAAAAAAATGGAAGGAAATCTAAGTAAATACAAATGATGGACCAATCACCAATAAACTGGACTGGAGTCACAACACTTATGCTCTTTGCAGACTAACCCATTGCTGAGGAGGCTGAGGTCTTTTTGAGAACAGGGGATGCTCCTAAAGATCTTCTTTGAGTCTGTGGTGGCATCAGTTATTTGTATGGCAGCAGCAACACATTTTCTTCAGCTGAGTGCTCAACAAGAAGGCCAGCACTGTTCTAGGATGCCCTATGGATCTAGTGCAGGTTGTGGGAGACGGAGGGACTCTGGCCAAAATAACATCACTGATGGACAGAGTCTTCTACCCCATGGATGAAGATATTGCTGAGCTGCAGAGCTCCTTGAGGTGACAGCCTGCTCCATTCTAGGTGCCTGAAGCAGGATTTCAGCTGGTTTTTCCTCCCTGCAGCTGTTAGACTCTACAACTGCTCTCATGAAAACTCAAGAATGTTTATACCACTGCTGTAATGCACTCAATTAGCATTTCTATTGCTGTAATTTGAACATTTTTCAACGTTTTTCTCAGTTAGATTTATATTCTGTTAACTTTTACCTTTTAATGAACAACTACACATGCACATTCTGTCAATATATTTTGAGTTTAAATTATTATACGCAGCTGGACATTCAAATAACTGCACAAGACTTTGGTTTTTGTAATTTTTTCCAAATGTACATATTATTCTTAATTCTGTTTTACTACTTTTTATACTTTTTTGTGTGATCCTAAATGCTTCTATCATCAATCACTCTGCTGCTGGTACAGCTAAATTTCCCCTTTGTGGGTAAATAAAGAATTATTCTATTCTAATTCATCCTGTGAATAATTAGATACACAATTTTAATCATTTCACAGCCCTACTTTGCATACAAGAAAAGGGAAGAAAAGAATCTGGCAACAGAAGCACCTCTAGTTAAGGGATGAAGCGAAAAACTTAAGTAGGAATAATATGGGAAAAAATAAATATTCACAACCCTGAAAAGGTACAACTCCCACATTGCAAATTTGTTGTTAAAAAATAATGGAACACTTTACCACTAATTGTTTTTGTAAGTTAATGAGCTCAGTTGGGCAGACCCGAAGGTAACAACACTACCATTATAGTGCAGAGCAATGAATAGTGGGGATCAAGTTGGTGGAAGCTGTCAAAATAAAATAAAAATATGTATTTTTTATTTATTTCTTTATTATTTTAATTTTCCTCTTATTTAGCATTTGGCCCTTTGGCAAACTTTGTTGATGACGCCTACCAGAAAAACAAGGCAATTAGTAAAAGTGTAATTGACTAACCAACATGACGAGTGAAACAAACAAAAACAACCAAATAAAGGATTTTTCAAAAAAACAACTGAACATAATACAACCCCCCAAACTCTGAATGTATATTGAGGTAGAGCTAAAACATTAATGTATGAAGCTAAGAAGGTGAAACGGGCTTGTAATTTCAGTATTACCCACTCATATTCACAGTGCCTTGCCAATTCAGAATAGGCCTGACTCACCAAACTGAAGAGGCCAAAAGCTGAGAGAAGTCCAGTGCTAAACAATGCCTCCTGCTTTAGACAATTGTCTGCTTACAAAATGCTGGCTCAACCTCTTTCTCCCTCAGTGTTTATGTGTTCCCAAGATTCCTTCTCTTTCTGAATGATGTGAAAAACAATTTTGTTTCACAGCTGCAGTTTTGCTGAAAGGCACTGCTTAGCCTTTACCTCCAACTCACATGGGGACACAGAGAAAGAAACAGTGGAAGGGAGACGCTGAATGAAAAGCAAGGCAATGGTTCTGAAGTATTGATTAGTGCTACTTCTCTTCTCCCAATAAGTATACATATATTAATGGTGCAAATGCAACTGTATAAATCTTTATACGTTGGATCTGCTGTTTAAAAGCTCTGACCTTCTCCTACCATGCTGTAGATGTTTATTCCAAATAACAAACTACGTCGAGAATATTGAGAAAGAAAGATGGAACTATGAAAGAAACATGCATTCCAGCACCAGAGAGAGATCAACAACAAAAGTATGACATGATACCCAGACAACTGACCTGTGCTGTGGTGTCCAGTCTGTGATGTTGGTGTTGTTTAGAGTCCAACGGTACTGCAAAGGCCAGCTACCTCCAGCCGGGCAGGTCAGCACCAGCCTATTTCCCTCAAGCACCACCTGCTGCCCCCGTTCTCCTCCTTGCAAGTAGGGAGCCACTTCTGATGGACACAGAGAAACATGGGAGGAAAACTAGTTACTTTGTTGTTGAGGTCGACATTGGTTATTTAGGAAGAAACCGGATGACTAACCTGCATTTATAAACAAGGAAATAATTTAAAAGCAGGCCCATCATGATAACAAATATTGCTGTACAATAAGTTACCCGAGAAATGACTGTGATAAACAATATTATCATTTTCAGCTAATGTAATAATAATGTGTACACACCCCAAACTTTAATTTCTAACGAACATTTACCACCATAATTGGAAGACAATTTTAATATCCGATTTAAAAAACAAAACAACTGACAAAATAAAAAAATGGATGAACTTGAATTGCTCTTCAAAAGATTTTCACTTGGCTCAGACAAGAAAAACAGGCAAAAATACCTGATAGGAATTTTATAAACAAAAAAGGCAAACTAACATATAACCCTCCCTGGGCTGCCACTTTATCGCAGTGGAGGGGTCTGAGTGTCCCAATGATCCTAGGAGCTAAGTTGTCGGTGGCTTTATGCCATGGCACCCATGGCAAACTGGTTGTAGGTGAGGGATCAGACAAAACGCAGCCTGTAAAAGCTGGCTCTTGGGACGTGGAACGTCACCTCTCTGGGGGGACGGAGCCGGAGCTGGTGTGCGAGGTTGAGAGGTTCTGACTGGACACCGTCAGCCTCACCTCGACGCACGGCTCTGACTCCGGAACCAATCTCCTTGAGAGGGGTTGGACTCTCTTCCACTCTGGAGTTGCTTCCGTTGAGAGGCGCCGAGCTGGTGTGGGCATACTTGTTGCCCCCCATCTCGGGGCCTATACGTTGGGGTTTACCCCGGTGAATGAGAGGGTAGCCTCCCTCCGCCTATGGGTGGGGTGACGGGTCCTGACTATTGTTTGTGCTTATGCACCAAACAGTAGATCAGGTTACCTACCCTTCTTGGAGTCCTTGGAGGGGGTGCTGGAGAGTGCTCCTTATGGGGATTCCCTCATTCTGCAGTGGGACTTCAACACTCACATGGGCGATGACAGTGAGACCTGGAGAGGCGTGGTTGGGTGGAATCCTCCCCACACAATCTAAACGCGAGCAGTGTTTTCTGTGCTCGTCATGGATTGTCCATAATGAACACCATGTTCAAGCATAAGGGTGTCTATGTATGCACTTGGCACCAGGTCACCCTAGGCCGCAGCTCAATGATCGACTTGGTAGTCGTTTCATCTGTTGTGCGGACTCCTGGACGACTCCCTGGTGAGATGTTCCGGGCACGTCCGACCGGGAGGAGGCCCAGACGAAGACCCAGGACCCGCTGCAGGGACAGTGTCTCCCGGCTGGCCTGGGAACCCCTCAGGATTCTTCCCGAGGAGCTGGCCCAAGTGGCTAGGGAGAGGGAAGTCTGGGTCTCTCTGTTTAAACTACTGCCCCAGTAACCCAACCTTGGATAAGTGGAAGAAGATGGATGGATGGATGCAAACTACCACTAATAGCACTCAGTTTAAAATGAAACAAGACATCCCACTTTAATCTGTCACTATGGATGTTTGAACCACATATCCCTGTTTTCAACTACTGGTAGTCTATTGCTAAAAAGGAAAAATAAGAAAAACAAGCATGAATATGAATGGAAATTATTGTTGCAGAAAAAAATGATTGAGTTAATTTAAAATGATCATATGATAAATTAAATCAGTTTTTTATTGTGACCTACTCATTTAAAAGTTAAATACTGATGGCAGTGGGGCAAAATGTTGCACAAACTTCATAATTCATTTCCAATGTTTTTAGTATGTATTCATTTAAAAGTTTTATGTTCTCTCTGATTTCATTAATTTAATTGAAATGATTAGTGTCATAAAGACACTGCAAGGACAGGCAGGTACAAAATATTGGATTAATGGACAGAAAGATCATTATTATTTCTATTACATAAAACTATCAAAAATAATCCTAAAATAAATAAATAAATACAAATTGGATTTTTAAACAATATCAAATTTGTCAAAATATATTTTTGTGATATTGTTATGTTACTCAGGTTTTTCTTTATTTGAACTTGTACAAAAGAAAGCAACATATAAGAAAAAGTGCATCACTTGTAGGACAACAGGGCAGATTCACATTTTGCATTTAATTCAAAATTTTATTATTAGTAGTCCAAGTAGTTTAAGTATATATATATATATATATATATATATATATATATATATATATATATATATATATATAAAAGATAGGTGACATTTGTATTATAACATAATTTTTTTTAACCTAGTTTTTGCATGAAGGTTCAGACTGTAATCTTCCCATTTCATATTAATATGTTCATGTGATATTTGGCTAATATCAGGCCAGATAAGTATACTAATTTATGGGCTTCAAAAGGTCTCTAGGCAATACAGTAGAAAATAAAGATAATATCAGGGTCTATTTTATTTTCATTTTTACCCTCCTCTTCATTGTTGTGATCTGCTGCCTCACAGCCTTCTGTAACAGATTACTGGAAAACATTCTGAAAAGTGTTAATGAATTATTTAGCGAACAACTTGAAAGGGAATCAAGTTTCTACAACTGCTTTTCCTGCTCCTGTAATACCATATATCATATAGTGTATGTCTTGTCATTTATAGCCCCCAAGTAGAATCTGCTGATTAGCATGCTGAAATCGACTTGGCCAGGCTTGCAAGGCACATCTGCAAAATGGCTCAGCGGCAGCAGCTGTCTAAACAATGCCATCAAGTCTTTAACTCCTGGCTCAGGTACTCAGAGCTGGCTCGCCGTCACACAACTCATTGGCATCAAGGCTGAAGAGCTTGCGAAACATGGAGGTACTGGACCTCTAAACACGTAGCACGGCCAGGATCAACTGGAAAATCAGCACCATCTGAGAATGAGCTGTGGCCTGAAATGTTCCATCAATACATTTAACTAGAAGTAGCAAATGTTATCTGCCCAGTCCAGTATGTTTATGATAGGTTGGTAAAGTACAGACTTACACACACACACACACACACACATATATATATATATATATATATACACAGATGGGTGTGTGAACACAAACAATTTAAGGATCATTTGTTATATATTTGCTTCTTCTCAGTATTTCAGTATGCATTGTAACTTTTCCACCTTATGCAATTACAGAGAGTCAATTTGCAACCCAAGGAGTCTGTTACTCTATTATTTCAGGGCCAGAAGTGCATTCTTGGAGCAGTCACATCAAAGAACTGGCAATGTCAAGAAGAGAAACTCCAAACAAGCACTCTTTTTTATGGAGTAATGGAGAAACTAAATGTTTTCTCAAAAGCTCTCGGTGTGTGTTTCTGATGATTGGCATGTGCTAGAAGCCCTGCAAACGAAGGAATGGAATGAAAACAACTTCTAATGAAAGGACTTTTAAAATGAAAGCGTTGCAGGTTGGTTGGAAGCCCAAAAATTGCCCTAGGAAGTGAAAAAGTAAATTATTTTCACTTTCTTCTTGAGGATTATAAAATTACTTAAATTACTTAATGTTGATTAAATCATTCCAAATGGTAAACCTCCAACAACTTTTGTTAAATGTACTGCTTTCTTTAAAATACTGGTAGACATTTCTCATATTATCAAAATGATGCCATTTCTGTTTTTGTACAAGTTCAGCTCACATCTTTTTCGTCGTTTTAGGATGTTCTCTTGTTATATTGTAGCATTATGTCTCACAGCCTGTTTTTCCTCTCAGTTTTACCACATCCCTTCTTTTTAAGATTGATAGGTTCCTTCTCTGCATGTAAGAGGGATGAGTTCAATCCAGCAAAGATTTATATCGGACATTGTGTTTGTGCGTGCATTCATGAGGTTGCGTGTGCGAGAAAGAAAATGGGTGAAAGGGAGAGAGAGCGATGGTGTTGCCTGTCCCTATCAGGATTTATTTGGAATATTCCATTTGAACAGACGATGGCTGGCTGTGCAGAGTGCAAAATCATATTGCTGACCAGCATTATAATTCACTTTGGCCTTCCTGTGTGTGATTATATGATTGTTTTTGTGTTTGTGAGAAAGAAAGAGACTGAGGAAACGAGATAGTGGAATTTTGTTTTTTGTTTTTAAGTGGGGCCATCTTGGTAAATTGTTATTTTCTGCTTCACTCACGAATGTTTGTTTAAAGGTTAGACTTGTTAGAGTTAGGGGCCATATGCCAAAGGCTTCAATAATTTATTATGTGAAAATCAAACAAAAAATCTTGTTGCATGACAACAGCATCAGATGTAAACCTTCGGTCCTCAACGGTCAATGCAATATTTTAAACTCAGAGAAGCAAAGCTGATAATTCATGCTTATGGTCACATTTTGTAATTTAATGTGACCAACATGTTTTACTTTAATCACCCAATTTGTTTGGAGGGCTGGCACAATTGTTCGCCTTGTCAGTCAGGAGGTCCTGCGCTTGAATCCAAGTATACATGTATGTGTGATTTCTCTCTCTGGCTTCTTCCTTCAGTCCAAGCAATGACTGTTAGGTTGACTGGTCCCTCTAAATTGCCATTAGATATGAGTGAGTGTGTGTGTGTGTCAGGGCTTTCCACAAGCGCCGGCTACTAATTTATGACCAGGATGTGAATCCGCGCAATTCTGTGCACGACGTTGGCACGCCCATCGTATTTTCCCTTTCATACTTCAGCATGAGTCCCGCAGTGACACGGCTCTATTCTCCGCCAGAATGCTATTTGAACTGGGTTAGCTTTCAAACTCCGCTGCTCCGCCCGGTCCTTTAATATACTTTTGGCGGATCGCACTGAACTAATATCCTTCCCCCCACTTAAGTTGTACATAGTAGTTGTAATAATAATAGTAGTTGTAATAATAATAATAAAAAGTATTAGTAATCTTCTCCTGTTCATGGTTTCTTCCTGCCCAGAGGTGTGAGGAAGATGCCACCAAAAAGAAAATCTAATCAGCAGACTCT
This sequence comes from Apricaphanius iberus, assembly GCA_028564705.1. NCBI lineage: Eukaryota > Metazoa > Chordata > Actinopteri > Cyprinodontiformes > Aphaniidae > Apricaphanius > Apricaphanius iberus. The sequence goes on from JAPXFQ010002030.1 coordinate 984,787, forward strand.
GGAAGGCTTCTTAAAGAAGAAAAGTGGTCAGTTTAAGTGCTTCAGAGAAGTATTAAGATTCTGTATTCACCCTAAAAATGACATTCATTGTTCAAATCAAAACATTGTCAGTTTTTATTTTTATTTTAATGGTTGCGTTTTAATGTATACCTACAAGTGTTATATTGTTGCTGCTGCAATATTTTGAAATGGGCATGGACTCTGATCCTGAATGGGAAGGTAGTGACAACAGTGAAGTTGATTAAATAGCAGAATGGAGATATGAAACCATTAAGTTTATAATTTTTTTTGGAAACGTCTTTTACTTAAGAGTATTTTTATTTTATTTGTATACATATTCTGTTGTTTACGACAAAGTTAATAAATGCACATGAATATCGTGCTGTTACTTACATTTACATTATATGGAACCCCCCCCCTCCAGATACTTTCACATTATTGCTGGCTAGTGTGTGTCTATGTGGAAAGCCCTGGTGTGTGTGCGTGTGTGTGTGTTTTTCCTTTTTTGTCTTTGTGTTGCCCTGTCCATCTTGTACCCTTCCTCTCACCCAATGATAGCTAGAGAAAAGCACCAGCTCAAAAGCAACCCTGCAAGGAGAAGTGGGCATAGACAATAATTGGATGGATGGAACTAATATCTCTGTCAATGATTTTGGACATAAAGCATCAATGTACCAGCCTACTGAAAGGGTGGGCTGGGGCAGAGGTCTTTCATGCTGTCCACACCTCTTAAGATTAGTGGTGGCCTAATTTGTGTTGAAATGAATATCTATTGGCTAATGTATAATATTTAAGATGGCAAAAAATTCCTGAATATATCAACCAACTGATACATTGGTCTACTTTTATTAGATTGTTCCAGTCAAGTGGTATGGATAAAAAAGATTGTTGTTTTCTGTTGCTTTTTTCCCCTTTTCAGTCTCCAGGACCAGAAAAATACGCAACTTTATGTACTGTATTCTAAAAGTACAGTGCTAATGTTACTAACATTGCTAGCTTTGCTTCAGGCCCCCTTCACACTGGATTAAGGCTACACTATGTAGTAATGATATATATATATATATATATTTATATATATATATATATATAAAATGGTTAATAATATTACTTTTCTTTGTATTTACTGATGTTACTCAGGTCTCTTGGTTTGTTTCTGTCTTACAAACTTAGTTATGATAAAAAGAAGTGTTTGAAAATTTAATGAATTTAATTCTTAGTTAAAATTAGTTCAATGAAGAATAACAAAATGACTGGGTACTTAAAATATAGTTTTTACATTATGTGATTTTTTTTTGTATCGATAATTATCGAAATCGATCAATATTTTTTTATATATCGCCCAGCCCTATGTACTACACAGTAATAGTTTATTTCTGTATTGTACCATGTGGTACTGTATTTTACCATGTGGTACTGTATAGTACTGTATTTTACCATGTAGTACTTTGTAGTATTGTATTGTATCATGTAGTACTTTGTAGTCTAGTATTGTACCATGTATACTTTGTAGTCCTGAATTAAGTACGGTGTAGTACTGTATTGTACCATGTAGTACTGTGTAGTACTGTATTGTACCATGTAGTACTTTATTGTACTATCTTGTACTATATTGTACCATGTAACAGTCCACTAAACACAAAACGTAAAGTAACTTTATGCCGCCGGTCGAAAATGAGCGTTTTCTCTGCATCATAATTAGTCGTCAAAGTTCATGTACAAAATATAATCGATCAACGGCGTATTTCAAATTGGATCAGAAAATACATTTTGTCTCTCCATTGACTCTCATTTATTTTTTGGCAGTTATGGACCCATTTTTTTTTTAGAAATGTACAAATATATTTCCCTAAACAGTGGTTTAAAGGGTCCTCAAACCTGCTATTTAACTGTCAATACATTTTTTTTTCACCTAGTTACTTAAGTGTGCTGAAAATAAACTAAACCATGACATTGAACCACAATACTTACTGAACAGTGGTGTGCTGTTACTAGGGCCCGACCAATATGGATTTTGGGGGTCCGATACTGATAGCCAATATAATGGCCGATTGATTCCAATAAAAAATATAAAAAAAATGAAACCCTGCCTTCTCCCATTTTAATGCTCACATATTTCTCCCTGGTCTATTCTGCACATTCTGTACATATTTTTTAATATTCTTAATTGTTTAAATATCTTTAAGTATCCTGCCCTGTTGTACATTACAACCTGGTTATATCGCTTTATTACCCAATGCAATGCAAGAAGGACAATGCAAAGTTCGGTATTGAATTTAATTAGTATTTGCACGGTGTTGGTTTATTTCCTTCATTACCAGTCTACACTTACATATGCTTTATTTGTGACCATTATAGAAATAAGCCACTGGGATCTCCCCACAGAAGTTTTGTGCAAACTCAGAAAAGTAAGGGAGCTCTTATGCTCCATTATCACACCATAAGGGGAATGTTTTTCTTTGTGCAAGTCAGAACACTTCACAGACTATGCAGCGAGGACCTTGTTCGGACTCATTCTTTTAATGCAATGGTGCCATTGTATCCCAGTGTGAAGGTATCTTAACAAGCATAGCAAAATATGAGTAAGCTATGCCAATGCCATTTGCAAGCCATCTAACCAGTTACAGAACATACCAAAGCTCCACTGAAATAAAGTTATTTTAAGTTTATGTTAATACTGTCAATCAAAACTCATGCTGCATCTGCTTCTTAAAGGGAAAGGTAATCCTTCTTAAAGCAGAACATTTCTCCCACTCCCCATTGCATCCATTAATCCATCAATTCATCTATTGTCTATATCCGCTTGTCCGTGCAGGGTCACAGGGAGGGAGGGCTCTGTAAAGTGCCTATCTGAAGAGGTCATTGGGTGAGAGGCAGGGTGCGCTCTGGACAACACAGAGACAGACATTCATACCTTACAACAATTTTAGAGACCAATTAACCTGACAGTCATGTTTTTAGACTGTCGGAGGAAACCACACTATTCGGAAAGAACTGCATGCAGAAAGACCCCAAGATGGGATTTAAACCAGGGACCTTTGTGTTGCAGGGTCACAGTGCTGACAGCTGCACCACCGTGTAGCCCCACTCCCACTTGTCGACTCCAAATTAAAGATAAAGAATAGAAAGATAAGAACTTTGAATCATTTTTTGCTATCAGATCAGAGGTGAAAACCACATTCAAAGAAACATGTTTTTTTGCAAAAAGTGTAAAAGATGTGTCTTGTGTGAGATGCAGAAAAAAAAACTGTAAAAACATCTACAAGTTTCTTAACTTAACTTGTCTTCAATCAAGGCCTTCTGCTTTAAAAACTGTGCATTAGGAACCAGAGACAGAGGAAAGCAGGAATCAACAGGGGCAAGGTCACCTAATAGCAATGATCAGATGTTACCTGGTCTTACACATTATCTTATTCACTCAAGTATTAAGTTGCCATGCTCCTCTACACAGTCATCTGGTTTTCTAGCCTCTCTTTCTCACAAGCAGCAGTCTTCCACGACCTGTCTTTCTACCAGAGCCAGCTTCCTGTCTTCATTTGTTGCCCCCTGGTCCATCTTCGGCAGAGTCTGCTGCAGTTCAAGGTCTGCTCCCATTCTGTTTCCTCAGGAGTAAGGTTGCCTAGCAGACAGTTTGGCCTTCAGACTGTCACAGGAGAGTCAAGAGGCAAAAATGCCCTATTACACACTCAAATACACACTTCTTCTCCTGCCACATCACATGCGTGTCTCCTCTCTCAAACTGATCTTACGAAGCTTTTTAGGCAGATTCTGGGGAGGAATTCAATTTGCCGGGGAGATGAGCGCTATGATAGAGGGGAGAGGGGAGGATAAAAGGACAGAAGGAGGAGCAGGGTTACAGCTCTAGGGCTGATAGTCCACCCACATCCAACCTCCCCACTCTGCTCTTTGTCCCTCTGCACTTCACAGTGAGTATATGAGTGGTGGAAAAATAGGCTCTAAATGACATGTCTTTTACTAATGGGACATGAAAATCATTATTCTTACACTGTGCTGCATTAAATATACCCAAAATTAATCATAATGTGCTCTGCAGCAGCTGAGGTGAGATATGAATGTATAAGTGTTTTCTCTAGGCTCAATATGGGGTCAAGGTGCCAGCTAGCAAAATGAATAAAAGTGTTGATTTTTTTTTAAACAGTAGCAAGATTGAAGTGTAGTAAAATAAATAACTAAAAAGCTTATATGTGGTCCAGTTTGCATTCAAACATGCAGAGGGACCCCCATGGTGTAAATGCATTACAGAGCACAGACATAATAGCGGGAGAAATTGTGGCAGGGATGAAAGAAAAGATTGAGTTGTGGATTTCACTCCTGCCTGTTTAATTATTGGACCAGTGTGTATTTCGGCCCTGTGCGGCTCGCTTGTGTATCCACATGTCAGGTCATACACAGGGTCACTCATTCCAGAAAAATCACTTTATCTTCATAGAACTGAACCCCTACTGTTAGACCGGGCTGGCAGAACTGGCGATAGTCTGTGAATACTGATTCAGATGCTGGGTTGGGAGGATCGCTCACCGTCTCACTCCCAAACTCGCACTTTCTCACACTTCCCCTGATCTTTCTGATACGCAAGGTTGAATGGGGAAATAGGAACTAAATCAGTCCCTTTCATAGATCATTTTTTCTATCAATAAGTGGGTGCAAGTTGATTTTGTAAGCATTTTCTACCAACGCTAACAGGAGTCTATTTGATTATTGGGGTGCAAATGAGTTCTATTCTTTTTTAATCTAATAAGTCTGCCTGCACTTGTTTCAACAAGCATTTAAAATCTCTTAATTGAACTGACACTGTGTGAGGCGAGAGGAGAAATTATAAGTTTAGTTTCTGGCATGTTACTACGAGTCTGAAATAAAGCGTTCAAACATAAAGTGCTAATTAAATGAACAATGCAAAGTACATGTGTTCAGAAATGTGAAATTATTTACCCTATGGAAATAGTCAGACATGTCAGGAACAAAACTATCAACCTTTAAGGGCTCCATTAAGTCCATTATATCACCAGAGGTGTTTTGTGGTATGTGGCACCAAACTGTTAGCAGCTTTTAGGTTGTTCAAGTGTGGGTACGAGCCTTAATGAATTTGACTTCATCTCACAGATGCTTGATTGGATTGAGATCTGGGTAATTTGGAGGCAAAAAAACAAGACAATTTTGTTGTTGTGCTCCTCAATTTGTTCTTAAATCATTTTTGAATCACAGAAGTTCAAATTATCCCCCTGGAGGAGGCCACAAAATGGTATACAGTCGTGGCTAAAAGTTTTGAGAATGACGCAAATCTTAGTTTTCCCAAAGTTTGCTGCCAAACTGCTTTCAGATCATTGCGTCAGTTGTTTCTGTGATGTACTGAGATCATTTTTTCAGGCTGATTGGGTTAGAATGGCAGACTTAACATGTTAAAAGGAGGGTGATGCTTGAAATTATTTTTCTTCCATTGTTAACCATGGTGACCTGCAAAGAAACGCGTGCAGCTGTCATTGCATTGCATAAAAATGGCTTCACAGGCAAGGATATTGTGACTATTAAGATTGCACCTAAATCAACAATTTATAGGATTATCAAGAACTTCAATGAAAGATGTTCAAATCTTCTTAAGAAGGCTTCACCAAGAAAGTCCAGCAAGCGCCAGGATCGTCTCCTAAAGAGGATTTAGCTGCAGGATCGGAGTGCCACCAGTGCAGAGCTTGCTCAGGAATGGCAACAGGCAGGTGGGAGCGCAACTGCACGCACAGTGATGCGAAGACTTTTGGAAGATGGCCTGGTGTCAAGAAGGGCAGCAAAGAAGCGACTTCTCTCCCAGAAAAAACATCAGGGACAGATTGATCTTCTGTAGAAAGTATGGCGAATGGACTGTTGAGGACTGGGGCAAAGTCACATTCTCCAATGAAGCCTGTTTCCGATTGTTTGGGGCATCTGGAAAAATGCTTGTCTGGAGAAGAAAAAGTGAGCGCTACCATCAGTCCTGCTAACAGTACAACATCCTGAGAGCATTCATGTGTGGGGTTGCTTCTCTTCCAAGGGAGTGGGCTCATCTACAATTTTGCCCCAAAACACAGCCATGAATAAAGAATGGTACCAAAACATCCTCCAACAGCAACTTCTTCCAACAATCCAACAACAGTTTGGTGAAGAACAATGCATTTTCCAGGACGATGGTGCACCGTGCCATAAGGCAAAAGTGATAACTAAGTGGCTCGGGGACCAAAACATTGAAATATTGGGCCCATGGCCTAGAAACTCCCCAGATCTTAATACCATTGAGAACTTGTGGTCAATCCTCAAGAGGCGGATGGACAAACAAAAACCCACTAATTCTGAAAAACTCCAAGAAGTGATTATGAAAGAATAGGTTGCTATCAGTCAGGATTTGGTCCAGAACTTGATTGAGAGGATGTCCAGTCGAATTGCAGAGGTCCTGAAAAAGAGGGGCCAACACTGCAAATACTGAGTCTTTGCATAAATGTCATGTATTTGTTGATAAAAGCCTTTGAAATGTGAATCTGAAAGCAGTTTAGCAGCAAACTTTGTGAATATCTTTGCCTGTGAAGCCATTTTTATGCAATGCAATGACAGCTACACGCATTTCTTTGCAGGTCAGCATGGTTAACAATGGAAGAAAAATTATTTCAAACATCACCCTCCTTTTAACATTTTAAGTCTGCCATTATAACCCAATCAGCCTGAAAAAATGATCTCAGTACATCACAGAAACAACTGAAGCAAAGATCTGAAAGCAGTTTAGCAGCAAACTTTGGGAAAACTAATATTTGTGTCATTCTCAAAACTTTTGGCCTGTTCATGCATTACTTAGTTGTGGTAAGTGGTATGTGCCAAAGTCTGTAATCAACGAGCATTTGTAAACTTTGTAAGATAATTTTATTATTAAGTGTAGGGCTGGGCGATAATTCGATAGCAATATATATCGACGATAGATGTGTGGTGCGATAGAAAAAAAAAGGGGCCGATAAAATAGTTAGATAGAGAAAAAACGTTCCCCCTTGTTTTTTTATTATACCCTATCAGGCAGCTTAATACAACAATCATTACTTATTCCAAACGAATCATTAACAATGACCCACGCAGCTCTGTCAGCCACCCTCTCTCCTTTCAAACCACAAAAAGGATGAAATGATTTTAGCTGAAACAGAATTTAACCGTAGCTTCGGCGCGCTCAGACGTAACAACAAAGAAGCAGCAGAGGACGTTGTCCCGGATAAATGTTTCAGTGGCTCCGGTAAAGGTTACGTCCCGTTTTGAACCGATCCTCGATGCACTAAAACACTAAACGTAGCAATAATGAACGAAATATAAAACTACGATCAGTTGTTTTAAGCAGGACTTCCCTCTCCAGCTCGCTACGAATCTCTTACAGAGACACAGGAAACGTACCAAGGTCGCGTCGCGTTGCTAACATCTGTGGCTGTTAAAATGTCCAGTGTTGCCAACTCCTCAGTAAGGAAAGTAGCTATTGGCTGTCCCAAAAGTCGCTAGAAGTCGCTAAATGACGTCATCGCCTAATTTGCATAATTGGCAATTTGCAAATAACTGTAACGGACGCTGTAGGAGAGAGGAATAACGTCGTGGGAGAGACAAAAGTGAGTAAAAAACACCCTAAATATGTTTAGAACTACAAATGTACAAAAATAATTTCAACATTAACAACATTTAATGATTTTAATGCTTTGTCTAGATCCACATTACACACATCAGTTTTGTCCTGTATTGTCAAATGTTATAACAGCAAATTTAATCAAAAGATTGTTCTGTAGGGTGAAATTGCTAGCTCTACAACCAACCCTCCTCCTTTATCCGGGCTTGGGACCGGCAAAGTGACCCAAAAGACACACTCTGGCAGAGTTACTTAGGTTGTTTTTTTTAAGTTGTTTTTTTTTTAAAGTTTTTTTTTTTTTTTGCTGAGCTAGCTAGCAAGATCTTATGTCACAGAGAGGTAGGCTACACACACAGTGGACGAGGTGAATAAGTGACTGAGCTGCTGAGGTTGTGTGAGTCAAATGCAGTGATTTATTTGTGTGACAGCGTCACAGCAAAGAAACGTTTACATTTAAATCCCGCTCTGCAAGAGCATTTCATTTGCAGTCCGGACGCCGAGTGGTGAGGGTCTCCTCTCTCTCTCTCTCTCTGCTCCGCCCATAGACTGTAGATGGGACTGCTGCGCAAGGCTACTGTGAGACTGGCCGCCTGTAAGTGCTTTGGGACGGGGGAGGGGCTCACGTTGAGGACAGTAACTGCAGAACAATACGTGCTTCACGCCAGAGTCTCCAAAACACCAGATAAGTCTCCAATAACACCAGAAAAAGTCGCTAGATTTGTCGCTAGTCGCTTTTTTGAAAAAAAGTCGCTATAGGGGTCTGAAAAGTCGCTAAATCTAGCGACAAAGTCGCTAAGTTGGCAACACTGAAAATGTCCCCTCGGTTCTGCTTTTTTAAAACGCTTTAAAAAACACAACAGGGGTTGGATAGACCTGCTGGTTTCAGCTCTCAGTGACTGACCTGCAGTGTTGGACCAACACTGGTGAGTAGCTAGTTAGCTTTAGCCTACAGCTGAAGAGAATTTGACTAAACTTTATTGACAAACTACTTTAAGGGTTTCATCCATTAATATTATTAAGTGTCATAAATGTTTAAAAGATTAAAAAGAAAACAAAAAACGTTTAATTTAAATTACTAACATGATTTTTAAATATATATATATATATATATATATATATATATATATATATATATATATATATATATATATATAATGGTTAATAATATTACTTTTCTTTGTATTTACTGATGTTACTCAGGTCTCTTGGTTTGTTTCTGTCTTACAAACTTAGTTATGATAAAAAGAAGTGTTTGAAAATTTAATTAATTTAATTATTAGTTAAAATTAGTTCAATGAAGAATAACAAAATGACTGGGCACTTAAAATATAGTTTTTACATTATGTGATTTTTTTTTTGTATTGATAATTATCGATATCGATCAATATGACTGGTTTTTTTTATTGATAAGCTTTTTTCCTATATCGCCCAGCCCTAATTAAGTGCAACCTTTCACAAAAGGCAGCTGTTAGCACACGGCCTGAAGTGGAAATGAAAGCATTGCAGACTAAAATTTAGAAAAAGTTTATGAGCAATCTCTAACAATAAAAAGAACTCATGCGGCAAAGACGTAAAGCTGAACCGTGAAAGAACAAGAGGAAGCAGAGCTAGACGAATTTTATCAGCAGCCTGTGATCTTTCTAGAAGATAGTGAAATCAAAAAGAGCTAAAAAAGGGCAGGTAGGTCGTGTCATATAAATCCATGGGCTTAAATCCTGGTGGTCCTTTTGAATCAGGTCTTTAAAGTTTCAGCTTTAAAGACATTCTCTGGAAATAAAAAAAAACTGGATCCTGTGTGATCCTGTGACCTGATGTGCATCATGTTTAGAGTCAATAGGGCAAATAAGGGGCCTGTTTTCATCTAAATCTAAAACATTAGACATGAGACATAGTTACTGTGACATTATGAACATTTTATATTTAGTTATTTATTAGGTTATGGGTAATTCACAAGAAAAAAAGTATACAATAATTAAAGGATTATTATTAAGATATATTGAGAATAATTAAAACACACTTACTTCAATCCTATTAATGCAGAAAAAATGTTTTTTTGAGAACATAGTATAAAAAATGGGTACCGCCAATGAAGAATTCATGTTGCATAAAGCTTAGATAGCTACACATTATTGTAACATATAGATATAGGGTCAGGAAATGAGCACATGTTGCACCAGTGGATACATTTCAGGGGGTAAAACAATGGATACCATAGTATAAGTCCTATTTTCATGACAATACAAGTTTTCCAACACTAAAACAAAACGTAATTAAAATTTGAATGAGTTGAGCCACATTAGGTGTTGTAGAGAGCTGGAGGTAAGTGAGCCTCAAGGGAGTGAGGTGAATTTCAGGTGAACTGTTCCTGTCACCCAAAATTCAATGATTAGAAAGTAATTCAGCCTCAAGGAAAACTGGTTAAATCCCTTTCACATTCATTCGGCTGAGTTATGTTGACAGCCTTGATTCTGGACATAAAAATCAAACATGTTTAAAGTTGTTTTAATGAGAGCACCGTGCAGCGGCTGGATCAAACAAAAAAAAAAAAATCAAACCATTAGATTCATAACCACCACACACTGTAGGATTTTATCTCATAAATGTCAACACCAGCTGCTCCAGTTTTTCTTGGTTTGATCGGTTATGGTGTCTAAATCAGGCCAAGGATCAGCCCCAGGGTCAGGAGAACTCCCCCCTCCCCGCTCTGTCTTTATGTCACACATATCGTCAACGAGGAAGAAAACAAGGCAGTCTTTTTTTTTTTCCTAAGAGAAGAGCAGTTCAACAGCAAAAACCTGCTGCCTTTGATGATAATGATTAAATAAAAGTGAGTGCAGCTTCCTCGCTGATTTTTAGGAGGCCTTAGCTGAACTGTGCAAATATAAGAGTGCAGAGATACAAACTAACACAGGGTAGAAATATTAGTCCTGGAGATAAAACAGCAGACAAGACTAAAAGGGGGAACGACATGTTTACTCTGCTTCATCAGTTGTCAGACCAAACGCAGCATAAAGGATGTGCAGGGAATGCACAACTTTGATTAGGAGTTCCATGCATGGCTTTCAAGTTTTATTTGAGTTTTAACAAGCCCCCTGACCTCTTTTCATGCTGCGACAGCCAATCACAGCTCTGGACCCCCCAGCTGATTCCCTGCCTGCTCCAATCATAGTTACCTAAAGCTTTGACTGATGGGTGTCTGTGAGGAGCTGGCAGATGACTGACTGATCCTGATGTGCTGATTGGCACATGTCAGACGAGGAGACATGTTGCCAACAGGCTCAGACCCACAGACACAAACGCAAAGAAATACAGAAACTAAACAGTCAAAACTTGACTAAAGAATCCAAAGTCAGCACGTTTGACTTTGCCTCTGAGTTTTTGCTTCTATTTTTAAGATTTACAGCAGATGGCTAAACAAAGCTTGTTACCAACCCATTTAGCACACAAGCTGAGTGTTTTTCTGCCTGCTTGCACTTTAACATCCTCATGTACTTGATCAAAGTGCAGCACCACTTGTAAAGAAAACAAATACGTTGAAGTAACTGTATTGGCTCTGGCCTTCTGCCAGTCTGGCCTTTGTTCTTCAAGTGATTGGCCAGCACCCCATTCTCTTTCATATCAGCAAGACAGATTTTAATCAAAGCTTTGATTGGACATTTAAAATGTCAGTCTACCTTAGTCTGGCATTTAATAATGTTAGCGTAATGATATGAGTATACATAACTATGTTTGTAGATACTGTTGGGTCTCCAGAGGATATCTTGCTGAAAATGTCAGTTTAAAGTTTCAATAGCATTTTATTTGCAAAATGCAGGATAATATCTCTTCTGGTACACTCACTCATAGATCAGTATGGTTTTAAGCACCTTATGGCACTAGAACAGGACTTTCAAAAGTTTTAACATGACCTTTTCTCATCCAGTGAATTCAACAACCTGTTCTTTTTTTAACTCCAATTCACTTACCACTAAAGCTTGATGCCAGGAACATTCAACCCACTTTTTTGACACTTCAGACATTGTTTAAGTGTGAATGGCATCACATATTTTTCCCTGGGCTCTATACTTTGTAAAAAATTTGCAAAAGCATAAACCTTAGTAAACAAATGCATGCCGTACGGCTGCAGATATCAATTACTTTAGTAATCAAATAATCTAGTGATTATAATATATCATATTGAGTAGTACTGTGTTAAAAAAAGAACCTAAAGATGAATTATTTTGTCCAAAGATCGACTTAACCCTTTAACCTTGTTTAACCTTTTACAGACAGGAAAAACAACTCCAGATGAGCATTTTGAGACTTTGCTGTTAGAGGGTTAAAATTGTTTCCCCTGGTGAACTTCAATCCTACCCAATGTTGCGTCACTGAATTCAGGCATGTGCGCTAGGTGTGAACAAATGTAAAAAACATGGTGTCAGAAATAAGTGGTACCATTAGCCTAGGTCTTGCTTTGAAAACCTTTTATACAACCGAATATGGGCGCTACTTTTAATAGCCGCTTCAGGCGACTAATAAAAGTAACAGAACCACTCTCTTAAGGCGTTTCACAAACGTCTTTCTGAAGAAGTCATCCCAAATATGTACCAGTAATAATTTATTCTAAATCTATCAGTTTGAATCGATACCCAGCTCTAATACTGAGCAGGATCTACCATCGTATATATTATCTTATCTTTTGTTTTCAATGTATTTTACTGTTAATTGTTTAAAGTTTATCAATATTTTACAATTAGTTTGTTTTTGGACTTTAAGATGGATTTTTATAGCACAATATATATATATATATATATATATATATATATATATATATATATATATATATATATATTGCCACAAATATTTTTTGTAATCGAAATGCTCTTGAGTTATTTGGGGAATCCTTTTAGTACTGAAATGCCATTTTAAAAGCTGGCATTTTCAGAAGTGATCAGGTTCACTTCCTTAGACTGGCTGTGTATAGATTTTACATTGGATTTTAAGATTTTACTGTAAAAAAAATTGTAAAAACTCTTAATAGGCTTACACCTCACTATCTCAGTGATCTTTAAAACGAGTAGTTCAGAGTTTTAGATGTGGGGTAAAGTTAAAAGATTGTAAGCAAAATGTCTTCCCTGGAGCAGCTGACTCACCTATCATATTCATTTAATATAAATTCAGATTAGTCTGGCCCAGAAGCTGAAGTTAATGACTAGTCCGAAAGGGGCCAAGACCAAAAAAGATTTCTACAGAGCTAAAACACTAACCTTTACCCTGCTGCTTTATCCACATTTGGTTGTTTTTTATAATGATAACGAAGATAAAAGTTGGGGGACATACACTGGGAATGGAACATGTAAAAGTTGTCCAGTCAGAAACAGTTTGCTATAAAACTAAGGCGGTACAAACAGCAAATAGCAGTTTAGGTAAACAGTATCTTATTGAGTTTTGTATTCCCTCGTTTTTTCTATCAGACAGTTATTCCAATAGAATATATTTTACATGTTCTAAATAATGTTAAAATATATAGGGAATATAGATACTGCAAGAAGTATAATTAAGACCCATGTTATTCATACCCCTAGCAGATAAAAATTTAGAATAGAATAGAATAAAATAGAATAGAATAACATAAAATAGAATAGAATAATCTTTTAATAGTCCCACTAGGGGTAATTCGGTTGTAAAATGATTTACACCTAATGTTTAAAATGATTAGTGGTTTCTACTGATATTTTGAAGATCTATCTTTGATGATGAGACCAAGTCTTTGAGGTTGTAGGAACTCGTTGCCATCACCAAAGTCTTTAGTTGACTCCAGAGACTTAGATTAGAGTTAAGAATCTGGCTGCAGCGAGCCAAAACCTTGATATTTCTTCTTCTTACTTGGAACCAAAATCTGCCAGAGGGAGATTTTGGGCTTTACTTGAAAGCAATTTTAATCTATTTAATTCTGCACGCTCGCACTAAATCACAGAGGTCTGTTGAACTAAATTTTCTCAATGCTTTTAGGTTTGGAGTTATAAAAGGGTGAACTGGGTTTTGCGTTACCTGCTCCTTGACTCTAAAATAATCTGTCTCTGGACATTAGAATCTCTGTAATGCTAGACCAGTTTTAATGCATGGTTTTTTAAAACCACACATTTGTTTGGGATTAATAGTTTGTCTGTTTATAGTATGTTATTGCTCTATGAAAATGTCAAGTTGTACAGCTCTTTGATTGACTTTGTTTGGTTTTAAATGCACTGTATGGATCTGAACATTATGTAAAATGTCAAGTCACATCGGAATAACAATGTGTGCGATACTGTAATACAAAGGACTGCTTGGATGCAATGTTTGGTAGCCTAGAACTTTTCACATGTCACTGTGATTGCATTTGCATGCCATTAATCAATTATTAACAGACTTTCATTCTTCTTTGTGCACGTGCCTGAAATAGATTTTAGTGACTATGAACCCAAAAGCTCATGGTATAGATATTGTAATGATGGATTGATCAATTGTATTTGATATTATTTTGACCATCGTACCTAACGTAATTGAAGAAAAGCATAATCACAACATGATGGTGCCATCACCATGTTACACGTTGGGAATGATGTGCTCAAGTAATTTAAACAATCTTTAAAAGTTAGAAATATATGTGTAATTGATATGTGTGTGTAGTATGAATAATGTTGATGGTAGATATTTTCCTTTTTTATTCTTCCTGTCTACCTGGTTGTTATTTTTTGTTCGTTAGCTTTTTCATTAAATTTGATATGCAGTGGTTTTGAGGGCCCCTGTTTATAAGCCCACGATGGCTTCGTGTTCACAGACTGTTTGTGTTAGAAATTAACTAATGTGTTTTGATTGATTCTGTGTGAACAAATAAATAAATACAATAAATATTGTCAACAATATTGAAACTGCACGTTTCCATACTTTAAAGGATCCTTTCTGCTTTAGAAATATACATTATTTGACTTGGACTTGATATGAATTAGCCGCTATACTAAATAAAAAAATATAAATATGAATGACTGTAAATCCCAGAAGAACAGAATCAGGACTGTGTTGATCTGTGCATGTGGAGAATTAGGTGGGGTAAGAAATGGGGCAAAGTAATGGCTGCATCAGAGGATTGGGAGGTGTGGAGGTGGTGGTGGGCTAATCAGGTGGAAGAGACTGTGATCAGTGACATTTAAGAGGTGGGTCACACTGCAGGGCACATCTGTCGGGACACCCACACAAACAACTGTCAGCCTCTATCTCCTGATAAGTCAAGAGGCAAACAGAAGCCGCAAGGATGTGAGTGGTAGCATTGGGAAAGTGTGAAATAAATACCCTCCACAGAGACGCCTCCATAGAGATGCCTAGATGAAAGTTGTGTACATAAGCAACAGAAAAAAAAACACCTTAATACATCTGCATTTCAAAAACAAACCCTGATAATGATTTTTTTTATATTTTCCTATTCTAAAAGCCCCACCCCCCTCCCTTCATCTTTCTCTACATACTATACATCCATTCATTAATAATTGAAATCTCTCTGCAAGTTAAAAACAAACCTTTGCTGTCGAATATTGTTAGTCCATCATGTTCAGGCTCATTGATGGATCTGGGAAAAACAGGACACTGTAGAACGACGAGTTGTGTCAAATGCACCACCAAGTATCGATGGGTAGTGGTTCATCTACGCGAACCTGCCGTACAAAATCTCTGCACCACCTACACATCAAAGCCACTGAGCTTCAAACACACACACACAAACAGACCCGACCCAAATCCATCCAGACTGATACTGAGAGATTTCACAAACAGGAATTTATAAAAACATGATAGTCTGACAACACTACTCAAGGCTCCATCTTTTTCACCACAATCCTCACACACTGACACAGACACATTTACTGACACAGTAAAGCAGTAACATACAATACACTAAAATGACTTCATTTCCCTTTGTCCTTGTCTGCCTTTGACACCTTGTCAATTCTTCTTTCTGACTTTCTCTCTGACACCTATTTCAGCTTTTCTACCATTTTGCTCAGCCGAGTTTCTGCTTAATCCCCCTTTGCCCAGCCCTGGGAGCCATCTTTAGTGTCTCTACGCGACTCCCCACACCTGTCTCTGTGAGCCATCAACCCCTTCTGACAGCTGCCACTGTCCTGACCTTGGGCCGTGTGGGCTACATGGGTTTTGAAGTGATTGACGAATTGTATCCTTTCATTCATTATTGAAGACGGAGATCAAAACCGCTGCACTCGGGTATCGCTGTGACAGGCAGGCAGACCAGGCAGGGGTAAGAAGGAGAGGAGCTGGGAGGAGAAGGTCACCAGAGCAAAGACGTGCAGGTGAGAAGTACTAAAAGAGTTGGCTAGGTTAAACGTGGAGCATCCTGAGCAGTGACTTCTTGTTTTTTGCCTTTGCATATCTCACTCTGACTGAACAGGGTTTTTATTTTAGATTTTTTTCAAAGGTCTTAAAGTTTAAAAGAGTAATTAATGTTATTAATAATGTAACTCTCAGAGGCCCACACTGCTGTTAAAGTATTTGCCCGTTTTCAGATTTCTTCACACTTAAATTTCAGATCTCCAAACTACTTTTATTATCTGAGAAAGATAACCTGAGTAAATACAAGTTGTGGTTTCCAAATGATATTTGAATTTATTAAAGTAAAAAAGCTTTCCAAACCAACTTGGCCTCATGTGAAATTGTTGTGCCACCTTTAGCAGCAACAACTGCTATATAGTATACTGAGTAACTGGAAATCAGTCTGTTCATTGCTGAGTAGAATGGTTTTCACCATCTCCGGCCAGTTTATGGCAAGGAGCAAATTCCACAAGGGTTTGGCTCCAGAAACGAGCAGGTTCCCAATGACTACCATGTTAAAAATGCCATCTTCAAAACTGAAATAAACATGTTTACCGCCTAGTTAAAAAAACAAAAAAACATTTTAGGTTTAATAGGTCAAGTTTACCACCATGACAAGTTTGAGGGGAATAAATTTGTTTTACAGCTCATCCATTTAGATGTAATTTCTGTTTGACATTCTGAATAATAAGGGAAGTGTCCTTTTGATTGACGGTATCAGATGAGCCACAGCTGGTAGCTATCAACTTTTAGCTAAATCGACCTCAAGAGTTTAAAGGAGACATATTATGACTATTTTTTTCACTATTTAAAATCGCTCTATGAGTTCCAGAAAACATGTTTCTGAAGTTTTTTGCTGGAAATAGCTTGTAAGAAACGATTGTTACCTGTATTTCCCTCAGTTTCAGCCCCTTGCAGATTGTGCTGTTTTCTACTGCTCAATACACACTACATTACCTGCTGCTAACTTGGAGTGTTTTGAGCTCTTTTGACAAGCCAAAAAACTGAGTATTTTGCGTGGAGCTTCAAGATGGTGTTTCCTAATCTGAATTGTAACTGCTGTTTACTGCTGTACCTGGTGGGTGGAGACAGCGCTCTGAGGGTGTGGATATTCCAATATTCTGGCTTGTGACGTAGGAAGCCGGACAGATTTTGAATAGCTCAATCAGAGACTGAATGCAGGATCAATTAAGAAACCCCTATCTCACTAAAAACAGCATAGATGTTTTTTTTCCTAAATTTGTATGCATGTATATGCTCCAGAGACACACAATAACACCCCAAATCCCAGGAATTTTTTTTTTTCCACAATATGTCTCCTTTAATCGGTGTCAACCATCCGACCCCACCCTCACAGCCCCACTCTCAGCTCCACCTCTTTTCCCATTCTTGTATTTTCAGGAAGTGATGAGATGGGTGATCTGGTCAAGATGGCAGTGGTGGGAACCATTGATCAGGCTTCAGTTAAGCTCTTCACAAAACTACAGGTGACGTCATGGAGGCTTTGTCCATTTTATAAATACAGTCTATACATTTTATGACTTAACTGTCAACCAGCAGTGAAATGCTGTACATTCAGAAGCCTTAAAATTATTTGCTATTGATTCTCCTAATAGTGGAGGAGAGGACATTGTTCTAGAGAGGATGAGACCCTACTTTTGTGGAAAGTGTTTTTAGTCATTCTGCTGTATTGGAGCCACTATGAGCTCTGCTGTACCATTCAAAAATTGGGATTGAAGTATCCAAAACACTTATATTACAAAATAATCACAAAAATCACATTAAAATATTGTTTTTATCTCAATGTCTGCTTCGCATTGTGAACTGCGTGTTCGCAATTGTTCTACTTAATTTAACGTCTAGTCTTAATTTAACGTCATTCTAAATTCTTCAATACAAATATTGTTTTTTAAGCATACCTATTTTTACTGAACGGTCATGTTACTATATATCATTCTATTAGTTATATTATATTTTGGTGCTTCTGTGTGATTACTTAAGTTTAGTTTGCACTAAATATCTTAAGTTCAAAGCTAATTTGGTCCCATTCCAAATTCCTCAACACAAACTTGGCTTTTCAACATTTGCAGTTAATGCTGAACTTTAACATCCTAGCATATATTTATTTTTTATTATTCTTTTAGTTTTTCTAAGTAGTCTAGTTGGGCATTAGTGCATTTGTTGAATGTAGTATTTTAACAGCAAAGTTTAAGGTTTCATTATTAATTAAACTTCAACAGATAAAGAATAAGTGCAGATAACAAAATGCCTGTATTAGAATTTTTTTCTGATGGTATTCATTGGGTTTTGCCTGTAGACTGTGGAAGAATAAGGCATTTTATTTCCATCAATTTTATTTCATTTTTTCCATAGTTTTTCCCCCAGAATGTTTTACCTCTCAGACTTGCTCTGCTTTGATTGTTTTACTATTTTGATTTCTGACGTTTTTCCTGCAAGTACTCAGAAATTTTTTTAATACTATTTTAAAACTATACATACTTTGCTCAGACATTTGACAGCAGAGAAATTATGGGTTTAGTCTGTTCACCATCTGCTTAGAAAACACACAGCAGAAAATGTAAAGGTGTTAAATAAAACATGTTCTTTACAATTAAAATTCAATGAGGACTGAGCTGCAATTAGAGTGACAATATATAATATTTAAACCCCTTCAAGCCATTCAGTTCCTTTTCAAGTCTTTATGAATACATACGACTAGTTAAGGTGAAGAAACATACTCAGTAACTGTCTAATCCCTGTAGAATCCTAAGCAGAGAGTTTAAATATTTAAAAATGGTTGCAATGTCAACCCGAACAACCTCACCTCTAATAAATTTAATTTGTATGACTCTAACGACTGTCACATTAATGCTTTATCACGTCTATGAATCATACTTTAGCTCAACAACACCAGGTAATATTATGGTGTAAATGAGGTTCAAACATTTAAAAGTATAATAAATTTTGTGAGGAGAAGTATCCTTAAAATAGACTTCCAGGATATGCACAGTCATCTTGAAGTGTGTATAAAGCTGAGACTTTTTGACATATTATTGATATGTAGCAGCCAAGAATCGTGTCTGGCTCCACAAGTCCTCTAGAGTCCATGCTTGCTGCACACTGTAATGTTGGTCCTAATTCATTGCTGTTTTATCTGCTTTTTCAGGCTTTTATCAAATATACCTTCATCATTCTCCACCATTATTACCTTATGTTCACTTCTATCATCTTTTCATATTTGATCTGTGGCATTGATTCAGACCTGGACTAAAGAAAAGTCTGGCAAAAAAAAAAAAACCTATGATGTCCTCTGCTAGAGCCAACTGTGTGGGCATAAAGAACTCCAGAATAGTTACTCAATTTATGATATTTTGTGCCTCTATTTCTTTTGGTGTTGTGCATGAACATTTCTAAAACAGCATATTTATAAGCAACATTAAAACCTATCAAAATAAACAGTTGATAACACTTTTTCTATTAAAAGGAATATTTACCTTGAGGGGCTTGAACTTAAACCAGTCCACGGTGGCCACATTAAACTGTTCAAACAAAGTAAGCTATAATTGAGAAGTGAATGAAAAATGATACATCCAAAATCTCAAAAGTGTGGCATTCATATGAACTCGCCAGTCTGATTAAATATTTTGTAGAACCCCAGTTTGTCAATATTTGATTTGCAATTCTTGGAGATTGTCTTGTATCTTGGAAGACTGACTTCTTTCTTATCTTTTAAAATAGATACACAATGATATGATTTGACATAATGGAATATTTACCTTGAGTTTTAAACGTGTGTTTAGGGAACTTTTTCTGTTCTGTACCAGACACAAGTCCTTGGCAGCCTCTAAAAGGTTTTCTCTGTAGGATTGTCCTGTATTTAGCTCCATTCATCATCCCATCAAATGACTGACTACCATCCCTGTCACTGTTGAGGAAGAATTTTCCTAGACCACGATGCTCTCATGACCATATTGCAAACTCAGTGTTGTTTGTTCAGGGTTTTGCTATTCCAACCTACATAGTTTTTGAAATATAGGTGAAAAAGTTCAACTTTAGTAACATAAGACCAGTGCATCTTTTTTCTACAGGTTTGCTGTGTTGCCTTGTGTCAGACTACAAAGGAGACCCATTTTGGCTTTTTCCCAATGATTCAACATATTATAATCATCCTTCTACCTAACCTGTGAATCCCTATGGCTCCTTCAGAACAATTCTCTCCTTGCCTGGCCAAATAGTTTATCTCCACATCAATGTCTTGGCAGGTATCCAGTTCATCCATCCTCTTTCCATGTTAAGAGGATTGTTTTACGACCTAACCATTTTTTAAACTGTTATAAAACTTCATTTGTGAACAATATGTTGTCTATGTGAGGCCTTCAAACAACAACCTTTATTATATTGAGGATAAACTGTACACAAGTGGACTCCAACTATTAATTAGGAGAATATTCAATACAAATAGTTGTAATGTTTTTTTTAAATTTAGGGATCAAATAGCAAAGGGGAATGAATCAGATAAATACAGCAATTTTCATATTTTCATTTACAAAAAGATTTGAAAACATGGCATCATATGCCATGTAAATCCCAGTTATACTAGTCTCTGCTGGTTCTGTTATATAAAATTCAAATAAAATCAAAACAGATTTTGTGATTATACCTCTAAGTGGTGACAACATCCGCCGCCGATTTTAATGCAAACCATTTTCCCGTCTCAATCGTTTTATCTGCTTCTCTCCTTTCCCTGTCTTTCCCTTTAAAGGCAAGGTCAGCTCAGTGACACATTGCTTGAAGGGCACACTCCATGGTAAACACACGTCTTACACTCTCAAACTTAGCTCAAATTAATTCAATACCTGACATGTGTCCTTGCTGGGATATAGTATGACTTTCTGTTCTATCTGTTTACCTCTGTATTTACAGGCATATGCACAACTTTATACGAACATTACACAGTACACACAAGGGCAGACATACTTTTCCAAGTGATGGTAAAACAAGTCAGTTGATGACTAAGAATGAACGAACAACAGACCATGAGAAACATATGTCTTCCATTGTTTGTTGAGAATTAGCTGCCTTTCAAACTCAACGTGACAGAGAGCAAGTAAAATAGGTATTTTTAAATTATTTTCAGCAAAAAAGTGAAGATACGCAGAGCCAGTTGATGAAAGTATAATTATATTATTATATAAATAATATTATTCATCTTGCTGTCACAAACCAGCTTTGAAGAAAGCCTGAGTTTTGCTTGTTTTTTGGGGTACATTTTGGACTTTTTTTGGTCTAGTATTTAGAGAAAAAAAGGTAATAAAAGCATGATTGAATGTGAATCTAAAGCTAAAACTAGAAGTTTATAGAAACCAATAAAAAGACAAAAACTATTTTTTCCATGCTGAATTTAAAGTAATGGCTTTGGAAACTTCTGATAGGTTAACTAACACATTTGAGTTAATCTGATATACACCTGTAGATACATTTTTATGGCCACACCTCCAACACACTGTTTTTTGTTTGAGACAACGGGAAAGTCAGAGAAAATCAGCCAAGATCTCACACAAGAGAATTTTGGAGCTGCACCAGTCTGGTTCATCCGTGGCATCTATTTCCAGATGCTTGAAGATGTTGTATTCTTCGTTCTATATATAAATATATGCAAATATTGACATAATGGGAATGTCCAACCACCCTCCACTCAGGAAGGAGAGGGGTTCTGTGTCTCTGAGATTATTTTTAAGTGAAAAGAAAAAAAACGAGCCCAGAAGAAGAGCCAAAGATCTTGTGAAAATGCAGCTCAAGCTTGTATGATGTTGTCATTATCCACAGTAAAACTAAGACCTTCATTTATGGAGATATTTTGTAGTCTGATTACACTAAAGTGGAACTTTTTGGCCATAATGACCATCAATGGCTATGTTTATATGCAGTCAATAACCCTATTCTCAAGGAATCTTGGTGTTTTGGATAGAGGAACTTCTAATATGAGCCGTATGGCATACAAATCCCATGCAGACGGGAGTAATTCTCTCTTTCCTCTCTCTCTCTCTACCTCTCTTTCTCTCATAACACATGTCAAGAGGTTATTCTGAATGTTTCAGAAACCCGAAAAGTGATCATAACTCGACCATAACCCGGATATTGGTGGCATGTAAACATAGTTTACATTACGAGGGGATAAGGAAGTAACCGCATATTCAAAATTCAGTAAATGTTATTTGTTCACATAGGCTCACGAAGAAAAATAACATGGTGTCCAATATGTCCACCCAATATACACTAAGAACCGCACCCATGTAGTTTAGACCTTTTCATTGACACGTATTGGCGTAGTATGAAAAAAAGGACCTGCCATTTGCTACCTTCATTCAAGGACCTGTATACCAGCTAATACACAAGTGAAAACACAATGCTATCATGAGACTAGTGTAGTATTTTTATAAATAATTTAGGTCAAAAGAAGTAAACAATAGTGGTATTTAATTTGCAGGAGTTTCAAATCTTGTTAGACTTTATTGTAACAGCCCCGACAGGGACCCATACAGTGAACAGTACAATGTGTGAGGTACAAAGTTGCAGCTTTTAGCAAAGTTTTCATTTTGTTCGGAGCATAAAAAGTCAAACTATTAAAAAAGGGCTTCATGAATTCAAAGGAAGAAACAAAATCTTTCAAAAGAGGATATTATATTTGCAATGAAAAAATAACTTTCAAGCATTTCAAAATAGTTGGGAATACTGTAACACCTGCATTTTTAACACACTCAAACACAAATAGGACTCAGTTTGTGTTATAGAATAAATGGGCAGGAGATATAGTATTGAGGCTGAGAAAATACAGCTTTCAAAAGGATTTCTTTTTTTTCTAAAAGTCCAATTACATACATTTTTATGACTGACAATGACAGGTACCACACCAGCTCTCTCTGGCAGGCGTCAAGGGGAGATGGTTAAAAACTTCAAAGCAATTCAGGATTTAAGAGTTCAGAGTTTCATCTCTGCTAGTTTTCTCTCAATTTGTAAGTCAATGTGGTAGTGTGTGTGTGTGTCTGTGTGTGTGTGTGGTTACTCAAGCATGCATGTGTGTGGAAAGACTAAGCCAGCTTCGCAGAATCTGAAGGTATCCATTAGTGTGTAGTGATGTTTCTAAGTTCCAGTGGGGCAAAAGAGTATCTGGTCGCCCCCAAAGTATTTAGCACCTACAGACAAGCAATAATTCTGTCCCCTTTAAGAAGATGTTCAACCTTCCAATCTGTACCTAATTCACCAATTAACATTTCTGCTGCTGTAATTTGCACATTGTTTTTTTCTCAGTTTATATATGCTAACTTTGGAAATAATACGTTTATTTTTTATTCACAACTACACATGCACATTTTGTAAATATTTCTATTTTTTTCATATTATTAAAATATTATTAAAGTGTCCTGCTCTGTTGCACATTACAACCTGGTTATGCTACTTGATTTTTAATTTGATCTTTGTCTTTAAGATCTGCACAGTACTCTGGTTGTACATAATGTACATATTTTTACTGACTCTTAAATTCTTTTTTTTTTTTATACCTTTCCTCTTCTGACTCTTAATGTTTGTATTTCCCGCCACTTTGCTGTTGTTACAACCAAATTTCCCCTTGTGGGACAATAAAGGATTGTTCTATTCTATTCTGTTCTACCTGTATTGATGGTACCTGTTTGAACACGATATCTGAATAATAAATACCTGTCCATACTTTCAAATAGTCAGACTTCAACCTCCACCATAGCCAAGACAAGCGAGCTATCTTAAAACACCAGGGAAATGATTGTACAAGACTGGGATGAACTAATCTACAATATGCAAAGAGCTAGGTGAGAAGAGATGAATTGCTGGAGCAATTATTAGAAAATGGAATAAATACTAATCTTCCTCGACCTGGGTCCCCATGTGGGATACACATGATCTTAAGAGAGCTGGGACTAGTAACAAAGATTACTTTACTATATTTTATTTGAAGCATGGGGATGGAAACATCATGCTTTGGGGCTGCACTTCTACCAAGCGGACAGGACACCTGATATGTATGAATGGGGTCATGTAAAGTAAAATTTGGGACAAAAACCTCCTCCATCACTGAGACTAGTGAAGAAGAAATTTCGTCAGCTCTTTCAGCATGACAATGATCCCAAGCACACCAGACAATAAAGGAGTGTCTACGTAAAAATTGTTTCAAGGTTCTGGAGGGGCCTAGCTAGTCTCCAGACCTTTGTCCGACAGAGAATCTGGGCAGAATGTTAAATTCAAAACATCACAGCTCTAGAGAAGATCTGCATAGAAGAAAATGAAAAAAAAAATCAGCTACACTGTGCTTAAACCTGGTGAAGACCTACCAGAAATGTTTGAGATTTCATTATAGAGTATTTAGATAAACTTATTTTATTCACCAAATACTTATTTTCTGCACCATTACAGAGATGAAGTGATTTTTTTAACATTCTGTATCTCACAATTGAAGTGTATCTATGATGAAAATTAGACTTCTTTCGTCTATTTAAGTAGCAGTGGCTGCCAAATGTGTTTTTGACTTACTGTATTTAACTTTGTTTCTTTCTCAAAAAATCCTTGAGTGAAAATCTGAATTTTCATGTAAGACACGAAAGTATGCAAAATGAGAAAAAAATATAATATGTAATATCTAAGACAAATACAACAAAATTATATTTCTATAGCTGCCAACCTTTGTTGTTGTGTTCGTATCTGCTGTAAACATTTGGTTAAAAAAGTGATTGAGTTCATCTAAAAGCTTCCTAAATTTGCAAATCAGTCCTGCACAATCTGGAAATTAGGAATGATTGGGAAGGTTTTTGAGGACGCTTAGTTGGAAGATTTTTCCACATGCACTTCTGTTTCAGGTCATTCCACAGCACTTCTACTGAATTGGGGTGAGACCTTTGAGTTTGGTAATTCCAAAACATTAACTCAATTATTTTCTAATCATTCTCATGGGGAATGCCTTGTGACCTTTAAGTCACCACCAAACTGTGAAACCTACTCCCTACTGATACCGCGAATCAGAATTAAACATGGTTTTAAAGATGAGAAGGTCTCCGGTCCCAGATACAACAGATCAGAAGTTAACCAGGATTCAGACACATTCATGTGTTACAAATGGGCTCGATTGTATTCTGCAAGATAGCAGTCAGTTCTAAGCTGGGTCCGAAGCTTTTTTGTTTTTGAGAGATCAAAAGTATTTATACCCATAACTCAGGTAACAATATACATATTAGGGCTTAAGAAGAATTCTGTATAATTATCAATTCAAGCTTTTTACTGCGTAAAAGTAAAAAGAGTAAAAGTAATGTATAGATCAAATGAAAATGTCATTAAGGACAAAAGCTAAAGTGCCACAGCACTACCATAACTCCCCACGAAATTTTTTTTTTTTTGCCATGACTAATGTTGAATAAAAATGTTGCTATTAAAAAAATTGTGATACACAGGACTACCTGTTTCAGCTGTCCCCATAAAATGTATGCATTTTAGTGCAATGCAAGTATTATATGTTGACTTCTGAGAAATACAAATTGTATTTCACCTGTAGTGTTAAAATAATAAAATAAATATAATCATTTACACCTATTTCAGCCATAGGTGGTCATTTTGACTGCAGAGTGTTTTCCTCTGTTCTAATTTGATTTTTCCTGGGCAACATAAAAACAGAACGTCAAGACGGGAATATTGAAAGTTTGTCAAAAAGCATCTTCATTGTTGTTTAGTCCAGCTACAATTTCTCGTAGTCTATAATTTTTTTACCCTTTTAAATCTAGCAAATTTGGAAATAGAGATAAAATAACTCAGAGGTCCAAAAACATTGACAGTAGAAATCACTTTAGAAACACTGAGCATGGACACTGATGATTCTGGTGGCCAATCTGTCCCGGAAAATGAAACTGATGGAAGCAACATTTGCTGGATGAATAAAAGCTCTTCGTAGAGAGTGAGTTAGAGGGGTTTCCAAGGAAAAGGAGATGAAGGACTCAAATGCTGTTAAGACACTCAAATGTCAGGTGTGCTTTTTCGGTGCTGCACTAAATCAGGTGCTTTTTAGAGTACTTATGTTGGTAAATCATAAGGTGTTTTCACAAGACACACAATGGCAGCATTTTAGGGTAATATTCCCAGCATGGTGTGTCTTATGAATGCTCCATGGTGATGCAGGAATATTGCTGCATTTGTGCCAGCAAACTTAATAGTGATATTACTGCAATATTCCTGCAACACTGGACTTATGAATGAAGATCTTGCCTTGCTGCAATAGAGGGTGAAATCATGATGATTTGTTTAATGTGCACTGAGCCCCAGCTGGCAACAGTACTTAAACTGCAAATAAACATGAGAAGTTCATTTAGCATTTGTAAACTGTTTCAGCAGAGATGGCAAACTGGAGTGATAAAAAGGTCAAAACCTCATGGCTTTAAGATTGCAACAAATTTAACAGGGACTCTGAAGAACAGCCATCTTTTGGAGCAGAGAAAGACTGAACCAACGGGGCTGCAATTGGGATAAAAAGCATGTCCACCAGACAGCCTGGACACCACTCCCATACCTGGCAATCTTTTGTGAAAAGCACCTGATTGCAGCAAATTTGTGCCACAGGCCGAGCTTTTATGATTGACCAAAAGGCTCAATGATGTCGGCATTAATGCCAGCACCAATGGCGGCATAATCTTTTCAAACAGTGTATAATGTTAGGCCTATAGCATAGCCTATATAGAAATATGTTGTTAGATTTTTCAAATGTTGATTGAAAAACAATGAAAACAACGTTCCTGTACTGTATGTTACACTAATAGTTTGAGGCTGATATCTCATTCAGGCAAAAGCTTGTACCATTAAACTTTGTATATTAAATTTAAAATTATTATTTTTCATTTTAATATAGTTTTAAAACATTGTTTGGCTAATTAAATTTAGTATTATCAAAGTAGTAATCATAAAAGGTAATTAAAGGAGGTTTAATACAAGAGTCAAAAGTGACCGCTTGTGGCCATTCTAGTAGTTGCAGGATACTGGCCAATTTATGCTTCTCCGACCGCAAATTTGCACTTAGACGCAGACGTATTGACGGAGACGTTTTCTCTCTCCATTCTCTATTGCTTTTCCAGCGTTACTTGACCAGGACAGCAGGGGGTGCAGCAGTTTTCATGGCGTCTCTGCCTACTATCACACAGCGCCTCTTCTGTTTTTTTCTAGGCTTGTGAACGCATTTCTTCCTCAAGGAGCAATGAACGACAGAAAGTACGTTTTGATTAAGCTGTAAAGCTTTTTACTAGAAGTGCAGATTACAGAATACTCTAGAAACACATGGAAACAAAACACAGCCGCCATTTTTTTAAAAATTTCATGGGTAGGATTTTATGTCTGTTTTTTACAGTGACAAGCTGAAATGAAACAAGAGTAAAGGGGACATTTTAATATTTAAGGAGTAGAAAGTACAGAGAGTTGTAAAAATGTAAAGAGTAGAAGTAAAAAGTCAGATAATACATAATTACTGAAGTGAGGTAAAAATTTTCTCTTGTGGAAGGAAGGAAGGAAGGAAGGAAGGAAGGAAGGAAGGAAGGAAGGAAGGAAGGAAGGATAAATAGTGGAGAAATAGCTGGAGAGATGGATTAATGTAAAGATAAACATTTGGCTGGAGCGGGTGAATTTTTTACAACCCCTCTATTTCAATGTAATTTTATCTTTAAATGTTTAATTAGGAGGGTGTCCGATTGAATGACAGGTCTGATGAGCGTTGGTGCTAGTAGCATCTTGCTCCCTGCTGCTTGCTCCTGGAAAGGCTGCAGCGTCTGAATCATGTTAACAGTCACTGCTCTTTTATTTCTCTGAACTTGACTATCAGTTGTGTCCAGAAAGTTTATTCTTGTTTGGATGTTAATCACGTACTTGTTGGGCAAAGATGGCTTGCTGTGCTATTGATTACACTAATGCCACGTTCACGCCACATGCTTTGTCGAAGTCAAAAATGCTGACAAAGTAGCAAGTTTGAACCCTATACCCTGTACTTAGATAGGAACAATGGGGAATAAAAGTGGGGAATAAAACCATGGGATAAAAAAAAAAAGTTTGAGACTGAAGATTGCAAACAATGGCAGATCATATTGAGAGAGCGGCTCGGCTTTATTGGCTAAATATTCACAATGTCACTACCATGAGTTGCTCTGATTGGTTGACACTGATTAGTTGTCAAGCTCAGCAGTTTAGTTCGGAGCAGACAGGAAATCAAGCGTTTGACCAAATTACAATACCATTAAAATTTAAAATGAAGGATACCTGCAGATTTCCAATAGCTTGACTATGAAACTAACAACAACAAAACATCAACACCTGGGACCCTAGGATTAAAGTCATTTGGTCTGTGGGTTTAATTTTTCCCCAACTTGTGCGTCCGGTGGAAGCAGGGATAAGTGTCCTGTTTGAATTGTCAAAATATGGTAATCCTAAATAATCTTTTTGCTATAATTTCTGAAAATGTTTTTTTGTTGTACATTTGTTTTAGTGCTGTTCAATTATCGCCAAGGATATTTTTTTCTTTCACTACTGTTCTGAACTGAAATATATTTAACTGCATTTTGTTAACACTAAAAGACCTTAAGAATGGTGGAGTGGCCTAGCCAGTCTTCAGATCTGAATCCGTTAGAAAATCTTTGGAGACAGCTGAAAGTCTGTGTTGCCCAGCTATAGCCCCGAAATCTGAACACTGGAGAAGATCTGTACAGAGGATTGGCCCAAATTTCCTGCTGTAATGTGTGCAAACCTGGTGAAGAACTAAAGAAAACGTATGATCTCTGTAATTTCAAACAAAGGTTTCTGTAACAAATATTGAGTTCTGTTTGTTTGATGTATCAAATATATATGTCATGGAAAAGAACGAAAATTAATTATTTAAAATATTTATTTAAGTTTGTAAGTTACAGTATTATTATAGGTGGTTTCATTATAAGCCTAAATATAACATGCTCTTAAACCCAGTATAGA
Source organism: Apricaphanius iberus (assembly GCA_028564705.1). Taxonomy (NCBI): domain Eukaryota; kingdom Metazoa; phylum Chordata; class Actinopteri; order Cyprinodontiformes; family Aphaniidae; genus Apricaphanius; species Apricaphanius iberus. The sequence continues at coordinate 1,013,762 of JAPXFQ010002030.1, forward strand.
TTTCATACGCTGTTTACATGCAGCACAGCTGCAGCTCGGCATCTGACTTATTTTCCTCCTCCTCCTGGCTGCGGGATTGAGAAGAGTTTTCCTCCATTTCTTTTCGGTTGATTGTTGTGTGTAAATGCCAGAAGGTGAGGTTGAAGTTTACCCATATTAGAGCTTTGTTTAATCAGCTATGCTGGTTTGTGGTAATTGAGAGTCCTTGTTTGAACCGCTACAGAGGTTTGAATTATTGTGCAATCACCTTCAAAACACTAGGACGCACTTCCGTAAAGATCTCGTGGCCGATCTCCTGTAACTGAAAAATGCGAGAATATCGACCTGATAAGATTTTGAGATCGGGACATCCCTAATAGAAATGACAGGCCTCTACATGCTTTTTAAGAGGGAAAACTTCAAAAATCAACAGTGTATCAAATACTTGTTCTCCCCACTATATATATATATATATAAACAATTGTGTGTTTAGAAGGTTTCTAAACAGACATTTAAATCAGTCATTTAAAATAATTAAATTACCTTATTTACACTATTCCAGAAACATAAAATATATCATGGGGCTAGGCAGCCTTTAGGAAAAGCAGAAAGCCTCAAATGAGCCCGCACTAATCTGGACTGTTTCTGGTACTGCTCATCTGAGGTACAGATAAAAAGGACACGTGAACTCAGGTGGGAAAGCACACCAACTCTCACCTTTTTCCTCCTCAGTTCATCGAGCATTCACTCATTTCTCCTCCATTCTTCCTCCTCCATAGGTTCCTCACCTCCCATTTCTTCCGTACCTATGCATGCAGTCCTGCACCCTTACCCGCTGCCTCCCCCCTTTTACTCACATCCTGTCACTTAGCGTCATGGGCCATAATGGAGCATCCCATCACCCATCCCTCCCCCTACGCATACAGCACGTTTATTCATTCATGTCAATCTTTCAGTCTCTTTAAATTTTTCTATTATTTGTATCTGCTTTTAAAGAAAATTCTAACAAGGAATCACCGAACACGCACATCAAAGTTCCAAAAACACAAGTACACTTTCTTTGTATGTTTAACTCTAGCTCACAAAACCAACTAATACATTTTTTGTTTCAGCTGCACTGAACAAATTGCTGCAGGTCGGGACCTGATTTCCCTTTAGTCCATTGATGAGATAAACAATCATCCCATCTCCATCCCACTCCCTCTACCGCTTTTCCTCATGACATCACCGGCTTGTATTAAAAGTGACACTCTCGTTAATCCACATTCAGCTTGCCACTGCATCTCTTCAACGCACCAATCCAGGTACACAGACCTAAGCCGGGAGAGCTCATGAATAGCTAATAGGAGAGACACAACAACGCTCTGATTCACAGAAAATGCTCTTTACACCATCGCCTTTGCTAGTGGCTACCGGTGGGGAGAGACCAGAGAGATTGATTGAACATAAAGGGTGAGAGAGTAAAGCAATATGCGCCTGGGAGAAAGAGTAAATGAGAATTATTGTGTGTGTGTGTGTTTGTGTGTGTGCGTGCATACATGTAGGAGAAACAATCTCTGATTGTATAAGAAAGAAGAAGAGCAGAAGAGAAATGGAAAATATTATATGAAGTTATTGGAAAGCAAAAGAAAAAGGTAATTTCACATACAGCCCATCTGCTAGTCTGTCTGGAAAGATTATTGGAATGAATGGTAAAAAACAACAACACATAAAACAGTTGCTACAAACAAAAAAACACTGGGGATTTTCTTCTAGGTTTGAGTATATTGTAAATTAAAATCTCCTGGCTTGTAAAACATTATGCTTTTGCAGCTGTGGCAACAAAGACAAAAGTAGCCAAAGGTTTCGCTAAATCACAAAGGTATTACTTTTGATCTTGCTAATGTTCTTCATAACTTTGTCTCTAAAATGCTGTAGAAAAAAAAGAAAAAAAATTTTCAGTATGAAACTGTGCATGAAACATCTTGTTCTGGTAGTGGGTTCGTGCAGGTGCTAAAATCCTTGAAAATGCTTGAATTTTAAAAAAGTTTTAAAAAGTGTTTTTATAGTGCTTGAGTCGCTGTATATCCTCCTTGAAAATGCTTGATATTCTATTTTAATTGTTTTCTTATGAAGAACACTTGGGCTAAAATCATTTATTTAATAAAAAGAAAATAAAAAGCCTCACTTTCCGCTCAGAGAGGTTTGTTTCTTTTTGTAAACCCAGCATGTGAGCAGCCACACCTTGACATCACCTGATGGAAAGACCAGCCTCTGGACCGATGGGATCCTCTGGCATGAATATAAAGTGTGCTGGAGGGGCACATCTCCGCTGAGATGACAGGCCGTTGTGTTTTCAATGGCCGGTGGCTTGAAAATATTACTAATATAGGGCTAAAACGAGGACCAAATCCTTAAATAACTGTAAGGAGGACCTGCAGCTCTTTGTGATGCCGTTTTAATGACGATGGTGAGAAGTTAAGCTATCTTAGAACTTTGCATGTAAGATGTATTTTGGGCTCCAGCTATATGTCCTGTTCATACTAATACTAACACTGAACAATTACTCGCTGAATTTTTAATATGTCACTCAGTATTAGATCGTTAACAAGAGCCTGGACAGACAAAGCGCACGGAACACGCCCGCTACTAAAACATTGATTTCCCCTCCAAATATAAGTACATATAAATACATTTTTACCTCTTCGCTAGTTCCAAGCGATGAAAGAGAGACTGATGTGCTCGTCATGTTGCTGCAAATAGATAATTCTCAGGGAATTAAGCGTTTGAAAACAGCACTAGCTGGACCTCCGTTGTTGAGTTTCTTACTCGAAGACACAGATACAGCATACTTGTGATAATTTAGGTATGCACTGCTCCCTACTGGCCGTAAATTACACACTGTGCCTTTAAAAAACAAAGTAATGAAAAATTAATTAATAATAGCGTTGCAATTGGCCAAGACAGAGTCTGTTTCAAATTGATTATAATGCTGTGGTGGGACATTTATGTACTTTGCAAGGGAAACAAATGTCAGTGAACTGCAGTTGTAAAGAAGAGTGAATTTAAAGTAAAGAAGTAATTACTTTTTCCCAATTAAAGGGGTTATATCATGCAAAATCAAGTTTTTGGAGTTTTCAACCATCTGGTAATGCAATTTTCTCATAAAAAACCTTAACAGAGTGGTTTTTGGCTTAACTCACACATGTCTGAGTAATCCTCCTGAATTTTGCTCCCTGAGCAGCTGCCCCTCCCACTCCCAGAAATCGACTCGGGGGGGGTGTTGAGGTGTCTGCACCGCCCCCGTAGGCAGTGCGGCTTACCGCTGGTAGATTTTCAAACACACCCTCGTCCTTCTCACAGCTAATGGCTGCTTCGGTTTTTGGCATCTTAAAACACTACTTGGTTGGATTTTTTACTTCCATTGTGAAAACGCCCATTTTGCTGCATGGATTACAGGATTTTATGGGGAGCCTAAGTCATGCCCTTCTACTTCCGGTCCATGGGTCCCCAAATGGCAAAAAAAAAAGAATGAGAGTCAATTGAGCGATTAAAGTTATTTTCTGATCCAGTTTGACGTTAAATTTTAGGACATATATATATGATATTAGATCATATGTCTGTCTATCCCAGAAGTTGAAAGCTGTGAAATAGCATGATACAGAAAATAAATAAATATCTGTGCAATCTCCTGACAAAGTTATCCCAAACTTAAGCCTACCTGCTGAGTAGAAACTTGGCAATGTAGGAATCAGTGGGAGCCAGAACTGTGCTGTCAGCACACGCCATCTCTGAAAAGATTCTCCTAAAAACATTCTGGTCTTGTTTCTCTCTTCAGAGGTCTTTCTCTTACTCTCATGCACCTCAATGACTATTTTTCTCTTGCAAATTACAGCTATTTTCAAACAATCCGGTGAGAAATGTCAGAATGAATAATGGAAGAATGAATAATGGAATAATGGATAATAATGGTAAATGGCATAGCGACAGATAAACATGTGAGAGTGCGCTTGCTTATGCAGACTCTCAGGGTGATTGAGAATTAGGAGGACCAATAGTCTAGGTGATCCACCCAGAAGAAAAAGATCCACTCAATACCTTTAATTAGGGGTGGAAAAAAATAATAATAATAAAAAAAAATCGATTCACATAAGAATCTAGATTCTTTGCTTAACGATTTTGAATTGATTTTTTAAATTTAAAAAAATCGATTCTCAAACAAATATATATTATTATTAAAATATATATGCACGTACTGTAGTGGTTAGCACTGTTGCCTTGCAGCAAGAAGGTTGTGGGTTCGTATCCCGGCCCAGGGTCTTTCTGCATGGAGTTTGTATGTTCTCCCCATGCATGCGTGGGTTCCCTCCGGGTACTCCGGCTTCCTCCCACAGTCCAAAAAAAAGACTGTCAAGTTAATTGATCACTTTAAATTGTCCTTAGGTGTGAGTGTCTGCGTGCATGGTTGTTTGTCCTGTCTGTCTCTATTTGGCCCTGTGATGGACTGGCGACCTGTCCAGGGTGTACCCCGCCTCTTGCCCGTTGACAGCTGGAGATAGGCACCAGCACCCCCGCGACCCATTAAGGATTAAGCGGTTAAGAAAATGGATGGATGCAGCCCAGGCTTGGAAAGCTAAGTTCACTTTATTATGAAGTATATTTTAGTATGTAGCTGTTTACTTTAGAAAGTCTTAACTTTGTATTCAGTCTATTGTAAAGGTTTAAGATGTGGGAAGCAGAAAATTCAGAAAATTATATATCCTTTCAATACAATAGTGAATAAAAAAACTGCAATATTGAAGAATCTCAACTGAAATTAAATCGGCACTTACAAACAGATCATAAAGAATTGCATATAGCATAGAATAGCATATTGTCTCAGCCCTACAAATTGGCACCTTTTTTTAACAATAGTATTGATTGTGAATCGATTTTAATCAGTGAATCAAATCGTCACTCCACGAATAAGAATCGAATCGTGAGTTGTTGTAAGATTCACATCCCTACCTTTAATGATTTTAGGGTTTAAAATTTCAATTTTAAAAACTGTCAATGTTCTGGTACAAAATACTGGTACGATAATACAGACAACAGTTACAAACTACAATCAGAGCAACTCACTGTGAGAGATATTGTTTGGCAGTGCCAATATAAAAATAACTATTATGCTGTATTTTCATTGTAAAAAGCCAGTGATAATGATATATAGTACTGGGAATGTGAGAGGGAGGAATAAACGCAGCATGTATTTATGAGAAAAAGTAATGCACACGGACACATTGATACAAAGCAGAAACACTGGGCCTCTTTGAATACAAATTCCAAATATCACTTTGATAAAGTGTGGGGCTAATTAATCAAGCTAATCAGCAGGGTGCCTGGCAGCAAGTTCTCCCTGCTCTACAGTTTCTCTCAGTCACTGGAGCGCACAGCAATCTACTTAGTGTGGAGAGATATGTTAACGGGATATCTGCCTGAGTTCTGCATGCAACAAAAACACCTTTCTACCTCATTTAGAATATGCAATATACTGTATTTTCATCTACTTAAAAAAGGACCAAAACACCTGGTAGCAGCCTTCTGAAATCGGAGACTTTTGAAGGCTTTTAACAAGAATAAAAATGTCAGCAAATATTCATTTGAGAAAAGATTATGAGGTCAGGAAGAGAACACTCCCTAAATCAGGCTGATACCAAAGCATCCACATATTCGGAAACTTTCTTATCTATAAAAATTGGATAAATGTATTTAGACACAAATGTGAAATGCATAATTAGTACAAATAGGCTTTAAGGCTGAACCCACCCCCATTACTCTCCTCACAGCAATAATACCAGACATTTTGTTCCCCAAGGGGCTCCCATCACTCACCTGCTCATTGATAAAAGACTTCGGGGTCAACTGTCTGGAGCAGGTGAAAATGGGCCCTCATCTCTCCTCCCCCTGCACTCTCAGCACCGGCTCTCCTCAGTTCTGTGTGCTGAGCCCACTACTTTACTCCCTCTACACATCTGATTGTAGTCCCACCTACCCATAGAACATCATTGTCAAATTTGGTGATGACACAACAGTGGTGGGGCTGATCACAGGGAGAAATGAGGCAATATCACATATAACAAAACAAAAAAAGAAGGGTTCAAGCGGATGACCCATTAACCTGACCCAAGATACAACATGCCCTTAAGGAAGTACTTTTCCAAAACAGCCCTGCCGGTAATGTATGAAGAGCGCTACGGGGGTGGGGGATGCTAGTTGCAGAGAAATCTGATTCAATCGTATTATCTAGGTAGAATATCCAGGCTTCTGAAACTCTAGTTCAGTTCGATTCCAGCCGGACTAAGGTGTATATAATTATTTTAAAAAAATTACGCATTTTAATCACACCTATTTATGCACCGCAGCCTTCCAGCGCTGGTGCGCAGAGAAAGGCGCAGATCCCGTTTCATGTCCGCTAAGCCGCGTGCTGTCGTTCCTCCAGCAGCTGATGGACAGAAATTTAGCTTTCACTAAAGTTTAAACTTGTGCTGCAGCTATTTCTTTCTGTCATGACGGTTCTGGTGACGCAGCGGTCTTATCTACTCTGTCCCGTGCGTGCGCTCTCGTGTTATGTGGCGCACACGGCTGCACTGCGCTGCATCTAGCGTCTTTTTGTGCATTACAGAGGAAACTGCAGGAAGCCTCTGTTAATTCAGTGCCTCTCTCGCTGGTGACGTGACGCGATTTCACAAGCTTATATTTCCTCTGGGCTCGAACTCATTCCATTCTCTTATCGGTGTTCTGACAGAATGATGAAAAAATTATGTTTTTGTTTTTTTTCTGATAACTTAAACTTATGTATTCAGTCATTATTCATACTAAAAATACATGTGAAGAAAATTCTCACTTTTTTCAGTTCAAATATTTATGTGCGATTAAAATGCGTTTAATTTTGATTAATTATTTACAAAGCCTGTAATTAAGTAGATTAAAAATTGTATATATACATATATATACAGAGAGAGAGAGTTATTCTTCTTCTTGGTCCTAGCTAATTTTTTATGATCATGTTAAGCTTTGGTGTCTGCATAGTTACAAAAAAACAAAAACAAATCTGCAATGTTGCTAAAAAGCAAACATCTCTGAATTTTCAACAATAATTAGGGCAAAAGTCTTAGAGGGAAACAATCTCAGCTTTGAAATATCCTAACTTGAAGTAGCGTAATAGTTAACTCCAGACTTATTCGGGTCCACCAACGAAGCTCAGGTTAATTCAATCCCCGTTAATTCAAGTGAGGCTTAAGTAGCCTGGCTTATGTGCCTCAATGCTCAATTAAAAGCAGACCCTGTTGATTAATGCTAAATAAGTGAGAATGGATGGAATGAGATGCGTTCTTCTCTCAGTCTGAGCAAGTATTAATATTGCATTAATGCTGCATTGTGTAATAATGTGAATTAGGTGTTGTTGCTACACGGAAGGTTTAGAGTGTGACAGCTACTAACCTTAAACTTCTAAATTCATGTCATTAAATCATAGTACCTCAATGGGTAGGGAAAGATAATCGGGAGTCTGTTGTAAGTTATAAATTTACATATAACATGACAGAAAATAGCTGACATGTTAAATGTGTTAGAAGATGATTTAATTAAGGATGTAAAAATATTTAGGAATTAACTAACAGTTTTAACCCTTCAAAATGTAAATTCATATGAATACATTTTACATGTGTATTTTGTTTTACCAGTTGCACGTATTGTTTAATGTATTGTTTAAAGTTTGAGACTTCATATTTTTAGCTATTTGCTTTCTTTGTTCTAGTCGCTTACTAGTTTTTCTTTTATTGTTTCTGAGTTGTCACTGTCATATTTCTGGGGAGTATTCCACAAAAATAGATAATTCCAAAAGCCAGTCTTACTGGCTCATTTTCCCCAGATTCGGTTCCATGAACGAGGCTAACTTGAAGACATATTGAGACATATGCTCTCGAACAAGTCTGCTCCGTGGCAAACTAGATGAGACGCTCTTTTTAGCTTGATCAAATGATTGGACAATCCATGTGATGTCACACTGCAGGGCTGTTGTTCTGCAGCTCTTCTCTACCTTATCACGCCCTCAAATATGAGGTTATTAAAGTGGTTGCAGCAGCTGCCGTTTTCTTTTTTATAGTTAAATTATGCAATTGGATGTAGGTTTTACCTTTTTGTTCTACCTATGTTGCTCCTTACACCAAGCATAATTAATAATAAGCCTACATTTAAATCACTTTCTGTCTAAGATGGAACCATAAAATTGTCATGCTGTCCTCTTTAAATGTTTTTAATAGCCTTATAGAACATTAAACCAGTAAAACAAAATACATATACAAATTAAAATGCTGTATTGATGTAACTTTACATTTTCAAGACTTGAAACTGTTCATATTTAAATGTTAAATACAATTACATCCCTTCTAAAATCCTTTTCAAACACATTTGACCAGTCAGTTATTTTCCGTCATGTGTTATTTTCTGGTTTTAATCATTCCCAACAGACCCTAGATTATTTTACCCTACCTAATGAGGTAATATGACTTATTAACATGAATTTAGTTGTTTATAGTTAAAAGCGCTTCTTCGCACTCCTATGCCACATAATAAACATCACCTAATTTACACAATAACACAAAGCAGCCTGATTAGGTTTTATGTGCAGCTGGTGTTCCCCTTATTGGTTATGATGTAATTGTGACAATCATAGGCTGTATTAATAACGTCCTTATCAGACTGGGAGAAGAAAGCAGCTCTTTCCTTTCCTTTCATTTCTCACTTCTCTAGCATCGATTAACAGGGGCTGCCTTTAATGTAGCGTTGAGGGACAAGAGCCTAACATTTTTAGCCTTGCTTGAATCAGCACGGATTGAATTCACCTGAGCTTTGTCGGTGGAACCGCATAAGCCCGGAGTGCACTGTTAAGCTAATTCAAGGGAGGATATTTCAACATGAGCTTCAATTTATGGAGCTCGCTTCTTGGAACACCCTGCTGGACAGTCTCGTTTGGTAAAGCTCTGTTTAGTTATTGTGTTTTTTTTTATGTTTACCACTGAATGCACTAAAGAAATGTTCACTCACTTCTCTCCATATTTTCACCTTCACTTTTCACCAGTTGCAGCCTGTTGTTAATTAGACTCACTTTTGCGTCCAGTAATCACCACCCTATTATACAGTCAGTCTACTTTCATTCACTCCTCAGTTCCTCCCTTCAATACAGGTTTCTTAAGGCTATCTCCTTGTGGTTTTATCTCAAAATTAAACATTCACAGTTTTGGTTCTTTATGTTTTCTTTCTCTCTTCAATAATTATTCACTCAGACATGCGCTCATTATTTGGTTATACTTAGAACCTCAAAAACCACAAATAACAGAATATATGTTTATTAAGAGAGATAGGTGGTTCACATTTTAGACTCACAACTGGACTCTATTTTTTATATAAAACATATATACTTCCAAACAAAAATGGAATCAAAAATAACATTTTAAAATTGAGCAGAATTCAGAAAGCAGGACAAGCTATATTATTGTTTCTGTAGTAACCACTTGTAGTAACCTGTTTAGGTGGGACTCGACTCTAACCAAGCAGCCAAGGCCAAAAATTTGACTGAAACCCTAACATCCTCCAAAGATTGATAACAACCCTTAAATTTAGTGCAAGGCTCAGGGCTAACAGCTCTTGAGAATCGGGAGAACAAGTTTTCCATGAGTTTTGTCAGCACATTGTTGACTGGAGGATACATGTAATGGCCACATCACAAAAGCGCTGAGCATAAAAAGATTGACAGTGTGTTTAAATGGAGATGTCTGGGGCAGATGGCAAAGGTATAAATGAACAAAGGTTCTGATTATTGCAGAAGTCTGCACAAGGATTTAATGATTCCAGATTTCTTTGCGGAACAAATTTTAGTGTTTATTGGAATTCTAAAGGACTATTAAAAGGAATATTTTCAGCTTTAAAATATCAAAAATCATGAGATTCTTTGTATTACATATAATGTCTTAGTTATTTAACTGACAGGAAAGGCTTTTAAATATATTGCAATATCATTAAATGTTTTGTTGAAGATGTTGAAGAAGCTTTATTTGTGGCACCTGAATAACAGGAAATATGCCCCAATATATTTCTTTCAATTATTTTCAGACACTCCAATATTATAAACTTTTTTTTTTAAATATGGTTGGAGTGGAACATGTGGAATTTTGAAAAAAAAACAACAGAATTTCCTAAGGCCCTAGGTGTAGGTAGCTTCAACTCCCAGACTAGACCCAGGAATCCCTCCAAAGCAGTTATCTGCAGCACAGGAGCAGCAGCCTCTAAACAAAAGAGCCACAGGAAGAGATGCAAGGAAAAGAGACCTCCAGTTGGTCCAAACGGTACAAACCATGGTGCGGGTGAAGCATGGAATGGAACTCCCCACCCCAAAACCATCACCCCCTACACCAGGAGGGGAACATTACTCCTCCAGCTGGTGAGGTGACTCCTGTACAACACCCATGAGCCACAGCTGGCCTGACACATTTCCCACGAGCCATAGGCCAACTGAGACTCCACCACTCAAAGCATGGTTGGGGTTATCTTAAGATTCTGCCTCTCACAGTTGAGGTTTCTCAAGAATAAAAACTACAGACCTCTCCCTTCTTTGTAAGTGGGAAAAGTTAAAAAAAAATCTACGTTCGATCAAATATTTATTTTTCCCCACTGTAAAACTAGGCCATCTCTTTGAAAGAAAGTAAGTTCTTAAAACCATAAATTAGGAAAAAATATTTCGTACACAAAGGTTTGACTGATCTTAAAAGGAAGAAAAGATGTAAAATTCTGTCTTCTTAATTAATCTCTTGAGATTCAGTTGTATAAGTGCATTGTGATGGACAGCAGAAGCATGCTTCGACATACTTGAGTGCACGTGGTAATTTATAAACCCAAAGGAGCAAACGTTTGAAAAAAATGAGAGGATTCTGTTAAAAAAAGTGAGGGCAATATATCCCTACCTAACCTTGGTCTGAACTTCAGTCAGATAAAAGATTTCATGTGTTTTACAGTGGCCTTTTTTTTTTCTCTCATAGAGGTCATGCATGACCTCAGAAAACGTTTTATACATGAAACACCCTGTTAGAAATGTGAAATGAAAAGGTGAACAACACATGCAGGGCAAAGTCATTGCAGTCCTATCTTCCCTGGCTAAAAAAAAAAGCTGATGTGGAGTCATAGCATCAAGGCACTGCTCAAACTTATAGCACAACCACACTGTCTCCTGGGATCTTTTCAGCAGACTCTGCCATACACAGCAGGAATGTTGCAATCACTCTGTCTGTGCAAGTGCTAAAGGCGTGTTATGTGACAAGGGGCATTTACATTCTGCACGAGGTGCACAGAAAAGTACACAGTCAGAAATTATCTATCTATCTATCTATCTGTTTTTGCACCTTTTTAAAAAGTTACCTTCAGTATTACCTAAATGAGTAAAACACAGACTTTGGAGAAATGTTATTCTTTGAATGGTGCATAATTTTTAGAAATTTAAATGATTTTTATTATTTCTTTTAATTATATATTTTGTTCGCAGGCTGTTTTGTAATATTGTGGTGAATTAAACACAAACTGGGCTTGCCACAGAAATTGCTGGTTAGGGAGCCTGTTTGATATGCCTCGAAGTGATGCTAGAAACGTTTCTTCAGTCTTCCTCCTTGTCGGTGGATATTTTGCCACATAAATCTTTACTTTATGAGCTCAATTTCTAGTTGCAGATTTTGTTAATACTTTTATCATTGGTGCTGATTCTGATATGCACTGATGCCCAAGTGGAAGACAAATGTAGAGTCATCCACCTTCAGCAAGCCGTGGCTGCATTCTTATCTGTTTTGGGTTTTAGTTTTTTATTAGAAATTGAAAAAAGAAAAAAAAAACATTATTAATATCAAAACACATTTTTTTAGGTATCAGAAATTTACTTTTTATTACACTTCAACAGAAAGAGGAACAAGATTTTTGTCCTCCTTATGACCAAATTAATCTGTATCCCATTGTGCTTGAACTTGAAAAATTTTTTACAACGCTCGTTGCTTTGGCTCATTGAGGTTTGCAGATATTTACTTGAAAATAGCTCTCATGAAGTCCCACTGCTGCATTTCAATAAGTCTAAAGTCTGGACTTTCCACGGGCCATTGCAACACCATAGCTTCTTCACACATCACCTCTCAAGCTGGTGTGCCTTGGTGTCATGTATAAAAATACCGAGGCAGAATGGAGGGTTTTAAGCTAATCCACCACTGATATGCCTCTTGGCCACCTCTGCTTGGCATGTGTGACTTACCAAAAGGGATAAGAGCTGGCATCATAAGGATGTATCTTTTGTATTGATGTATATGCAAATGATGCAGATTTACTGCTGTGTTTGGGATCCTTGTCTTGTTGCATGACCCAGTTTCAGCCAAGCTTCATATGACCTTACATTTAACACATGAATAATTTGGTATAAAGGTTTCATTACCCCCTACACTGCAGAGGTAATTGCTGTATTCATAATATATAGCAGGATTTACATTTGTGCTGTTATAATGTGCTTTCTTTAAAGTGGTAGCATGCATTAAATCAACATTTTCGCTTTCTTTTTGTCCATTTAAATGACACAGTTTGGACACAACACTTGGATTTTTTTCCAAATGCTGTTTTGTAAATCTAAGCTTTGTTGCAATTTTTTTCTTAAAAGACGTTTTCCCCAGAGAAACTTTGAAAATAAGTAACACTGAACAAGTAATGGTACTGTTATGAACCTTAAAGTGATACATAGAGGGAAATGATTTGAAAAAAAAAACAACCCAAGCTCCCTCCCCCTCCCTTTCTGATTGGTCTTGAAGCCGCGCCTACATTTCTGTGCACTTGCAGGTCAATGGGCCAAGACGTGCGGAGGAGAGAGAGAAAACAACCAGAGTGTCAACAATGGAGTTATCGGAGGTGAGGATTCTTTTTTGTTTTGAAATCGGTATCTTCTGCTCTTGAGCTGAGTGTTGATCCATGGCTGCGCTCGGGACTAATGGCGGAGGCTTGATTTGGAGGCTCCGTGTAGACAGAAAAGTGAAGATGCGTGCAGTTACAAGCACGAGCACACAGCGTTTGTGATGATTGACAGCCCTTGGCATCACTTGATTGGTTCAGGTGGACGGCACTGTGGCTTTTGAGCAATAGCTGAGATACGGGAAGGCGGGACTTACCCATAATGTTATAATTCATAAAATGACTTATTTTATATCAAAATTTAAGGCCAAATTTCTTAAAATTTGTAATTAATTTAGAGATCCAGACTATCACTTTAACATTTAACATCCTAAATAAGGCTGATTGAGTCAGCTTGAATCTTACCATGTCTGCATTTATGTGCAGACTTACAGACAGACATACATAATGCTGCACATGGTAATTGGACACCTTGCTGAATGCAAACAGGACAAGAGGGAATATAATAATTTTTGCTTGGCTGTGTTACCTGATTAGCTTACCTAGTTTTACTTAGCAAGTAGGTGGATACATTTTTCATTACTAGTGATAAGTAATATACAGATCAGGTACGAGCCGCCAATTCAGAATTTTCCCAATAGTAATTTGTTTTAAAAACCGTAACAGACATAAAGACCAAAGGCAGGAATAAATGTTTATGCATCACAGCATATGCCCCTAACCTTTTACATCAAACTGCATGCTGTTGTACATAGAAAAGAAATGGAAGTTGGAACATAAGTCATTTGCTTTAATCATTTGGAAAGCCTTAGTTTTTACATTTAATGAAGAGAAAAAAATAATAACTAGAATTTGGAGTAGTTACCCTACTGATCACATGCCAGAGCAACTGACTTCCTAATCGACTGATGCATCTGCACTAGTGGTTTAGCCACACATTTAGTGCTTGAGAAGACAACTAATTTGGATATCGTGGAGAAAAACTAAGAATCCACTTTTACCCAATAACTTTTTTCTGTAATCAAAGTCATATGTGCCTGATGCAAGTAGACAAACATAAAAGAAGGCTAAATAAAATCTCCTCCAAATGTTCTTTGCTCTAAATGCGATTATTTTGGGGGTTTTCCAGTGTTGTTTTTATGTAAGGAATTGTGACATACTGTAAACATAATTTTAGTGTTAAAACACAATTTTATCCAGATATACTATTATTGCAATTATTGCTTGATTATAGGAGTATTTTTGAACCAATGTTGTTACTTTATAAAAAAAAAAGGTTTTGTGGCCACAGTGGCCTTTATTAACACTGGATAGTTCAGAAAGGGGAAGAGAAGTGCGGGAGAGACATTTGGCAAATGTCCACAGCCGGGAGTCAAACCAGGACAGCCACATCGAGGGCTGAGGCCTCTCAACATGGGGCGCCTGTCTTAAATTGGTACTTTTATGTGAAAGTGTTGTGTTATGGATGTGAAAGTGCAAATTTATCATAAGTTCACACCTCGTATAAAAGGTTAAGTCTCAATGACTCTTTATAACTGAGTTTTAACATGTTCAAACATTTTTGAACCAATGAATGGACACAACATGAAGGACAAAAAACAATTGCAAAATTAGTTATCAACAATTGGATATGGGCTGACTCAGTGCTTTGGACATACCAGTGTGACAATATATTCCAAAAATCTTTAGAGAATAAGACCCAAACAGGCAGCTTTAAAGCAAAAAGGCAATGAATGGATTTACAAGTCAGTGACTGTGTAATCTGTAAAAAGTGTTTATTAACGGTTATGGTTGCAGTTATTAACAAGCGGTTGGGTTATGGATATAATTTAGAGATGGTGTGGGCTTTCTGTTTGCATATCTTGGACCCTGAAATTGTAAAATTCTGCAAGAGATTTTTCTTTTCTTTTCCAGGTATGCAAGTTAATGTCTCAAATTCAAGTAGTTTCTCTTGTTCGCATAATATATAGTATAACAGAAGATACAAAACTAAAGATATGTAGGCTAACGTCAGAGTTGTCTTCCATGTTCTTTATTTTTTTCTCTTTTTCAGTAAAGTTCTAGCTTTTACCAGTATGTAAATGTTTTCATGAACAGGTGAATGACTCAATGTAGTGTGAAGGGCTTTGGGGTCCTCTGGAATTGATAAGGCCCTACACAAGTACAGGTCATTTACCATTTGAAGTAAGAGTCTACAGCTGCTCCATTTTTAGCCGTTAGCAAATCTGGCTGCTACTGTACTGTGTACCTTCCATGGTTCTATTACAGCAAAATGATTAGTTCACCATGGAGTGAACTAATCATTTCATGGACACTTAACACTTAACATTGATTAGTCATCCATCCTTTGTTTTCCTCTTATCTAGGGTCAGATCGCCGGAGCAATAGTTAAAGCAGAGAGATACCGACTTTCCTCTCTTCACTTGAGCTACTGTAGCTCCTCAGGAGGAATCCTAAAGTGTTCAAACCGAGAAATATAGTCCCTCCGGCATGTGCTGAGTCATCTTCTGGGATTGTGCCTAAGCCATCCTAAGCCACCTCAACTGGCTCCTCATAATGTGGATGTAGTTATTTATCTTTGATGTATTTTAAAAGTCTACATCAAGCTTTTCACATACATTTATCGAGGACAAAATTATTTTGAGATATATATTGCTATGGTTTTCCTTGACAGCTCTAGTTCAATTGTATATTACCTTTTGAAAGCTTTGGATAACACATTTTGATTCTTGTAGATGTTTAGTATAGTTGAATAAATGAAATGCACATTTGACATGTTTCAGCTTATTAAATACATTTTAGTATCTAATAAATACAAAACAGTTTGCAAAGAAGGACTCTGGCCAAAATAACATCTCTGATGGACAGAATCTTCCACCTCGTGCATGTAAATGTTGCTGTCAGATTGTACCATCAAAACAGTTGACCTGAGTCACCTCTTCCCGGTAAACAACTTTATTGAATTCATATGACAACAGCGGCTTCCATAGGACTAAAAATCAGAATATAGAAAATTGTTTTAAATCATCTGTTCAAGCAGGTAGTAATCATCCCCTTTGAATAGGCACATTGGGCCTCATTTATCAAACTTGCGTACGACCAACTCAGGGTGTAAATGTTGCGTACACAAAAACTTTACACTTTTCGGCATTTATCAATCTGGATGTGAGCGTACAATGCACAAAAAATATACACCAAGTCAGGAGGCGGTGTACATTTTACACCCATTTCAACCTTCATCGCAACACGCAAAAAACCATGCATAAAATTCAAGATTTAGACAACATTAAACATTCCCGTTCTGGAAAAATTATGCCTACACCTCACATTACAAATATGTAATTTCATGAAGTTATGTTTGGGTTATGTCATGATCGTCTTTCATATTAAATAAACAAGGGGCGCCTCGCACACCACAGGGCTCCAAATTGTAGTCGATTTAAAAAGTTAGTGCCTTAATTGCTGCAGTCAGTGTGCGAGTCGTTTTCTTTCTTCCTTTCAATATTACCCATGTTTTCGGCTGCCCAATATTTTTGGAACGGATGTGCGTGCTGATCCCCTTTTTTATGACAGTCCGTCATTAAATAAGGTGCAAAATGTCAAACTCTAAAGTCTCCCACAAATTGTCGATTTCGCAATAGCAGCACCATACAGAAAATTAAAAAAAAAAAAAAAAAACATTTCTCTCTCCTGTAATGTGGCTTAGATAAAAATAAAAACCTAAATAGACCTAAAGTGGCAGGGAAACAGTTACTGTGTAAACATTCTGTAACAGATATGAATAGAAAACGAATAAAAAGTAACTAGAAATGTTCTATGTACAACATGATGTGCAATGTATGGTTACAGCTTAGATGTTTTTATAAGATGTGGGTTGTGCGCAAAATGCGCACAGCCACGGCATCGTGTCATTCCGGTCCCACTGCAGGTGCTATCCGTACTGGGTGTTCCTGCCACCAGCTGTGTAATATAACAATGAATAACTGCATGTCATGCTTTAGGTGACAAAGGTTGTTGGAGCATCTAATAACCCTCCGTTCCAAGCGCACACAAGACGCACCATGGAGCTGGGTCTGCCTATGACCTATTTCCTGCTAGTAAAGTTCCTCTTTTTAACAATCTTGGTCGTCTGCTGTTCAGCTATGTCGCAAAAACAAGGCGTGGAAGAGGCGGTTGGTGAATATTTATATGCGTGACTTTCATAAATACGCTTGTTTCATCCATGACATTTATCAACAAGCGCAGGTCTTTACGCACAAATCTGTGCGGATCCGACACATTCATAAATCCCATGTTGAGTCTTGCGTATTTGGTATAAAAACCCAAAATATACACCGTTTTCTGCGCAAACATCCAACAGTAAATAGCTTCAATTTGCTCTCAAAAGAATCAAAGCTGCCAAAATTATGTTGGTACAAAATAGCGAAAGGGCAAAAATGACCAGCACCCTTTTACATTTGATGATATCGTGAAAACAAGGGTAGGAAAATACAAAAAAGACAGTGAGAACATAAAAGCCTCTGACCTATTCGTAAGAGGAGCAATGCAAAAAAAAAATGCCTGACAGCTGACAGCTCTTGTCTGACTCATGTCAGACAAGAGCTGTCAGCTGGTCCAGCTGAGACCCCTAAAAAGACATTGAGTCACATCAGGTTTTTTGGCATCTAAACAATGCATTTTATTTTATTATCATTTTAGTCTTCCTCTTGTCAGATTTGTATAAGCTGCTTCCCTGATGTAAGGATAAACTTTATCACTAATTGAGGGAATGTATGTTTATTTTTTACTTTTTCAAATAATCTGTTATAACATGTTTCCTATTCACACAGGCATGACCAGATACACATTGCACTCACACACCAATACGCACCAGTCATTGTGGATGTAAAAACAAATACCTCCACCCTTTGTTTTGCCGGAAAGCCGCGTGTCACGGTCCGCGCGTGAAGCTGGAAACCATCAGAAATGTGAGCGCACCTTTAACCAGAATGTCCATTAAAACAGCCGTGGGTGCAAGAACCTCGGGAAACAAACCGCCTGTGGTTGTTCCCCGAATGTTTATGAGCTCTTCTCTGGTGAGAGTGAGCCAGGAACCAAAGCAAAAAACGGGGTTTTACACACCAAACAAGACAAAACAAAGCGCACCAACAAATCGAGGCGGCCGTCTTTTTTGGTCTCAAGACTTGTTGTAGAATAGCTATTTTAAAGGAGGACATTAATTGAACCCTGTTGGATTTAAACAGTTTTCATTCACGATGGCTCTGTTCTTCAAACAATGAGTTGTATATTACCTTGCTTTCTGAGTGGTTCAACACAAACTGTATCTAAAATTACTGTTGTAACCCTATTGGCATTTATCATTGGGTCCCAAGCAGGCCTGGGCTGGTGTTAAAATTCAGCTTGGGAGGTTGGACGTTCTCTTAATTCAGGTTGGTTGTGTGTGAAATTTTTTTTATTTTTATGAATATCTCAAACTTTCAGGTGTCGAAGTGACCTATATTTCAAAGGCCTGTGAGGCTAGGCAGGCTTCCTTTTAAAACAGGAAGAGACCTAGTGACATCTGGTAGCAGCTAGCAAACAATGGCACATTTGGCTTTGTACTTTAAAACTTGTACTTTAAAAAAGATTACTTCTATACGTTACTTAGTTGTACATCGTCAAAATTACGGCAGGCAATGTTAGTAAAGCAAGAGCTACCTGCAAAATCTTTTTTTTCTGTCGAACTTCTCACTTGCTCTTATTTCTTCCCATCATTCTCCATTCTCTCTTTCTCTCTGTAAATATTCTGTTTGCTGTCAACCGAAAATGAAACAAAGAGATAATGCAAATCTCCAAATCTTCATTGTCAAAAGGTGCATGTCCTGTTATTTCAAATGAATAGAGTTTTGTGTGACATCACATTTTCCATAAAAAGAGACGCTCTCTGCACTGCTATGACTTTCATACCTGTATCATCTATTTCAGAGAGTGAGAACTGAATAGTTGCAGGTCTATTTAGAGTTTTTGAAAAGGCGTAGATATAAACAAGGGTGGAGTATTTTTTGACTTTATTGGTACTGTTATTATATAATGAACTTTCAAGCCTTCAAATCTTTGCATAATTGAAGAGATTGCAAAAACCAAGTTCTTCCCTTCCATAATATTATGTTTTTATATTGTTTAATTTATGTGTTATGTATGAATGTTCTGTGATGGACTTGTGACCTGTCCAGGGTGTACCCCAACTCTCGCCTGTTGACAGCAGGAGATAGGCACCAGCCCCCCTGCGACCCCTGGAGGACTAAGCGGTTCAGAAAATGGATCGATGGATGGATGGATGAGTTCTGAGACTTACTGATCACCAGATTGTGCACTTTTTACTAGGGTTGTCCCGATCAGGTTTTTTGCCTTCGAGTCTGAGTCCGAGTTATTTGATTATCTGCCGATACCGAGTCCCGATCCGATACTTCTATTGGAAATGCATAAAAAAAGAATAAAGAAGAGCGGAGAAACTGATCCAGGCGGTTATCTTTTTAATTAACATTATTTTAACATTTAAAAATTCTGTTAACAAACAGAGCACTTCTGTGGGGTAGCTTAAACAATCAAGTAATGAATAAATTATATTCACTTTTGGACTTTAGTGCAAAAGCAGCTTATACATAAAAAAAGTCTTTATAAAATAGTACCTCAGCTTAAATAAACGTAATAATGAGAATGTATATACATATCAGGGGTCATGTTTACTTTATGTTTTCTGGATTTGACCAGTTTATTAGAACGGTGACAGAAATATCTGAAGGCTTTCGGTCATTTTTACAGATTAAAATGAACTGACTACGTGTTGAAAATGCGCAGATATTTTCAACTTTTCGCACAGATTCCAGGTAAATAAATTAAGTAAACAAAAGATTCCTGGACACTTTAAACAAGGCATATGGCTGACTGCGAGCTTACTAAAAGTTTCTGTGAGAGACTTCTGTGCATGATTGCAGCCTTTCCGGTTGGTCAGACGCGCTACGATGTGCCAAACACCTGCTCCTGCTTCTTTCCTACCGTGGGTTTTTCTGCAGTTGAAACGTAGTTTACAGTTCCGGAAACTGTTTGTTCAGCCTCTTGTAGACTTCTGATCAGTTTAATTGGAGAACTGCTTCCTCACTTTAAAACTTGGGCTGAAGCAATGCGTAATTACAGTCTCCAGTGCAGAAGCGCGTGGATACAGAATCCAGAAATACACCTGAACCCCCATGAGAAGTTATCTGTCCCAGGCAAAAATCCTAAACCTGATGACAAAAACCTCTGCAGCAATCCTGTCCGTGTGTAAAGATAAATACTATTGTATAGGAATAGAGATAGACAATAGCCCCCCCCCACGAGGAATTAAAAAACTGACAGGTACATATGTATGAGTCCTGATCGGGAGGTAACACCAGATTTCGATCGAGTCAAACTATGTGATCGGGGCCGATTTCTGATCACATGATCGGATCGGGGACATCCCTACATTTTACCATCAACAGTGGATGTTAAATTTCTTCTAGACCATGTCCTAATGGGACCCATATCATGGTTTAAGTGCTAGTTTAATATTGCCCCATTTTCACTAGGGTCAGTACAGTACAGTATGGAATGCGTCAGTACGGTCTGGAACAGGTAGGTTGTGTTACCATTACCATCTCAAAAGAACTGTAGAGAGGAAAGGATGTGGGCGGGCTTACCTTAACAAAACTCCAGCAACATGCAGTCACAACAAACGCTCCAGCAAAAAGCTTAAGTTGTTGAAGATTTAATTTTTTGGAAAACAGAGATTTTTTTTTAAACCGATGTACTACTTAGACTTTCATAGCTCATCCTTTACAAGGATACTTTGCAGCTTGTTTTTAGTTGGACATTAAATTCAAGTCTGCTCCAGGACAGGGGAATTGCAATCAAAGCAGGTTTTTGAAAATATTTTTATCACTTGCAATTTCTTCTTACAAAAAAAAAAAAAAATTTAAGCCATATCGCCCAGCCCTACCTCCTAGGACTTCTGTAAATATTCATCCTCTATTCTGAACCTTTAATCCTGTAAAATAAGAAGGGTTTGACCATTGTTTAATAATGTTAGCCAGGGGAATCATATTTTGGCACGAAAATAAATAGAGGAAATAGTGCATTGAAAATTAACAAATTAAAAGTACTGTTATGCCATTAAAATAGTGTTTTGGTTTCATTTACTGAAATACAAAACCTAAAACAAACCTAAAACGATTTTAAAATAAAATATAAATAATATTTTTAAAAACAAATCTAGAAAAAGTATTTTCTGGAACCAGGAAGAATATCTGCGAACCTGAACGTACCGTGAAAAAGCCTTCACCAGTAGCGGGACACAAACCCGGACCTACTCAGCCAGCATGACAACATGGTGAAATGAATGGATTCAATAGTATATATAGTGATAAGATTCTTATAAGAGTTATATAACTCTCATACTCATTTAGACTCAAACTGATTACTTTATAATTTTAGGCTGCTTGCAGTTAACTGTAGTGTTCTGCTTATTTAAAACTTTAAACTATAGCTTACTCTGAGACAAACAATTTCAGACCAAACAGCGGCTACCGCTGCTGCGTAGGACAGAGACGGATATCATGTTAGTCCATAGGTGTGCGTTTCGGGTCGCTTCGGCACGCTTGGAACCAAGACAAAGGTAGTCCGAAAAAAGGGGTCGGTTCGGAACAGACGGAGGTAATGGAAACACGCCAAAGTGTCCTGTACCATGCTGGCACTAGAGGAATTGGGGCATAAGTGTGGATGTTACACAATGATTAACCTATGATGCTGTTACAAATTTGAGTCATAGTTGCAAACCAGGAACAGATCAAATATTCTTGAAACAGTATGAATTTAAAACATTCAACTCAAATGTGTTGAAACTTTTATTTTTAAATGATCTGCCAAAAAACATCACCTTTCCAGGACATGGATAAGAAACATTTTTATTTTTGGTAAATATTTCAATGTTTCTGCAGATACTGGAGGGTGCGCACAGCCAAAAGATGGGAGCTTGGGGCAGGTGCCAGGTCCAAAAATATCAGCAGGTGAAAAAAAGGAGGCCTGCACACTGCTAACAAAAAAGATATTAAATAAATAATAAAGTTGAATAAAGTTTAGTCATTTTTTGTTAGCAGTGGGCAGGCCTCCTTTTTCACCTGCAAATACTTCAATGTTGCCTCATTAATCTTCTATCGGTCCGTTTTCCTTTTGATTTGCGGGTGATTTCAGAGATGCCCAATCCCATGATATTGGGCAAAATTCGGCAGGCATAAGGTTTTCGCAATGACACCTGCAGAGGCTCTGTCCAGCACATCCACTTAGGAAACCCTTCAAAATGAGTTAAAACTAATTTTTAAACAAAGTAGTTTTCAAGTGCGCATGTTACCTTTTTCCTGACCCAAAGAGTGATCATTACTGGTTCGAAATAAGGGCAATATGTATTGCAGGAAGTCATACTCCTATCTTCCTAGTGGACTAATGCATACCACCAAAGAATGTACTAGACAGATTCTCTGCTTTGCTGCACATCACAGTCATAGTCATAGTAAATCTTTATAGAATAACAGACTACCTTTACTGATTGTCTTCGTTATTCCACTTATCAGACTTCTTAATCCTCACCCGAACCTGCACCAATACTATTATTAATCTTAATTTATATTTACCCGAAAAGTGAAGTCTTATTTATACACGGACTGATTAAATTAATTGAATACAGGTGTTGCTTGAACATTTCAGATACATTTAGAAGGTTATCCTCATCATAAATATATTGTAAAGGAAGTCAATTAATTATAAGTTCATCCAAACCTAACATCATTTAAAATGTTTTTTTTTAATGAAAGCAATAATCAATAGTAGCTGTCGGCCACGAACTTGTGTCCAGCAAAGCAAAAGAAGGCCAACATGACTGTGACCTAAGAAGTTATACTGCTTCCCAACCTTTCTCTCTCTCTTGGGAAAGCCCCGCAGGGACAGTAATAAGCAACCGTTTTACACCAAATGCTGGAGTCGAGGGAAGACAGAGATACATAGCATAGCAGAAATGCATCTTGCAAACACACACTTATACACCAAGCTACCTACACAAGACACACAAACACTTTGCAAAGCTTTTCTGTGAGGATGTATTGCTTGGTGCACCCTAATTAGAACACTCATTATTGTTGCCCAGAATTACACTATTCTCCCTGATCCTATTGTCTTCTTTATGTGTATGTGTGTGTGTATGAGAGAGAGTCGGGTTTCAGTATAAATATTATACAACCACGGCCTCGTAATTAAACAAACTTTTCACTTATATGACACACGCTTTTGACTTTGATCTTAAAGAATTCATTCAATCGGGTCATCACAATCCTGGCTACTTGACAGACACTGGCACGTATCAGTGTTTTTTCTCAAGTTCTAAGACACACGCACGCACACGCACACTGACACTCAAACACACACACTAAGTGACAGGTTCAGTCTCCAGCTGAAAGGGTTTTATATCAGCCATGACATCCAGCCGCCCACACCCTCCATCACTCCCCCACTGACCCAACGATCAAGCCAGGATGAGATATGGGCCGGTCTGCTGTGTGACAGCTCCACTCATATAATAATATTCCCACTGAAAAACACTTACTTACAGAAATGCACATATGTACGGACATCATTAAATCAGCAATACTCACTATATTCTCCTTCACAAATCTGATACATGATGTATGTATGACCCAACATTATCAATTCTTGTAAAATTCTGACTTAGTATGTGAGTATTAGCATTAGCACTACATGTTCTTTTTATGCTTGAGAGAAAATAAACGTTACACCAATGTACAGTTTTTGAAGAATAAATCTTTCATGGAATTAGATTTTTAATAATAGTTATGTACTATAATTACAAATGAAGTTCATATTTTAGCAATCCCTCCTACCCACTATCTTCCACCTATCAGGGTAACAGGTCCAGTATTGAGACCTAGACATCTTTCTCTAAGGGGACATTTTCCAACTTCTTTTTGTGGGATCCCAAGGCATTTAGAAGGGATGTAGGATCGATGCATCAGTTTCTGGATTAGCCCTGTAGTCTCCTCCCAGTGGAAGGTATCCCAGAAAACCTCTTAGGAGGGCTGCCATTAATGTATTCTGATCAGAAGACCAAACCACAAACTTCTTTCGATGCATAGAAGAAACAGTTCTACCTCTACTCCCCTAGATGAAGGAGCTTCTCAGGTTGAGTCCAGCCCCCCCTTCAATGGAAGTGAAGTACAGACAGGATCTAGTTATTCTGGCCATGATCCAAATCTAATGACAACAGCAGCAGATGGGATGTAGATGCAAAAGTAGATGTAGTAATTTGTTTTTAGAGTGATAGTGCAAGTGTATGAATGTTTCTTTTATTCCTGAAGAGCCGAATAAAATGTTCCACTAAGGTGGACAATAAAGTTTTTTTCTATTCTATTCTATCCCCCCCCCCCAGCCACTCCCCACTCAGCTATGCACTGTTCCAGTGGAAACTGTAGGTCCTAGCATGAAAACACAAACACCGTTCATTGTTATCGTAAAAACTTTATTGGGACAATAATTTGTTTTTGTGTGTTATATCAATAGACTCAAATCAAAGAAGTCTGAAAACCAAAAACTGACAGTATTGTTGAGATTGTTGGCTTTCTTTTTCTTTTTTTACATATTTTTGTCAATGAGACCATCAATAAACACTCATAGATTCAAAATTATGATTTAACCCCTTAAGCCCTAGGCCTATTTTGAAGCCTAGCTCTCGAAAATTTCCAACAACAAATGGTTGTATTTCAGCAACCAAAAAGAGTATTTGAACCATTTTGGTGTCATTGTAAAGGTAACATTGAGTAGAATTGATAGATGTGTCATTATGCATGTTATCTGTTACTGGTTAGGAGAAATTGAAGATGGAACACAGCAGAAATGTATTTCTTATTTGCTCTGCCTAAAAAAAAACATAGTTCTATATTGAAAAACTCTATGGATATTGCTTGAATGGCAGTGATTACTCAATAAAATGTAAATACAATATGTGCACATGATCTCTGCAGAAGTTGAAAGCGATTATGTGAAACAGGACAAAACTAGAGAGGTTTTAGTACAGACATATCAGGAGAGGTGTCCAGTGCCATTTCTATTTCTGTTGTGTAAATGTAATATTTTTCATTTTAATATCACATAGTGTTCAGTAGACCTAAAATAAAAACTTTTGGGCATCTTTCTGGTGACATTTATCAGATATAAACAGTGAAAGCAGCAAAACAAAGTTATGTCCATGCGTCTTGCACCATCTTGCGTCATAAGACGGTCTTGCCGACTGACACTTTTATTTTATGCATAAGACTTTCACTCGGAGCTGATTGGTCAATTTGCATGAGTGACACCTCGTTGGAAACGTAGAAGCCTATAGAATAACGGCAAAACTTGCAAAACAAGATTGACAGTACAGTTAGCCAACCACGGAGCCGAGAACAGAGCCTTGCGGAAACAACAGGCTTTTACGAGGATGAAATAATAAGTCGGCCTAGGAACAAATAACCGTAATAGAAACACCCGGACAGTTTTAAATGATGCACAAGTGATGGACTTATCAGAAAATAGCGTTTATTTTCCAAAGAAATATTTTTTATACGGCAAAACAGCAAAGGTAAGGCTATTTTTTCAATTGTGACTCTGAAAAGCGATTTTTTTGTTGTGTTATGCTTTGGCTTATATATCTGCGGTGTTTTGACGTAGCGTTTTGGCAGATGTATTTTTGGAATCGGTAGAGTCTCTGCTTTCGTTTGAGTGGTTGACTGTGTGTTTAGCACAAAGGCTTGCTGCGGTAGAGGCCGAAATGTGGCGCCTGGGTTTACGAAACTATGATAATACAATTTTGTTTACAAATATTTATTTACGTGGCATCTGAGTTGTGTTTGTGGTTGGTAAAAATAGGTTAGATAGCCTTGTAGCGCGTGGTCTTCTGTTTAATTTGATGTGCATTATTACTATTTTTTTGTCAGATGATGTGTTGTCTCAAACCTATTAAAAAAATAATTCTTGGGGGACCCTCGGGCTTAAGGGGTTAGATTATGAAACATTTTTGGAATTGTTTTTTAATAGGACTGTGACTGCAGTGAAATGTATTCACAGCTCTACACGTTGCCTTAAAGACGCTGGCTGCTAAGAAGTTCTAAATACTTTATCATTACTTTTAATCACATTAAATACCACGAAACATCATGATATAATTTGAAATCCAAACCATCTATCCCTTTTGGAAACAAGAATGACATTGTGCCAACAACACAGACTTAGCTCTTGCTTTGATATACAAGGACTGGATGCTTCTAGGGGTACTAGAAGTATCCCTTGCCAAATGTTTTGAAGGAAAGACTAAAGACTTTCTCCAGTTGGACAGAAGACGTGTGGACTGGGCAACCAAACTCCCAATCCCCTTTCTGCGGTTCCATCATGGCTCCAATGTTTAACAGCCAAGATGAAATGCACAATGCTCCTCATGAATCTGAACTTCCAGATTTGTTCACGGCCTCCTTTCAAACATCATAACGTAAACTTTCCCAGGAAGGCGGAGAAGTGTGACTCGTTTATTTGGAATAAACTCTTTAGTTCCCTATCTTCAACCATGACGTGGCATTCCACAGGTGTTTTTCCATTTTTTCTCAATGCAACATAAAAAATATGTGTGATCTACAACTGTCCTTTAGGGGGTCGGGGCCAGAATTTTTTACAGACAGTGGTCACAAAATTTTTTAAATTGTTGGCAGAGCAGAACTGTACTTAAAGATAAACAATTGATTTGATTGGTCTTTATCTGCTGAATTGAATGGGGCAATGCTTCAAAACCAGTTTTGTGGAAATAACGCAGAAAGTGGTCTGATAGACCCTTCTTGCTTGAAATTGATAAGGTTGATCAAAAAGTAAAGAAACAAATTAGATGTTTTACAATTAGTTAATACTACATATGGTGATTATTTTCACCTGGATAAACTGCTTTTTTCATTGTTTTGCAAACTTTTATTAAAGAAAAAACATTTTTTAGGGGTGGCTCAATTTACCCTAACAGACTGTGGTAAATTGGGCCACCCATTTCAGCTTAAATGAGCCACCTTTGCAATTGGGTTTTGATGGTTCCTTTAGGCAAATAACAGTTAATCTATGAATACATGTCAAATTATATACTACATACATTTAACATGCTATTTCTAATTGTGTTGATCCAGTGGTAGCACCAGTCAGTGGGCTGTTTTTAGTGCTTGTGGCCGTATCATGCTTTGGGCCATTTATACTGTCTGTGGCAGCACCATACTGTGAATTGTTGGTAAATTTGAAAAGATTTGTTCATCATACTGCAGCAGTATCTGAGGTGTTCCCACTCTTTACATTCTTGAATACCAAGATGGAAAGATCTGAAGATATAAAAGTCCATTTTGAAAATGTTATCAATGAAGAAATGGTCTCCTGTTCACACCACAGGTTAAAAAATTACTTTAATCTAGTGTTACTTTTAGTGATTGAGTGATCTGGCTAAATAACAGAGGACTGTCATGAAGAAGACTTAGTCTCCATCGTTTGTCTCACAAGTGAGGAACATGTTGGCTTAATTTTCACCAAGGTTTACAATCTAAAAAGAAAGAAAATACTAAAAGAAGCAGGAAAGATGACCCCCCTGCAAAACGTATAAGGTAGTTTATGGAGACCAAAGTGACTAAAGCCCGGCTGTAGGAACGGTAGAATCTGGTTCCATGAGACTTTGAAAAAGAAAATGACATCTTTGAAGATGTTGGTCTTTTTGAAAATAGAACAAATAAAACATTCATTGTAATGAAAAAGTTCCAATAATGAATTCTGGTAAGGGTTTTTTTTATGTCAGTGTTGCTATTCATGGATTCATATCCAGACACTTGGATTTGTTCTGCTTGTTTCAAATCAGTGCAAATGAAAGTTCATTCACTTGTTATTGGATTATTTTTTTTAATCAGAAATGAAAGGCTTTCTTTGGATTTTAATTGGCTCATTTTATCTGATGAGTGGCTCAATTTAGCTCAAGGGGTTGGCTTGCTTTACCTGAACTCTGCTAAGATAAAAAATGTGCAACAATTGATGTGTAAAAATCTATAGGTGCTGAAAAACTATAATTTATTAAATAAAGTTAACATATACATGTTGAAAACAATCAATATTAACAACAGAAACACAATTCAGCCTCACTCAATGCTTTTTTGCAGCTTACCAAGTGGTTTTAGCAAAAGTGGCCCAATTTACCTGACGCCGTCCTATTTGTTGTGTTCTTCTTGAAAAAACTATTTCCTTTTCTACCTTGATGAAAATAACTGAATTTATTTCTAAATAAAAGCATTGATGGCACGTGATAGTTATGATGGTAAGATATATGAAATTGCAAGAAACCTTAGATTGGTGATATATATTTCATTCATTTTCTAGTTGTGGTGTGGTTATTGTGCCATTAAAATATTTTACTTAAAGAAAACCTTATTGTCTGGTTTTGCCGTTGCAGTTCCTACACCTTTGCTTCCAAATATGTTACTGAAATATTTATATTTTAGAGCAATGAAGCAAGTTCCCTTTGACCTGTTGCTACTCCAAAGGGACAATGGAGACAGCCTATCCTTTAGAAATCCAGGATAGAGATTGTACAGTAGAATGAGGGGCAAAGGGGTGAATTAGCATTCAGCCAAAATAATAGGGGGTGGGTTCTCCTTAATGCAAGCCCTTTTCTTTGTATCACAAAAATGTGTGTGAGTTCGTTATGTGTGTGGCAGCTTCTTAACTGAAGGCTTTGTAACACTCTTGTTCATCATAACTATGATGTTCTAGCCTGAGGGCCCGGCAGCATAAAGCAATTTCCCTCTCGTTACGCTAGGCGTATATTAACCCCCCAGTAACTATGGAACACACAAATACTGACTGTGATACATGCACATACACACTGCTTCGTTGCAATTTATCTATCATGTCAAGTATAGCAGGGGCTATTTTCTTGAGTAACTTTGTCATATTGTAGTTATATACCCCTTTTCATTGTACCATGTGGTTAAGGCTGAACAACAGCCGAATGCAAAGTTAAAACAGAGATCAGAGGTAGTTAAAGAAGGATCGATTCACTTGTTAATATTTTCATCGGTGGTTTTACAACATAGCTTTTTAAGAGCAAATTCTCTTAAGCCCTCAAACGAACAGCAGGGAATACAGGTAAGGAAAAAGGGGAAAGAAAAGCTTTAAGCTTGCGTCCTGTAATTGCTTTAAATTCAGACTAACCTAATTGCACAAAGCTGCAACTCAGTACAACAGTGTTTTGTCCAATTGCTGCAGAGATTCTTTTGATCCTTAATAGAACATAAGACAATATAAGTTGTTTTAGAGAACTTTATAAATTTAATTAGTTCTGCATGATTTAATGATTTAGGCTAACATCAAATATTTTAAAGCTGCCAAAATAAAGTAAGGAAGATGCTGTATTTGGATGCATAACACCGGTGTACTAGAATTAAGCATATAAAAGCTGTTACTAGTATATATTCTCTCCCTAAATATTGTATTCTGCTGGACTGAATAAATTAAACAAGATATTGAGGAAATGTGATATGATGAAATTTTTTGAAACAGTACACATGGGTAAAATAACACAGATTCTGGAGCAACATTAAGGACTGACTCAAAATAGCACGAATAGTACTAAATCCATGGTATTGACACAGATACATGGGTTCTAAGTTGATTTCTTGAATTTCATAAACATCAGTCTAGACAAGAGATTTTTGACCAAATAAATTTGGCCTTTGGAAGCATTTTAACTATTCTGACTGATATTTCCCCTGAGGAATACAACTGACGTAAAATCCCCATGAAGATCAGTAGCAGCAGTCCATCTAAGCAGAGTTTAGCCCTATTTGTTTGAGCTGAGAACACTGGTATGCTGGTCTTTTTCTTTAGTCCTACAGTGACTTGGATAATTAACATCTTTAGAAAAGTGGTACAAACTTAACGCACCTAACCCCCCCCCCCCCCTAGTGAATTTATTAACATCATTTCTGTCTCAGGTCTAAAGGGCTGTTGATCTTTTAATATTCCCAGATGCTTATGGTTTCAAAGTCTGATGAACAAAGCTGGAGATATAAAACTGGAGTTTGCAGAGATACAGGGAAATAGAACGTAATTTGTGTTGTTAAACCATCTCCCTGGGCTTTGATCCCATACAACAATTTATAAGTGACTGATCTGCTTAGTGATGGTCGACTGCTTTTAGTATGAACACAATTTTATATACCAAATGTTGGATTGGACCTTATTCAGGAAAATGCCTCTTCTCTTCTACCATCACACGTAAATGTTTTTAGTTTCTCCTTGAATAGAAGCTGGTGCTTTCATGGGTCAAACACGGATTTCTGGAAACAGACATGCAATGTGGGTCTGGGGTGACATAACAGACTGTATGACCCTCTTTACTCATGGTGGTCATGCCCACTGTTATGTTTTGGTTCTGTTTCGCTTCCAGTTGGTAATTCTGCCAGTTTTAGTTGTGACTATGCTCAAACACAGCTGATTCAAATGTTCCAACTACCATCTTAGGATGGCAAAGTTTTGCAGAGGCCTGCTAACGAGTCATCATTTGATTCGGGAACAATTAATTAGGAAAAGAAGTAAAACATGCTGAATGGAGGCCCTTGAGGACCAAGTTTGGGCACCCCTGGTTTAGAGTCAATACTTTCACAAACACTTGGAAATACCAGGACATTCCAACCTGGTGGCCTCTACTAAAAATGGGAAATGTAACTGTGACTGTATCTTTAGACAGGATAAAGATCATATGATGAAATGAACAATAAAGCAGTTCACCAGACGCAAAATTAACATCTTCTGTGGCTGTCTCGGTCAAAGCGTAGGAAAAAACTGCAGGATGAGTTGAAGAGAAAACACTATGAGGAGGAGGACTCTGTTCTCTCCCCACTGCTTTTCTCCCTTTACACCACTGATTGCACGTCAAGAGACCCTTCTGTGAAACTCCTGAAGTTTGCAGATGACACCACCGTCATTGGACTCATCCGTGACGGCGACGAGTCTGCATACAGAAGGGAGGTGGAACAGCTGGTCCTCTGGTGCAGTCAGAACCACCTGGAGCTAAACCCGCTCAAAACTGTGGAGATGACAGTCGACTTCAGGAAGAGAACCCCTGCAACATCTCCTCTCATAATCACCAACAGGCCAGTCCCCACAGTAAAGTCTTTCAGATTCCTAGGATCCACCATCACACGGGACCTGAAGTGGACCTCCCACTTTGACTCTATAAGGAAGAAGGCCCAGCAAAGGCTGTACTTTCTGCGTCAGCTCAGAAAGTTCAACCTGCCTCAGGAACTGCTGACCATATTCTACACAGCAATAGTCCAGTCTGTCCTGACCTCATCCATCTCTGTCTGGTTCGGATCCGCCACCAGGCAAGACAAGGACAGACTGCAGAGAACAGTCAGGTCCTCAGAGAGGATCATAGGTACTGATCTTCCCTCCATTGAGGACCTTTTCCGGGCCAGGGTCAGGAAGCGGGCCAGAAAAATCACCACTGACCCCTCACACCCTGGCCACAATCTGTTTAGGCTCCTCCCCTCAGGCCGGCGTTACAGAGCGCTGTACGCCAAAACCACCCGACACAAGAACAGTTTCTTCCCCCAGGCTGTCGCTCTGATGAACTCTGAATAGTCACAGAGTGTGAGTCCACTCACATGAACAATAAACTAAAACTCTGCACTGCTGTATATACTTACTGTATATACTTACTGTACAATAACCCTGGTTTGGTGTATATATTATCCTTTATTTTTATTTTTATTTATTTTATTTTATTTTTTTCCGGTTTTTAAATTTCACTTATTTAAGTTCTGTACTGGAGAGAAAAGTTGCCGGAGTCAAATTCCTTGTATGTGTCATACTTGGCCATTAAAGCTGATTCTGATTCTGATTCTGATGTTCTACAAAAAATTTGTAAAAAGAACTGGTCAAAGAGACATGGCATTGTCTGCACCAGGGTTGTAAAATGGCAAACCAGCAGAACAAGTCTTTATCCATTAGCAAAACGTGTGTCAATAACAGTGGAAGACATTAAAACCTGAGAGTAAGCTTGAGGTTTTATCACTAAGACATTGTTCATGTTAGCAAAAAGATACAAAAGGAGAGCAAGTTTTATGAATTATTATGTGAGCAAGGTAAGGCAAGATGTTCCTCCAGGCTACAAGTGATTCAACCTCTTTTTTCTCTTCCCCTGTCATCTAGGAAGCAGAACATCACATTAGATCTGTATGTGGCTCCTGGTATGCCCCTCTCCTACATCCACACAAACACTGAATCCCTACCATACACCCCCTGCCAGCCAACCATCTGAAGTGAGTAACAAAACACACCTCGAGGATCAACAGCACAGCTTTCTATTGGAGGCTTCCATTCAGGAAACACAGTGACCTTTTCTTAGTTTACCTTCCCCGTCCATCCCCCACCCACTTTCTCCCCTCATCCGATCCATTCATCATGCTGACAAGCAGTGTGTTTTAACTGGTGTCACCAGAGCAGGCTATTTGACTCGGGGAGAGGGTAAATAATGAAAAGTGAAGATGAAGATGGCAAAGAGACAAGAGCAAGATAAAAACGGGGTCGCATGAGTGCTCAGACAACAAGAATGAAGAGGAAAGCAAACATTAAATAGCAGCTTTTAGATCATTAAATGTGTCTGTCTGTGTTATCCTTTGAAAAGATGTTCTCAGTTTAACAACACTGCTTGTGTCATTACTACAGATGTCACGTTGATGTCTTCTGTAACAAAAGATCAGATGTTGTGTTGTTACGTTTAGTTATGGGTAAAAAGTCTAATATTCTGTAGCAGTAAGAGTTGTTAAAAAGCATCAGCTGGTTACTGTAAATAAGGACAAGGAAAACGAAAATAAACACCTGGATGTTCTATCACGCTATTTCTACATTTAAAGTCCTGTTAATGATATGCCAGATTTTTTTTCTCCAGCTGTTTGAATCATTATGTAAGGCAACATTACCCATTTATTGCTGCACACTGCCAGACAGCTGGATGAAATACCACAATTACACTTCACTTGCTTATGAGAAATAGAAATCCAACTGCTTGACTTATGCATACTCTGCAAAAAACAACAACATTCTGTTATTGCACCTAGTTCTTGACCTGTACTCTGGGCAGAACTTTTCTCTTGTGTTGTCAGACAAAAATATGATGGTTTTATACTACAGGGGGAGAGCTGTATAAAAACATTCTAGCTCTGCACCTGAGTTCTTCCAATGTATAAAATGTTCTTGCAGCCTTGAGTAAAATAATACATTTCTCTTATTTTGTGGAGCACGTATTGCCCTTAATAGCTGTCCTATCAAGAGATTCTTACAACTGAGCTGCAGATGCCTGCAGTTCCGACAGTCAGCTACATGAAACCACTGTAGGATGACTGTTGAAAATTAAGAACCTTTTGACCAGTGTCTAACAGTGCCCCTGTGTGCTCCCTTTTATATAATATATATGCCACCAATTCCCTCAGTACAATCAATCGTCCTTAATATCAACACATGAGCACAAATGATAGAAAGCAGCATCAAAAGCCACATACAAACTTTAAAGACAAGACTTCTGCCAAAATCAGAAATTTGTTCATTTCTAAACACATGCCAACATATGTGTCATGATAGGATGCAATGTGACACCAAATTCAGAGTATAACACATGTAAAGGTGGGATATATGCCATCTATCACAGCTCAGCTGTGACTCATGAGTACTGATAAAACTATCTCACATTATACTGTATTTTAAGTGTTTGATATTACATATTTGCACTTGATCCATTCATGAGCCAACAACTCATACCAAAGAAATAGATTTTTTTTTAAACTGTGTCACATTACTTAAATAACACACCCGTTCATGACTGGAAATTATTCTTTTGATCCCCAAAGGATTGGAAGTGAATTGAAAGATGATACACAAGGGGTTTCAAATATCCAGTCAGTTCTATACTACCAACTTTAAGTTATTGAATATAACTACATCAAATTAATTTCAGGAGTTGAAAGGAAGAAATTCCGGAAAGAAGGTTATTCCTTTAATGCTGATCAAAGTAAAAAAAAAGAAAAAGAAAATGTAATATGCACAATCGTGTTTATTCTTTGTGATTAAAATATATCAAAGACGTACAGAAACGTGACTTAAAAACATCAAATATGCAACCAACTGTGAGTTCTGTGTATTGTTAGATCCCTACAAAAAGTACAAAGACTTACTTTTTAAATAAAGACAAAAAGTTCAAATATTTTACATGCTGAGTTTCTGTCTTTTTGTTTAACAAAAAAGAAACAAACTTGTTTGTTTTGTTTGTTTTTTCTTCAGTCATCCATATCTAGTAAATATCTACTTGAGCGACTGTGGCTCAGTCTGCAGAGTAGTTGTCTTGCAATTGGTTGTAAGTTCAATTCCAGCTTCCTCCTGCCACATGTTGCTGTGCTCCTTGGAAAGGCACTTAACCCCAAGTTGCCTATCGTGCTTTGTATTGGTGTATGAATGTGTGCATGTTTTTTAGTAGAAATGGGTGAATGCGTAAGTGCTTTCAGAAGTAAGTATGACTAGAAAAGTTCTGATATTTTAGATCAAATTCCAAACTTTTCAGATTGTGGGAACACTGTTACAAGACTAAAAGTTTCCTTCTGGACCCGATGTTTGGTTTAAGACAAAAATATATTTGTTCAGGAGTGATTACTTTGTTGCTTGATTTTAACATCTATCACTCTTCCATTAGTTACGCAAACTCAGTACTTTTAATATCATCTATTTAACATATAACAACTGACTCTTGGTTGACACCGAATGTATAAACAATCATCTACAGCAAACATGAAATGCAAACTTATAGTAGAGAATAAGGTTGTTATGATTCCATGGCAAAATGTTTAGAAGGAATAAGATTCTTTCACAATTTGACAACATTTTAACTTCCTTAATTTAAGTAAAACAAACAGGTTGGTAAAAGCATACAGTTTAAAGTGTAATTTCCTTGTTTGGCAAATTGGTTGACAAGACAACAGTTAATACAAATGTTATTTTTATGGATATGTGTACCTTTGATTTACTTGTGCAATTTCCATTTGAATTCTTTATCTTTAATATGCCATTGTCTGCTTCCATTTGCCTGTCCATTTGATGTTGATACAAATACAAGTTTATCTACTGAATGAAGAATAAAGGCTTATTCTTTATTAAAGTAAATTGTGTATCAAAACATATTTTAAATGTTTTAAAAACAAATTTACAGAGTACTGCAGATGTACTCAGTACAGGAGTGGTCCTGTACACTCTCCTTCTAATTTTGCATAATATTTTCTTCAGTGATCAACTACAGCAGCTGGGTTGGTTGCACTGAGCCCTCCACTCATTACCATTTCCTGTGTTAATTCATATCACAGCAGAACAGAGCATTGCATGAATTATCTTTGAATATTTAATTTTTCTGCTAATGATTATATTGAGATATTCCGACAGCTGTACTAGAAAAACACATGTAAATACCACAAATTTTTTTATTTGAAAAAAAAAAAAAAAAAAATGCATTTACATATACATGCAAATGGGAGTATGTGAATACAAGCAGAGAAACTCTCGAAGTGTTTCTCCTTCGTGTCTTAATTTAAAGTAAGCTGAATTCTGGACTTTGTGAACTGTGACCTTTGGGTAGAGACTAAGCAGATGCAAAGCAATGACAACATGTGGGTATTTGGATTAATGAAGACTGATGAGTTCAAATTAGCATCTCCTCCCACTTCCGTTTTCTCTGTTCGTTGCACACGTACACATATTCAGGCTCTATCAACAGAGCAGAGAGGTTAACATGCCAGCGGAGTATACAAAACTTTTTTTCCCTTTGAGTGTGAAAAGGTATGGAAAAAACCCTTTAAAATATTTAGTAATTTTTTCTTCGTTTTATGTGTATTGGTGCTTACCTTTCTCAAAATGCTGTTTTAACCACTGCTCACTTGTAGGCAGGCAAAAAAAATGGTTGAGATTTTCAAATAATTATTCTTTTTGTCTTTCTTGACCAACTTAATTCAAGGATCATTTTCAGTTCACAAAGTCCCAGTGATAAGTTAAAAATTTGAAATAACTATTTATTATTTATTATTAACTTTTTATTATTTTTATTCAAGCTCAAATGTGTGTACTGCCCCAGATTGAACTAATTAATGTTCATTGTCCTTTTTCTCACCTTCCACAATTTTTTACTGCCTTGTTAATGCTGTAAGCAATTCGCACCTTTAGAGTCAGATGGTTTTTTTAGGTGTACAGTCCTGTTGGTTTTATCTAACCCCAACCCAGTGTTAGCAAGAGAGGCATGTGGCCACATTTTATGGGGCCATGATTTCAATATATCAAAGCCTATTACTCTGAACGTGGTTATTTTTATAGGCCCTGCAAAATGTATAGTTGATTCAACGTATTTGGGTAATTTTCTGTCTCCTTCAGGGGGACTCTGAGTCCTAATTTTAAGTCCCAGATCGTCAGTTGATCCTTCAAATAGAAAGCAGACAAAAAAAGATGGTCCCTTAATAGCAAAAGTAAAGGATCCCACTCTAACACGGTTAAATACCAAATTTATGCCTTTAATATGAAGACACCAACAGACATTATATAAAACAGGTTCATCAAAGTGGCAAACAATCTTCAAAGATGAGCTATCCACCAACATGAGCAAATTTGTTCATGCTTAAACATGTAGTAATATGCCAACATATATGGAATGATAAGAAATAGTTTGGCACTTTGGGGTTTTCCTAAATGTTTTTCCACCTTGTAATGAAATTCACAGTAAAAAAAGAAACTGTATTGGCAGGTGCAGTTTACTGGCTGTCTGAGTCATGGGATATGTGTGCTGTGCTCAGATAACCAAGTTGACCAGGGGTGGTTTAAGTAAAAGAGAAAAGTAGCAATTATTCTAACTACTTCAAAAGTAGGCCAACATAGTGGGTATTGCAAAAATAAGTTATTGAAAATTTGGATTTCAAGTACATTTACTGATTGCACAGGAAGCTATACAAAAATGTAGTTTTCAAGGGCTACCTTATAAAGATTGGTCTTTTTCATCTCTACAAATATTTCTAAAATCATTTCTATTTTGATTCAATCAAGTTTTTGGAATGATCAAAAATATTAGCTTCATCAACTTCCATTCCCAACCAAATTATTTAAAGAAGGCAAGGCAACCTATTTTTATAGCAGATTTTCAACAACATGGCAGTTCAATGTGCTTTACATGATTTGGAGAGAACAACAATAAAATACAGCATTATAGATACAGAACGTAAACTTATAACTTTCCAGCTATTACTGTTTGCTATTTGCTACTGAGCCCCGCATGGGACATGGTGGAGAAAATATTTTAAGGTGAAAAAAAAAAATGGATTTTGCGAGATCTTGAGAAACTTTTGCGTTATCTCGAGAAAGTTTTGCGTTATCTTGAGAAAATCCGACTCCTTCAACACCAGCCATACGACCTCTTTTCTCACAAATTGTCCATTTTCTCTGCATTTTACACACATCCAACGATAGCCATGTAATTGTCTAGAGTATTGCAACTGGTGGCTAATGAACTCAATCAGATCCACTTGTTCAGAAGCTGTTTATGACGCAACAGTCCCTTTGTGCGCAAAATCCTGTGGGCAATGTCTTTCACTTATATGAAAACCATGTCTAGAGCTAAGCACTGACTTTATGTCCTGATATTTGAGGCCAATCTCAAAATAAAACTCTATTAAGCCCTCCCGTCTGTGAGTGTCTTCCATCATAGCAGTGCACAAGGCTGTAGCAAACTGAGTCGGTAACACTGTAAATGCAGGAATGGCTTTTCGAAACGTTCTTCAGATATCGCAAAAGTTTCTCAAGATAATGCAAAACTTTCTCGAGATAACGCAAAACTTTCTCAAGATCTCGCAAAATCCTTAATTTTATTTTTTTCTCACCTTAAAATATTTTCTCCACCATGCCAGAATCAGTAATTTGCTTCTAAACAGATGAGTTTTTAGTTTCAATTTAAAAAGCTCAGTGTTTCAGTAACTACATTCCTCAGGAGGTTTGTTACAGATAAGGGGAGCATAGAAGTATTCCCTTTGCTTACTGCTCCCATTTTCAATCAATCTATCAATCAATCATTATTTATAAAGCACTTTTCATAAAAAGAGAAATTCAGTTCAAAGTGCTTTACTGAATAAGAATTACGCCAGATATATACCCCCTCACCCCCACCCCATATACACACATACATTTTTAAACATGTTCACATTCATACCCCCCTCCCCCCAATACAATCCCCATGTGCGGACACACTCTGAAGCCACTTTAAAATTACATTAAAATAGACAATAAAATGGACACTGGGCTTAGTACAGATGAGCCCGTTTAGATAAGGAAACACCATCAAGGGAGCTATCTGCACCAGCAGCGAGGCCAGGACTCCCACCTCCACCCAAGCACTATCTGGAGAGCACCCAGGCAGCCACAGCCGACCACCAGCCCCAAGGCTCCCTTAGAGTAAACACTGGAACAATGGGTCTATTTATTTGTCTAAAATAACAGGAAAACATGTTAAAATACATAAGTAAATAAATAACAAAATAAAATAGATGGGTAAATCACCATAAAAAGAAATAAAATTAAGTTAAATTAATGGGATAAACACAAGACCAAGTATTAAAGCACTGACCCATAAAAGCAATTAAAACATTAAAGCCAAATAAATAGGCAATAAATAGTAATCACTTAAAAGCTAGGCTAAAAAGGTGACTCTTGAGCCAGCTCTTAAAAACATCAACATTATCTGCGGCCCTGAGGTCCTCTGGTAGCCTGTTTCAGAGGTGAGGGCCATAATAATGGAAGGACGCCTCACAGTGGGTGTTTGTCCTGACTATAGGGATGATGAGCAGACAGCCACCAGAGGAGCGCAGAGACCGCTAAGGTTCATACAGTAAAATCATTTCAGAAAGATAAGAAGGCCCAATACTATTAAAAAACTTGAAAACCATTAAAAGAACCTTAAAATAAAATGTATCCTAAAACGTATGGGGAGCCAATGCAGTGTTTCTAAGACCAGTTCAATGTGCTTCCACCTCCTGGTCATCGTCAGGACACATGATGCTGAATTTTGCAGAAGTTGTAAACCGGAGATACTCTTTTTGGGAAGACCAGAAAGCAGGGCATTACAGTAATTGATTCTGCTGGTAATAAAAGCATTAGTCTGTCTGTATTGGCCCGAGAAAGAACGGGGTGGACTCTGGCAATGTTCTTTAGATGATAAATCCTATTTTGGTAATGTTTTTAATGTATGGGATAAAAGTCAGCTCAGAGTCAAAAATCACGCCCAGGTTCTTCTGTTGTAAAGATGGGTTAAAAGACAGTGATTGTAGTTTTGATAACAGTTTCTCTCTCTAAGCCTCAGGACCAATGACTAAAACTTGGGGTTGGTACCGAAACCCAATATTAAATTAGCCCCGGGGCTGATTCTGACGGTCCACCTGGACCGATAAGCTTCAGCCTTATCAGTCCTCCTAACGGTAAAATTAAGGTTGTAATTATCTTTTGTGGGATGTATAAACACAAGCCAACCACTGGATTGGCAGCCCGCTCCTCCTTAAAAAGCACCAACGCCGCACCAATGCCGCTCACCAGCAGTTACACAGACACAATGACAGAGCAAACTAAATTATCCAAACTTTGCCTTTGTTTTACAAAAATAGAAGCCGACAATGCACGCTGTCACAAATGCGATAAAAGCTTTGCTTGCAAAGGCCAGAATATGAGTACTTTGACCAAACGCCTTGATAAAATACACCAAAATAAACAGTTTTTTGACCCCCTGAGTGCTGAAGCAGAATGCAGTGGTACAGAAAATGGATGGGTGGATGTTATATTGCTGTTCTCAATGTTTATTTTGCACTATACACTTTAGCATTCAAAATCTTCATTTTGGCTCTTACTTGCATTGTTTAAAGGGAAGTTATGTTTGATATTTTTTATTTGAAGACCTTAAACTTTTTTAAATAGACAACATAGTGTTTTATGTTTTTGTTATATAAAATAATGTGTTAATATATTTTTTTTAAGTTATTCATTTCTTACTTTTTATTTTGTAGTTATTTATTTTCTGTGCTTTGCTTATCCAATTATTAAAAAATAAAACAATTATAGTTTATCATTTGTGTTTTTCGCCTTTTTTTTAAGTTCCTTTAAAAAAAGTACTGATAAGGATTCCGATAAAGTAAAATATCGATAAGGAGTATCGTTAAGAATACTACTATCAAATAATCCTTAACGATACCCATCCCTACTAAAACTTCAGTTTTGTCCTGGTTGAGCTGGAAAAAGTTTCCTGCCATCCAGGATTTTATGTCTAAAATGCAATTAAAAATTGCATCCAATGGTCATGTGTCATCAGGACACATGGAAATTAGGGCTGGACAATATAGAAAAAGAGTACATTGAGAAAAAGAATAGTCATATTGATCGATATCGATAATTATTGATAAATATCAAAAACATAAAATATATGTATAAGTGCCTCCCTGGTCATTTTGTTATTCTTCAATGCATTCTTAGACATGTTTATGGGTTAGCAGATAAACAGAGTCTGTTGCCAAACTTTTGCTGAACTCTGTTCAAGTAATAAAATATTCCCGTGTGAAGTACCTGGAGTTTATCAAGATCCTTGTGAGTTGAATAAAAAAACGCCTAATTTGTCCTATTGTGCCTAATGTGTCATGAATGTATAATGTTTTAGAAGCCTGTGAGGACCAATGGAATAAGGTTTTATTTCTTAACACTATAAACGTGATATTTGACCCACATGGGGCGTATACCTTGCTCAAGGAGAGAATACATTATGATTTTTAGCTGTGTGAAAAAGTTAGTTGATACATATCTACTAGGGATGCACTGATACCGATACTGGTATTGGCCCCGATACACCTAATGTACTCCTATCGGTATCTGCTGATGTTAACAGAAACCATGAACCGATACTTAAGATGTAGAAACGCACCACTAATTTCACGAAAAACATTAGTTTTTAACTTTTAAATTTAAGTTCCGTGGTCATTTTTATTAATATTTAAGTTTTTATCTACTTCACCATCATTTCTTGTAACAAGCAGAGAAGAAAATAAAACCTGACACCCAATTGATAGCACTGTTTTTGTGTGATAGAAGTATCGGTATTGGTACTTGGTATCGGTAAGTACCATGCTCCAAGTATTGGTATGGTATTAGTTTTGGAAAAAGTGGTATCGTTGCAACCCTAGTATCTACTCACCTGTCTGTCTCTGTCCTGTCTTGTAATAAAATGTTTTAGATTTTTGGATTCCAAGGAAATCACTGCCTGAAGTAGCTTTTTCCTAGTTTTGACTCCTTCATAAATATAAAGATAGTTTAAAAGTTAGACAGAATTGAGGAATTGGAGTTCATGTTGAACCCCGACAAGCGTTCCTGCGGCAGCTAGGAACACGCATAGGGGAAAAGCACAGACTGCAGGGAGTTTCTTGGCTTAGATTGAATGGTGGGCAGAGAATGGAAAAGCCTGGGGAGTGCAGGGAGACTTTTTCAGACCATCCATCCATTTCAGAGAAATAGGATGGCTAGTGAGTTCAGGGTCTTCTCCTCAAAACGCTGGTGTTAACGTTAGCTCGAGATGCTGGCTCAATGGCGAGTGCGCGTTTTGTAGCGGCTCAGCTCTACTGCATCATCATGGGATGGCGCTCAAATAGCCAATGAGATTGTTGGTAGGCTACAAGATGACTGATGAATTGGTGCAAGGGATGCTGGGAGACCATTTAATATGTACCTCACAGACTCAACACTGTATAACAAAAATGGAAAATAAAGATTTGCCTTATCTAAAATGGAATAAACAGAGAGCAATGTCTTTATTTTTCCCAATTGGCATCACAAATTATGAGCACAGCCTAACACAAAGATTTTTTATTCCAAAAGTAGTATTTAGTAATAAATAGGCTGATGAACAGCATTGAAAGGGAAACGACAAAACAGAGCAAAACTAGAGGGGAAGCAAACAAACCTCTATCCTTGACAACAGTGTAAGAGACAGAGGACACAGAGCCGATGCTAAAGGTGGAGGCCAAACAAACATGAAGTTTTTAAAAAGTTAAAAAAACCACAAACAGCTTTAATGTTGAAGTCATTTCCAACTCACAAGCAGTTGTGTCCGAGCAGAGACACAAAGGCGTGCGCCTACTGGATTCAATCACAGCAGCTGCCATTCCACTGGGAACGTGCAATGAATCATGGGATTGATGATGCGCCCTTGCAAGGGGACAAGTAATTTCTACTGCCCAGGAGATGAGAAGAGGAAGGAATGGATGCAGAGAGCAAATTAGAGACAGAAAAGATGTTGAGGCAGACTTAACAGAATGTGTTAAGTTATCTGGGTGGGGGGGACATAGATTCTGCACTTCTCCCTCTGCTTCTGCAACCAGCCTCTATGGCCTGCTAACAAAGCACAGAACTTCAACTGTTGGAGAAGACAAATACAAAAAAAGGACATGTGGATGAGGCTAATAGTAGATTAGAGCTCCTTATGTCATACAGCCTTGTTTGCAACAATATGTGTATCATATGCAAGCAGAGATGTAATACTTAGCAAAATCAGACTTACTCTTCCTGTCTTTGTTTTGGTGCCAAGGCCTCTCTCTGCAGAGGGCAAAATGAAAATTCAACACCACACTATCAAATCCTCATATATTCAGACCAATATCTCCCAATTTCACATGAGTAAAAAGGGTGTGCATGCATGCATGAACAAAGCTGCTCATGTACATGCAAACCACCTAACTTGTACACACATAAACTCCGGGAAGGTATTAAACCTTTCAATCCCAAAAAGCAGACCTTTGCCTTTCTCTGCGGATTAATGTAAGTAAAGAAAGCCAAGACTGATAGGAGCGAATGAATGAAGCAGGCAGAGGAACAAGAAAAGGAAAGATAACACCAAGTAGTATAAAAGAATGGACAAATAGGGAAAGAAAAAAATGATCAAATGAGCAAATCTGAGAGCAAAAGTCAGGCTACAACAGAAGAAAAAAAATATCTAAATTTAAACTTGTTGCAGGGAAAGATGAGATGGTTTAGCTGAAACCTACAAATGGCATCTAAATGATAACGTGTGTCATTATTTCAGCTCATACAGTAAAAATATCTTCAATAAATCTTCAAAACTGCCACAGCCTATCGTTCAACATGTAAGTGATCTCATTGCATCAGATCTTGCCATATAAAAATGCCCCTATATTTATTATAAATGTATGGAAACATATATGTTTGAGGGCTTTATATTGAAGAGAGAAAAAGTAATTTTTGGTTTGGCTTGTGTATTCACAGAATAGGCTAGCACTCCGTGTGCATACATGTAGCAAGAGAAAGTTTAATTGTTGCCTTAGACTGACTGAAATCAGTCAGGCGCAGAGGTTATACAAGGGCCTTTCTGGTCGGAATAGAGGAAAGGGAAGAAGCTGCAGCATCCCGCTGGCGAAAGAAGGCACATGAGTTTCTGGGAGAAAATCCCTCCAGGGGACACAAAGACTGCTGATAATCAGGTGAATCACAAATACTGATGAAACAAATGTAACTGCTCTCTCTCAAAGCCTACAGAAAGCTTTCTGTATCACAGACTGCTGTGAGAAGAGAAAGGGAGCCGACCCCCGCATCCAGGGAGACCTGAACCAGTCATATTCACTTGCCACTATAGAACCGATATGAGGTGAATGACATGCTGGAAAAACTCCCAAGGTACAGTTTCAGTGAAGGTTGGAGCCGATCGATGTGTAGCCAAGCCAAAGAGGTCAAAGCCGACATCCCAGTCAAAAGCTTCCCGCGCTACAAGCCACTGAACAACAGTGAGTCTTCTAGGCCAAGTTAGCCTATTGTTAGCCTGCTGGCCAACGTCTTTTAAATCCCCCTCATCTACCACGGAGAAGCCTGGAGAACTTTAATTGTTCAATAAGGTCTGTCTGGGCATAGGCAAGATTAGTGTAAGATAAATGAGATTTAAGGGTTTTATTTTCACTGATTTGTTACTGTGTGCAAAATTTCATCTGCTATTTGTGTGGGTAAAACTAGGCCATCTAGCCTGCAGCCTTAATCCATATTCAAAGAGTTTCCGACCAAGAATGGTTCTTGATTCTGCAAGCTGAGTTACTCAGTCCGACAGGGGTTCTCTTTTCTTTGCTTAATCTTGTTAAATGAAGCAGAGTAGCTTGCTAGACCCTCATTTCATAAACAAAGATTGCTACTGACGGTGTTCA
Source organism: Apricaphanius iberus (assembly GCA_028564705.1). Classification (NCBI taxonomy): domain Eukaryota; kingdom Metazoa; phylum Chordata; class Actinopteri; order Cyprinodontiformes; family Aphaniidae; genus Apricaphanius; species Apricaphanius iberus. Next base: position 1,058,077 of record JAPXFQ010002030.1, read on the forward strand.
AATAGAGAACGGTTCAATGTCGACTTTTTTTAACTAATCTTATTAGCTGTGTTTGAACCCTCCTTAATGCAACAAAATACTGGAATTAGATTGTTAATTGCTTTAGATATAAATCAATGGTGCTAATTAGTTTAAACTAATTACAATAAGAGAACTAGTTTAGCTTCTATTCCAGCACTGCAATATAAGCCATGGCCTTTAAGCATCCAGATTACTACAGAAATGTGACATCAGAATTTACAGTTTCTATTTTATTGCATATTTATCCATTCATTGCATTCTTTATTTTTGGTAGTTAGTTATTAATTTCTCCTAAATAGTAGTGTGTGTACTAGCTTGGTTGATTCAAATGTTTGCCTTGTTGTTATTCTACTTTTGTGAATAAATTATTGTATTTTGGAAAGTCGTTGTTTGTGAGTTTATTCTACATACATACGTAGTAAGGTGCCGTTCACTGAACGTCTACTGCTCACCCTTCACTTTTTTGGCCCCTATTCTACATATTTTTAAGTTTAAATGAATATTAATAATAATGATTATTATTTATATCATTTTTATTTGAAGGTGCCTTTCTAACACTCAAGGACACCATTCAACATTTGAAAACAAATCACACAAAGCAAGTGTAAAGCCATAACAGAGGTTAAAATGAGCCAATGTTAAGTTTGTGGGTTAAAACCAAGTTTAAACAGATGCGTCTTGAGCAAGGATGCGAAAAGACTTAGCAAATTTACATTCCTGAGGTCAGTGGGAAGTGAATTGTAGAGCACGGGAGCAGAACAACTGAAAGCCTTGCTCCTCATGGTGGTTAGGCAGACACGTGAGACAGATAAATGGAGAAAAGAAGATGATCAAAGAGAAGCCGGTTTTTACTAGAACTGTAGCTCATAAAATACTCTAAAAATGCATGTAAACAAACACGGCATTCTGTTTTGTTGTTTCTCTAACCCACCTTGTGTTTAAAATGGCCAAAAGACAATATTAGACAGACTGTTCTTTCAATATAAAGCATGCAGTACCCAAATGCTGAAATGACTACTGACTATAGAGCACCATTCTAGTGAAACGATCTCTGGCTGCTGCTGAGCTGACCAATCACAGGCATACGCTCTCTTTTGACAGAGATGTATAGTTGGAAAATTGGTCCGTCCTTGCGTAGGTGACGGAGAGGCTTGCGTTGACGGGTAATGGCACTGCGTCAATCCATTTCAATAGAGAAGTATAAACTAGGCTTAAAGGTACGTTCAGACTACCCTGTGCACCCAGGCAGCGAAACTTTAGCTTAACAGCTTTAAAATTAAACTCAGCTGCTTGCACACTTTAGTCTGCGTCGTGCCTCAGCGCATCACGTCAGTTTGTGAGCAGCCAAGCGGGGATTTCTCTGTTGTTTCTCTGTTATTTCTTTCCCTTCCTCTGCTCCACTCTTCCAAGTAATGTGTATTTAGTACCGTAGTTGCCCTATGCGGGATTGGCTAGCGTTAACTAATATAACAAAAAAGTTAAAAGGAAATATTTAACTGCTTACCTGGCACTCCAATATATTCCAATCGCTATGTTATCACCTCCTTTTCTGTCTCTCCCACCCTGCAGCTACCGCCGCCGGTCATCTCACCCTCAGTCTCCCCCTCATTGAGTAGCTCCAGTCGCCTCTGCTGCAAACGGAGGAACTCTGTCCAATGTTTCAATGTTTTTTTGACTGAACTCCAAAACTATTTCTGTACATTAAAATTGATTAGATCCAATCGTGGCAAAAACATACTGTGCTGTGTTTCCAAATACTTTCTCTTTTAATTGTTTGTAGCGCTCCTATTTATCTTTTTTTATTTTACTTTTTTAATAATAAAATTTTAAGGCTTTACACATTACTCCTCTGATAAATATATACATTTGTGTCATGTTTCTGCTAAAAAATGTATTTCTCTCATTGTTTTACCTTTTCGAGAGTCTGTATATGTTCTGTATTACAGTTCATACACAAGACGTATTTGTAACAATTACAAGCTTTAAATAAAGTAAGAAAAAAAACAGTAGCTCCAGTCGAATCTCGTCGCTGATTGGTTGCTGCCCCGCGTTTTCTACCCAAGAGTTACATTTTCCCAACTTTGCGCAGCAGGTGTGTGGAGGCCGTGATGAGCCGCACCGTGTGGATGTGCTGTTGCCAGCTGCACTGATGTGCGCGACTTGCTGCATGCCAGCTTGCTTCACCTTGACGCCCACATGCTGCGTAGGTCCATAGACTTTGCTGTAATCTAGCGGCTCTGGTGATTGGCAGGAAAGGGCAGTCTGAACGTACCCTTTAGAATAATCTAACTGAAAGGTTAAAAGGCTATGGACAAGAACTGCAGTGCTATGTGGGGTAAGGGATGAACATACGCAATTATTGTTGCATAATTTAAAGTATGCAGACCGGGTAATGTTACTGATGTGAGAATGAAAGGATAATGTACTGTCAGGGATGACACACAGACACTTAATCAGAATCAGAATCAGCTTTAATGGCCAAGTATGACACATACAAGAATGATGCATATAAGGAATTTACAGATACAGTACAACCTGAGGTGAAGGAGAAACAGAGGGTCAATGGAGTCAATGGAGAAGGAAAAGCTGCCGGTTTTGGATAGTATGGATTTAGGGCCAACAAGGAGAACCTCAGTTTTATCACCAACATTTTAGGAAGTTGAGGAAAACCAAGATTCGACTGCTGTTAGGCAATCAAAGAGAGAAGAGTCAGGAGTTTGGAGGTGGGTTTCCTGGTGAAAGTGTATTCTATATTTACAGAAAATATTGCAGAGGGGAATTAAATAACTTAAAAAGAGAAGGAGCCCTAGAACCGAGCCCAGGGGAACCCCTGAGGTAACAGCAAAAGGGTGTGATTTATAAGATTTCAGCTGCATGAACTTAGTACGACCTGAGAGGTCACACACCTGAAATTACATCTAAAGGATTAGTTATAAAAGAACAACTTCAAAGTTGTCATGATGGCAAACCTGACCTATTAAACCTAAAAAAAATTGTTCCTTTGTTTTATTTTTTGATTTTCTATGAGGCTGTAAACATGTTTATTTCTGCTGTGAAGTTGGTCTTTCTTTTTACCATTGGAGTCGATGGGAACTTGCTCATTTCCACCTGAGTCCACAAGTTTTGTGTCAAGATTTCCTTATTACTAAAGCTGAGAAGCAGAACTGTGGAAGCTGTATGAACCTAAGTCTAAGTTTGTTCCATGATTGAGCAGACAACCTGATTCTGAAACAATAACTAGATCCTCTTTTTATGTTATATAATGGGAGTTCTGGTGTGTTTTTTTCCTCACTTCCAAAAAAATGAAAATTAAGCCACAACCCCTTCCTTTAATCTCTTGAGAGACAAGTGAACATTGATTAAAGTTAGAATTTTAAACACAACATTAATATTTTCTATGTCCTATTTATAAAATGGCCCTTTATGTTTGTAGAGAAGTTGGCATCAACATTCATTTTATCTTTCATTTGCTAGCTTTTGTGCTTTGTTTTACTTAATTGGGTCATTATAAACTAAACCTTAATGTGCTTGGTAATAAATTAAATCTGTAAATCGCTCTACATTAATCATCAATATTTTGTGTTTTTGCCTCATAATCCCTAATTGAAAGTTTAATTTTTTATTAATACTAAATACATCTTACGCTAAGAAACATACAGAAATCTCTTTGTTTTTTAACTTAATTTAAATGTTGAAATAAACATTGTCCCTCGGAGAGATCTTTTGTTAGGATAGTAATGTATTGTTTAATATTAATATTTAATGTGACATATTAATCCATCTTTTTTGATAGATTTACTGTAAATGCAAAAGATTTGATGCATTTTCTAACTACTTTCGATGGTCAGTTTTATTATTATGATATATACACAAAAATCTAGAAATATATTAATGCATTTCATATTAAAATTAAAGTTTGCATCGTTCCTGATAGAAGAGTTGTCATATTGTCCCAAATGGCATAGTCTAAATGTATATTATAGAACAGCTTAAAATGTTTGCATTCATTGAAGAATAAAATGGCACATCAGTTTAGATGTCCTTAACTGACCAATAAAAGCTGACCTGACTAATCATTTTAATTACTTAGTTCTAATTTAAATTTTGATGCAGATGAATAATCAAGTAAAAGAAAATTGCTCTCCATATTCCAGTATGTGACATGGCTATACATTTCAATCCTGACACCCACAGACAATATGAAAGATAATGCAGCAGTGCTGTCTCCTTTGGCTTCCTGTCCAGTAATGTACCTTCTTTAAAACCCACACACTCTTCTGCCAAAGAAGCAATTCACTTCAAAATGCATAAAAGCACATCCACTCACTATACTCACACATAGGTGTCAGCTGTGTCCATGTATCAAGGGTTTACATGTGGTTCATATAATAATCACGTCATTTAGTACTCTCGGTGAAGGGTGCAATAATTTTCTGCAAACATTTGGCACGCTCACAAGCAAGCCGCAAAAGTCAATACTAATTGGCATTAACATAATGACTGGAAATGAACATTTAGGTGTTTGGGCTGTAATATGCCAGTAAAGCAAAATGCTTGAGAAACCTTCCCACAAACCCTTCTCTTTTTTCCATTAAATGAGCTAATTTGAGAGCTAACACCCATGAATCCACTCAAAATTATTAAAATACTGTTCTGGCCCTAATTTTGGTAGGACAGAGATGAAGACCATTGACTTTTTGCCAGCAGAGTTACAATTCTGCAGGCACTCTAGGCATGTAGTGCTCCGATATCCACTTTGTCATGCAATGACATCTTGACACAATAATCAGTACAAACTGAATTCCAAAGAAGAGTTTCAGTGACAGAAATTACACTCACGCCTCAGCCTCAACAGTTCATTTCAGCTGGATGTGTTAGCGTCTAGCATTTTTTTTCAGGCTATGGTTTAATAACCCCACATGCATATAAATCTATCAAAATCGCATAAATCACTGCTAGACATAATCAGACTGGGTAATAACTCAATATTAATGGTGAGTTTCATGAATAATTGTACAGAAAACAGTTACATTTCAATAAAAGTTTCACACTATGTAAAAATTTCTTTTAGTTTTATATCACAACGTAAGTTTGAGAAAAAAAGATGTTACAATTTGGAGTGAATTAATTGTTCATTTTTAAATTGGATACATACATTGCAGACAGTACCATATGTCAAAGGGTTGACTGCATATCAAATTGCTGGATTTTACCAAACTTATTCTAAAAACTGCCTCGGAGACAATATTCGATACAAGACAAAGCAAAGAGAAATTACTGCTAAAATGCTAAATAACTACTGATGCTGTACCCCAGTCTGTCAAAGTTGTTTTTAACAAAGACAAGTAGGACTACATGGTGTTTGTGCAGCAGATGCTATTTTATCTTCACCTGTCGGCCACAGCGGTTGTGGAACAAACTGTATGAAAATGATTCATTTTGGTTAAAAATATCTTTTAGCTGACAGAACACAATAGATTAAATCAGTGCTGCACTTATCCTCTATAATTAGATTACACACTTAACAATAAATCTTTAAAAGAACATTTTCATAAGTGCTTGTAGACACCTAAATTACAGACATCCAGCCTACCCTTAAGACGATGCTTAAAAATCCTTAAAATTAAAAGTGGCTTACTGACCTAATTATCTCACTCAGTCTTCTCCCGCTACTTTCCATTCATGCATTAATTTTAACTGTTATGAATAACTTTGTGTTATCTCTCTCCTTTCTATAGAACCATTGAGTTATTTCTACTAGGTAGTAAGTATTTACAATTCTTTTCAGTTTTTTTAGGCAGCTGTAGTGAGTTTTTGACCGCAGAGACATGCAGTCAACTCCCTGTAAACATAATGGTTTTGATAATGGGCTTCATTAGGACTCCAGTTACAAAAAGGAGTTTGTTTATTAACTGTGCAAACAGTAACTGCATGTAAGTATATTTTCGAATGTACAGATATATTGATACTATTGTAAAAAAAAACAAAAAACAAGAAAATGAACAACCCGACAATACTGTCAGTTTTCAAGTTTTCTTATTATACAATTCTAATAAATAACTCTCAGAATCAGACAAAATGTGTGTACGGTTGTGGCTTTTTGTAAAATTCTTGCAAATCATAAATTCCATCGATTTTTCTTCTTCTTTGAAACTGTAAGAATATGTTACTTTGATATTCAAATCTCAAACTTTTTTTTCCTTTTTTTTAAGTTGTGTCTGGTTTGTATAGTTTTGGGGCCTCTTATTATTTAAATAAATAAAGCTTTATTGTCCACTGAAGTGGAAGTGGATTTGGTGGTGGAAAGGTTAAGATTATTCTGGGAGGTGTGGTGGAAATGTTGGTTTGTCAAATGTCAGGTGGGATGACCAGAGTTTTTAACATACATTTTTTAACAATTTTTTAAACTTCAAGTGTTCAAGTTACCTTTCGATTATATCATCTTAAATCAATGTTAAAAAAATTAGGATTAGTTGATTTTGATCTACAGTTTTCACAAAATAAACCAAGTATTTTTTCAAAGAATTAAGTCGTAAGTACGCTCAAACAGAAACCTTCTGTTGCCACTCAATCTTTGTTGGGAGTATTTTTATTTAAGTTTAAATGGCAGATAAAAATACCCATTATTAGTCACTGCACTATATACCCTTTTTATAATACCATATCATGTTTTTGCAATTAATGCATCATTTTGAAAGACTGTTTCCCTTAATGATATAGACTGTATTTTTCTTACATTCTCTGTACTCTTTGCTTAGTGGTTATATATTTAGACTGTCACTTTCTTAGTTAGAGACACAGTGTCCCCTTATTAATTGTGTTGTTTTTTTCCGATGTCATACAGAAGGTAACACTGGCTCATTGTTTCTGTGCTTAGCTTTGTACCTAAGGGGGTATTGCCGCTATTAACTATTTGAAATCATGTTGGGTTTTTTATCCCATGCGACTATTTGGTGCATAGAACCAACAATATGTCTGCCATTAACATGTGTGAGTGTTCTCTGGGGTTTTTCTCCCAGACTAAGATTTAGTGACCCAGAGCTTCTGGCAGAGTTTTTTTTTAGTTCAGATGCATTGATAGAGCTATTGCTGCAAATAAATTGGCTTTTTCTTTGTTCTCAGACAAAGTACTGTTGGGTTGTGTTCAGGGTTTAGCTTAGCCTTTTCCTTGTTAAAACCATGGTTGTGACAGATAGCCACTCATACCAAACTGGCATAAGTTACTAGCTGGAGGCTTTCTTCCTGTTAAAAATTAGCAGTTCCTTCTCATTGTGAAGACGCTGTTGCTCAGTTTGAGGGATTACTGTAAAGCAAAGGACTCAGTGAGATGGCTGGCCTTGCTGAGACAGAAATATTCATTTCAATTGGCTTTATGATGCACTGAATCACATTCTAATACACCTCACCTCTCACCCCATGACTGGAGATGGGCGACCCCCACCCCCGTAAGACAAGCAAGCAAAGGCAATGGATAGGAAAAAAACCCAACTGATTTCTTGGTTGTCATATAAAGAAACTTACCATGATGGTTTTTGTGAACTGGGCTATATAAACTCAATTGCTTTGAAGACATATTATCCATCTTTATACTATCTTAACGGCTATCGTCATGACACTCTCCTATGTTATGTAAAGTAACAGCGGCTCTAACCATTATAATGACAGGAATATAAATTGCATCATCATGCAAACATAATAGCTTCAGCAGTTTGCACAGATTCATTCCAAGTTTTGTCTTTGCATAAAATTACTGAGCTATGTCAAACCCACCCGCTCCAATCAATTCTCATATCCTCCTAAAAAAACAAAAATAAATAAATAACATAATGGCTGGAAGAGTTGCAGCTGTAGAATGTGTTATCTGCTTCATTTTCAGCAGATGTACAAGACCGCAGACTAATGGGGAAGGAAATTACTGGTCACACACTTGAATACACCTAGTCTCCATTATACTCATGGATAATATATTTGTTATATGGATGATATACGTATTTTTCCACATCCAATGCATTTAAGAAGAGCAGCAAAGTCACTGCGTCTTGATGGTGATATGAATAATAAAATATGAATTTAAAAAAATTTTCACAAAAATAAGCAGGTTTAAACTTTGGCAATAGTTGATGCAGAATTCTGCATGTGTGATTTGTGGAGTGTCTGAACCATGCTAACCAACAGGGTCAACCCGGAGCTTGTCTTTTTTATAGCTCAGGTACTCCAGTGACTTTAAATTCAATTGTGCAGAACAAGAAACAATGGCGCCTTTTTAAATTTGATACAATTCCCCCGATGGCAGCAAACATCATCATGGCCTGATGACATGAAGCCTCTAAAACTACAATATTTTTCTACTAAAAATCAGCATTTCTGTAAACAGCAAAAGCCCTTTTTTAACTTCTCGGACCTCTGTTTTATTTGAGAGGGCTTCACAATTATGAGTGAATGTCCTAATCACAATTACCGTGCTGATGTTACCACAACATAAATCAAGTTTATGACTCGTGGTAAAATAGGCGACAGCAAGAACTAAAAAATAAGAAAAACAGAGGATGAAAACTCCACGCTATATCTGATAAAAAGACACCTGGGAGTGACAGTTAATGAGACAGGAATACAGGCAGAACCATTTTTAAATTGATGGTAAATGTTTATGGCTGGTCATTTAAAATAAAAATGTGTAATAGGATCTAAAGATAGTGCATATTCTCTAGAGAAACCTAAAATAATATGATTTCCCGATTTCGGCATTTGAGTATACGGTGAGAAAATTTGACTCACCTATAATTGCAGATGTGTCCAACCAGAGCCGCAGTGGAACGTTGGGTGAAAACAGGCGGGAGAGAAGAGGGAAAAGACAGAATTAGTTTCACTGTAGCTTTATACTTTTTGCACAAATATAAAGTAGGAAGCATTGTTCACAGAAGGGCTTCCTGAAGTAATACTGGAAAGAAAAGTTTAAATTTATACCAAGTAAAAATAAAATTCAAATGAGCAAACACTTGCAAGAGTTTTACTCAAACACAGCAGTTTGAGTGAGTTAGTCCCCCATCACCCATACACATAAACAAAGCTATAAAACCTTAGTGGCTGGGTATGTTTTATAGCCTCCAAAAGTTTGATGCTTGAATGTGTGGCTCATCTGCAGCACAGAGGAGGGGGGAAGCAGAAAAACACTCAATTTCACACACTTTTCTATTGTTCCTCCTGTGGTGTTAGGACGGGAGCGTGTGTCTCTGAGTTATTTCAGCTCCGACTCTTTCAGTTACTACAAAGACGAACGATCAAAGTCTGGGTTCCTCACTTATCAGAGCTGCCTATCAGTTATTATCCTTCAGCTCACTCAGCTGCGTCTGTCTTTCAATCTTCTGCTTCTTTTATAAAAATGCACAAAAAAGAAGCAAGACAGGACGAAACAGACCAGAGAGGAGTTATGGTACAATGTGTATAATAGGTATGAGACAGTGTGCAGGCTTTTCAGAGTGAGTGCATGGACAGCAGCTTTTATCGTCACCATTTAAGGCTTTGTCAGCTGGATCTGAAATCAGAACTGTGCCTTTTAATGAAACAGGCCCAATATATAAAACCTGGCCTAAAAACATAAAATACTCCCAGCATTCTGTGTCTCAAAATCCTTTAAGATGCTCAAAGATACATTCGACGGGACCAGCTCCTTTAGTTTCAGATTTCTTTTTCAATTAATTAATTACATGGGGAGCCTAAGTCTCCTCCCCTTCCGGTCAGCCCATGGGTCTCCTGGCCGAAAACATTATGAATGGAAGTCAATGGAGCGATAAAAGTTATTCTGTTCTGTTCGCTTTGTCTTACGTCTTGAATAACACATATGTTATACCTCAATTTAAATGTTAACTAATGATGTTCAATTTGACTGTGTTTTTCAAGTGATTTGGGATTTATTTGATTGGAAAAATTCGTAATTAAAATGCCTACAAATCAGAACTCAGAAGTTACATATATGACGTCACGCAGCTAATGTCAGCTAGCACTAGCTATAGCACGCAAAACACTCACTGAGAGCTAGTAGAGTTTCTCCCGGATGCTGGCTCTCACTCCACCAACTCTTTCACCCCCAGCATAGTGCCACTTTCTTCAGATTTATAGAGGTTTTCTCTGTGTTTAATGCTCATTCCATCGTCCTGGAAGCCACGGCCCATTGTCTCTTTCTTCTTCTGCCGTTGTAGTCCACTAAGCGTTTTTACACAAAACCTACTTCTGCTGCTATTCGAAAATCAGTGTTTTCTCTGCATCAAAATTTGTTGTTAAAATTCACGGGCATCATATGTTCGATCAACGGCCCATCATATGTTCGATCAACGGCGCATCATATGTTCGATCAACGGCGCATCTCAAACGAATCAGAAAATAACCTTCTCTTTAAATTTTTTTGGCAGTAGGGGACCCATGGACCAGAAGGAGAAGGGCGTGACTTATGGTACGTTCACACCGCGCACTTTGTCAGCATCAGCCAAATCGACTAGTTCGACGCAAATACACAGCAGATACATTTTTAAGCCGAAGCTTACAAAGCTCGTAGGCAGGCCTTTCTCTGCTGGATGTTTTAAACACTAGCGGATCTTGGTTGGTTAGGCAACGCTGACGTTGGGCAATGTCACTACAGTGAGACACTCTGATCTATTTCCAATATTGCGTCAAGGCGTTAAGACTGTCTAAAGTTCAGCTAGCTAAACTTCTGCATTGCTTCCGTTTGGCGCTTTGAAGCTTGAAATGCAGGAAAGGCTTGAAATGTTGGCGGAGCCAACGCAAACAACGCGCCACAGAGACTGCAACCCTGACAGTCTCTAAGTCACTATAGACTTAACATGTAATCTTGCCGCTGCTGACTCTGCCATTTGGGGCAGTGTGAACGCACCATTAGCCTCCCCATACAGAGCAGCAAACAGAAATGATTTCTAGACTAATCCTGTTGGGAGGATGGATCCTTAATTAGGAGCATAGTGAATTTCCTCTGGTAGACTCCTCATACACAGAAGATAAGCCGGTTGTAAGTCCAAGAGTTTCTGGAAATAAGAAAATACAATTGATTCAGTCGCGCAGTTGATGGGAAGACTATTCAACTTTGCCATAAAATGAAATGATAAGTTAAACCTTTGAAATGTCATTAATGTGGAGTATTATGGTAAACAGAGTCCTGAGACTGTGACGATTAAGGGGGATTATGCTTGTGTAAAACATCTTTGTTTTCTAAAACAGAAAGGAACTTTTCAGCAGCAATTGTTTGTTGTCTGTTTTTTTTTTTGTCTCACACGAGAGAGACTTTGCTCTGAAATAAAACCCCATATTTAATTTTTTTGTCTTTTTTTAAAGAGATCCAGAAAATGTGATACTATGAATACAGCACTGTCAGCTATAAAAAACAAAATGCTGTATTTGAATAAAAAAACAAAAAACTAGTGACTTGAAAAATACAAAGTGAGCATTTCATTTCAACAATAAAAAATAAAACTTCAAGAACTGATCCCGAGTCACACCCCCAGCTACAATGAGAATGGTGGAAGTTGGGCCTTTAGCACACATTCAGTGTGTTTACATGCAGCCGAGGAAAGTCGAATTGCTGCCTTAATCTGACTGAAATAGGGCTTTTGAAACGGATGTATAAACCTTAGTCCAACTTAAGTCGAACCGAATTGGAGCTGGAGAAATTTGACTGACGTAGTACCTAGATAATGGGATTATCTAACAGTCAAGAGAAGCCGAGCTATTGGGACCATGGGCACTCCCCTTTCGGGAAGTGATGAGATTGCAGAAATGGGAATAACAACGAGTGTAACACAATCAAACAGTAAAGTATTTACAAAATGTTCTGTACTGCAGCGTTGTTGCCAGAGTTGTTCCATTTCTTTGCTGATTGTGCATATCCTGCTTTTACTCCGTCTGAGACGCGAGGTGGCGATGTCTCAGAGTTGAATTTACGTCATTCAATAATCCAATTTTCTGGGTTATATGTAAACCATGACGCAGGCTCCCATTCTTTTTAGGCTATTAGTCCGATTATTGTCAAAATCTCGATTTAGGTGTGCATGTAAACTTATCTTCTCATATGTTTGATAACATTTTATTTCAAAACCATCCCATTGTACTCCATAGTTCAGTGGGAAGATGTGACAAAAAGATTGAATTTTTGGAATATCAAGAGAAAAAGAAATTCCACCAATCCACGTCTTTGGTTTCTACAGTTCAAAGTGAAGTTGACCTGCCCAAGTCATTCCATCTTGTTTTATTTTATAAGCTTGTTTTACAGTCTGTATTTATTTGGACTTTGAATTCAGCTCAACTTCAAGAAGAGTTGATTGAAATAAGTTTGGCATGAAAATGTAAATGTAAAATTTTATTTTTAATACATATTGCCCATCTCAAACCTCCTTTACTTTTAACAGTTGTATAATGTCTGATGATGTCAAACTTTTGAAAAAAGGAAAAATTAAACAAATAAAAAATAATAATTATGAAATCTGGACAGGTCGCCAGACAGGGCCACATAGAGAAAGGACAACCATGCACCACACCCACACCTAAGGACAATTTAGAGTGATCAATCAACCTAACAGTCAGGTTTTTGGCATGTGTTGGAGGAAGCCAGAGTACGTAGAGGGAACCCCCGCATGCAGAAATTCCCTGGGCTGGTATACGAACATATAAAATGCATTTTTTCTTATCTATTTATGTTGTTTTCTCCCACCTAAAATTAAAAAAAGTTGGATAATATTTGCTTTCACTAACAAAACAGCAACAGCATTTTACGCTTTCATATTATGAACTTTCCTGGCCTTGTTCAGTGCTTAAAAATGTTTTTCAATCCTCTAATCTCCCCTTCTATCAGTTAGATAGAGGCAATAATCTTTTCATTTTATGCAGCAACTGTATTTGTAATCAGGGAGATAAACAGAAAGCACAGCTAATCAAACATCCAACTGTATGTCTAGTTCTAACAATTTTCTCAGCAGCTTGTTTTTGCTATTTTGACTCAATTTTACTTTCAGGACAGAAAAAATAACTAAAACGTACATATACAAAATTGGAGATGCCAGAAAACAGACGTAGAATGTATCTTTCCCTTCCAACGCTAACCTCCAGCTTTCACCTTTTTCCCTCCCTCTGCCTTTTTAAATGACTATATGTCTGCACCTCCTCTCGCCTCCAGCAGTCTCAACACACCAAAGGGAAGTGTTAAGAGCAAGAATCCTATCTTGGTTGTAGTCTCAGAGATGGTTTGGACTTGAAGGCTGTCATGAGTTCTGCAGCACAAGGGTCTTTATAGATGTCAGAGAGATTTAAATACTGTCTTTAGGCCCGCAAGCCAAACATTCACACATACAATCCCTATAATTGAACCGGAGCCTTGGACTCCTTCGGTTCACATCTGTATGGTGTGTGAGTGTGACGGTGCAGTAATATCCTATTCGTCTCAGGTTAAGTGAGGACAGCGGTGCTAAAATAGCTCATTTTGTGACTGTGCGGGCTTTAAAAAGGCATTATAATGAGACATAACTACATATGGCAGCTCATTCTCTGAACTCTTCCTGCAACACATGAGTACAGTCAAACAATGGCTTGCTCACAAAACTCCCATCATTAACGCACACAGCTCAGATAAGAACTACTCATTCATTAACGGGAGGAATACTATGTTAGTTTTGATGCTTATATATTTTGCACTTTTCCATTGTGCTGTAAATTAGTGTACAAAAAAAATAAATGATTCTTAAAACAATACTTTTGTACCCAAGTTTGGATTTCTTGTAGAGTAATATGTTCAGGCTCAGTTATCATTAAAATGCACTAAGTCAACCAGAAGCTTTAAGACACCTCCTCTTATGTCTGCTTAGGATAATTTGTCAGGTGTTCTTGCGGTTGTATGGACCCTCACACAGACTTTGGGAAGTATTTCACATTTATTTACACTGTCGGGTCGGCAAGATGACGGGACACCAGAAACAGTAGGATCTGACAGGGAGCGAAAGGAGGTGAAATGTTTGAATACACAGTGGCAATAAGGATCAGGTAGACACTGATGTAGACGATTAGGACATGGAGTGAACAGGACGGAGTAAATAGATTCTGGTATCATTTTTCTGTTGCAAAACCCATTTGTTAAAAGGTAAATGCCTTGCATATGTATAGCGCTTTTTCAGCCAGGGGACTACAATGCGTTTTAAACTACATTCATTCACCAATTCACACTGCCTTGGAGCGCACTGACCGAGGCAAGAATGCCAGACACAGGCGCCAGCAGACCGTCTCACTTCCAGCAATCCTTTCACTGTGAAGCTGACCTCAACCATCAGACCCTTCAGATGACAGACAACTTGTTAAGATGTTTAGAGACAACCCAAGAACCAGCTAAAATAAAGCCGACTATAAACTAAGAACTGCTGGAACACCGGAGTAATCATCCTTAGTGATTTTTCGCTTTTCATAAGACAAAGAGGGTTCTGACCAACATAGAAGCTCCAGCCCCAGAATTAACACTATCGAGTTCGACGGACATTTAAAAATGGCTAAACAAGCCAAATGCTCCCTGGACAAATGCTTCCTGTCTGCTCAAATTTGTTTCTTCAGAACTGATCAATTTATCTCCGTTATCGTTTTATCATCTATCCTGTTATTAATTTTTTCTGTCCGTTTGATCTGTTCAATCTTTTTTTTTTTTTATTAAGTGGTTTTATGTCAGTCATGTATCTATATGATATCTATATGTTCTACAAATGAAGACAGAATGTTTTTGGTTAGATGAACTAAATGTAGAGTAATGTGGCCACAGTGACAAGAAAGTATGATTGGGGGAGTCAAGAAACTTTGAAAAATAAAAAAAACACAGTGAAACGTGTTAAGCATTGTGGTGACAGCATAATCGTGTGGATCGATGGCACATCCTGGCAAGTTTGCTCTCATGTGAATGGTTTTGGAAGGTATTTAAAACCTAAACAGGAACTATCTAACACACATCTAAACTGGTTTTGGATTAAATAAAGCTGACAAAATTTAAGCTACTGTAATGGCCTACATAAAGCCAAGGGGTCTCATGTAGAAAGCTTTCTTATGCACAAAACAGGGTCTTAAAATTGTGTATGTGTCTGAGAATCTGAATAAAAATATGTTGCAATAAATTATTTCTCTGTGTCTTCATGCATATGTCTTAGATTATATAGAATTTTAATTTTTTGGTGCATTAATAGGGATAAGGTTTGTAGCAATATGTGTGATTACTAATGCTATCCACTGGCACTCCTTAAAGTTCCCATCACAGGAAGCATCTAGATAGGGAGAGTTTTTATAGACCATGAAGATTTCCTGATCCATGATGATTGCTGGCTGATTAGCAAATTTAGACTCCAGTAGTCCTACTTGATCTATGTGCTGAACTCTGCCTGGTCTTAAGCCTAGTTTATACTTCTCCTTCAGCAAGTTTGCAGGTGGGCCTGTCTACCATTGCAGTGATGTGTCTGGTGGATGACAGTTTATTTACTTTAGCTTGTAAATGTACATCAACTTAAGGAGCTGGCAGAGAGCGAGTTTTCATTGAGCTGGAAAGCTTTTTCCTGGAAGAGCAGCTCACTGAATACTCTAAAAACACATGTAAACAAACACATCGTTCTGGTTTGTTGTGCTCTACACCTCCTGTTGTTCAAAACCGCCAAAATACCATATTAGATCAATTGGTCTTGCAATATAAAGCATATAGAGCCCAAAAGCTGCTTTGACTACTGATTGCATCAACTATAGCGCACGGTTCTGATGAAATGATCATGACCTGATGTTGGACTGAGTCACTCACAGCTCTTTAGTTTAGTTGTGACCTCGAGGTAATATTTTGTGCAGATAATTTAATAATTTACTTTAATGCTAACAATGAAAATAAACGTAGAAATAGGGCTGGGAGGTTAATCGAATTTTAATTGAAATCGTAATATTAAAAGCTTGATCACAATTAATTGTATGGAGTGTTTTAATGTGTGTTATGCCAACTGACCAATCTAGTCGAAGCACGGCCTTGTTCTCAAGCTAACTGCCTAATCAAGTCTCAGAAAAAACACCATGCTGGTATGTAAAACAAAAGTGTGGTGTGAAAAGTATATGGCTGGTGAATACTTTTTAAGGAAAAAGGAATACAGGGAAGACGATAATGATGACCAAATTGTTGACAGTGATCACAGAAGAGAACATGACATTGTGGAGAGATGTGGCATTGTGAACCCAGTAGCCTGGAAATGGTTTGGATATTCCAAAGAGGACAGCAGCCAGACTAAACCGATTTGTAAAATATGCTGACGGACTGTTTCAAGAAAGTTAGGTAATACAACCAATCTAATTAATCACCTGAAGTCCTATCATCCCTCTGAGTATAAAGAGACACACACAGTTTTGAAGTGAGGTGATTTTGTTAGTAATATAACAGTAGCAGGACGGACACTCTTTATGCAAGGTTAATAGTGAAGGCTATATTTAATTGTTTTTATTATTGTTGTTTTGATTTGACTAAATCAAATTGAAAATCGAGATCATTCAATAAACGTAAAGTAATTGAATTTAATAATGATTTTGTTTTCATAATCGCCCAACCCTACTTAGAAAACACCTTCTGACATGCGTTAAATACCTGGGAGTGCTGAAACTTTTTACATTGTTTTATTTGTTTTTATTCCCATCTTATTGTTGCTACAAGAAGTAAATGTTAATTTTGTAAGAGGCAGCTTATGATCCAAACTCACCTGAGTACATTTCTAGTGAGTGTGATATAAAAAGCGGAAGTTGTGTGTAGGTTTCTGTACTCAAGATTCCATGAATCAGAAATTTCTTTGCAGTAACTAAACTGATTTTGATTAAATTAAGTAAAGCTTTATTAAGTATTTTATGAAAAGTTTTAAAAGATAAGTTCCTCTGACCTTAAACTCTATTGGTTTATTCATGGTTCTTAAAAACTCAAGTCTGGGAAAGGAAGTAAGCCCATTTAAATGGGCTCAATCAATTCTGCCAAGAAAAGTAGCCAATAATCCAGACAGAATTATGTCTGAAGCTTTTAATTGGGCTGTCCAGTGCTCTGGGGAAATGAATCTAAATAATAAACTGGGTGTATTGATGTATTTAGGCATGTGTCAAAGAGAAAAATATATTTTGGACCATTTAAAAATATATATTTGTTGTTGAATAAGCATTCCGCCCAACATGAAGTTATAAATAAGTCATTAAAAGCCAAAATAACAAAACAACAAGCGCAGGTAAACTGACTGGATTAAATCTTTACCCTACTAGCTAATTTTAACATTATCACTAACTAAATGATCTGAGCTCCAAAGATAAGATAAACTTTATCTGAACTGCTTTGTGTTCCATTACTAATTCCTCATGTTGAATAAAATCCTGTGAGGAGAGACAAACACAGAGGTTCATAAACATGCCTGTCAGAGAAAACAGTGATAACCCCCACAGGAAACACCCATAATATCTTGCACCAGGTCACTTGGCTGGAATGGAAGAACAAAACAAATGGAGCAGGAAGGAGGGATAGTGGAAAGAGATACTCAAAGCAAAGCAAGGGCTAGTCAGCAACAGGTAAGGTAAGGAGGGAGATGGGGAACAGCTTTGGGAGCAGAGAGGAGGACTAGAAAGACAATAAGTGGAAAGGAAGACAGAGATAAATTCTTAAGAGAACCAGGGGGAAAATTAAGGTTTGGGAGACTGATAGAGGTGCAGCAGGGTGAAGAGAAAACGTGAACAAAGGTAAAATTAAGTATGAGGGTGGGGGTGGAGTAGGGGCGAAAGGTGAAGAGGTGTAGAAGCAAAAAAAAAGATGAGGCCGTGGCCTTTGAGGCAGCTAATGAAGACAGTGAAGTCAGCATGTGGGTGGGGGAGGCACAATATAGCAGAATGGCCCATCTGCTGCCTGGCCCACAGGGATATCAAAATCACCTCTGAGACTCCCACTTCTCACTTTTGCAACCCTTAACAAGCTGAGTAGGAGGAGAGAAATGGAGGACGGGGAAGAAAAGTTTCACCTCAGCTAACACAAACAATAATTTTTCAGATTCTTTGAATGAAAAAAAAAATTCAAACAGTTGATTGACCAAGATTATTGTAATTTTCATGAGTCTGCACATTTAGATGCCCGCAGCTGAAAGCACACAGTCCTTCATGTTTAGCCAGGATAAACTTTTGAATGAGGACTCGTTGGCACCCCCTATCAACTCCAAATCCAGTTGTTGAAATCAGAAATGCAGCGATCACTTTTGGCTGGAATATGATCATGAAAGAGAACTGACTGAACTGACCAGGAAGTAGGGCTGCAAAATATTAGAAAGTCCTGTGTTGGTGATAATAGTGGTAAATACTGCGATGCATGTCTACCCATTTTCTGCTTTTCCATGTTTCTCATCTGTGCTTCGATCATAATGTGACATTTGAATTTTTGGGGACATGTGGGTAATGTAGTCAGTGTCCAGCCTGAGCATCTGCTGAGGCATCTGAGGCTTTCTATCTGGCTAAATATTACATTAGCATAAATAAAATGAAAGTTCATGACTTCGGAACAAATCATCTTTGCAACATTATCATAATAAACTATTATTCCACTCCTTACGGCCCTTGTGATATGAATACTGCAAACACTGATATTGCGATCACAATATATTTATGAAATTGTGTGCATCTTAGAAACATTCGGTTCTGATCTAATTTCTCTTGAATTGTGAGAGGGATGGCCATCTCTGCACCAGGAGTTTGGGACATTGGTACACTTTCATGAATAAGGCAAAGCTTGGACTACTGGCCATTTACATATGTAATTTAATCTGATTTTTTTTTTTATTGATTGTTTGTTTATTTCAAGTTTAAGTAGACTATATTATATAGACTTCACATACAATACAGTGTCAGCAGCCAGCAAGCGCAAAAACACAAGACAATAAAATTAAATCCATGGCTTAAACAAGCTTGGAAAAGGGTTGGAAGAAGTATTTAGTACCTATAAGTACAGGGTCAAAATACCAGCTCTCCGAATGATCTCTTTCCTTTAGGGTAAACATTAACATTCAGTAACTTGTTCATTAAAAAGAAAATGAAAAAAAAAAAAACGAAAATAAACAACTGTAGCTGTTTGGTTTTTTTCAATTAGCAATTTTAAGAGAAGAACTGCTGTACATCATATTTACAGTCATTCATAATCTTTAACATAACTTCTAAACAAATTGTCTTTAATCAGTTTATCAAAGTTCTCAGTGAGCAGCTACATTTCAAGTTTTCCTTTAATACATACCATAGATTAACACCACGTCAAGTGATAAAGATATTC
Organism: Apricaphanius iberus; assembly: GCA_028564705.1. Classification (NCBI taxonomy): domain Eukaryota; kingdom Metazoa; phylum Chordata; class Actinopteri; order Cyprinodontiformes; family Aphaniidae; genus Apricaphanius; species Apricaphanius iberus. The sequence continues at coordinate 1,077,416 of JAPXFQ010002030.1, forward strand.
ATTAACGTAGTATTGAGAGTTCCTTTCTTCCTTTGCCTTCGCAGATTATATTTGCCCTCTCTGTTATTGAATATTGTTTGCAATCAGCTGATATCTAACTTTATGCTTTATTTCTAATGATTTAAATTTTACCATATCATAAAATGTTGTAACTTCTGATTTCATCAAATGTGAATCAATATTATCTCTATACCCAGCATTATTTACTACTCTAACAGCCTACTTTTTTTATAAAAAAAAATGAGGTTCAGAATAGTTTTATTGCCCTATATCTATATTCCGTAACTAATGTAATGTTACCAAATTAATGTGCTGTAGACAGTACAAAGAGCTTTTCCATCGAGTAATCTCATTACTAATGTAGGCAAGATGTGGTTTCCAGCTTGATTTGCATTTAAGGAGGATGCCAAGAACATTACATTTGTCATCATATTCTATCGCATCGTTATTTCATAGAAATTTCAGTTCTTTCTTAATTCTTATTCGTTCAGTTATTTTCTGATTACCAAACACAAGGATATTTTTTTCAAATTCAATGATAAGTTCTTACAGTTAAACAATTATTTTAATTTTCCCATTTTTATTGATATTTAGAGCAATAACTGTTACAGGGTCTTTCCAGAAAACAAAGTAGAATCATGTGCATCAAGAACTAACTTAAATTTGCTTGAGATAAGACATAAGTCATTGATGTAAAGAATAAATGAGAACTGGCCCCAGGGGCTTATGTTTTCTCAGCTCCTACTTCATGGAACAGGCTGCAAGAAGACTGAAAATTAACTAAGTAAATGGTCTGTATTTGTATAGGGCTTTACTTAGTTCCTACAGACCCCAAAGTGCTTTACACTTTACATTCACACACTGGTGGTGGCAAGCTACTACAGTGTAGCAACGCAGGCGACCGTTGAAGTGTCTTGTCCAAGGACACAACGACCGAGACAATCGATGCAGGGGCTCAAACCAGCAACCCTCCGATTACAAGATGAACTCCCAACTCCTGGGCCATATTTAAATCCAGATTGAGACAATTCCCAGAGAAACTCCAAACGTAAGAGGGATGCTGACATAGGATGGAGAGCAATATAAATGAAAAAAAAAGTCACATTTGACAAGCAGGACCCATATTCTTTTAGCACAGTGTTTGCAATATGTAGTATGGTGGAGTAAAAAGTTCTAGTTAATTTGGTTACTCTAACTTTTTATGTTAATGACAGTAAGACTTGGTCAATCTGCCATTTTACTTACCAAATACTTTACCATTATAATCTGGTTGACAAAAAAAACAAGAACTACTAATCCACTCATGTTAAAAAAAGAAAAACAGCAGGTATCTGTAAATCGGTATAATCTCAAAATCCCTTTTATGACTTTAATGAGAACTCTTTATCCATTGATTTTCAGGGTTTTTCGCGACTCTACATAAAGTGAGAGTTACAAGTTATACCCTTCTGAGACAGTTGATGAGTTACCAGTATTATAGTTAAATATTGAACCCTGTTTGTCTGTTCAATTGTGTGGCACAATCAACGGAATATATTTATATTGTGAGAAATATTCCTTTGCTGGATTTTAAGGTTATTTTTTAACCTGCTGATAAAATTGCATAAACTTTTCCATAGGCCAAAAAAGGTAATAGCAGACAAAAAAAAGTCCACCCATGAAGCACTTCACGTAGAAAAATATTTTTGAGCCCAATTTCCATTGAGAGTTCCTTTAAAGAGATTAATTTAAATCAGTATCATCCAGCTATATAAACAGCACTATCTACACACTTGACTTCTCATACTCAAGTGAAACATTTGTGAGACAGCTCCTTATAAAAATATCATAAAGCGTGCTTTCTAAGTAGTGCTGCCTACGTTCCAACAGATAGTAGTTACCTTGATAGGATTTAACACTGGGTAGGCTAAAAGTTGTTTCCTGTCGAAAAATGCTTCATTCATGCAAGTGGTACAGCAAATGTGAAAAACAGCTACCTATCCATCACTTTTTTTTTTTACATGAACCAAGGGAAGCATTATTCATGGCTGATTATTAAGTGATTGTTTGGTCGTTATCTTTTTTTCCCTTAGCTCTCATCCCACCATTTAGGTAAATTCTAATAGTTCCTTAATATATTCCCTTTATGTTTTAGTTATTACTGTAGCAGGAATGTTTCAAAGTAATCAGAAAATAATTACTTAATTAGTTATATTTTAGTAAATTCAATTTAGGAATATGGAATATTTAGGAATAGAGATCACCAGAGTGTTTCAGACCTGTGTCTGTACATCAGCCTGACTTGCTTTTTTATTGTTTCTTTGCTGGTAGGGCCAAAATACACATGATCATTTTTAAAACCCTACAAAAAATTCCGTGAACAGAAGTCAGAATTTCTGTCGCAATTCATGATTGTTAACAATAATTATGTATACAGGCAATACTCGATATCATTAAAATTGCATCTTCCTACAGTTCATACCATTTTTTTTACATTAATTTAATCATTAATTAAACAAACATGATTTGTCTATGTCTAACACCATAATTTAATACAATAAAATCCTCACATATACTTAATGGCACCTAAAAAGTAAACTGAAGCACAGGTGTGCATCCCCTTTTGGAAAAACGATGGACAGTTGCCTGAACTGGAATTTGACAATTGTATTGTGACAACATGTAAAAAAACAAGAATTCTTATCAGGACTGCGATGTACCAATCTTTGGATCTAGCAATGAGAACAGATGCAATTCAAAGCTTTGCCTACAAAAACTTTTGTTCTCATATAATAAATAAAACAATAAAACAGAAACATACCTAAGAAGGCAGAGCAAACATTAAGTTTGCTATAAGGCTATCAAACAACACAAGAGCCACAGTCTAAACAATAATCAACATGAACTCCCCTGCTTCTTTTAGCCAAGATATGAATTAAATTAATCACCACAGTCACTGGGACAGATATATGAGGTTAAAACAGGAAATGCTCAATGTAAATGAAATTTTATATTAGAAAAAAATAGCTGTAAATTCAAAAAATATTGCAAAGTTGAATTTTGAAACATAACTATAAACCTAAAACTGTAACTAAAGGAAAAGAAAAAATCAAAAAATGAAAATAAGAATGAAAAATATAAATTTATATAAAACTTGCAACCTAAGCTGTTTTGATGTAACCATTTTCTTTCCTTTATTTGTTAAAACTTCTGTTTTGTATATTCACATTGAAAGTTTTAATGTTTTGTATTAAGAGTTGAACCTAAGGAGGTCATCACACCAGTCATGTTTAGTTAGCTTAAAATGAACTCAAATTCATTTCCTCCTTTGGTCAGGGCCAGTTTAGCCGGTGTGAATACTAACCAGTGAACTCTGGAGTGCACCAAACAAGTGAACAGACACCCAGGTGAAGAGGTGGTCTCAGAGGAGTTACAAACGTATCCTGGCGTGGAGCAAATCAGGTGTGAAAGCCAACAAACTTTGTCCCACCCAGTAAACAAAACAATAAAACTACTTATTTAGTCCCATCTACTTCATGAGAAGTATGTTCTATGCATGTACTGCCTCATCGTGAGAATTTTCACATACCATGACTTTTGGGGTGATAAAAACCCATTTTAGTAATATGTTAATATGAAGGATAAAAGTCAACTCAAAAGTCAAAAATCCCACCCACGTTCTTTACTTATTAAGAAGAATTAAAAGACAGTGATTGTAGTTTTGGTAAAAGTTTCTCTCTCTGAGCCTCAGGACCGATAACTAAAACTTCAGTTTTGTCCTGGTTGAGCTGGAGAAAGTTTTCTGCCATCCAGGATTGCATATCTGAAATGCAGTTAAAAAGTGCATTCATGCGCCATGTGTCATCAGGAGACATGGATATATACAACTGTCTATCATCAGCATAATGGTGACAGTTCACTCCATGTCTTCTGATGACACTGCCAAGAGGGAGGATAAAAAGCACTGCGCGTAAAATCGAACCCTGGGGCACATCACATGTGATCTTGTGGACCTTAGTCGAACAGGTATCCAAATTTACCATAAAAGTCCTGTCTGTGAGATAGGATGTGAACCATTTCACACCAGATTGTCCACCAGAATCATCTGTGTCCATGGTCATTAGTGTTTCTAAAGCTTTCTACCGTCATATGTTTTTAGACCAATGTGTCATTTTATCTCCGCTTTCAAATTTGATATATATAAAATAAAAAAAACTGACTACAAAAAAATTTAAGCTGGACCAAACACCAATAAATATGCCATTTGACATACAGCAGACTGTCAATATTCCTGCCATGAAGTTCTATTTTCACCTTGCCAATGAAAAGTAAATTAGAAGAGCAAAATTCTCTCCATTCAAAATTAATGGGTTTTTCATTGGGTAATTAAACAGGTACATTTAAAAACAGTATAAATGACTGCCATGGCCTCTCTAGCGTTAATTAAGCATTTTAGAAAAATGATAATCAGACAAACAGTCAATATGGTCGTTTTTAGTGTGATCCTTGGGGGTTACTTTGCTGTTTTAGGACATGAACTGCTTGTAGTAATTGAAGAAACTTTGAGTTCTGCTCTCTAGCATCCAATCCTCAGTATTTGACCACAAGTGAAATGGGAAAATTGATCTCAAACATATAAGCAAATCCACTTAAAGGAATGGAGTATCCTAGTCAAAGTCAAAGTGAAACTAAATCTGATTGCGACGCTGTGACATGACCTCAACTAGGGTGTCCAGAACAACATTTGATTGTAGCTGTTTCAGGTCGTTTGGGGGCGTCTGTGAGTAAAGAGTTGGGTATTAATTTTCTTCTTCATCGGAGGGTTGCCAGTCCGAGTCCTGGCTCCGACTGTCATTGTGTCTTTGGGCAAGAGAGCCTTGCCTTTGTCACTGCACCACTGGGAGGCTGTGGTTACAGTGTAGCAGCTTACCATCATCAGTGTCTTGGCCACCACCACCAATGTTTGTGTGAATGGGTGAAAGACTGATTTTAGTGTAAAGCACTTTGGTGTCTAAAGGGACTAAGTAAACCACTGTACAAATACAAGTTATTTACCAAGTCATCAGGTTTAACGATCAATTAGTTTTTTATGATGAACCAGTTTGGTTTGGATATTTTTTCCCTCCATGTATCAAATAATCATTTTGAAAAAAAATTTCAGTCTTGTAAAATCAAAAAATCATAAATGTACTTAGCCCTACCTGACACTTATTGCTTTATTAGTGACACAAGTTAAATATCCTCATCAGGAGCAGTGACTGAGTAAATTTCCACTGATGAGACTGCTGTACACACTAACAATCATCAACTCCACTAAACAAGCAACTGAAGAGAAGAAAATGGAGTAACTAGCTTCTTCAAAGGAAAAAAGGAAAAAAATAAATTAAAGCAATCATCCAAAGATGAGTTTGATAAGTAAAGACTTTTGAACAAAATCACACCATGTCATTTGTTTAACTTCGACATATTTTGGACAGAAAGTGACAGTGTAAAACAAGTACTTCCAAATAAAATATATATTTTGAAGCTATGTAATTCTCGACTCAAATATAATCAAATTCAGGTTGAAAAGACCTGGAAAATGATCAAAATCCATGTTCATTATCCACATTTACTATTTCATATAAGACAAGCATTTTTAAAGATTTGTGGCAAGACTTTTAAAATATATACCCTCCAAGAGAGGCTAAACATATCTCAAAACTTAAGGTGAAAGAGTGAGTTTTCCAAGATCAAAAAAAGAAAGACCTCAGTGGCATATGCAAATGTTATAAATTTTACTTCAACCGTTTCAAAATCAAAGATAAAATATCAGATATGAATTGCATATGGCTGCTAGAGCTATCCCGATCCCTTGGGCAGAGGTACTTATATCTAAAAAGTGATACCAATATGCAACGCTTTGCAGAGTATTTTTTGTCACATAACTCCCTAGGTTTGTCAAACTAATATATATATACATATATATATATATACCTCCGTTGGATTTCAGTTTACGGCAGGCGGAGGGATACAGTACCTCATAGCACTTCTAATACAGGTCAATGGAGTTGGACAAAAACTACGATAAAACCTGTTGGAAAGCATCTTTTGTGGCGATTTTTGTGTGACTATATCAGTGAACACCCCTGACCTCTTGGTGAGTTTCACGTCTTTGTAAACGGAAGTTTAATGCGAAGAAAGGATTGTTGAACTGCAACTGGTGTCCCATTGTGAGGAGGGCAAAGAAAGCCAAAATTCTTGGGATAGCAAAATTTGTCCAAGTTTCAACCAAAACCGTTCTATTTCATCATAAAAGTCTAAAAACAGGGATTTAAGTGTAAAATACCTAACATGTCGTTATGGAACCCACCATACATTTCAGACGTTCCTCAAATGCATCACAGGTGTGTGGATGCAGCGTACTGTTGCAAAGGAGCGTCTGCCTTTTTTCCCATTGAAGAGTAAACGTAAAGAATGATAGAAGAAACATTGATTGAGCTGTGTGGAGTTCATGGGCTACTGACTACTGATGCTCACACATGCACACAAGGACTCACACTCTTACACATGCAAATGCTTTCCTTGTCATCACTGCTCTTGCTGTACCCCCACTCTCTGCTGCCCACTCCAGGAGGCAGGAAGACTGTGCGCTTCAGTGCAGCACGTCGAGTTGTGGACTGGGGTTCCCGCCAACGTTTTTCCCTCCTTGATGTATCATTGTCAATGTCTGAATATCTGCTTAAATGTTTAGGTTTGTTTTTTTCTATTACCTGTTTTTTGACTCAGAATCAAAACACAGTTGAGCGCTTTTTTCCCCCACCGTGGGCCCCCTCACTCCCTGATGTGTATCTCTTTCTGTCTGCATACTTAGGAGCGCCGCTCTTGCGGCTCCGCGCCCTTCAGTGAGCTGGATCTGTTTGTTTTGTTCGTTGCTTGTTTTTTGTTTGTCATGATCTTGGACAGGTTGTACTGTAAACTGAATTTCCCCTTGTGGGACGATAAAGTATTATTCAATTAAAAGAGCAGGGGGATTGATTTCTGAAATAAATTATATTCATGCTCAGTTTTGTAATTGTATTGGGTAAATGAAGCGTTTTAAACTAAGTAAAATGAGACCACCCATGTGTAATCCTATTATCTTGAACAACCTGTGTGCTGCAAAATAGTCTGAGATTCGGTGGCCGAATTTCCCACGCTGACATGCGGATGTAACGTCAATCTACAATTCTTGCGCGTTCTTAATTTAACAGGAAAAAGGAAGAGAAAGAACCGGTACTTCAGACGCGGTCGATAAAACACTATTACTTACTTCGTTGCTAGACATTTTGCTTGTTGTTGTACAGCTGGTAATGTGCGCAATGTGCGGTGGCTTGAAAGAACGCTACGTCACAGATTTATTTACATTTTGTGCATGCTTACTCGCAGTGCCGGCTGCGAAAGTCCCGAGTTTAATTTCTTCAATCCGGTCCCCTGCTCCTTTAACAGTGGTGATTATGATTTAATTATTCTTAGCTAAGTGATATGTCTGCTGTATCACTGTTTTATTGATTTTTTTATTGTTCATAACAGCTAAATAACCTATCAACTTACAAATCCCTATTTTAAGTAGTAGGCTACATTACACTTCAACATAATGCACAAATATCAGAGCAGCTGCTTGCTGCTGCAATAACATGCATTTTACAAGTGTTCCGATTAGTCGACTAATCAGCAAAATAATTGCAGATTAGTCAATTATCAAAATAATCGTCTGTGGCACCCCTACAAGGCAGACCTGTTATGCTCACTCCGCGCACTTGAAACTCTAAATATTGTATTGTAAAGTAATGCTCTTTGTTAGTCACATAAAATGTGAATAAAACATATATACAGTTTTAGTTGGAACATGACAAAATGCATAAAAGTAAAATTGGTATGAACACTTTTACAAGATGCTTCACGATGCAAGTTAAACAAATTCAACAGAAGGAAATCACACTACAACTAAAGAATATTGTAAGATGTATCTGTTAAAAAGCTGTTTACAGCTAAAGGGGGCAAATATTAAACCGATTAGTTTATTAAAACTGCAACAGCAGCTTCATTCAGGCAAAAACAAGGCAGTACAGTGCAGACGGTCAGACAGTAACAATGATAAGCATCTCATCCAGCATCAACAAAGCCAAAACTCTATAAAATGGCATCATGCAAACCAGCTTTTCTGAAAAAAACCCTTACCACCAAGGGCATATTAAAACGAGCATCAATACAGCTCTGCATTTCTCTGCACACACAAAAGCAAATTACAGAACCCATCACTTTAGCAGTGTAAAATCTAATATAATGAATAGGATAGTCATTAAAACACAGTTTATCTGCTGAGCAAACTAGTGTAGTACTGGACAAAAAAATCTCTTCACTCTCACAACATTCCTCAGTTTTTCCTTTCTACTTCTCTCTCCGTCTTTAATGAGGCATTAAGTGAAAACTCTCCATACCGTCACAGAAGTAAACACATTTTTTTTTTTACTTTTTGCACTTCAGCACAGGGGGAAAACCTTCCTTTATCAGCTGTGCACCATCTTGTTTTGTAGAACTCCCTCTTTTCTTATCATTGTTTGCATCAGAGCGTCAGTCATTGCCTGTGATAGCTCAGACAAAGACAGATTGACAATCTCATTAGACAGTCTCGGCATTATGATATATTTTTCATGAATGCATCATAGACTCATCCAACGGGCTGCGACAAAACCAGCCCAGCAAAACTACTAAAATTACAAGTTTGCTAGAGCTAAAGGAAAAAAAGTTTTGGTTTTTTTTTCAGAATAGAGCAGCAATTCCCTGAAGAAATGTTACCAGTTTGTTTGCTAGCAAGTGTGCACACGTGGGGTTTAGCTTCATAGTTTGTGTGAGAAAAAACACAGGGGAAGACTGCTGAATGCAGTGGTGTGGAGGCAACAAGGGGATAACCTGAAAATATTTGACATTCAGCTCCCAAAACAACCAAACAGTCAAGGAAAAAGCTCAGGCTGAGAGCTAAAATACAGCTACTGAAAGGAAGAAAAAAGTACAAGATAGAATTTGATTGGTGTGGCTAAATAGGTGGAAGAAGATAGGGGCGTGAAAGTATGAAAGATTGCAAGAAAAAGCGCATTGCTGTTACCAATGCAAACGTAAATTGATGACTGGATGCAATCTGCTGGGATTCCTTAAATAGAAAACTTTTAAACTGATGAATAAATAAATGACTTGTCTTGTAAAGTGCCTTGAGATGACATCTGTTATGAATTGGAACAATATAAATAAGCTGAATTGAATTGAAAAATACCATACACACTAATCGTGCTATAAAAACCATGAGAAGACAACAAAATGGTTGTGCATTCATACATATGCGTGTGCAGCAGTGTGTTTGCATCAGTTAAAGTGTGGGACTGTACACTGCAATGATTTAATGCCTTTCTCTGTGGATAGTGCTGACTTGAAGCTATTACGAAGTTTCACACATTCAAAGCAATGCAGTGGTACTTTTACAAGTCGATATGTGGTCTATGCAACCTTTTTGTCTGGTCCTCTGCATTTGTGGGAAAAAATTTATAGTGTGTGTAAAATAATCATGTCAGAGTGTAGGATGGAAAATAAGGTGCATACAGACACATAATGAAGGACAGTTGTAGTGGATATAGGCAATGATAAGATAAGAAAAACTGGTATGGATGGATGATGGGGAGAAATAATTGACTATACTGAGGTAATTTCAATCACAGATTTCTACTGGAAGCCAATCAGAGTTGATGCAATGTGATGTGAAAGGGAAGTGTGTCAGAGATGTTGCCTAACAATGAAACATTCAGGTAGATCAGCATCATGCTGATCACCAAGAGAGACAGATAACATCCAAGCTTGTTTACCTCTCAATTTGTATCTGCGTCGTGGGGTAAGTTCAAGTTCTTATTGGAAAAAGACCCAACCATGGATGGTTTGTGAGTGGAAAAACTAAAGGAGACAGCATTGAGCCTTAAGCAAATTTTTCCCCTACTCAGAAAAAATGCAGCGTGGTCGAGCCTTTAGCAAAATGCACATGCAATGCATTTTTTTAATATCTAAAATGGTTACTGGCCTCATTTTAGATATGATAAATCTATCATTGTAAATGGAAACCTACCACAAGAACTTAGGGTTGCTTTCATTAAACCTTTACTTAAGAGACCTTCTGTAGATCACGATGACTTGGTTAATCACAATCCTATATCTAACCTTCCTTTCTTATCTAAAATCCTGGAGAAAATTCTTACTAATCAAGTACGTGAGCATGTAAACAGCAACAACCTGTTTGAAGAATTTCATTCAGGTTTAAGAGCTTATCATAGCACTGAAACAGCACTGGTAAAAGTTACTAATGATATTCTAATGGCCTCAGATAATGGACTTGTGACTGTTCTGGTCAACAAAACAACACTTAGCTGGTTGAAAGTATATTCGTTTGACAGATTCCAGTGTGCTCATGCAAATGATAAATCTTCATATTCAAGGGTTAGTTGTGGAGTACCATAGGGTTCTGTGCTTGCACAGATTCTCATTCTATATATAAAAAAGAATTGGTTCTCTCTCTCTCTCTCTCATCCTGAACTATCTTAGTAGTAGCAGTCATGCTGCTATAAGTTTAGGCTGTAGGAGGACAGACTGACCACTTTTCTTTACTGTGATACTTCTCTTAATACTAGGGATGCAACGGGACAGGGTAAAGTACCGGACCGTTCGGTACGCCCTGCACGGGACAATTCGTCCTCCTGTACCGCGGGACTTCGGTACTGCCATTGATTTTGTGCCGGTGATTATGACGTTACCAAACTGCGCCACGCTCCCAGACACAGGTGCAACAACCAGCTCGCTGTTCCCCACTCCAGCAGCTGGTTGGCATCGAGACACAACTTTTAACTTTCTTTAGAAGATACTCTTACATCAGTTCTTTTTGTTCTTTCTGTGTCTCTGCTCGGTCTTCTCGAACCCCCAGCAAGTCATGGAAGATGGCCACTTTTATTGAAGCGGGTTCTGCTTCAGCTGCAAGTTTATTCCTGTTTAAAGGGAGTTTTTCCTCTCCGCTGTCACTACATGTGTGCTCTGTATGAGGGATTGCTGTGGTTGGAGTCTGGATCAATGGCGCAAAACTGACAGTCAATGGCTCGATGCAATTTGCTTGGATTTCTTAAACAGAAAGTTTTTAACTGACTGGAATGCTTCTATGATTAATTTGCAATGACGTTTCATCCATTACTAAAGATTTCTGATCAGACAACTGTTACATCATTGCTCACTATCATTTTGGGATTGCAACAAAATAAAATTAAGAAATAAAGAACCATAAGAAATGTCAAATAAAGACCAATATTTTTTTTATTCTTTTTAAAGTCTGTTTTGATGTTTAAAACTCAAGGAGCCTACGACTAAAATAACAGGACTGGTTTCTTTTTTCTCATCTGCTTACTTTCTTATTACCTCGGATCAGAATTTGGTAATTTTGTCAAACATCTGAATACTTAATTAGGTACATCTGTTTAACTGCATTGTACCTAGACAATTACATCACAGCAACGTTTAGACATTTAAATGTGGTGATGAAAACAGGCTGCAGTTTAAACTGGAAAAAAAAAGAGAATTTAAGCGTTGGTGTCAGACTGGCTAGCCTGAATATTTCAGAACTTGCCATTACTAGAAGAGTCCCATGAAAAAGAGACGATGCATCTCATGGGGCTATTCCTCTTCAAATGACTAAACAAATAAATAATATTTTATGATTTTAATGCAAAACCATCTCTCAGGTTTACATAGAATGGTTTGTAAAAGAGACCCCTCACATTTTTATCCAACAACTCACGCTGCCATAATGTTCTGAAATATGTACGACATGTTTACAAAAAGATTTGTAACATGACACAACTACAGGTGTCAATAAATTCAGATCTATATCTTGCTGACTTCCTGGAGTGCATCATATTTGTAGGATAAAGCTATTATGTTTATTCTGTTTGATGTTATTTATTGATGGCTAAGATCATAATATTTTTCACTCTGGTTCCAGTTACAGAGACAAGACAAAAATTGGTTATGTTGGCAGATGGACTTGTACTGTGCCAGGTTCTAGTTCTGTTGAACGTTTGTTCCTGTTAAAGGGAAGCTTTTCCTCTTCACTATCACTACATGCTTGCTCAGTATGAGGGATTGCTGTGAAATCAACGACACACACAGATGTCTGTACACTGTTGTTACATGTTCATTAAGGAGGAGTGAATGATGTATGTTAATGAGTCAATGCAATCTGCTGGATTTCCTTACATGGAAAACCTCAAACTAATTGGAAAAATAAATAGAACTTAATGCATTTACGGACAGGAAGCTGAAGCAGACAATATAGTCTCTCTTTTACTGTACAAATAATTAACAAAGGTGGAAAAATCATAGGTCAAGGAAAATTCTGATTAGCCAGCTTAATATAGTAACTTACACATCTTTTAAAACGCTTTTGTGACACAGAAAACAAAAAGAAGCAGTTTTTTTTTTGTTTTGGTAGTAGAGTTTATTTAGGGTCATGTTAACCAGACCTTTGAGGATGCCCTGATTAAAACCCCACTACAATACTTGTTAGCAGTGTGGGACTTTATTTTTATTTCTACCACCGCTTGATATAATTGATGTAGGGAAGAAGCCTTTCACATAATTTTATCTTTTATATGTATATGGTAAATCTTTGATAGTAATTGAAATTCTAGGTGCAACAAAGATATCATCATTTTCTGCTGGCAAAAATCTATTTATGGAATGTTTTTACGGGGGACTGAACACATTGAAGTTAAAATTATAAAGTCTACTTGTCAGGGGAAAACTCCCAGTGGAAAGGAAAGGAGAGGCTTGTTGTTGCATAAAGTCTTTTTTGGGTAAAAGCACTCTTAGGAGATGAGGGAGTTTGTATGCAGTTGCTTTTGTCTACATGCCTTTTCACTTGTGTAACAGTGTACTGCCTCTTACCTTTGCTATAAATCATAGAGGTTAAAGGTCATTACTAAGAGATGGAGGAGATTGCGCTCAGTGCTAAAAGGTCCTCTTGCTCTATCTCAGTCTCAATCTGCCCTCAGGAACAGTTATTAAATGATTAAGTTTAGAAGATTTGACCAAGGATCATGATGTTTTAAAGTGACTACATTCAACACGAGTTCTATTTAAAATATTCTATTTTTTGATCAGTTGCTGACAGGTGTGATTCCCAGAAACTGTTTTGGTCTGACAAAGGCACTTTAGCTCTCACCCTGTGATGGACTGGCAACCTGTCCATGGTGTACCCTGCCTCTCACCTGAGAAAACCCCTCCCCCATCTTAGTTCAACAAAACTAGAAAAGTATAAAAAATGTGGCGTGCCAAGAGTATAAAGGAGACGTCTAGAAAGCAGTTGAAAGGATAAAAGGGAAGTCATTAATTTCTATTAAATGCGTGAAAATAAGCACGTCTCTTTTCTGTCAGAAACAGAGAGCTTCAAACTGATGTCTGTGATTTCATTAAATGGCAAAGCCTAAATATGCTTCTCTGAGAGCAAATAAAAGACTAGGTACTGTAGCTGATTGAACAGCACTGATGGTGGCCCTTTAAAGATGCTGACACATTTTCTTCTTAAGAGCTCTTGAGGTGCAAACAACCTCAGTAAAGTCACTCTATGATGCTTCAATTAGGACAAAAGAGGAAAGACACAGACTAGTGTGTTGTTTACAATAACTGGGCATCTCTGCAGCTCATTATGACCACAGATAACAATGTAGTAGAGTGAGCTACATAATGCAATATAATGTGAGGCACCTTAGTCACATGATGATATTGTTAACATCTTCCTTTCAGGTGTAGAGAGAGCTTCAGCTACTTTTTTAGACTGCTGTAATCAAATATTTGGTGTCAAAACCAAAGGTCCGAACAAAGCAGGTACCTTGTTTTTCTGAAAAATTGTTGGGCTTCTAGCAAAGATTTTTGTTGTAGAGGGATATTTTGACAAAGCAAAAAAACTGAGTATAGTTGATTAGTGGTGTAAAATAATCCCCATGATTTATAGAATTTTATCAAAATCTCCAGGACCACTGTTATTTCCGTGCAAATTTTAACTCTATGTCTCTCTGTTGCCCATAGGACACCAGTAAGGTTGGGTTCACACAACAAGATTTTAAACTGATAGTACAATTTCCAAACCTTGACAGAGCACACATGGCGATAAATAATTAGCGGATATAACAGTTTTGTAAGGCCACAACACAGAATTTTTTTTTTGACATTTCCAAACATTTCCAACTCACGATAAAATGCGACTATGTAGTAAATAAAGATGGCGGCCAAAAAGGAGGCATTGGCAATAGTTTGTGGACTAATTTTAACGGAGAAAAAAACTGTGGAAAAAGAAAAGGTGGTGGCTCTACTTGTTATTCAAAGAGTGATTGGTCTCTTTTTTTATGCGTTTGTAGATTGCGGTCAAGTGAGGTGACATGTGGGATATACTTGGAAATATTAATAGACCTTTCCAAGAAACATCGCAGCCTGACGCTTCCCTTTCTGATCGGCTCCATCTCTACAGGATTCATGTTCGTTTGTCTTTGCAACACGACACACACACTGTGATGTTGCGCCAACACAAGTTGAATACCCCCGATTTATCATCGGAGCAGTCCAAACTAGGGATGCATCAATATTACAATTTTGGCCAATTTCGTATCCGATATTAATTTTTCTGTTATGGCCGATGACCGATATTTGCTGATATCGATATGTGTTTCTGAAAAATGTCTGAGATGATAAAAGTTTGTACATACTGAATTTCTTCCTCCATTTTCAGAATGTATTTTATTTCCAAATACCAAGGTTACAGGGCTACCATAAAACATATGTAACCAACTTTTGCCAATTATCAGGCATGCCTGTATTCAAGGCAACATGTTTTCAGCTCTGTGCACTCCAGTTAAACTCAAATTTGTAAAAAAAGGCTAAATCAAAATATCCAAAACATATCCTAACTGTTCGTACACATTTTCATATAAATGTTGATGTATGTAAACCCTGAAACAAGGTTTATACCAAAAAAAACAATTTTAAGACCCATCTAGAAAAATGTTTAATCAAAGATAAGAACTGTGACATAACTGTAATTCAAAGACATGGTGGTCTTTGTACATTCTCCGATTTAAAGCAGCAACAATGTACTCAAAAATAAATGTCCCAAACAAACAGGGTTTCCACCTAACACTGTGCAGTACGTTATACTCCAGGCCTACTTAATCAGCAAAGGCTAGTTTTTGTTATTCAGATTCAACTCAAATTTGTGAAAAAGGCTAAATGAAAATATGCAAAACATGTCCTGACTGTTTAGTGCAAATTTTTCAACACTTGCACCGCCGCTTGCTTGGTGGCTGTGTCAAAATAATGGTCGTTGCCAAGTAGTAAAGCGGTTCAGAGAAAGCGCTTCCAAATTGCTCGTTCAGGGCTTCCAGTAGTGTGCTTTGCTGTGCGGACCCCACTGTCTGTGTCAGCTGTCTTGCTCAGCAAACGTTTCACAGCCACAACAGACGGAATCACGTCGGCAGTAGTAGCCTGATGTGAGCTGATCTCCCTCGTTAATTGTTCAAATGGAGTTAGCAGCGTGGTCATGTTTTCAATGATTGATTGATATGCACTTAAACACGCAGGCAGCTTATGGTCTGCTCCATACACACCCAACGCGCGCTTCTGATCCAGTAGACTTTTCATCATAAGAAAGGTACTATTCAATCTGGTCGCCACATGTTGTTGTAGCATCATGGTTTTCTTGCCTAACTCTTGCTGTATGTCTCTCAGCCGAGACGTAGCGAGTTGAGAGTGGAAAAAATGTCCGACTACTTTCCTCCCGATCGCGAGACAGTCAGAAATGCTCTGCTGGCTTAGCACTCCATCATGCACTGCTAGCTGCAGGTTGTGACCAAGCAGCCCAGGCTTTTAACGCCGCACTCCTCCATTCCCTTCTGCATATTACGTGCATTGTCACCAAGCACAACATGCACCATTGTCTTTTTTAATTTTCCATGTAGCAAACATGCAGTCAAATGCGCCAGCGATGGCGACTCCCGTATGCGATATTGCAAACTCTTGTGCATGTAAAACAGCTCTCTTCATTTCAAAGTTTTCATTAATCCACTGAGCAGTAAGGCTCAACATACTCATCTGACTTACATCCGAGCTCCATATATCCCTCGTGAAGCTAATGTCAGTCACATTGTCCAACAATTTGTGGATATTCGTGCCCACGTCATTGTACAAAGCAGGGAAGGAGACGTCGGAAAAGTAGCGCCGACTTGGCAGACTGTAGCAGGGTTCAATATCAACCGCCGAAATCCTCGGTCCTCCACTATAGAAAATGGCTGGTCGTCAAGAGCAATCATTTCTATTACCTTGTCGGTTATTGATTTGGCTTTTGCACTGTCCTTGGCAAATTTCTTGGTCCAGTCGAGTACCTGCTATATGGGACTCCCAGCTTTAGCTGCTTTTGTTTTTGCCTGTTGGCTAATGTTAGCAGCGTTTTTCCCCCACAATTATTTGTGTAGGTCTGGTTGGCGGTTTTTCAAATGACATATTAAATTTGTGGTGTTGAATGACACCCTTCTTGCATTACCTCGATTTTGCACGTGTTGCTAACTGCTTTTCAAGTGTCTTCATTCAACACCGTTAAAAAACGCCCAAACCAATTACATTTTTGTCTCCTCGTCCGTTTTAAATCCCACAATACTGTGCTGCCTTTGCGCCACTGACACTGTCCCGTCTCACCTGGCCAAACAAATACACACGGCCAACCCCCCCCCCTCCCCTCCCCCCCTACACAGCAACTAGATGAATGTACACATCGGTTGTGGTTATCGGTCTTTTACTCATCGGTCCGATGCCGATAGGTTAAAAAATGATGAACATCGGCCGATTTCGATATTTTTACCGATATATCGTGCATCCCTAGTCCAAACGTCTTTCTGAGCATGCCTGAGCGCTCTGAACATACCACAAACGGTAGGAATATCTCTTAGGATAATTTTAAGAACCATCCTGATAATTCTGGCTTCCTTTTTGAATGTTGCAATTAGAAAATCAGGCCAGAAATCAGCCTTTAGTATTCTCTAATATTTCACAGGGCTGGAGCAGGAAGAACTTTTAAATTTCTTTATGTGATGAAGGAATCGCAGGCCTATGGGATTTACAGCTTACAATGGAACAGAACAAATGTATCTCCCCTTAGTATCTGTTTGTTCAACAACTAATGGAACAACACCACATTTAAGCTGGTTTCTCGGGGGACCGCTGTCTGGTGAAGGTTGTTGGACTGCTTTTATGGCATTATGATCAGCCTAGGCTGGCTCAGTTTGAAGTACTTGGATCAATTGAATCTAGACAGCTAAATTATTGGACATTAAATACAGACTTTTTAATGCACAGTTCAGTATCTCCCTTTGTGTTGCTTGTTAATATGTACTAAATGGAAGGAATGTCAAAGATCTGTTTTCTAAACAAGTTTGACAAAACAAGTGGGTAAAAAGGCCAAATAAATAGTGAAATAGTCACTATAGTCATTGTTTTTTATTTGTTGGTAGCTGTGCAAGAAAATGCAGGTCTAGATGAGGGAAATCAAGCTTTAAGGAAACAATCCAAACATAAATTAGTATAAAAGGCAGCATATATGTTTTTAAATTATATATATACATATATATATATATAATATATAATATATATATAAAACCTACCACACAGATTTTTATGTACTGTTACACCCCTACTGTTTCTGAATTATTACAGAAAATTTTGAATCATAAATCTACCTCAGTTGTGTTTTTTTTATATAATTCTGGATGTATATCTGCACACAACGCATCATGACCGTTAGAGCAGTAAGATTTGATTTACTTTTGCATTTTACCATTCTATGGTGCCAACATCTCAAAGTACATCTTGAAGCATTTAATCAGCTCAACTGTTCATATGTGAAAAAAATTCAATGGCTCTGGACAAAAGTATCACAGCGTGAGGAGTCTGCTTGGTTTATTTGACATGAAAACATTAAGTGTGTCAAACGTTGACTCAATTACGGTGGGGTTCAACTGAAGAGATCTACAATAAAATTTCAGGACTGGATCAAATCTAATGAATTGGTGTACTTGAATGGTTTTTCAAAATGAAAATATATTTCTGGGGAGGTTGCTGTTTGATAAAAAATCTGAAGCAGTGCAGAGCTTTGTGTGAAAATGGAATGCTAAGTGAAAGTTTGTCTAATAGAACACTTTATTTGTCTCAGTCCATTATTTCCTAAGCGCACTCTTCGCACCTCCTTAGTTTCATACACAACAGAAATTTGCTTAAAGAGGATACAATACAAAAAATAAAACTTTCTGTGCCTCTGAGCATGTATTTTGGAGAGAGCTGATTAGGACTGAAGAAATTACTGCAAGTGTGTGAGCAGGGCATTAAAACTCAGGCTGAGTGGATGCTCTGTCTGGGAATAAATGTTTTAATAACCGTCAGCAAACATAAACTCTACAATGTGAAGCATGTTACTATCTACACGTATCAAGATCTTCACCTTCCTCTTGTGCAACTGAATGTGAAATTTAGTTATTTGTGAATAAAAGATAAAAGGTAATGTATTGAGAATTGAGAGGATGAGTGCTGTATGCTTTTTGGATCAGTTATATCAGTGGTTTGCAGTTATTTAGCTGGGTGAGTAAGTTATGGTTAGAAATTTGCATATACATACATTTCACATTATTATGGACTTTCAATGACACAGTCCAACAGTTTTAATTTCACATTAAAACATTTTTAAAAACGTACATCACTTCAAAACTAAAAAGCATGCTTAAATTTACTGCTGTTTTATTCTATACCAGAATTTGAAATTATACCTACACACTGAAACATAAAGAAGCTGTATTCTCCTGATATCGCACTGTCCCACTTTCCACTAATATTTTGTTAAATTCCTATCCAAGCTGCACCTCGACCACACACTTTATAAAGCTATCAACAGAATTCAGGCATAATACTGGTTTGATATATGACCATTCTTCTAGGCAGAATTGGCAGATAAAATTAATTAGTTGGTTTCCTGCCACAGAACTGAAATCAAAGCACAGTCCACAAATCTTCAATAGGGTTGGGGGTGGAGGCTTTGTTAAGCCTTTTCCAGAAATTCAATGTTAATCTGCTCAGAGCTAAATTTGATATGGGATTGAGATTAGTTTGAATCTAAACAATCAACTGTCTGACCTAAACCGTCTCCTTCAGAGAGAAACAAAACCGAGAAACTTTTCAGGCATGAGGGTGACATTTTTGCAGTTTTCTAGTATTTGTTCCAGATCAGAAGAGCATGAACACTAAATGCAATTTCTTCATGCTTGTTTCTGACTCTTGGGGTGATTAGTTGACTTCAACCAGAGGATCTGGTCTGGGGGGGTTAGAACAGTGTAGGGGTGTCCCCGACCAAGGATTTACACATTCAAATCAGAACTGTCAAATCTTTCTATAGTCGACCAATGGTCAACTGATCTTTGTGTGGAGGCTGAGCGGGGGGGTGTTGTGCACAGCAAAGACTTATGCTTAATATGTTCATGTTAATTGTAGAATTTCTCAATTTTACATTATAATTTATGTTCCAAATGTAGTCATTTTCTTTAGTTATCCTTTGAGTTATGTTGTTGTCAATCTTTGGCTGTGTTTGTCCGTGCACTGTCTTAGGGATCGTAGTTTACGGGAGATATATGTCTGCCTCGAATGCTTAATCATCAAGCTCTGCCTGTTTATGCTGAAAATGCATAAAACACTGCCCTCTAATGGTTATGCAGTGTGAAGAAGGAGAGAGGGGAAACTTGCTCTCTCTGGTGACTTCTCAGCTTCTGGTGCATGATGTTAATTAAATTCTTTACTCTTTTACTATTGATTTGTGAGATTTATATATAAATACTGTTTAAACCTCATGTAACTGCACATGACCTGCAATAAATGCTTTAACCAAATCATGCTTGTTTCATCTGCGAAGATTCGACCCTGAGAATAGTGGTCAAATCAGGCTCCACCTATTGAGGCATTGAGTCTTCGACTATTCTTAGTCACCCGTAGAACAGTGACAGCAGATCTAATTTTGTGTTACCCCTTTCAATAAACAAAAACAAACATTTTGAAGTCTATTTTCTGAGCTACAGGGAGCCATTGTAAAATCTGGTTCTACTGAAGGCGCGAGCAGCAACGTTCTGAATTATCTGCAGCTGTCTGATTGATTTTTTAGGTAGATCTTTTAAGACAGTGTTGCAGTAATAAACCTGACTAGAGATAAGGCATGGATGAGTTTCTCAAGATTTTGCTTTTGAAGATTGGTCCTTTAATCCTTGAAATTCTCTTCTGGTGATAGAAGGCTGATCATGTATTAACCTTTATGTTCCTCTGAAGGTTCAGGTCTGAGTCCATCACTACAGCAAGTATTTTGGGCTTGGTCACTAGTTTCTTGCTGCAATACCTCAAGTTGTATACTGACTCTTGGTCATTCCCCTTCAGATCCAAAGATAATTACTTCTGTTTTGTTGGCTTTTGTTATCCTAAGCCATCTCTGTAGTTATTTTTCTCTTCTACTACTCTCCAGATTAGGGATGTAAGAAAATATCGATATGCCAATATATTGCAATATTTTATGTCATTGTATTGATATTCAAAAGCAAAGAATCAATTTTTATTTCTTAGAAATTTAATTAAAACATTAAAAAATTACACAAATTTTTGTCCAAAAATTAAAAGTATACTTACTCATGGTATCGTGATATATTGCAATATATCGTATTGTCTCCTTTGTATCATAATACATATATCGCCAGATTCTTGCCAATACACATCCCTACTCCAGATATATATTTTCTGCTGTTATTGTGATTGTTAACCTGGTTTTCTCTCAGTGTTTTTCTCTACATAGAAACTGCACCCGGTCTGCTATCCTGTTTAGCAATAATTCCCCCTTCTGGATAGGAAGCCTCGGTTCAGATTATGCTCTAAGTGACCAAGCATCTTACATGTCCTGTTATCATTTTTTTTTCTTTTCTTTAATGTATAAAGTACTCTTACATCAGCTCTTTTGTTCTTTCTGTCTCTCTTCTCTGTCTTCTCAAACCAGCAGATGGTCGTGGCAAATGACCGCTTGTACTGAGCCAGGTTTTGCCGCAGGTTTCTTCCCGTTAAAAGGGAGTTTTTCCTTTCCACTGTCGCTACATGCTTGCTCAGTATGAGGGATTGCTGAGGAATTGCTGTGGTTGGAGTCTGCATTACCCGGGCACAACCTCATGTCAATGACTCAACACAATCTGCTGGGATTCCTTACATAGAAAACTTTTAACTGATTGGAATGTTTGTCTAATTGTATTGAAATGCCTTTTCTTGTAAAGTGCCTCGAGATGAAATCTGTTGTGAATTTACACTGTATAAATAAAAGTGAATTTAATTGTTTCTGTATAGCTGGAGAACATTATGGCACATACATGTACAGATTTTCACTATGTTAAGAATACATGAAGGCAATTCCCAAATTCAGAAAAAGTTGTGAACCTTTTGAAAACATCTATGTACAAGACTTAAAAGGTACATTGAAACCAACCTATTTGAATGCACAAAAGAGCAGTGTTTTAGGTTATTCCTCCCTGCAGTGGTTAGATCTCAACAAAGCTATTAAACGTTTCACATTACTAAGACACGTGAGTGTATGTAAACATTTCACTACAACTGCATGAAACATTAGTGACAAAACACGAAATATACCTGAAACAATTAGGAATGGCGTGGTATTGCATACCTGTATTTACCCTTAATAGCTTCAATCCATACAGCTGAGATCTCCAAATCAAGGCCTCAAGGGTCAGTATCCTGCATGTTTTAGTTCTTTCCCTAGTTCAACACACCTGTTTAAAGGAAGCTGAAGTACCCAGAGAAATCTGAACAGCCAAACTCCACAAGGAAAGTCCTAAACCCCAGATGTTCTTGTTGTGACACTGCCTTTATAATCAACACAAAAACATCTAGGTATGCTCCATAAACCTCTAATTTACAGTGTTGTGAGACATTACAACCAAATTTCAATTCAAATGTCAGATTTTTTTCCCCTACTTAATAAGAAAAATTAAAGAGCAGAGGAAAAAATTAGTGGTAGTGAATAAGTAGAGAAAGTATTTTCCTCTCAGATATGTTAATTTATGCTAATCTCTATTCCCTTTCTTAATCTCCTAATTGCTATAATTGATACGAAAAGAGGGTTGAAGTTTGCCTGATATGGTAATGTTAGAAGCCTGGCTTTCATCATGCCTAAAGCACTTATAAATATTTAGTTTATGTCTTATTAAGTACACATAAAGTACTGCAGAAAGTGCTTAAAAACAAGGAAAAACAAATGAAATGCATTAAGATATGAACATGTAGGCTTGATTATGCTGTCATGTTGCTATTAAACTAGACAGAAACACAATGCACTCACTGCTGCAGGGTAATACAATGATGCAGATTTAAAAAAAAGCAAAATGCATACCACACTTCAGAAGGAAAAACCCATTATTGTGCTCCTTAAAAAATAAATACATCCTGCATTCACATTTTAAACACAAAGGTTTACCCTGTTTGCTTTCTCACAATCTGCAACTTCTTATCCAGAGCTTTCAGGTCAGGATTTGTATACGCATGGGCTGGTTTGTGAAGAAAGGGTTCAAAAGTGACACACAGAAAGCAGTAAACAGATGCAGATTGAGGGTTTTTTCCATATCATTTGATGAGACAGAGGCTGTTATTGTACTTCCCTATCATTTTGACTTATGGGCTAGATCTTTCAGTTGAAACACTTTAAAGTACAAATACATGAATGTTACCTTGCTCGCACACAGACACACACACTCTCACACACACAGAAACACATACTAAAAACCCATAACACATTTCTTAAGGTTCCAGATTTTCAAAACAGGATTGGATGCAGTGAGATAAAAACATTAGCATATATTTAAAACACAATGCAGTCACAGAGTAGAAAAGAGCAGCATAGACAGTGGCTGTGCTCTGCATCACCCTTAAAGCAACAGCAGGAGAGGGTGAATACACAAATACACTGAACACACACTAGTTGTACAATCTTTTCCAAAAGAAAGTCACCAAACAAGACTTTCCATGACCTTGTTATCTCAATTGTTTTTCTGCATCTTCACAGTTCTACAATCCCATCCTGTTCTCTGAAGAGTGGGGAGTCCTCCCACATCTAGGAATGTAGAGACGCTGAGATAAAGCTGCAGCATTTAAGGTGTGCAGCAACAATGAAACTGTAAAAGTCTAACCTGACAAACATCATACACACTCCCATGAACTTTTTCACATTTTGTTATCTATCTATATATATAAAGGCAGAAAACTCACTGAAAACTGCAGAAAACTAGCTGCATACACTGAGCCGTCTGCTGAGCACAAGGCCTATAGTGACAAATTTATCCAAGTAGATTGCTCTTGTTTGCAGAAGGCTTTAGCTGTCTTTTACACATCAATTCAATTCACTTTTATTTATATAGCGCCAATTCACAACAAATGTCATCTCAAGGCACTTTACAAAAAAAGTGCCTTGTCGAGGAGAAAGTACAATTTTGGTCTCAACTGACCAAAGCACCTTCTTCCACAGGCTCACTGTCCCTCATTTAGCTTGTGGTGAACATTATATGGGTTGTCTTTTAGCTTTCCTTGAAATGAAATATTTTAGCCCACTCTTCCTAAAAGGATTTCAAGATTTTTAGCATGCAAGACAACTTATCCTGTAAATAAAGGCTTTCACCTGACATGTGGATCACTACAGCTCCTCCAGAGTTAGGGGTTTGAGAATTTTGGCTACCTATTTGATTCATGCTTTTGTTGACAGTCAGTGAGTTTAGGTTGATGGCCATGGCTTGCTAGGTATGTCTTTGTGCCATACTCATTCACAATTTGAATGATGGATTGAACAGTGCTCTGTCAGATCCACATAGGTTGGAATATAACAAAAAAAACACCATAAACTGACCTGACAGATATAGTGCATTAGTTTGTCAGCATGATGCTACTCGTTCCCTAACGTTCTCTAACAACCCTCTGAAGTTATCAAGGCTATTTATATTGTCTAACCTTTTGTTGTTGTTTTTTATCACACCCGTTTGCTTTACTTGTTTGTTTCTAGCTGTACTTATGCAGAGCATCTTTGAGTTTTAAGAAAACCGCTTTATAAGATAATATGGATTACTATTATTATTATTCACAGAACACAGATTTATTCACACAGGTGAACTCTATTACTCTATCTACTATACTTTAAAATCTTGAGGCACTGGGTTTTATTTAGTGATAACAGATAAGTATGGCTTAATATAAACACACTTCATGGTTTTCAGATTTTGATTTGTAAAATGTTTTACTTTCTTTACTGTATAAAGTACTCTTACATCAGCTCTTTTGTTCTTTTTGGGTCTCTTCTCTGTCTTCTAAAAACCCCAGACGGTCGTGGCAGATGTCCCCTTGTACGTACTGAGGCACGATGTGCTGGAAGTTTCTTCCTGTTAAAGGGGAGTTTTTCCTCTCCACTGTCGCAACATGCTTGCTCAGTATGAGGGATTGCTGAGGAATTGCTGTGGTTGGAGTTTGCATAATCCGGGCACAACCTCACGTCAATGGCTCAACACAATCTGCTGGGATTCCTTACACAGAAAACTTTTAACTGATTGGAATGCTTGCATAATTGTATTGAAATTACTTTTTCTTGTAAAGTGCCTTGAGATGACATCTGTTTTGAATTGGCGCTGTATAAATAAAAGTGAACTGAATCAAATTTCTAAACCATGTTCTCTTATTTTACCTGTTTTCTATTATAGTAGGTGCTCCGGATTAGCCCTGCTTGACGACCCTGACTAAGATGGCATTGCAGTGACGGAAAATTCTCCACGTCCTGCAACAAACTTCTGCATCAGTTCTATTGCTCTTTCTGTGTCTCTGTTATGTATTCTCCAAGCCACAGACGGTCGCGGCAGATAACCGCTTGTGCTGAGCCTGGTTCTGCCGGAGGTTTCTTCCTGTTAAAAGGGAGTTTTTCCTTCCCACTGTCGCTGCATGCTTGCTCAGTATGAGGGATTGCTGAGAATTCCACGACGCAATCTTCTGTGGTTCTGTAATTTCTACACTAAACATTGTATTGTAATAACTCTTTTTGTAAAGTGCCTTGAGATGACATCTGTTGTGAAATGGCGCTATATAAATAAACTGAATTGAATTGAATTTAATTTAATTATTCACCACTTTGTGTTGGATGATCACACAAAACCTAAATAAACCACACTGTAAAATAAATAAAAAACAATAATAAATAAGGAGGGAGGTGACCTCGAAGTGAGAGCTGGAGCTTTTCCATTTAACCAACCATTGAACATCATCTTAATTACCAACTGTAGGTAACAATGTGTGTGTGAAGCTGAGACTGATCTATCCATCCTGTGATCAATCTATCCTGAGTGCGTGACTTACAGATTGAATCACCTCAACAGGGAAACGGATTACCCTTTTTCAGGAAGAGGGCAACAAACACACCAAAACATACACCATCATATTAACACACACATCATCTACGGTATCAAAAAAGGTCAGGTGTTGGTTATTGACCTCTGAACTTGACCATCAGTTACACAGACAAGGTGGAGATTTACGTCCTCTGTGTGTGTGTGTAAGTGGGTTTGTGTGGCTGCTGACGCCAGGTCTGTGTCAGAGCACTCGCTTTTTACTCTCACTCATAAATTACTTGTCAGCTGCAGAACAGATCGAACCAGAGGGAGGGAAGGTGGCAGAGAATGAGAGAAAAGATTTCATGCCTTTTTTGAAGCCATCAGAGAGACTCATCTGTGAGAGCAGTATTGGAGGAGGGGGGCTTAATTAAAGACAAATTCCATTATGAATGATTAATTGGAGCACCACAGGTAAACATCAGATCAGATCCCTTGCATACAAACACACTCACAAATCTGGAATCATTCAAGTGAACCAGACAACAAGAGCTACGGGCTTTTCCAATTGTTTGAGGAAAAAAGCGCAAAAGAAAAAAAAAGATGATTTGACAGAATTAATCAGAGCATAGGGAGCTGATAGTGTAGAACAGATACTGTTAAAGGGAGAAATGTCGGTTGGGTTTCATGGCTAGCTTCCCAGGAGGCTGGTTATTCAGCAGAATGGAAGCTGAAAAGAAACAGAGCACAGAGTAGCTGGGCATTTGAGATGGAAAGAGGATTAATGTGTCTGACAGTGAAAAGACCAGACACAGAAAACAAGTCCCAGCATAAGGACCCTCAATAATGCCGCAGATTATTACAACATAGAACAGCAAATCCACAGTAAACCCATGCCTACAAACACATTAATGGATATAGAGCTGCAACTGCCATGTAGAAATGGGCATTTCAAGCCCCAATACAGTTTCTGAATCACATATCCCTTACTTCATACAGCATTTATTTGAACATTTCAAAAAGTAAACATAAACATACACACTGCTTGTAAGCAGGAACAAACTAAGTAGCATTTACACTTTTTACATATTTTATTTTGGCCCTGTTCAAAAACATTTAAGGCTTCTGATCCAAATCCAATCTTTTAACCTCAAATCCGATCTGATTTCGAGTCCCGATCCAATACTTTGGCTTTAGTATTTACACGGTTTCTTTATAAAACTGAAATATATTTAACAAGTAACGCAGTGTAACTTTTTAAGAGAATAATTCCATTAATAAGCATTACTATTATTTTTTAAATCCAATTAAATTAAACCTTACAGAGAATTAAAGGTCAGCTTCAGTTTAATATTTCAGACAACAGTGAAAAGCAAAACACTTACTTGATACAGTATTATAAAGACAATTCCCGATTTCTGACTGCGTAAAGTATATGATACTTATTAACTTAGAATTACTTTTCCCCCTGTATAATACCATTTAAGTTATGCAAAGACATTTCTCCTGTGATTTCATTCATTTTCCTTGGACCAGCTGCATTTAACACTTTCACAGCCTAAACATGTCTGAAAAGAGTCCGGTGGGAAGGGTGCATTAAGACGCATCTATAACTTTATGCAACGTATGCGCATCCAGTGGAATGCAAGGGTTAGGTTCAGTACATGACCCAAATATCTACAGGCAAATATTTATAGATATGAAAAAGCATTTCCAAATAAGGCAATGGATAGCTGAGTGATGGTCCTCTTGGAATGGTGGCAAAATAGAAAGAACAGAAACGCACAGAAAACCTGTAACCCTGAAATCATAAACCTAACTAAGCCATGGGTTTTCTGAACTGTTGAAGATCTGGTGAGGAGTGTTGTCCATTTTAAATTTTTGTTTTAAGAAACACCAATAATTACTCTGTATTTTTTCATAAGTAAGCATACTTTTGTGAATGGTGCACAATTTTAGAAAATCTTGTGATGGTGATAAAACTGGCAAATATTGCAATGACAAATTTAATCTGCCATATCTGCTTCTCTCATCTTTGCTTCAATCACTTCAATCTTTTGCATTTTGAGATATGTCAGCGGTGTCCAGTGTGAGCAAGTTCCATTCGTGAAACTCTTTCCAACTGGTCAAATATTACATTAGCTGTCTAATCTTTGTTGACTACATCTATTAATTTGATCCATTTATTTTAAGAAATTTTATTTTTTTAATAACCCAATATATTTAAAAACAAAACTCTATCCTTAAAATTCTTTAAAAAAAAGAAATAAATGCACATTGAACCTTTTTTTTTTATGTAACAGTTGTTGGGATTCATTTTCCACAAATTGTATGCCATCTCCAGCATCCTTTTGCATGCCCTAAACTCATTCTCATTGGTCTCCGGAGCATTATTTTTCCCGATTTTACCCGACCTCCTGTTTTTGCAGCCAGGAGTTCTGCTTGGCATCTGAGCTATACCAAGATAGCTCTCTAAAGACAGGATTGACTGAAGTTGTTGCCTGTATCTGAACGCGTTCTTTTAAAATCAGCGCGGACTTTGCCCGTTTGGATTGTTCCTGCTTTTCCCTAAATCGTTCGCCTTGGACTGGCAGCGTGGACGTAGGCCTAACCAGTAGGATAAATTGAATTTGTCTAGGTAGTGTGTAGGCTTCTGTAGGAGGTTTTAAACACAAGTTTAGACTTGTGTGAAATGGTTTAATTGATTCCTCTGTAATTGTTAATACACACAACCTACTTATGCTTTGAAGGAGACATATCATGGAAAATCCACTTTTTAGCCCTTAACCCTCTAGGCAGCGGGGTTTTTTCTATAAAATATTCCATTTTGATATCACTAGTTCAAAATGTTGTAGCTTTAATATGGTTATAGATAAAGGTACACTGTAAATTAGAAAAATCTTTAGTATGATCCAAAGTTTGTGATAGGAGCATAATCACACATCTAATTTGCATATTGTGAAGTCATCAGGCGTTGGCATTATTGGTTTGCATGACTTTTACAATTTTTTGCTTTTTGACATTGTTTAAAACTTTTTTTCCATCAATAATTTTATTTTTTTATTTAGATTTTTCTATATATGTATTTTCTACATCTATAGGTTTAATTTTTTTGGCTTTTTTTCAAGAACAGCTGGATATATCTGTTTATGTCCTTTCTTATGTGGCTCGTTACTCTATTCACTATATAATATCAACAGAAAGAAAATATTGGCCACATCATTTTACAGATCCGTCCCAAAAATAACTAACAGGCTCATCAAATTGTCTGATCCACTGGTGATTCTACTCTTCCTCATCTGTCAAGCAAACCTGGCCAAAATCATCATCATCATCATCAGCGGGACAGAGAATTTTACTGCTGTTTACTCGCTTATAATCGGTCTTTTTTCTCTCCTGTTTTCGATCGCATCTGCTATTATTTCCACTGATTTTTACATCCCTCCCACCTCGGTCACAATTAGCGTTGTGATGACCACCTTGCTACCCGAACACATACCTTTCTCTCACCGGGACAACGTGATGCAGAGCTGGAATGTTGCTGCTTTTGGAGCGTCATGGCGAAACGGGATTGGCTGTTGCTGCGGGACATTTTAGTTTCACTTTCTCCCGGGAAAACTGAACAGATCAGAGGTAAATATTTCTCTTCAGAATCTGAATAGGCCAATACTTTACGGCGGGGAATTCCGACATCTCGGCCTCATAAGTTTTATCTTTCTAAAAGTCGCGTTCTCTATACTGTGACCGTAGCAGCTATACCTCGCGTCCCACGCTCGCGGCGCTGACTTAAAGGCCGATTTACTCAAAAAGTTTCCATGGTAACACACCCAAAAAGGTGTCCAAGATTAAAGGTACACATGTCCGCCATCTCCTGATGTAAAGTAGTAATTAAATTAGTGGCCCTATCTCCAGCTGTGGGTCGTTAAAGTCAGCAATGTTGCTTGTCGCAATATTGCGGCTTTGGCGCCTAGAGGGTTAAATGCATGTAAATGTGTATTTTGGGTGTTTAGGAGTTCAGACAACTTACATTTATTCTCTTCTGGTGCTGTGTTTATATCTTTACATTCTTTTTTAGTCTTATTTTTCAGTCTGTTTAGTTTTCTCTATTCGCTATTACGTTTTCTTGTCTATCACGTCACAGCATTTGTTCTTGAACTGCCAAATAAGGTAATGGACTTCCGGGTAACCAATTTCGTGAAGCCGCCATTTTTTCGCCCCCACAGCGATTTTGTAGTCCAAGGTCAGTCATGTCTAAATTACAAGAAAGCAAGTCAAAATGTTCAGTTATTGGGTGTGTTAACCCACACAAATCCCTACATCGACCCCCAGCATTAGAGTCTCTGAGAAGTGCCTGTTTAAATTTTATTTTTAGTGGAAATATACAGACATCCGTGGGGAAAGTTCTCCTCGTTTGCGCGAAGTACTTCGAGGACGAGTGCTTCAGCAATCTCGGTCTGTATCAGGAGGGATTTGGCGAAAGACTTCGTCTGATTGAGGGGTCGGTTCCTTCTCTCCACGGAAACGACGGACAAAGCAAAGCGGTAAGCTTCAAATAACACTAAAATGACAGTAAACTTTATTTTAGACATGAATGTTGTGTGTTGATATGTCGTAAGGGTGATTGTTTTGATAGTTGTAGCATTGTACATTCTGCTCCTGTTAGCGATGTGTGCTAGCTTTAAGCTGAGGATATAACTGTACTGCATGCTTTGAATAAAATGATTGGCCTTTTTTGCCGTTTTTTGTCGTGGGGTACACATGATGTACAGGAATTTAGCGACGATCGCTTCACAATAAAAAGTTTATCTGCCGGTAGTAATCGAATTGCTGCTATCAGATTACAAAAATGTCCCAACGGGGTGGAGCGGAACGCTCTGTAACCTGGAGGGGGCGGGGCATGAAATGTTTCGCTTACATTTAAAGGGACCGCACGAAAATGAGTTGCTCTAAAAGATGCTCCTCAGAACGGTATAAGGAGGGTCTGTGGGGCTACAATAACATGGAATTCATACCAAACCACTGTGGTTCTACTTTACATAGACCACAAGTGAATGATTTACATGTGAAAAGGAAGGATTTAAAAGCATGATATATCTCCTTTAAAGCTGTTTTTCCTAATTCTGGTAGTGTTCATTTTTTGGTTGCATACGTTATTCTCTCTTAATAGTTTGTAGACTGCATATTTTAGAGTAGACCGGCTGTTGTCACGGTACTCAGTTGTAAGATTAAAAACTATATTAATAAACCCTGTTATATTTTAAAGAGAAGGTCCCCTGTCTTATTCAGTGCATGTGGAATTATTGTTACTGCGTCCGAGTTCACCCTTTAGAAAAGAGACTGAATTTGTCTGGCTTATGTTAACGTTCTCCTGGATTTTCAGGAGTGGTGCACCACTTGATTTAATAAAGTAATTAATTCAATCTTATTAATTAATTATTATTCATGATGACTCCTGTTGATGTCAACCAGACAAATTGCGTGCACATTGTGCTGTTCCACAAGTATGGACACAACAAAGTTGTTGCTGTAAAATTTAGAAAAAAGTTCAGAAAAACTGTAGTAATATTGGTTAAAGAATGCAACAATAAAGTTAAGAAAATAGGAAAAAAAGTTATAATACAAAGGGCCCATCCAATATGGCAAAATATATTATGGCGCTATAAACCAGTCAACACCGACTTTTTTATTCAGAAATAGTTTTACTATACGACATATGTGCAATATCAGCATACAGTTACAATGAACAAAGAAATGCTTTGCACGATGGATATGAGCTTTATTGCCTTCAAGAACTAAAATAATTTCCAATGGAATCAAGATCCATTGGCAGCCACTGACTAGTGGAGTTTTCAGACTGCTGAACATTTCAGCTTGGCACCCATTCAAATATATGGTGGCTCACCACAGCCCGCTACCAAATTTCATGTTGTCAGAGTTTAATTCAGAGAAGCATCGACCTACACACTGTTTTTGTTCAATGGAAAAAAGCACAATCTATGCATAAAGAAATGTCAGAGTTGTTAGAGTAATAAAATACATAAATTGCTCTCCAGGTTCGGCCTGTGAATATTCTCATTCATCCAGGTCATGGTTATCTCAAGGAAATTTCAATCAAACGCAACTGGACTTGGTAATTTGTCTTGGAAGACGTTTCACCTCTTATCCAAGAGGCTTCATCAGTTCATGCTCGCCGCTGACCAGGCTGGGACTGGTCCCAAAGCCTGGTCAGCGGCGAGCATGAACTGATGAAGCCTCTTGGATAAGAGGTGAAACGTCTTCCAAGACAAATTACCAAGTCCAGTTGCGTTTGATTGAAATTTCCTTGAGCTCTCCAGGTTCAGTTTTTCATGCCATTCTACTGTGCACAAACTAACTTTCAACTTTTTAATTAAGTGGATCTTACTGCCAAGAAAAGCCTAAAACCCTATTTTTGTATTTATTTAATACTTAACCAAGAAATAGTCTGAATTTGTAAGAAATGTAAACAAATTTTATACAGTAAGCATTTCCATGTTGCAAATAAAAACACACTTAGGCGGCATCTTATCTAGAAAAATGACATAGGTAGCATGTTTAAGCAAAAGAAAAAGCCACATCTTACTTGAAAACCCCAGCTGCGAGGGAGTGTTTTGAAGCAGAGAAAGCACAAAATTATTGTTAAAATACAAACATGTTTTTAAAATTATAAAAGTTAAAGCAAAATTCATCTAAATGGCTTCAAAATATCCCCTAGCCCAAACACTGACTTCTTCAACTAAGAAATTACCTGAGAAAAAAATGTTGTAACCTAATTTTCATTAATGAACATCAGCTCAATTTTCAGACTTCAGCTGATCTGGGTGGGAACTGAATGAAAAATGCAGTTATAGGTTAATTTGAAAACAAGCAAGAATTTAGTCAAGATTAGGTTCAAGTATAGTAGTAACCAGAAAAACAAAAAGTCGCTTCGGTGCAATATTGCAATAAGAACACTGGAATTTGAATATATTCTGGAGCATTAATTCTCTTGTTGTATTCAAGTAGTAAATCATTACAATAAAGTGAAACTCATTTGAAGCACTCATAAATTATGTGATTAAACACTCATCAAATCTAGTATCATTGGTGTACTCCAGAACCTCAAACAATTAGCCCCACTTTATGTAACCCCACTCAACACTCAACAATCACCTTGGTAAAGTTATTAAAAAGCAGTAAAAGAATTATATTTTCTAGTTTAATAGCATAATTAAGCTCTGAAATATGTAGGAAAAAAGATCAGAGTTAAAGCTATATGTTGGGATACTGGGTCTCTGGTTTGTGTGGTGGTTTTTGCTCTGATTTCGCACATTTTCCACTGGAGGCTGCATCGAAGGTACTGGTGTTTAGTTCTAGTGGGTGGAGAGGTGTGTCTGCACACCTGCAGCTCATCATCATCAACTGTAAGATAAAAGGAACAATTGTGTTCATCAGCAACTTACCTGTAAAGAACTAATCTTAAATTACTTGCCTTCCTCATTTCTCCTGCAGGTTTCTATGCCTTGGTCTTCCTCATTCCAAGATTAATGACTCCACTCAAATCTAACCCTGGTTTGATTCCCACGACTGGCTGAAAGATTCCAAGTTCATCTTCATCCTCTGTCCACTCTATTGGAGTTCCAGCCATCAAACTTCATGCAGAAAGACCCTGAGCTGGGGTTCAGACCCAGACCTTCTTGCTAGGGCAATGGTGCTACCAACTGTGCCACTGTGCAGCCAAACGACAACTTCATCAATTCCAATAGTCAGATCAACAGTCACCTAACAGTTTACCCTCAGTCTCCAGACTACCATAATCACCTCCTGGTCAGCCACTACGCAGGTAATCTCCTGGGTTCCACTTACTCATCCCTGGAGTTTCCAACCAACCCCTCCAGTAAGCATAATGTTATTGAATTTAATTCATGTACCCAAATCTCCACTCAGCATCTCTTGTTGTTACAAAGCTCCAGCTCCTGGTCACCAGTTCCAGATCTATCTCTCATCATTACCACCTTCAATAAACTTTTGAAATTTGATAAGTCTCATGAGTTTCGTGCATGTGGGTCAGGCAACTTAGTAATACAATCACACTTATTACATTTATATACTGAGGAAAAAAACATATCTAAACTTTGTTTCATGTATAATTCACTTTATGTTTAGATTATCATGGGACTATTAATAAATTATCATTTTTCTTTCTCAAGATAGAAAATGATGTGACATTAAAGTTCATTTGCCAGTCTTAGAAAATAGGGGGGAAAAACTGGAAAACCTGCTACTCATTTAGGTAGGACTGTGTCATATCTATGTAGGCATCACAAGAAATATAAATATTAAAAGTAAACATATTTAGCTGATTTCCTTCAATAAGAAAAATTCAGAATATATATTTTATGAACATTTTTAAACATGGCTTAAACACTGGAAAAGGCTACTCGAGAAAAGAGTTTAAATAAATCTGTACAAGATAGTTTTAGCTTGTAATAAGCTAAAGAAAATCTCCCAATGGAATATCCCGGGCAAATTCTTGAAAAGTTGTCTTGAAATAAGAGAACATATTTTTTAAAAGATAATAAAAAATGCCAGTAAAAAAAAGTATTTTACTTTCGTTAAAATTGTATTTTGCAGTCCGGGGTAACCAAAACACAATATTCAGTTTCTAAAAAAATATTGCAAAACAACAATAAAATGTTTGTTTTTCTTTTCAAAAAATGTTATATGGACATCTTAAGGCAAACACAAACATCACAATACAGTGCATGAGTCTGGCCGGATAGCTGGGGTTCTTGTCTTGTAATCAGAGGGTTGTAGGCTCAATTCCAGCAACCTAAACCCAAGTTCCCTACCAATCTGTGTATAGGTATGTGTGTTTGTGAGTGCGAACTGATTAATGTGGCTCCAGTGTAAAGCGCTTTAAGTGGTCAGCATGACTAGAAAAGCACTAAGTTTAGTTCATTAGTCCAGCTGTTCAGCAGTCCTTGATGACTTTATAAGTAGTAGTATAATTTAATGATGAGAGACACCAATGCCAACAATGTAGACTAGCTGAAGAACGTTATTTAATTCAGCAACCTGAGCTGACTTCATGTTGTCTGTTGTGTTCCTAAAAGCAACACAACATACATAGCACCTCTATGTCATGCCAATTTACATGTACTAATTTATGCAAATTTAGGTGTAATAATGTACTCAGACCTGAACCTCCAGGGTCACATAAATGCAATAACAAGGATAGCTTTCTATCACCTGAAGAACATTTCTAGGATTAAAGGACTGATGTCACAGAAAGACCTTGAAAAACTGATCCATGCGTTTATCTTTAGTCGGATTGATTACTGCAACAGCATCCTCACAGGTCTACCTAAAAAGTTAATCAGACAACTGCAGCTGATCCAGAACGCTGCTGCCCGTGTTCTCACTAGAACTAGGAAAGTAGAACACATCACCCCAGTTCTTAAGTCCTTACACTGGCTCCCTGTAGCTCAGAGAGTCAGAGAGTTTTAAATACTCCTACTAGTTTATAAATCACTGAACGGTTTAGCACCAAAGTATGTTGGAGATCTGCTGTCACTATACCAACCCAGCAAACCACTCACGTCCTCCAACTTGAGCCTACTTAACATTCCTAAAATTAGAACTAAACAGGGAGAGGCAGCTTTCAGCTTCTATGCTCCACAAATCTGGAACAAACTTCCAGAAGAATACAAAAATGCTGAATCGTTAGGCTCTTTTAAATCAAAGATTAAAACTCTACTATTCAGAGCTGCCTTTGAGCCCTAAATTGCTCTTTCTGATCACTATTTGATTCTTGTGGTTTAATTTGTATTCTTATTTTTTTATTTCATTTTTAATCTGTTGTGTTTTATCTGTTTTTAATCTATATTGCATAAATTTGTTCCTTACATCATCTTTCCTTATTGATTGATTGTGTCTATCTGTTAAACCTATATGTTTCTGTTTTTCTCTAATCATGCTTCTGTAACCATGTATTTGGTATCATTCTCACTGAATCATATAAAGCACCTTGAATTGCCTTTTGTTGAAAGTGTGCTATATAAATAAAATTGTATTGCCTTGCCAAATGGTGCCCTGATCAAGTACAGAGTCTATATACTACACAGTATATGTACATATCTTTCAGTCGCCTGATCTTTCTGTATTAAAAGTTCTTATTTTATGGAATAATCAAAGTAGAAAATTGAACTTGAATTTAGCTTTTGTTTGTAGCTGTAAGATAAAATCAACTAAATTAATAGCAATAAACACTTCAAATGTATGACTCTGTGCAATAAATCTATAGACTATGAGTTTGACTTTTTTAACTGAATTAGTGAAATACATTTAATTAATATAGTCACTTAGTAAGACACACTTGTAAGAAAACAGCAGAAGAAAGAAAGAAAGAAAGAAAGAAAGAAAGAAAGAAAGAAAGAAAGAAAGAAAGAAAGAAAGAAAGAAAGAAAGAAAGAATTGTATTTAATTAGTGCACTCAGTGATGAGGACGGTAAGGAAGTTTAAAAAACAAACAAAGAAATTAGTTTAGGAAAAAAAATTGTTCAAAATAATACTGCAAAAAAATGTGATTTTAAGGCTATTTACACATTTATCAATGGTGTACAAAATACTTGAAGAGGGTGATATATAATTTATCAAAAGAGATACAAACCATTTGCTATGAGAGTTCTTCTGTCATTATTTGTTTCTGCTATTATCACAGTTAATTTAATTTGTTATTCTTAAGATAATACATGTCAGCAAACTTTTCAGAGTAAAACATTTTGTGTCACAACTGTAATATAAAAATCGATTTTTCAACCCCAATAGCTGTAGCTGTGCTGATAAAAGATTAATAAGAAAACTTGAATCTAAAACAACTAATAACCCAGTTACCCCTATGTTATTAACCACAGCAGACTGACCTGTATTTTGATCTGCAGTTTTACCTGCGGAAGACAAATTATAAGAGTCTATAACACCACTAAGACCTATGGGCTGAAACAGTGTGATTTATGGAGCTGTTATTACTGCCCAGTTGAGCTGCTAATGTTCCCTAATGAGGCATAACCTCCAACTCAGCACAAAGGGCTGTATCACAGAAGATTGGAGACAGCAAATGTTGCGTCACCAACAAGCAAAAAAAGAAAGGCCAAACTCAGCCAAACCGCATTCTGCTGCTGACAACATACAGGCAACAGGCATATTATCTTAATTGCATAATAGCATTGATTAAAAAAAATCAGATTTATTATAAATGTAGTCAATTAAGACTGTGTCTTAATTGGCAGACAGATCTCTTGTGCAATTCCAGGTTTTTGAGTGGTAAGAACATGAGACCCAAAAAAGTCATTTCAAAAAGTTGTCCAGATTAAATATAACATGTATTCTGTACAATTATACTATGAACAGTTTGGATTAAAAAAAACTGTGAGATGCCATAAACACTTTGGTGGAGCACTTTTTGATTCAATTTTATTATTCTGTATTTTTATTTAGTTAATCAACAACCTGTTTCTTAGATTGACAATATGGCTCACCCTGTTGTGCAAACACACTCCAAATTGATCAAAAAAATTGAGGTCGTGTGTCCACAGTCCTCTTCAGGTGACCCCACAGATTTTCTGATGGATTTACTGTTGGACTTTTATTGGCTGAGTTGTATCCTCAGGCTCAATGTGAAGCTTAAAACCATAATCACTCTTCAACTTCAGCCTCTTAGAGGATAGCTGAAGGATTTGGGTCAGAACAGACTGGCATTTGAAACAATCCACAATTTATTATTAATTGCAAATTCCTCTAGTACAACTGTGGGCCTCTTGGCAGTCTCCAGTGTGAGTCTTTTTTGTAGTCTTTGGAGAAATGTCCAGGTTTTGTAATATCTCATACAGAGGTCATGTCAGCTCTGCCCCTGATTACCTATTGTTTGCACCCGTGTTCCCTGATTGTCTTCATCTGTTCCCCCTTGTCCCCTCTTATATAAGGCCGTTTTCACATGTGTGGCCGTACCAGAAAACAGCCAGAGAAAATGCTAATTTTTTCTGTTCACATGTCACGGATCTCTGCCCGTATTTGAATCCAGCGTTTTACTACAAATAAACAGCAGGTGGCGGTATACAAATAAGTCTGTAGTTCTCCAACAAACAAGGGAGTGAGAATTACCGACGTCATAAAACGAGCGACAGGCTAGAATGTAAACAAACTGGTCTACTGGTCAGCTGCTACCTGAAGCCATCTACAGGGTGAGTGTTGTAGTAAACCCGCCGTTTTGTAATCTGCTGTGTTGCTGTGGGATGCTTGAATCGCGTTGTTTTGGTATTTGTATGGTCGCGAGGTGATTCTGTAATTTCGGCCGGCGGTGTCGTCATTTCCGCGTGGAGCGCGTCTATTGTCTTGAGTACGGCCAGAGTACGGGTTGTGTTCACATGGTACGTGGCCGCCCGTACCTGGACTCGGATACTACCTCCAAGGCAGGTCTCTCTGGCCGTATCCTGGCACGGTACAGTCTGTGTTCACATGGTACGAAATAAGTGGATTTTGACCAAATACCGTACCCGAGTACGGACTCCCGTACCATGTGAAAGCGCCCTAAGATCCTGCGAGAGCTTCAGTCCTCGCTGGATCATTGCACTGTATGTGTATTGTCTCACCTTATGTTGCTGCTCACCATTAAACATCACCTCATCTTTGAACCCTGCTTCTGGGTCCTTCGTCCTCCCTGCAGCATATCCGTGACAGAATGATCCGGCCTGAAAAGATGGACCCAGAAGAGGCCTCAGACTCCAACCTCCTACTGTCCCTCTAGTGCAGGCTGGACAAGATCTCCAGCTTCGCCAGCCCCTCTGCTCGTCTCACCGCCCTGGAGGATTACATCCTGGACCTCCTTCCCGGTTCCGCTCCAGCCTTAACCCGCTCAATGCGGATGATTTGGAGGAGACAATCGATGACGCCCTCCTGTCAGCGGAGGAAGAGATGTCTCCTGCTGGGGGGCAGCCCGTTCACACCGCCACCACTGGCTCCTTCAGCAAGGGGTCCTCTCACTACCCTATTGGTGGAGGTTAGGTTTTGGCTTCATTAGTGCCCTATTGTGTTCTAACGACAGTCGTTGGAGTCAATGTTGTTTTTCTTATAGGCGACGCGCCAACGACCGTCGTTAAGACATGGAGCACAAAGGATCCAATGACATAATCAGTCTTGTAAAAGCCCTCCAAGAGGTTAAATAGCTTAGTCTCCACACCAGTTAGTTGGACCAGTCCCAGCCTTGTCAGCGGCGAGCACGAACTGATGAAGCCTCTTGGATAACAGGTGAAACGTCTTCCAAGACAAATTACCAAGTCCAGTTGCATTCGATTGAAATTTCCTTGAGATAACCATGACCTGGATGAATGAGAATATTCACAGGCTTATGTGCAGCTAATGTTACAGCCAGCAGTGAACAAGGGTTCAGGTCTCAACTGCAGGTCGAAGTTATGTTTCTGACCAAAATACAGCTTCATTTCTGAAGAAATCCTTACATATTATAACGTTTTTATATATCAATATCATACATAAATTTATGTTCATGCATAGCTGTTTTTCATCTTTTCTCAGATCTTTATTTTATCTTTAAGGAGTCAAATACTCAGAGTCTTTAGCTTTTTCTGGATGTTCTGAAGTTGCATTGTTTCAACCGCAACGGAAGCTGCTTTATGTTATTCTGATCATTACTCTGAGATTCAGCTGTATTCTTATGTATTCATCGCACACAGAAGTGATGTGATATTAGTTTAGTGGCAGCCTGTAGGTCAACAGGCAGGTTGCAGCATGAATAATCAGCATAATATTGGGATGCATGAAGGTGGTGAGGGACCAGGACTCTCCACCATTTCTGACCTGTTGCGCTCCTGATTTGCATTTATCTACTCGCAACCAGTGCCAGAAGTTAACATTTTTGCTTTTATCCTAATTTTCAGCTGATTTTTTTTTAAATAGCATCTCATTAATTTTACATATAAAATCTCAGTTTACAGTCCACAATACTCTTATTTTATCTGTGAAAATAAAAAAAGAAGTATATGTTGTGTTTGACATCTAAGCCGAACACAGTTTAACAGTACAACCCCTTTAGATTTTTTAAAAACTGATTTTACATACATACTGGATGATTCAAACAGCTCTCAGTGCTTCAGAGAGTTAGATTTTAGACAGACAATTAGGAAAAGGCTTAAAACGACTTGGATAACCAAATCAAATTTTATAATTCATTTTACTTACAAACTCTTGGTATATATCATAGTTAGAGCCAATAAGGATTCTTATATGTGTCGCTTAAAAATATTACACATTTCCAAAGGGAAATGTTACCTAATGTGCATCTTAACAAGTTCCATTCATCCATTTCCTAAACCACTTAATCCTCAAGGGGTGGCTGGTGCCTAACTCTAGCTGTAAACGGGCAAAAAACACCCTGGACAGTTCAGGAGTCCATCGCAGGGCAACACAGAGACAGACAGGACAAAAAACCATGCACGCTCACGCCTAAGGACAATTAAGAGAAAACAATCAACCTGATAGTCATGTTTTTAGACTGTGGGAGGAAGGGAGTACCCAGAAGGAACCCATGCATGTACGGGGAGAACATGCAAACTCCATGCAGAAAGACCCACTGCGCCACCGTGCAGCCATCTTAACAAGTTCTTACTTTCTAATTTCAAATTAAAATGTGGTCTATTATCATTACTGTAGCTCCGCCAACATGTTATATAAAATAACATTGAAAAAAATATATATTAATAATGAAAATAGGAAGGGCTACTCTTGGCATTTTAGCAGCAGATTAGCATTGTATATTTCTTTTAAACAGTTTTGTACACTTTCTGTACACCTAGAGACTTTGAAAAGATTTAGAAAAGACTCCAATAGATTATCAGCTCACATCTAAAGACTTGGGTTAACAGTTTTTTAGTCTGAGACTAAAGATTTTATAAAGATCGAATCTTGTAGTGACCCTATTTACGAGACTACACCTAGACTATTTTAGCTTCCTGCCAAATTCCTCCCATTATGCGTCAGTTAGAGACTTGTATTCAAAGTTAGTACTGCATTGACAAGTAACTGGTTAACTCATACATTTTTAATGCAAGTTATTTACGATGTACCACTTGCTCCATGCAGATGCCCAGATAGTGCTGGTTTTTGCCTGTATTGCAGGGGGCAAGGTTGGCATACACTTTGTAATTTATGGACCATTTCTTAGCTGTTTTTCTGCCATGCAACACAAACATTGTATGTGTTGTGTATAGACCCTGAAAGGCCCCATAAGTGGCTACAAAACTGTTATTTTACAAATATGACACCTATGGTCATAGCCTACTTTCCCGCAGAAAAAAAAAAATGATGCGTGGCAAGTTGCAAAACAATCTAATAGGCAGGAATTGAACCCATCATCCTTGTGGTGGTATTCCTACACATTAACCACTGTGCTAGCGCAGCATGTATAACTTTGGGGGAACAGATTACGACTCTGTGCACACGGTTTAATAAACCTGGGGTACGGATTCTTACCCCTCAAAAAATTATTTCTGTACCCGACCCCTGCCGGGCTCTGTAACTTTGTGCTACGCCACCTGTGAGAACAGCTTTATTGGTTGTTGGTTGTTTTACATCATTACGACTACACTAGGATTTGCAATATTATGAAAAATGTTTGATTCAAAGGACTTGAGAAAGACTGGCATAAATCGGGTCGCCAAATACAAATTATCGCCTTACATTTAACAATCAAGATGACGGGAGTGCGCCGAGACTCCAAGAAGATTTCTAAAGATTACTAGTCTTTAGTCTGAGACTGGGAAAATCGTTTGGTGTACGCCCAGCATAAGTAAGTAATAATACAGAACGACTTTAAAACAGGTTGGCCTGGGTGTACATACTCAGATTTAATAAAGACATGGTTAATGGATGGATTTTTAACCGCACCTTTCCAGTCATAATGATCACTGAAAGTTCTTTACACTACAGACTCATTTGCATTCACATTTATACACCACAGATGCGTATGGTAAGTTACCTTGCCCAGGGGCACATCAACATGAGCCAGGAGAAATTTAAACCATACAAACAATATTCTGATTGCCAAGATGACTACCTGACCACTTAGTCACAGTCGCGCCCCAGATGCCTTTAAATACTTTGTTCCAACAGTTTCCATTTAACTCAATGTCAGCACCATCTAAACATGACTACTTTGTTTTTCATCATTTTGTGTAGTCAACTTTAAATAGTGTATTCTCTCCAGTATTCATCAGAATGAGCATTTTCATAATACTTGAGATAAAATGTTGAGGGGTAAAACAGAAAGTCGATTTTGTCCAATTATTGGACATCTAAAAACAGTGAGATGTAAGAAAAAGAACAAGGAGAGCAAGTCTTTTTAATGGCAATGACAATTAGACATAATGGCCTGGGTCTATTTCCAACTTGCTCCCCTAATTGTCTGGAATAAATTACATAAAAAAGTAATGTTTAGTCTTTGTTAACAACAGTTTTTTATTATTCTCAACTGATCTTATTCGTATTCTGGATGAAGATTGGACAGATGAGTCTCTTTATAATTGCTTTTTTACTTTACATAAAGTGCCTTGTATTCACACCTTTTAATTTTTAAAAATACAAACTTCATTGTATTTTATTAGGATTTAATGCAAGAGACAAAATATCTCACCAAGCAGTATTCAATTAATGTTTCACAAATGACAAGAATATGACCTTAACTGCAAACTTTCCATCTGAAAATCAGCCAAGAGGCACATGGTAACCTTGGTGGAGCTGCAGAGATTCACACCTCAGGTGGAGGGGCTGTCATTCTTCTTATTTTGGCCTTTTTGGATGGTAGTAAGAAAAACAGTCACATGGTAGTAAGAAAAACAGTCACATGGTAGTAAGAAAAACAGTCACATGGTAGTAAGAAAAACAGTTACTGCTGAAAGGCAACAGGCTCAGTTTGCAGCTTGCCCCATGGCAAGTGGACAACTCTGGGAACACTAACATGTGGAAGAAGCTGCTCTGGTCAGATGGGACAAAGTTACATTTTCTGCAAAGTTACATTTTACTAAAAATCCCGATAGTAAAAAGCGCAATAACTGAGTGTTGTGTTTTAATCATTATGCCATCTGACCAATCCGGTTGAAGCGCTGCCTTGTGTCAAGCTAACTGGCTAATTAAGTAGCAGAAAAAAACATGCGGGACTAAAAAGCAGGAGGCCCATGCTAGTGTCAAAAAGTGTACAGCTGATGAAGAACATTGAAAGAAAATGGACAACAGGGAAGATAATAAAGATGACCAAATAGTTGACATTGACCACAGAACACAGCAATGACATTGTAGAAAAAAGTGGCATGGTGAGCTCAGTAGTTTGGAAATGGGTTGGATATTTCAGAGAGAACAGCAGCCAGACTAAACCAACCTTATATAGACTGTTTCAACAAAGCTAGTTAATACAACCAATCTATTAAATCACCTGAAGTCCTATCATCCCTCTGAGTATAAAGAGACACATGCAGTTTTAAAGTGATGAGATGTTGCTAGCTATTCAACAGG
The DNA here is from genome assembly GCA_028564705.1 of Apricaphanius iberus. Taxonomy (NCBI): domain Eukaryota; kingdom Metazoa; phylum Chordata; class Actinopteri; order Cyprinodontiformes; family Aphaniidae; genus Apricaphanius; species Apricaphanius iberus. The sequence continues at coordinate 1,120,477 of JAPXFQ010002030.1, forward strand.
AGAGGGACGCACGCTCTCTATGCAACATTAACAGTGAATGCTATATTTAATGTTTTTTTTAATTATTGTTTGATGAGACAAAAATGTAATCCAAAATTAAGATTGTTAAATATAGTGAAAATAATCATTATTATTATATCTTTATAGTCACCCAGCCCTACTTTATAGATTATATTTGTCTGGATGACTTATCCAAGGTAAACATAATACTACTCATTTTAATATAGTCTGTCGGCTGTACCCGATGTTAAAGTAGCTTGATGCCTGGTTTTTACCAGTTAAGGGTGATTTTGAGCCAGATAGGGAAAATCCTTGTTAAGTATAGACTTTCTTCTGAGCTGGTGAGGTCTAACCTAGCCAGAAAGTTTTTGTTGTAAATAAGGAAAAAGGATGACCCACTCTCAATTGGCGTTTTCAAAATATTTATTATAGAAGTACAAAATCCCCTCTTCAGGCATCTCTCTCCCTCTAACATGGTGTTTTTCTGCCTGCCTGCATGAGCTTCCATAGCTCTGTATCATATTCTACAGATATAACAATGATGGTAAATGGCCTTTATTTGTATAGAGCTTTATTTACTCCCTACAGACCCCAAAGCGTTTTACACCACATTCAGTCATTCACACACACATTCACACACCGATGATGGCAAGCTACGTTGTATTTACAGCTGCCCTGGGGTGCACTGACAGAGGCTGCTGGACACTGGTGCCACCGGGCCCTCTGACCACCACCAGTAGGCAATGGATGAAGTGTCAAGGACACAACGACTGAGAACCGGCAACCTTCTGATTACAAGACGAACGCCCAACCCCTGAGCCACGGTCGACCCCATAATAAGAGGGGTCCTTGACCTACTAGAGTAGGTGAAACGTCCATAAGTTTTCTTCAACTTCAGTCTCTTCATTGAGTTCCAAAAATGATGCCATATTCCCTAGATACCTTTACGTCTAATAATTACTAATCACTAAATAGAACTAATTTTGAAATGAATATCCCATAACAGTTTTCATTGAGAAAGGAGTAGAGCGGAAGACAATCGTGCAAAAACCCGATGAACAAAACTGACTGGTAGAAATGTGAAACGTTGACCACAGGAAAATAACTTTAAACAAGCTGATGATAACGATGTTACCATCAGCATGCTAGATGGACAGATAAAATTAAGAGGAAAGATCAAGAATGCAGCACTAGCAGGGAAAATGGGCATCCGATAGTCCCTTAGGCATCAAATGATCTGTCTGAGATAATCCTGACCATCAAACCTTTCCTTGTCTTACACATACACACGTACACCCACATCTCGCCGTCTGTGCCCTGCAGCTACAAATGCTCGCAAGACAGAGAGGCTTCCTCCACCTCTCAGTCTTTGGATCTCGCTCCCCTGCTCTATTTTTCTGTCTCCTCTATCTTTGTTGTTACTCTCGGCTGCAAGATAAAATGCCAGTCATCCTACGCTCCACTCGTAAACAACAAATGAGGGTGCAACGGTGTAAGAGGAGACCAGTGGGCAACAGGGTTTAGGCGCGGGAGAGAAAGGGGGCGGCTAAAAGAGAGAGAAAGGAAGCGGCTATTTGATAGCGTCAGCTGTATGGAGGAGATACAGACAGGGCATTCATCTCAATGGATCAGATAGCAGCCTCCCTGGAGTATGTGTGAGCACCGACACACACAACCACACACACAAGCTTCCACGGATCTAAAGACAGCAAGGCGGACTGGGAACACACAGAGACGAAATCTCTCAACCAATCTAGAATTAATAGAAGAAAATGAAAAGGCCCAAAAGTATTTCACACTACAAGATTAGTCACCTAAATGGTTGCAGAGGAAAGACGAGAGTTTTCTCTTCTGGACTTCTCCACCTACAATGTCCCCTGGTCACAAACAGGAGCAGAGAGAGGAAAACAAAAGGAGAAGAGGAAAACAGAAATTATAGGTCTGTCTGCAAATCGGACAAAGTTCAACCCTCCAACCTGCAGACGCCATCCGAACCCGGAACATGCTAAACGAAGCCACTGTGTAAGAGTCGGCCGTAGCAGCTGGTCTACCGCTGTGAGTTTATAATGACAGAGGAGAATGTTGAGGCAGAATAAAACTAGAGCTGTTCACAGCCAATATCTAATCAGGCTCAGACCCCCTCCTCACCGTGCTGCAATCCATCAGCTCTCCTCTCAGCACTCATATTTTCAATTCGTTTTAAACTTTGCTTTGGACCTGCAGTAGCAGACAACTACACACAATAAATAGAATATTATTCCATTCTAAATGTAGTATTTATAAAAGCACCATTTTTCACATAAAGTCCTCCATCAACAATATACTTTAGAGAGAATAAACTGCTCTGCTGGGGGGTGGATATAAAGAAAAAAAATAATAGTATCACTGCAGGAAGCTGTTAATGCATCTCTTGAAGTAATTATCACCTGGTTAAAAGTTTTGACTGATATTCCTAGACTCTGTTCTCCTGAGAGAACTTGTGCATACCTCAGATCTCTGACTCCTCCAACAGGGTTTACACAGTTAGGAGTTATGAATGAGATCTGTATAGCTGTATTGCCTATTATGCACAAATAATTAACCTGCTCATGGTTTAAGAGAACCGGTTGTAAACTATCTTAGTTACAGCGTGAAGAAGAGCAACCCTTCATTAATTTTGGTAATTAATTAATCTCTGAATTGAATATGGATGTTATCAAAGCATTTTTTAAATGAACATAAGCATAACAGGGATGTCTCAATGAGGACTAAATTAACAAAACAATGACCACCACTAGACAACTGGTTAAAAACGATGTTTGTGCTTTACTCTTCAGAATACAGTACCAAAAAAAGTATTCACCCCCTTAGATGTTTTATCCTTTATTATTTTTAAAAATAATTCATTATCAGCTAAATTTGGCTTTTTTGACAGTTTTTGACGCAACAACTTTAATTTCAACGTGAAAACTGATTTGCAAAATATCACAATAAAATATGCAACATAAAATAAGTGAGTACCTTAATATGAACCCCCTTTAAAGTGACTGACCTAATTCAATGCAGGTCCAGCCAACTGGAGCTAGAAGTCACACAATCAGTAGAACAGGATCAGCTGAGTGCAAGGACTGTGGTATAAAGACACATGTCTCTGGAAGGTCCATCCACTAGTTCATCAGTATTCCAGGCTAACTTTACAGCATGAAGAAAAAAAACACCAAGCAAATCAGGGAAAAGGTTACTGACAAGTATAGGTCAGGGGATGGATACAAAAAAATATCTAAGGCTCCCTTAATATCCCATGGAGTTTAAGAAATGAGCAGAGTATCGCTTTAAATAGTTTAAATCTGGTTGGATCAGGTCATCCTCACAAACTGAGTGAGTGTGCAAGATGGAGACAAGGGAGAGAGGTCAGTGCCTCTGACTATACTTAAAGAGTTACAAATTTCAGCATCTGAGTGGGGACAGACTCTGCAGGCAACAGCTGTTGCCTGGTTTCTTTGCCACTCAAGGTTTATGGGAGGTCGCAGAGAGTGCCACTGTTGAACAAGACCTGTGGGAGACTCTAAAGCCAATTGGAAAAAGTTATTTGTTTGATTTAGTTTTTTGGCCAATAGATGTAATCTGCCAAACATAGCACATCACCAATAACAACAACAGAAAGAAAACATCCCAATTGCAGTGGTGGAAGCATTATGCTGTGGGGAATCTACTAAGCAGTTGGCCCTAGAAAACTTGTAAAGGTAGAAATCAGCATTTTGAGAAATCCTTGAGGGCAACTAGTTTACAACTCCAGAGAACTACGGCTTTAGAGAACATTTATTCTCCGGCAAGATGACAACCTTAAGCATCCTGCTAAAGCCTAATTTATACTTCTCCTTCAGTAAGTTTGCACCCAGTGTTTCAAATTCCCAACCAGGACAGCAGGGGGTGCTAACTTTCCATGGTGGGTGTCCCTACCACTAAAGCGTCATTTCTGGTTAACTAGAGTTTATTTTCTTCAGCTTGTGAACGCATTTCCCCCTGAAAGAGCAACTGATGACAGAAAGTACGTTTTGATTAAGCCAAGAAGCTTTTTCCTAAAACTGCAGCTCATATAATACTCTAAAAACACATGTAAAAAATCACAGTGTTCTGTTTTGCTGTTTCTCTACACCTCCATGTGCTCAGAATTGCCAAAAAAATACATATTAGATATTTTGTCCATTCAATATAAAGCATAGAATGCCCAAGGGGGGTGAATACTTTTTATATCCACTTGATCTTCAATGCAGTAAAATGCCCTTAGGAGAAGTTATTTTGTGTTACCGTACAGATGAGAACATTATTCCAAGCAAAATATATTGTTTGTATTTTATATTTTTCTTTATAAATTACTCACGAAAACCCCAACGCCTACAAATACATTTAATGAAACATTATTGCTGCTACCGTACTGGTAAACTTAGGGAAACAGCCATCTGTTTCCAATGTCATTAAAATAATTGGTTGATAAATGCAGTTTTTACACATACATTTTATAAGCAATATAAATTGTCAGTGAAGTGTTACTCAAAGCAATTTTTCTGAAAATAAAGGAACAACACATTCCAACAGCCACCACAGAAAGCAACAAGAAAACCAGGAAAATATAAAGAAACTACTGATCGACCGTCTCCAAAAAAACAGAACACTGCTTAGGTTCCACAAACTGAATGAGACAAACAGCCAGGCGACAAGATGCCACTTATTTCATGAAGACAGCTCGACAGAGAACAGGTGTCCATGTTCTATAAAGACACTGCTTACTAAACAGAAACAGCCACTTGCTACTGCTCCCTTGAAAACACACTCAGGGACACTTGAAGCTTTCTGTTCAGTGAAAAGTTTACAACTGATCTGAAGCCAAATGGTTTATTTCTAATTTAAGTGCAAAATAGTGTCAGGGCTTTTAAAATTGAAAGTTGGTGAAGCATTTCACTCCAAGTAAGTATAGAAAAAGTAAATCTTTTCAGGAACAGAGAAGCCTTGGTGACATACAGTGTCCTCCATATTTATCAGCATGCCTGGCAAAAATGTGAATTAAATTGTACAATGGATCCATCCTTTATTGGAAAAATACTCAGTGGAAAATTAATCCTCAAATTAAAAAAAGATAATAAAATTTCTCCGACTCCTAACAACTCCAATTAAGCTAATTGTTATTTAATTCTTTAATCTACCTACATTTTATGTTTAAAGCTGCTTCAAAACTTTCTTAATCCATCTTCATGTTTACTTGGTGTACAAATCTTATGTAACAGTCTTAGCCACTCTACAAAGTGGGAAAGACTAGAGAAATTACCACTTAAGGGCAGTGAGTAGTGATCTGCAGAAGGTATGAAATACCTTCAATAAAATAGCCACTTGCCCTAAATTTAGCCATATCCACAGAGAAGAGGAACTGAGAGAAAAGAGGAATTGTTTGAAACCTCAATGCAAAGTGAGAAGGATAATGAGGCTGCAGGGAGGAGGGGGCAAGCAGGTGCCCAGAACTATCAAATTCTGTAAGCCTATTTGTATTTAAAAAATATATAAGGCAAAATATCCAAGTAGCATAAAACCTTTTTTTTCTTCCTTAGTGTTCTTGAAGTAGTGGGGAATAACCGTCCCCATCCCAAACACAAATGGTTTGGCCACAAATAGCGGCAGAGTTCATTAGGCCACTTTAATACAATTTGAAATGCTAAAGGCAGAGAGGGGACAATATGGATCGTGAGTTTTTCCCCGTGCTCTGGACCAGGCAGCATCCATAACTTTAATGTAAATAAAATAGTACTGCTACTGCCACCTAGGCCTCAAAGCTGTGGGTACAGCCTACCCCCAGACCACAGATAGACCTCTCATCTCTGTGGGCATTTTTCCATGTGTGGCCGTGCCAGAAAACGGCCAGAGAAAAATGCTATTTTTTTTTGTTCACGTGGTACGTGAACAAAAAACCCACCTGGTGTATTTCTGTGGGATGCTTGGCAGGTCCTTCGGACTGTATCCTGGCATGGTCCAGGTTGTGTTTACATGGTATGAAATAAGAGGATTTTGAGCAAATACAGTACCTGAATACAGACTCGAGTCCCATGTAATAACAACCTGTCTTTTGCTCTAATGGTGCTCTGAAACCTAAGAGTTACTGTCAGAGACTGTTGCGTGTGTTATAACTTGAATAGGTCCGATAAGTAACGGTTAGAGGCTGTTAAACATAAAGGACTAGGCTATTTGGAGATGAGGCTGTAGAACCCCAACTGCTGAAGGAAGATTTAGCCAATGGCATTTGGAGCGAAAATCTAAACGATAAAAATGTAAATTGCAGCACAAATGGAAAGTCACAAGTGACACAATTCAGCTATTGAAATTGAAAATTTGTTTTCAACTAGAGCAGGATTCGCATTAACCCAGTATTTTACATAGTAACTGGTTTGTTGAATGGTGATGCAAAAATCTGAGGACCATTAGTCATTGTGACAGATTTCTAGTCACACCCCTTACCACTTAGGGCCACTGAATCAATCAAAAATAGATTTCCATGAAAGCATCTGAGCATCATCTCAGACCTGGAAACCAAACCCTATGCATCTTGCTAGCAGAGCTGACAATGTGTTGAAGAGTTATGGTTCATTCACACCGCAGACTTTGTCAGCATCAGCGACGTCAACGTGTTAAGTCTATGGCGGAGGCCGTTGGAGAAGTTTCATGGTCTCTGCGGCACTTTGTGAGCTTTGCCTCCATCAACTTGTCAAGCTTTTCATGCTTCAAAGCTCATAAAGCCAGCAGCGCAGAAGTTCAGCTAGTTGAACTTTTGACGGTGCTGACGGCCCTGAAGCGGCGCGTTAACCAATCAGAGCTTATAATTGTAGCGATGTCACTACACTGTTTTGAATGTAGCGGGAGCAGGAAAAACCTACATTTTAAGTCTAGGTAACGCAGATTTAAAAAAATCATAAATAACACTTACCGAAGACAGATGGACAGGCGCTCTTCGGGAGGAATAGAGAACCTGTAGTTGCTGTCCTGGTAGGATATTTGAGCTCCGATTAGGCCCAAGAGGTTGCGAAATTCGGCGCGGGACAGACGGAAGTAGCGCTGAAAGCGAACCTCATCCATAAGTAACTCCTGGAGCAAATGGTTAAACTCCCCAAACTCAGAACGAATCCGTAGAATACGGTGTATCCACAAACACCACTTATGTTGCCGAAGTAGACGTTGTCTAGCTTTATTTAGAAAATGAAGCCAAGCCACACTCTCAATACTGTCTGCCATAGTTCAGAATGTACAGCAACAGAAGAAGCCCCGCCCACACGTTTTTTGCTCAGAAGTGGCAGACTTTGCAAGCTTCAACATAGAAGCATCAAGCTAGATGCTTTGTGAGCTTTGCCTGATGCCGATAAAGCCTGCGGTGTGAATGCACCATTACAGACACAGACCGGCGGTGACAGATCGCTTTGGCTTAAGTGGAGCTTGTAATTCCAGTCTTCGGTGGGGAAGCTGAGCATGGATTCAGCCTTCAGTACGCAAAAGTGGGAGTTCAGCTCCATGTCGAGTGTTCCGAGCACAGCAAGTAAAATGTTCATAAATAATGCTGAATAATGCTCCTGCATTTTATTCTGATTGAATATTATAATTAAAATAAATGAAAATTAAATACTTAATATGTTATTATCACCATTTAAAAATGAATTGGTAAAAAAGAATTAAGACCCCCTCAATCAAAATGACCAACAACAAAAAATTGTAGCATCAAATTAATAAATCTTTTTTCATAAATAAATGAAAATATATTAGCAGAAAATTATGAATTTATTCATATCACCAAATTTCTGGAGAATCAGTCACTCAGTGGGGTAAAAAAACTACTAGCGAAAAGGTGATTGATCTGCAGCTGAATTTCTGTGCAGGTTATGCAGTCAAATGTTTGGGTTTTTATTAACCTGAAGTGGACCTCACACATCAACATAATAAGGAAAAAGGCCCAGCAAAGGCTGTACTTTCTGCGTCAGCTCAGGAAGTTCAACCTGCCCCAGGAGCTGCTGATCATCTTCTACACAACAATAGTCCAGTCTGTCCTGACCTCATCCATCTCTGTCTGGTTCGGATCCGCCACCAGGCAAGACAAGGACAGACTGCAGAGAACAGTCAGGACTGCAGAGAGGATCATAGGAACCGATCTTCCCTCCATTCAGGACCTATTCCGGGCCAGGGTCAGGAAGCGGGCCAGGAAAATCACCACTGACCCCTCACACCCTGGCCACAATCTGTTTAGGCTCCTCCCCTCAGGTCGGCGTTACAGAGCGTTGTACGCCAAAACCACCCGACACAAAAACAGTTTTTTCCCCCAGGCTGTCGCTCTGACGAACTCTGTCTAGTCACAGTGTGTGAGTGCACTCACATAACAATAAACTATAACTCTGCACTTCTGTACATACTCACTGTAAAATAACCCCGGCTTGGTGTATATATTATCCTTTATTATTTACCATCTGATATTTATTTGTATTTTTACTTATTTTTGTTCTTATTTTTCTTTTTTTTCTTTTTTTATTTCACTTATTCAAGTTCTGTACTGGAGGAAAAAGTTTGCCGGAGTCAAATTCCTTGTATGTGACATACTTGGCCAATAAACTGATTCTGATTCTGATTCTGATTCTGAAGTGAGGCATGGCAGCAGTTTAACTTATTTCATTATATACTTTGGCACACAAATCAGGAAATAATTATTTAAAAATGAAAATGTTCTATGTATAATTTAAATTATAAACAGATTTTCAATGAATATTTTCATTAGGCCCTTTAAAAAATATTGGAAATAATATATTAGTATATTGTTCACTTTTTTCCAATTACCACTTCTATCACTGCTGGTTGTCAATGGCAGGAGGGGAATTTAGAACCTGCCCTAAAGAGGAAGAACTTAAAACCAAAGTATGGAGCAGAAAGGAAGGAGGTGAATGGAGAAGAAGAGTAATGGGAGAAGATTAATTATTTCTTAAAAATGTTAAATCTCTTTTTAACTAGTTACAGAGTGTCATGGATCGATGGCCCCTCCAAGATTATCTAGTTCCTTTGTTTTAGCCAAAGCTGTGAGATGGCTTAAGAAAGATGGTATGGGGGCGTAAAAAACTCTCCAAGGCTAACTGTTGGAGAACTATAGGAGAGAGAAGCATGCTGGGAACAACAAGTCTTAATATTCTTATTTTCAGGTCTGGCCAAAATCTCTACCAGGAGTGTCAAAAATTGGGGAAGGTGACAAAGCCAAAGTATAGAATTAAAACCAATAAAAAAATGTCTAATGTGTTAAATATTGCTCTCTATTGTAGTTATACATCAAGCTGAGAGCAACAGGTTAATTAAACAGCAAGTGTGTTTAGGTAGTGTCTCCAGTGCGACGCTTAAAAGACTGCCACTCTTAGCATGCTGAATGTAGTTTCAACACAACAATATTTCTAAGCAGCCAGAATTGTCTTTCTTCTGTCAGGGAGGAAGAAGTGTATCAGGATTCTTTCAGGCATCTGTTCGTTAAAGCAATAACAATATTAGAAGTGGCAGGGCTCTACATGCTAGAGAACCAGAACAAACTTTACTCTATGGTAGATTTTGTGGAATCTTATTAAAATGTCTTTAAACTGCAGGAACAATTTTAAGGAAAAAATTTCACTCATGCCTAATTACAATACACAGAAGTAGAATAAGTATAGAGGGTTTTGACCACAGTACACAGTAACTGGATCCCCTCACTCTTTCCTCAGCCACAATATCTTCCCTCTTCTCTCCTTCTGTCTCAACTAATCCTCTACTCCCAAAACTTACTTATTAATCCTACCTCAGCTTGCTGGGAAAAGTCTTGGCTCTAGTAATACAAGTCCCCCTTTACTATTCGGCTTCCTTTTTTTTTTTCCATTGATCTCAACATTCTTTGTCCATGAGGCACAGACTATCTGTCAACAGTCTGAACACACCTACTTAGTACATTTTATTCAAGGCACCAGGAGTGCCCAGATGTTTTGACTGGTGTTACGCCTACGGTAGACTTCATGTGCATAAAAAAGACGCATGAAAAGCTCCAGAACCAACAGACAAAAATAACACAATATGAAAACAAAAAGAGAAATACAAAGAAAGGACCTCTGACACCTTTTTCCCACCATATCAAATCAATTTTCCCAGACACCGTAAAGAAACAAGGAATTTAAAAAAACAGAACAATATAAACTTGTAAAAATAGTCCAGCATTGTGAAAGAATACTATGCATTTAAAAACAAAAGTGATGGAGCAAGGAAAGAAACAGACATTTTTCTAGATTCTTCCTCTTAGTATGTTGGTCATAGTGGGTGTGAGTTTGAGAGCTGCTCTGAATCTAAAGCCTCAGTGATCAGGTTTAAAGCTGTGTATAGGAGATAAAGGAAGTCATTAGTGAATTCTGCCTCTTAAGACCCCCTAATACCTTGGATGAGACCCTGGCCAGGGGTTAGGCTGTTTTTTGTGTGTGTGTCTGTTTATATGTATGGGTGTGTGTGTAGTTGATCATCTTCACTTGCATTCATGTCACATCGTAAACTCAAATCCTTTGCCAGGAGATGGTTCCAAAACTTTTGATCTGTTGTTTCTTCATATTAACTACGTTGAGTAACTTTGGTATCCGTATTGCCATGGTACAAAATAAGTGGGGAATGGGTTTTAATGCCTTGCCCAGAAAAACATTAATATTTGACAGGCATAACCTGGTGTTGAACCTACAACCTCGCAATTACAAGCCAGATAATATACCCACCAGGCCTAAGTGAAAAGGCGAAGAGCCGCATTTCCTTAGTCTCAAGGTCAAAGGGAATAGCTGCAAGGTTTGAGAAAAACAAAAAACCATACACCATAAAAATAAAATGAAACAATGATTTAAAAGCTCATAGAGCTATAACCAGTCTATATCACAGCCCACTCAACTGCGCGTGTCATCTGCACAAACGCAATCATATCTTGTGTTTTTGGTTTCACAAATTGTTTTGATAAAGACACCTCTAAAAGTATCTTTATAAAAGTCTATTGGGTCGAGATCAGATTGATAATTAGCATTTTCTAGGAACAAAAACAACCAAATTACATGGTTTTAAAAAAAGACTTAAGTATAAATGGAACATGAGTATGTTTGCCAGTCATTTATTTCCATCATCTGCTCCTCCCACATAGAAATAAGTCAGCTAGTCAGAAATGTCCACTAAAGTTTGAATTGTGACTGAAAGAGGTCACCAAGCCCAAGCATGTATTCAACAATGCTTCATATATAACATGTAGCAAACGTTGCAGATGAAGTGTATTTAGTTGTTGGTGTACCTTCTAATGCTACATGCATTTCATTGTACCTCATACTGAACTTGTATTGAAAGTATAGCAGCTAGCACCAAAACAATATAATACAATACAATCCAAGGACGCACTCAGATTTTATTTCCTATAGAAACTTGGGTTTTGTGTGTTTTTTCTTTGTTTTCGCTCAGCTCTCAGTTTGGTCACAGCCGATGACCACTTACATTTGTCAAATTCTGCTGGAGTCTTCTTCCAACTAAAAGGAACTTTTTCTTTCCACTGTTGCCACGTTTTTATTCAGAATGTGGGATTGCTGAAACTGAGTACCAATTCTGATACTTGACAATTTTTTACACAAAAAATGCAATCGACCGGAACACAGGTTTTATAGTCTTGTCATCTTGTTACAATAAATGACGGGTCAGAAGATAAAAAAGAAAATATTATTAAAAATTATTACAAAACATTTCAAGTGGAAAATAAACAATTTCTGTGAAATTATTGCAGCGTTTCCACATTTTAACTATCACTATCAGTTAACTAACCAATACCGATATGAGTACGCTAGAACCGTATCCCTATTGGTGTATCCCTATTGAGTATTATATATATGCCTTTTTCATTGCATTTTGTTGGCAGATGGTACATTCTTTTGCTAAAATAGAAAACAAATTCTGCAAAAAAATATTTAAAAAAATGGCAACACCAACAATTGTGATGGCATAATTTACACCCCTGCATACAGGGTCATAAAACTTTGACTGTTTTATGTTGGCCACTGCAGCTCCCAAACCTGTTTTTACCTACTAAGGTGGTGTTTGGCTCTCCTCTTCCCAGAAAAAACGGGCTGAAGTTGGCCCCCCAAGTCATTCAATTTGCCCCCCCCAGTTGTTGCCCTAGGTATAAAATAATAGCCCACATTGTTCAGTCAGCTAAATGTGCAATATAATTATTCTTCCACAGCTGATACTGTTTGTGGTTAATTGTCCCAATGAGTATTTATTGGGCTGCATAGAGTCCTCTTTTTTGGTGATTACATTATAATTGAAATATGTCAAATTAGATTTAAAATTGAATTAGAAGGATCTACAAAAGGCATGTAGAGTAGATGTGTGCACATATTTACATTTGCTCATTTCATAAGATCACAATAATCATATTTGATAAATTTATGAAATATCCCATAAGCCTTTGCTGCTGCACTGGGTTACGACGCTGGCTGCAAGCTTAAGCAGCTATAATCAACATAGAGAGGAGGAATACTTCTTACATGACATCAATGCTAAATCAATCAAATAAGAATGTTTAGATGTATTTTAAATGGATAAATATGTCTTATTTGTCTTTTTTTATTTACACAGAAAGGCATCTTAAATAACTGTATAATTAATAAAAGTACTTTACTGAGACAAAGTTTATTAAAATTTTTCATTGTGACAGGCCTAGTTCTGTTGAACCAAAGCACTAATTTATTAGTGAAACCTGAATAACAGTAATCGCCAATTTACAATGTGTGCATCAGCCGTGCGTCATGACAGTGACAGTGGTCTCCGCAGCTAATAGAAGGCATTTCAGATGTGTCCAGGAAGTGTGTTGTTGCACCACTTTGCTAAAGATAGGCTTGGTTTCCACTTCTGACGTGCCATACTTCCAGAACACATCAAGTTCTGTCAAGCTAAACAGGAATTCACCAGCGGTATCAGTATACAACATCCAGTAAATTCCTAAATAAAAGTTAAATGGAGATTTGTGATAAATCTGTAATCAATATGTCATTACCATTGACCAATGGGCTCATTTGCTCCCAACATCTTTTGAGGAAATAATCAGTGTGTTTTTTGGCATGGATGACAAGGCCTGGAGAATCACAACATTACATATGGCACCACATATATTTTTTGTGGAAGGACAATAACAAAAAAGGAGAAGGCATGGACTAAAATATCCACAATTATGTGCCAAGCCAAGATGATGAGGGGATCTGCTGCAGTGGCCTCAAGATCTGGTCCGGGCTTTTTGCGGTTGATGTAGTCCTGTTAGCATCATGGGAACGCGATCTGCAGATTTCACTGGAACAGTTCACAGCTGAGTGGGAAGCAACTGGGATGAGAATCAGCACCCCCAAATCTGAGACCATGGTCTTGGAAAAGGGTAGAGTGCCTACTCCAGGTTAGTGAAGACGTCCTTTCCTAAGTGGAGAGTTCAAGTATCTGGGGGTCTTGTTCACAATTAAAGGAAAAATGGAGCGGGACATTGATACATGGATTGGTAAGGCCTATGTAGTGATATGGGTGCTTTATCAATCTGTTGTGGTGAAGAAAGAGATGAGCCAAAAGGCGAATCTCTCGATTTACTTCATGGTCTACAATCCAACCCTCATTTCTGGTCACAAACTCTGGGTGGTGACCAAAAAAAATTAAATCACGGATAGAAACGGCTGAAATGGGTTTCCGCCATAGGGTGTCTGGTATCTACTTTAAGAGATAGGGTGTGAAGCTCGGTCATCCGGGAGGGGCTCAGAGCAAAGCCGCTGCTCCTCCACATCGAGAGGAGCCATTTGAGGTGTGTCGGGCGAGAGGATGTCTTCTGGACGCCTCCCTGATGAGGTGTCCCAGGGACGTCCTACCCAGAGGAGGACCCAGGAAATGCTGAAGGGACTATGTCTCTTGGCTGGCCTGGGGAAACTTTGGAATTCCTCCCCAAGAAGTTTACCTAAGTGGTTGGAGAGAGGGAAATCGGGGTCTCTCTGCACAAGCTACTGCCCACGCAACCCGACCCTGGATAAAGTGGAAGAAGATGGATGAGGTTCAAGATTCACAATTCTACCCAATTCAGAAGAACAAGCATGAAAAAGGATGATGACAAAGGATCGAGGTGGGAGGTTATGGGCTCATAATGCATTACTAGACTTTATATTCCAACATTTAGCAGGATTAACAGAGCTGTAGATCAATATAACTGCTAATAGATGCATTGATCTGCATCTGCTACTGTATGCCATTTTCTGGCTTGCATCCTAAACAAAAGAAAAGGCTGCAAACATAAGGCCAAGTACAACTAAGGGATGGGCAGCATGCCAATGCACCCAAGTAATTTAAAAAATCTATAACAGTCACTTATAACAGTATATATGAGAGTGATTGTCAGACACATATGGCAAAACACTATAACCATACATGTCGGCATCTATACTACCAATTAGTCCTGTATAAAAAGTTTATCCACAGCTGGGGCTCTGACCATAAAGTAGGGATGAAGCTAATTAGCTCTACAACTCAGATATGCAGATTGATGCATGTATAGTGAGTCACAAAAAGATACACACTGAATACATTGCACACTAGGAAACAGACTCACTTTTCTACACACAGATATAAACATATCCTCTAAACACACACAAACAAACACACTGGCTTCAGAAAAGTGCTGGACTCTTTAGCGGAGAACAAACAAATGCTGCCTGGTTTGAATAAACAAATTAAAATGATTGCAGGCAGGAAAGGGAGTAAATACAACACTTAGCTAATTACTCGGTGTGAGTCTGACTTCGGCTAGACGCTCACTGCAACAAAAACACACATGTAAACAAACTAACTGATATACTTAATTCGTTTAAGCAACAACCAAATAATAAAGAGAGGCCCTTAAAGGCACACGACTGCAAAGAGCAAAACTCTGTCTGATTAGCGGGGGGTTCATGAAACAGAAAGAGAGCAACAGAAAGAGTTCTAGCCAGCCACTCGCTTTTTTACAGAAACCACTTATAGACACATGACTACCTTCTAAAGTTGTTGTTTTTATTAAGTCTGGGGGATAAAAGTGTCTGACAGCCATTTATTTTAGCACCTGGCAAAAATAAAAGACACAGAAAGGAGAAAAATACATGAACACTTCACACAAGCCATCTCAATCACATTAAACCAATGGGTCCAAATCATACACCTCTCCACTGATTTGATGAAAAGAAAAAGCAATTTATTAGGACCGCCTCTTAGGAGAGCAAGACACCAGCTAAGCTATACTGGCCTACTTAAGAAGCATGCACACATAACATAGGTAGAGGATCGTCTCTACTTCTTACCGGTCCACTAATTTACACTCTCACGGAAATACAGACTGCAGGAAAGGCACAGAGCTCCCAGAGGACCATCATCAGTAATCTACATGACTGAATATAGCAACTAATGGAACTAAGCATTCCATTATGTGATGTGATCCAAACTGACACTAACAACCAATCCCTGCACTATAACACGCATACCAGCTGGTCCGAGGGCAGATCTGTTGCTACAGTTAAAATGAAAGGCTGACAACCTCTCATGGCAGCCCCTAAACTTTCCTCTGACCTCTGCTTTAATTATTTGGTCATCCTCAAAATTCCTAAAAGTATTTCCACTGACTGGAGCAAAGGAGGCCAGCCTTGTTAAAATGTAGGCTAGCTAAGACTAACGAAAAGCTCATATAGACTTAATTTTGGGCTTTAAATTATTTCTAATTGTCATTTTTTCAGGGTGAATTAAGATATTTTTTACCGGCAATGAATTCCAAGACAGTGTATATGCAGCGATCTCTAAATTTTAGTACCTTTTCAAGACTTTTTAAAGACCTATTAAAATAAAGACTTTATCACAATGCACTAATAAACTGTTAAATAGTCATCTTTTGATTCAAATAGAAATAAATTAATTCGAAAATAGGAGTTTAACAGAAGGCAAAGTTAATTAAAGTTTGCTCACCAAACGAGGGACCCTTGTTAGAGTTCAGCGAGAAATGGGCAACTGCCACTTTGAGGTCGAATCCAGCACATGACTGTCTTAAAGTCATTAGCTACGTTTACATGGACACAAGTAAAAATGCTTCATGTAAACCATTCAGATTAATCTGACCAGATTACACTCAATCGGCTCAAAATTCAATTCAGATTAAGACAGGTGGGTTATGAAGATAGTTAATCCTATGGTTGTGCAGGTAAACACTTATTCCGAATGTGGGTCATTACTGCGCATGTCTGTTAAGTCATACGTAGATGTACGTTTGGCCTAAAACATTAAAGGGATTCGGTTTAAAATTTGATTGTGTACAGTACATAACAAAAGGAGGCTTGTAAATATAAAACAATGACCATGAAAAAACACCATTTATGTCCGTTTTGACTGCTTTGATGCCAATTAAAGCAACACTAATGTTTTTACAAAACTCACAGTAAGCCTCCTGGTTGTTTTCGGCTTCAGGCTTCAGCCACTGTTCAAAATCCTAAACTTCTATCTTAGAAGCAGCAAATTTAAATGTTCCCGTTTCCTGTAGTACTCCCTAATAAATTACCGGGATGCACCACATCGGTGACAACACACCTGTAGCAATTGTACGTAGAATCAACTGGTACGGAACCCGAACATAAAGTCAGTACTAAGGAACTAATAATTCTGTTATTGTATTAGTTAACACGGATCTATTCTTTAAAGAGAAACTTTTTTTTAAAAAACATGTCATTACTAACTAGGTTTAAAAGGTATGGATCTTTTTCTTCTGGGTGGATCATCTACACTATTGGTGCTCCCTATTGTCAATCGTGGTGAGAGTCTGGATGTGCATTCTCACGTTTATCCGTAAAGCAACGCCATCATTCATTCAACTCATACCATTCATTCTGACTCACAGTACTCACTGGGTTGTCTGAAAATGGCTTCCAGTCGCAAGAGAAACAGAGTCCTGAGCAGACCTGCCAACCTTGAAGAAATGTTATGAGTACATATAAACATAATATACTCATAATATACAGCCAAACCCGACGGACCGGTCGGTTCCGTAACACCACCTTCCGTAGATAACAGCTCTGTATTATGTTTTTGTTTCCTCCAACCGAAGCGAAAAACGAAATACCGAGCTGTTATGTTTTTTCGACTTTGTTTAAAACTGCCTAAACGGAGTTCGGTCTCGACCCCTGTGGCCCGTTTTTCCATTTTTTATATTTGATCAGAGTCTAAAATTGAAATATGAAAAACCAGGCAATATTTTTTTTTTTGTGTTAGATTAAAAAACGAAAAACAAAACAATCTGTCACTTTTTAATTTTTTGATTTTCCACAATTGAAAACAGGGCTTTCCACATAGACACAGACTAGCCAGCAATAATATGAAAGAAACTGACCATACAGTGTAAATGTAAGTAACAGCACAATATTCATGTGTATTTATTAACTTCGTCGTGAACACCAGAATATGTATACAAATAAAATAAAAATACTCTTAAGTAAAAGACGTTTCCAAAATAAATTATAAACTTAATGGTTTCATATCTCCATTCTGCTCTTTAATCAACTTCACTGTGTCACTATCTTCCCATTCAGGATCAGAGTCCATGCCCAACTCAAAATATTGCAGCAGCAACAATATAACACTTGTTGGTGTACATTAAAATGCCACTATTAAAATAAAAAAATCTAAAAATGTTTTGATAGAACAATGAATGTCCCTTTTAGGATGAATACAGAATCTTAAAACTACTCTGAAGCACTTAAACTGAACACTTTTCTTCTTTAAGAAGCCTTCCAGAGTCTGCTGATTGGATTTTCTTCTTGGTGGCAGTTTTCTCACACCTCTGGGCAGGAAGAAACCATGAACAGGAGAAGATTACTAATACTTTTTATTATTATTATTATAACTACTACTATTATGTGACTGGGAGCGCTGCTCTGGCGGCTGCAAGCACTTCAGTGACCGGATCAATAAAGTATCTTTGAATTGAATGATAAGCAGGCTATATTATTTTCTCAGACATTTGCTCAAATATAATATTACTTTACTACTACTATTATCACTAAATTATCATCATTATACAACATTTAACGTAGGAATAAAAACTGATTTGCACAGCTAAAAATAAAAAACAGGTAATACAAGCTGGCATAGTATGGCATCAATGGGCTTTCTGTGGTTGTAAATCTCTTCATTTCAGTTCATGAAACGTTCACAGTGCAGTGGTGGCTACACAAATAAACAGGAAATAATTCTCCCTTATAAACAAATGACAACACACTCTTACGAATCCGTTTGTTTTCACAAATTGAACGTTGAAGGGAGGACTGAATTACCAAAATGACGCTCTGCTTCTCGTCTATGACGGCTCCGACAGCCTAGTTTAACAACAACGCCGCCGTGGACTTTATAGCCTTTCCGCATCGTCCATTTACTGTAGCTAGACCTGAGTCAAGAGCCCCATGATAACACTGGATACAACTTAAGCGGGCGGAAGGATATTAGTTCAGTGCGACCGGCCAAAAGTATATTAAAGGACCGGGCGGAGCAGCAGAGTTTGAAAGCAGAGAATAGAGCCGTGTTACAGCGGGAATCATGCTGAAGTATAAAAGGGAAAATACGATGGGCGTGCTAACGTCGTGCACAGCATTGCGTGGAATCACATTCGGGTCATAAATTAGTAGCCGGCTGGATTTCATTGAGTAGTCAGCTATATAGCCGGCAGCCGACGCTTGTGGAAAGCCCTGTGAAAATGGAAAGAACGAATGATATTTGCATTTAGCTAGCTAGACACTATGAACCATTTTTTCTTATCCATTTATTTTTAATATTATGTTTCAGGGGGTTGGGGCGTGTTTGTGTGTGGTACTGAGTTCGTTACCTGTTGCCCCTTGGTGACTGATGTCCACGTCGGTCTTACACACGGTGCAGAAAGCATGATTGGCCAGTCTCAACCTCTGGAGACAAGGCAATCTCTCCCGATAGCTTTCGAGAAACTGCTGTGGTTTCAGATTCGTTTTTTGTGTGGCGGTTCAGCCATAACACGCAGCTGGCAAGTTGTCGGGCCAGCCTGGCTTGCTTGCTATAGGGGCTGAATTGAATTGAACGTGCAAAGCATTTGGATACGACGGGCATGCGGGTGGAGGATTAAAATGCAGCACTCTGAATGGCCGAAAGCTTTTCACTCCACTTACACACTGTGGCTCAGTCAGTGGCAGAATCAACATTATGGATTTCATTGAAAGTTAAGAAACTGACCCCGGCGAAATGCATGGTGCAACAAAATGCGTACAAAGAGAGCAGCGAAGCGTACAAGCAAACTTAAGGGTCAAAATGCGTGCTGAGTACGCAAATGCGTACATGTTGGCAGGTCTGCCTGAGGTGCATTACAAGAAGAGAAAGGGCTCAGAAGAAAGAAACAAGACTACAGTGTTTTTACGATATTCTTTCTAACAATGGCATGTGCTGACAGCACAGGTCGGGCTCCCCACTGATTCCTCCGTCACCAAGTTTTTAGCCATCAGGTAGGCTTAAGTTTTTTGTTACTATGTCAAGATATCACACAGGTACTGATTTATATTCTGTGATGTATGGAAATTTAACGAATGTCCCTAACCAAAATCACCGACTTCCGGAGCGAGCCTTCAGAAGTGATGTATCACCTCCATTAGCACAGTTCTCGGCGAGACGTTGGAGGCAGTCTCTGCTTTAATTAAACAAATATGCGTCATATATCCAACTAACTTTACCGTGGAAAGTTTGCCATTTTATTTGGAGAAATGCATTTCAGATTGCTGTTAGAATAAGTTATCCGCGTCTATATGGTAATTTTTATGGTAAGATTCGTTGTTGTGATGGCGCTTCTTTTTTTCTTTTTCTAAAAGTGGATAGGGCGGTTCTTTCCGGAAATTCGGGGAAAAAAATCCTCTATATCTTTAAGTCAAAATCAATATAAGACTTTTTAAAAGGGCTGGACGATATAGAAAAAGAGCATATCAATAATGGAATACTCAAACTGATCGATATAGATAATCAGAATCAGAATCAGAATCAGAATCAGTTTATTGGCCAAGTATGTCACATACAAGGAATTTGACTCCGGCAAACTTTTTCCTCCAGTACAGAACTTGAATAAGTGAAATAAAAAAAGAAAAAAAAAGAAAAATAAGAACAAAAATAAGTAAAAATACAAATAAATATCAGATCGTAAATAATAAAGGATAATATATACACCAAGCCGGGGTTATTTTACAGTGAGTATGTACAGAAGTGCAGAGTTATAGTTTATTGTTATGTGAGTGCACTCACACACTGTGACTAGACAGAGTTCGTCAGAGCGACAGCCTGGGGGAAAAAACTGTTTTTGTGTCGGGTGGTTTTGGCGTACAACGCTCTGTAACGCCGACCTGAGGGGAGGAGCCTAAACAGATTGTGGCCAGGGTGTGAGGGGTCAGTGGTGATTTTCCTGGCCCGCTTCCTGACCCTGGCCCGGAATAGGTCCTGAATGGAGGGAAGATCGGTTCCTATGATCCTCTCTGCAGTCCTGACTGTTCTCTGCAGTCTGTCCTTGTCTTGCCTGGTGGCGGATCCGAACCAGACAGAGATGGATGAGGTCAGGACAGACTGGACTATTGCTGTGTAGAAGATGATCAGCAGCTCCTGGGGCAGGTTGAACTTCCTGAGCTGACGCAGAAAGTACAGCCTTTGCTGGGCCTTTTTCCTTATTATGTTGATGTGTGAGGTCCACTTCAGGTCCCGTGTGATGGTGGATCCTAGGAACCTGAAAGACTCCACTGTGGGGACTGGCTTGTTGAGGATCATGAGAGGAGATGTTGATGGTGGTCTCTTCCTGAAGTCCACTGTCATCTCCACAGTTTTGAGCGGGTTTAGCTCCAGGTGGTTCTGACTGCACCAGAGAACCAGCTGTTCCACTTCCTTTCTGTACACAGACTCGTCGCCGTCGCGGATGAGTCCAATGACGGTGGTGTCATCTGCAAACTTCAGGAGTTTCACAGAAGGGTCCCTCGACGTGCAGTCAGTGGTGTAAAGGGAGAAGAGCAGTGGGGAGAGAACACATCCCTGGGGGGCGCCGATGCTGAGGGAACGGGAGCTGGATGTGAACTTACCCAGTTTCACCTGCTGCCTCCTGTCAGTCAGGAAACTGGTAATCCACTGACAGGTGGATGGAGGCACGGTGAGCTGGGACAGTTTTTGGTGGAGGAGCTCTGGGACAATGGTGTTAAACGCAGAGCTGAAGTCCACAAACAGGACCCGAGCGTAGGTACCTGCAGAGTCTAGATGGTGCAGGATGTAGTGTAGAGCCATGTTGACGGCATCATCCACTGACCTGTTTGATCTGTAGGCGAACTGCAGGGGGTCTAGCAGGGGATCTGTGATGTCCTTCAGGTGGGTCAGTACCAGACGCTCAAAGGATTTCATGACCACAGATGTTAGGGCAACTGGTCTGTAGTCATTTAATCCAGTGACTGGGGACTTCTTGGGAACCGGTATGATGGTGGAGCGTTTGAGGCAGGAGGGGACCTCACACAGCTCCAGGGAGTTATTGAAGATCTGGGTGAAGATGGGAGCCAGCTGGTCAGCACAGAATTTCAGAGAGGCTGGGGACACTCCGTCTGGTCCCTGAGCCTTTTTAATTTTCTGTCTCTGAAATAGCTGGCGCACGTCCTGTTCGCAGATCGTCAAGGCAGGTACGTGGGTGGTTTGGGGTGAAGCTGGGTCTTTTGTGATGGAGATGGTGGGGGAGGTGGGAGGTGTGAAAGTCCTTTCAAACCTGGAAAAGAAGTCGTTGAGGTCCTCAGCCAGGCGGGGGCTCTCCACAGGGTGGGGGGATGGTCTCCTACAGTTAGTAATGGTCTGCAGGTAGCTCCAAACTGCAGAGGGGTCGTTAGCAGAAAAACGGTCCTTAAGCTTAGCACTGTAGTTCCTCTTTGCTGCTTTGATCCCTCTTGTCAGCTGGTTCCTGGCCTGTTTGTACAGGTCCCGATCCCCACTCCTGTAGGCCTCCTCCTTGTCCTGGCGTAGCCGTCTCAGTTCTGCAGTGAACCACGGTTTATTGTTTTTGAATGAGCAGAAGGTTTTGGTCTGCACACACATGTCCTCACAAAAGCTGATGTAGGATGTCACAGTGTCGGTCAGTTCATCCAGGGATGAAGCCGCTGCTTCAAAGACGCTCCAATCAGTGCAGTCAAAGCAGGCCTGTAGCTGCATCTTTGACTCATCAGTCCATCTCCTCACAGTTCTTACTACAGGCTTAGCAGATTTCAGCTTCTGCCTGTAAGATGGGATGAGGTGGACCAGGCAGTGGTCGGAAAGTCCCAAAGCAGCACGGGGGACAGAGCGATATGCATTTTTTATTGTGGTGTACCAGTGATCTAAAGTGTTCATGTCCCTGGTGGGACACGTCACATGTTGTTTATATTTAGGCAGTTCAAGTTTGAGATTAGCTCTGTTAAAATCACAGATAAATCGATAAATATCACAAAATGTAAAATATATACTTTAAGTTCCTCCCTGGTCATTTTGTTATTCTTGAATGAACTAATCTTAACTAAGAATTAAACTAATTAAATTTTTCTAACACTTCTTTTTATCATAACTAAGTTTGTAAGACAAAGAAACAAATCAAAAGACCTGAGTAACATCAGTAAATACAAAGAAAAGTAATATTAACCATTATATATATTTTTTAATTATGTTAGTCATTTCAATTAACGGCTTATCTTGATGTTTTTTAATCTTTTAAACATTTGATGACACTTTATAATATTAATGGCTGAAACCTTTGGTTTAGTTTGTCAATAAAGCGTATTCTAATTCAGTTCAGCTCTAGTTCAGCGGTTGGCTAAAGCTAACCAGGTACTCACCAGAATGAAGACAGCTAAAGCCATCTATCCAACCCTGTAGTGTTTTTTAACGTGTTTTTCGCTCCTGAGGATGGGGGAAGAACCGAGGGGATATTTTAAAAGCCACCGGTGTTGTTAGCACCTGGGTACATTTCTTATGTCTCTCTGTAACAGATTCGAAGCGAGATAGGAGAGGGGAGTGTTAGGGAAATGTTAGGTAAAATAATAATGTTGTATTATTATTATTTTCTAAGGGTGCCTTTCTTTATCACATAGTTCAAATGTACTTTTTAAATGTCATTTGATTTCAGTCATATGCTCCTTTGCAGGACATCCTGTTCTTTTAATATGTTAATGAACTGTGACTATATAAAGGGAGGTTGCAGGGGGATGACCATTTGAGGCCAGGAGAGATCAGGAGACTGAGAGCTGTGAGACTAGCTGAGAAGCTGAGACGAGAAGGAGAGCAGAGAGACACGGTCGGCTCTTTCCTTACAGTTTTCCTCCTGGTCTCCCACTGCAAAAAAAAAAAAAATTCTCTCCCTCTGCAGAGCTCAATTGATTGCAATTTCTCTCCGACCCCTGTGTGTGATTCTTTCTAGGTCAACCACTATTTTTTATGCAACAGGGAGTCCTGTTTAACACAGCTGATCGTAGTTTTATTATCGCTACATTTAGTGTTTTAGTGCATCGAGGATCGGTTCAAAACGGGTGACAACCTTTACCTGAGCCACAGAAAAATTTATAGAGAACGACTTTCTCCGCTGCTCCCTTGCTGTGATCTGACCACGGTGAAGTGATGTTTCGCTTAGGGACTATCAAAAAATTCTGCTTCAGCTAAAATAATTTCATCCTTTTTGTGGTTTGAAATTAGAGAGGGGAGACTCAAAGAGATGCGTGGGTCTGCGACCTGATTCATTTGGAGTAAGTCATGATTTTTGTATTAAACTCATAGCTTATACGCTATAATGAAAAAATGAGGGCAAACTTTTTGTTTCTATCTAACTTTTTTATTGACCCCTTATTTTTCTATCACACCACACGTCTACCAATCGATAAATACTGCGATCGAATTTGTCCACTCCTACTTTTTACGTTTTTAAATTTTACTCTAATCAGTTGATCAACTTTTAATAACTTTTAAAGCCCTGCGTATACCCTGTAAGAATAATACCTGGATGCATAAATTGAATTGAGATTTGCAAATAGGTAATTGTATAGCAATAGCTTAAGTATAAAGAAAAATTTACCAATACTTTGCTCAATGTTCCTTAAACAGAGAATAAATGTCAGTGAAAGTAAAACTGGCAAGCAAAGTTTAGAAGCACAGCAAGTTAAATATATTAGCCAAGCAATTTATAAATTCAGTCTTCTGTGATGATATTGCAATAACGAGTGCAATTAGATATATTGTGCAACCTTAATTCACTCCTCCATTTTATGAATAGTCCACAAACGTTTAGAATGGTTGAAGGTCTTTAGAGTCCAACTGTGTCCAAGTTCAAACCATTGAGCTCTTTATTTAAATTGATGTTTAAGAATTTGGATGTAGTCCTCGTTCGTTAAAACAGAACGAAGAAAAGATGGTACCACCTCTGTGCTTATGGACTAGTAAAATGTTCAAAATCTTAGATTTTGTAAGTATCTGCGAGGCTGCATTTGTGAGAACCACAAAAATTACTTCAAACCTTTGCATCTAGTATTTTTAAGTAATTAATGCTGTTAGTTGCATAATTATTCCACATTGGAAAAAAAGTTTTAATACATCCATGAAGGGCTTTAACTCTCATGTTAAGTGTGTGTAAAACTACTCTTTCTAAATGCATACATCTGTGATATGCAAAATAAAGTGTTTGAATGTATTAATCTGAAAGAAAAACGTGTTGGAAAGACAGATTATGACTGAAAAAGTCAAACAAAGTGACAAAGCTCTAAATCTGGCCTTATCCTTTCATCTTAAATGAAACCCCACACGAAACCTTAACACAGATGTGTATACAGATTCATATTTAAATACTGCAAACGTTTAATAACCAAAAATGAAGTCTAATATGAAGTTGGATTCATTAGTTGAGTCATCTAACCAGGACAAAAACCCGGCAGCTGGTAATATTTGATCCTCAGAGATTACCAAAGAAATACATCCAGTTCTGCTGAAAATTAGACACACACAGACACACAAACAGAGCAACTTTGAATTTCATTCCACTAATACAGTCTCAGTATTTACAACCTGTTTGAGAAAACATGGTCCTGCTTAATTAGATTAAACAACAGTGTGTGTCTGTTGTGTGTGTGCACTCGTTTACATGCTTGGAACAACAGGTGAGGCAGGACGACGGCTCTAGACAGCATAAAGAGAGGCTGAGGGAGGGAAGGAGGGAAAGACTAGACCTTCATTCAGTATTCAGGGTGGTGGTGTAGATCGTTAGCTAAATAAATTAGAGCCTTGCGGCTGTGGATATCACACTGCCATATGTCAGAGACAGAGAGCGGGAGGGTGGGGGAGAGGAGACGAGGAAAGAAGACTGGTGGAGAGGATGAGAGAAAAATCTGGTTGCTGCAGTAAGTGTGAATAAATACATACGGATAGGAAGAGAAGCACATTTGACCTCAGCAAAGAGAAAATGTGGGGACAGAGGGGAAGGAGGAGGTTGGCTGACGGGGGAGGACAGGAGCTAATCCCACAGAGTTGAACTGAGACCAGAGTTAAGTACATGAGATGATGCTGTGGGCCTTCAGAACTCGCAAACATACACATATACACTGGGATGGAGAGAGAATAATAAATAAGTATTTGGAGAATTACAAAGGGCAAAAAGAGATGGCTAATAGGTTGGATGAGTTCACCACAAACTTGGATAAGTAGACTAATAATGTTTGTGCAACATCACTTTTACTTCCTGAACTTCCCGTCCCCAACTCCATATGAACAAACCATGTTACCAAATTTTGTAGTTAGATTTTAAACAGGAAGTAAATTAAGCAACAAATCAAACTGGCTCTTTCTTTGAGCTACCACCACTTAACTGTCAGTTTCCAGGACCTTCTAAACGGTTCGGATATGGCGTCAAGCATGACCAGCCATGCTCTGAGAACTGACTAGAAGGGACTTAGTATTGCAGCTTTCCTTGTGTTTCTTGCAGAATACTGCTGACATAGGTCTCCCATCTGGACTAGGATATTTCCTAACAATCAGCGTAGAGTCATGCTGAAGGTTTCTGCACCTCAGCCATTACTTTCAAGTGTTCTGAGGAGGATCAAAATATTTTCCTGACTAGCACCCCTTCAAACACTGCACATCCATGGACCGGAGGTCACACTACAATTTCCTTTTTGTCAGTCATTTTGACTGACAGGGTCAAAGATAATCTATTTTTACCAATTGATCTTTAAATTGATAGCAATGGCACCATTAGTGGTATTCATGTTAATTTATTTGAATTATTTTTCAATACAAACAAATTGAACAGAAAATCCACATTTTGTCATCACACTTTGAGCTGATTAATATGCTACATGTATTATGAACATTTCAGCTACTCTGACCTAAACGCTACACATGGAGATGAACTGGTCTGCTAGTTGTGCATAATGGAGGCTGAATCCAAGGGCTTTATTGATTGCTTCAGCAGAAGGAAATCCTGTAGCCTGTGCTACGTATGCATCAGTGATTAAGCTGCACTGATCCATCACAAATGGTCTTTGTTTAGGACAGTCACAGATGTGCTCCATGCCTTCGTAACTCTACACTGTCAGCAATACCCGAATAGTGAGATGCATTGGGTACGATGTCTATGTCTAACATCATGCTTAGATGCCCTTATGGGAATCTTTTTTTTTTTGATTGATTTAGTTACTTGCATTCCATACCTCAAGTTGAAAATGTCTGTACATCTTCACCAATTGATAAGGAATGTGAACTTAAAACTGTCAAAAAAACAGTTGGCCTTCAGACTTTTCTGTCAGTGTGTAAAAAAAAAAAAACAGTCAATTACAGAACATATTTGGTTAATGTATCCTGTGATTCTCATAAAGGAAATATAATGTCTAATGTCAGTATAATTAAAAAGATTTCAAATTTAAGAATAAGCAAAGACATTAACAATAAATTAAAGTCATATGTTCCATTACATGACATTTTTGATGGATATTTCAGGCTGGCTGGTCCTTATTTATTTCAGCAATATAACATTGATGAACATCTAAATTTAGTCTGTTCAGCCTGAAAAAAAGACATCAGAAGTCAGGTTATGTTTAACGTTAAAATGTTTCTGTTTGATCTTACATGCTACTTTACTAATTATGTAAATATATAATGGCACATCACCAATGTATTATATGACTGTCATTTAACAGCTAACATCTTACCCGTCAAAACTGTGTTCGGGCCTATTTTAAGTAAGCACATGCTTTCATGCCTCTGGTTCTGTATATTGATACACAAACTCTATACAGGCAACCTGTATAGAGTTTGTCATTTTATTGTGGAATATTATTGCTTTAACCTTCTAAATATTCAGTCACAATCAATACTATGATAAGGGAATAGTGACTCAATATCAAATTGTAAAAGGATAATGTACATAAATTGATTGTGTTTCATATTCATGTGAAACCTGTCCGAGGAAGTATGCACCATAACTGAAACAGATATTTTTGTGTTTTCCAAGGACATTTGCTTGCAAATTAATCATAGTGCATGGAAACGGATTCCCAGGGGCTTTTTGTTGAGTTTACACCACCATTCCTAACTTTAATTCTCCTATTTTCACACTCTTTCAGTATTAAATACAAGCAGGATTGTATTCACAGATGCTACCAAACACACACAAGACATTCTAACAACAAGGGGGTATTAAAGGGTTTACACATTGATTAGACACACCTTAGCTCATGAGGGAATGGGGGATAAGCAGCAGTGGAGGCGGAGGATGAGGAGGCGCTTAGAGGTGGCAATGGAGGGGAGTCTATGGGGAATCTAAAAGCATTTTGGGAAACGAGAGGAAAGGGTAAAATGGTAGTTGGAGAGCAGGCACTGGAGGCGGGAGAGTGTAAAAATCTCTCGGAACGTACCATCGAGAAAGGAGTGAGGAGGAAAAATATTGATGGGAGTGAAGTGGAAATACTGTCTGCAGATAGAGAGGTTTTATCACTCCTGTTTGTGCCAAAAGGTGCGAAGACGTGCAATCGTATAGCTGTCCCTCTTTCTATAAATATATAAACAGGAATATTGTATATGCACCAACATTCAAAGTCTCAGAATAGAGCATTTCTTCTGATAATAAAAACCACTACTGTAAGTCCAAGAAAAGAGCAGAATAGTACCTGATGACAATGATTAACATACCATATCTATTCAAAAGTAAAAAGCAGCAAAGCATGGTTAAAACATAGACATCTTGTTGAGTCATGGATAGATGTTGAACAGACACTATACAATAAGATAAAACTTTCAGACCTGCAACTGGCACCTGTACCTGCACTGGGTTCCTGCCTCGGTGCAGGAGCCCTTGATGCGCTGGTGGTGCTTGTTTTGGTCCAACTAGGCCCTGGCCGGCCCGAGTGGGCCAGCGTGTCGGACGACTGATTTGTCGGGCTGAGGTCCTCCTTGGTTTGGTTGTGGCACCTCTTTTGGGGATGCCGATTTTTGAATTGTTGGGTGATGACCGTTCAGTGGCTCGGGAGGAGTTTGATCTAGCGATCGAATCTGCTGCCTGTTTTGTGGATTCTGTGCCTGGTCAGTTTGCAGCGGCTGGATGTACATACATTCTTGCATTTACATTCTTGGGATGAGGTTGTAATCAATATATACTTGGTGCCAAGAGTTTTTTAGTGATGTCGTATTCATATACCCATTTTTATTTGCTGTGGACGTGTAGTTTTTAGATCATATTATTTGATTTGTTTTGTTTATCTTTCTCCATTTTATTGGTTGTTTATTCTTTATCTTCTTTCCTTCATCTCTCTTTTTTTCGTATCTGTCCATAACTTCAAGAAATTAAACCCAAATCAATCTCTAATTAAGATTTTTCACACATATATATCAAGTGGATTACTAAAGCAAAAGCTGTAATGCTCTGCTTGAGAAAGTAAATCTGTTGGGGTTATACTTGGTACTCAGATACCAATTCTGAGTACCACACTGCAAGACAGGACACAAACAAAAAAATAGCAGCAATCCACTTCTCCTTTTACATCCTTTTAACTTTTTTCTTCAAATTACAGTATACATTTTGCTTTTGAAAGGAATGTTCCACAGCCAATCTCTGTGCGCATAAATAACTGTGTACACAACTCATTTCTTGGCGTTTTCCTTGTGCCTCTGTACTGAAAAACCCAAGAAAATGTTACCTTCTTATTAGCGAATGCCTGCCAGTATATTTTCTATTTTACAAAGGGGAAAGAAAAACTGAAACGTTAAATGATTTCTTTTTCTGCTGTTTGCTTCTGCTTTTCTACTTCTTTTTTTTTCTTAAAACATTTTTTTAAAACAAAACAACCAAAATAACGGCCCGTCTTTACACTTTCCTGTAAACACTTCAGAGCAGAGATGCATAAACATTCAGGAGACAGCTATTTTATGTAAAAAATACACAGTGAAATAAATGGGACTAAATAAACAAATGCTGGAGTAACTTATACGTTTTGAGGAGAAAAACAAACTTTTATTCACAGAAAGCCTGAAATCAAGCCATAATATTTTCACACACAGATATAGACACACTCACACGTGTTGCCATGACCCAATTTGTTTAGGAATATCTTCAGAGGTGTAGCTACAGGGCCCCTCATTTACTCCTTCGTGCTTTTGCTTCTTTATCACAGAAAAGACAATTATGGGTAATGTACTTATAATCTGATTATATAATTATATAACTACTGCTGCTAATCTAACAAACTCCCTCTCCTCTCAGCTTTTTCTTTAGGATGATCAGTGATTCATGTCTTTAAAAGGGAAGTGTAAAACCAAAAGCAATGGGTGAAATGAACTGTGAGATTAAACTAACCCTCCCGCACTACTTTCTGTTGCTGCCTCCTGCGCTCGTTCCCCTCCTCTCTAAATTATCTGAGAGCTGTAATTAAAAAGTGCACTGCGGCTCTCGCACGGCGCTAACAAGCGAGCCAAAGCGCCTGCATGTGCGCATCAACACACAAACCCTGACTAAATTAAAGATCGTTAAAGCTCAACTAATCATCTGAGTCAGTGCCAAATCGAGTAGCACAGGAGAGCCACATGTTGTATTGTTATAATTCTTCATCCTGCTGATTTTGTTCTAATAAACAAGACGATGAATGGCTGTACAGGCTGAAATATGACCAGAAACATACGGAAAAGATGAGGAACTCTAATAAGATTCTATTAAGGAAATAGTGTACAATCCTCTAACGTTTACATATTTTGCCAAGACAACTACCAATTATTCACTCCACACATCTGACAATTGTGAATGAAAAGCAAAAAAAACAGCCTTTTTGAAATGCTGACATAAGCGGTCAAAATGAACATGTAGGAGGAGATGCGGTGGTCAGAAAAAAACATAATTTCCACCTTCCATCATACAGTCAGGGCTATAGATGAATGGTTTAGATCAAAGAATCATGTATTAAAATGGCCAAGACAAACTCCAGCCTAAATACAACTGAGAAAAAGTGGGAAGGCTTGAAAACAGATTTCAACTCTTTAGGCGTCAAAGCCGCAAAATTGCTACAAGCAACTGATGGCTTTAACAAGACTTTAAGAAGACACAGCTGCAAATAGGGTTCCTCATATAGTTAGTACTTTACACCAGGAGATGGCAGACATCTGTAACTTCAGAGTAAGCATCATTTGTGGGTGTGTTACCATGGAAAATTTTTCAAGGAAATAAGGTTTGACACACGCCTGCTCGGTCGAGGAGATGAGGGAGTAGTATTTTCAGGCGAAGCATAAACAGAGTGAGTTTAAGAGAGACAGCACTTGCGATGCTGAGAGGTCGGTTCATCAATGACGCACTTGTTCAACTAATGGCTGACTCCGATTATAAAGAGAAATATTCACCTTCAGATCAATATTTTCAGTTCTCCAGTAATAAAAAAAATTATGTTTATTCTGTGTACAGCGACATCGAGTCCTGTTCTCTATAACACCAAGCAGCACATACTGGTCCGATGCTATGCTTCACCGTGTCCAGGATGGGAGGAAGGGATGTGGTGCAGGTAGCATGGGTGTGTAAAACACTGCTAATGGTGACAAAGGTAGCAGGTATGTAAAAACCTGCAGAAATAGCAGCAAATGCGGTAGAAACCGCAGGAGAAAATCCATCTATCCATTATTTATACCAGGGGTGTCAAACTAATTTCCATTTTGGGCCACATCAAGCTCATGAATATCCTTAAAGGGCCGGTTGTAGCAGAAAGTATTGATAAAATTAAAACAAACCGTTAAAATCAACCTCTGCATTCCAAAAGTACGTCTTAAAATTAATTAATCGTTAAGAACTTTACATAATGATTTGATTAAGGACTATTTAAATAAACAGTGATTTTATTTTACTAACAAAATTGTATTGGGGTACACACAAAAAAAGAACTTACATTTTTTATCTATAGGGTTCTCTAGAGTTTAGAGGGCCAAATAAATGGCCATGGAGGGCCGGATTTGGCCCACACGCCTTGAGTTTGACACATGCAATCTATACCGTCTATCGTACGGAGGGTCATGGGCTGCAGGAGAAAATACACTGCTAATAGAGGAGGACGCAACAGCGGTGTTCAGGGTCTTGCAAAAAATGATGATGATGATGGCTGGGTTTGCTTGAGAGGTGCTGGTGGATCAGACATTTTAATGAACCTGCAGGATGTGTGTGTTAGAGCTGGGCAATATGAACTAAAATTAATATCACGGTATATCCAGTATTTAACCTGGATAACGATAAGAGGACGATAATGATCACATCCCCCCTCTTTTCTTTTTTATCGTGTCCTTTTCTGTATTCAGTGTCCAGTAGTGGCCATATTGCTAAATGTTCTTTATGTTCTTTCTTAATGTGCTGTACTAAAAACAACAGCAGTAAGTCAGCAGGGTTAATATCTACTACGCCTGAGCAGGACCTGGGCAGGCAGAGATTTTTGGGCTAGAAATGCTCTGGTTCGGCAGCAGCTCCGTTGCTGGAATAACAAACATATGTGCTCCACGTTGGAGTCTAAGTATCCAATAACACCATAAAAAGTCAATTTATTTGTCGCAAGTCGTATTTCTTCTGAAAAACAGGCGCTAGATTAGTCTAAACACTTGCTAAACATAGCTACACAGTTGTTCCGTTAGCAGCGCTTCCCCCATCTGTCATATTACCCCTCCTCTCCACCGGACACGTCAGCATCACGTTACAGCAGCAGCACGTCATACGCAGTTGATAGCCGCCGCTGTAGTTAACAGAACCCTTTCCAAAGGGTTATGCCCAGTCTCAGGAGTGTCGTGTCGGGGAACTTTTCTAATTAAACGCGCAATCCTATTTTCTACGCAGTACGCCTCTGAAACCTGTAAATTTCGACAATTTGGATGGGGGAAGACGGGCTCGGCATGCGGAAATTTTCAAAATAAAAGAAACGTACTGCTTTCTGGTTGCTTTACTTAAAAGAAGGTCACTGCCTGTGCGGCCCGATGAGAAGTCAGTACCTTGGAGGAGGGTCTCATTTGTGTGTCATCGTGGACGACATATGGTCACTGAAGTGGAGAAGCACTCAATCCTGTATGACCCCAGTCACACTTTTTATGAAGCCAACGTCAAGAAGGACAAAGCATGGAGTGACGTATCTGCTGTTATGGGGCAAGATGGTGAGTTTATGCTAGTTATTAACATGATTTTTTTTTCACATTCTATATGCACCCTTTTCAGTAATGAAAGCTAAAATAGATGGACTGTGAAGTTTTAATAATTAAACTACTATGAACTTACCAAAATAAATAGTGTTTCGTGCTCTCTTGGTGACAGCTGCTTCCCTGCTGCTGGGTGCCTCATACGCCCCTGGTGGAAAGGGCCAAGCAGCAGAATACGCGAGCAAAACGTGCTGCTCCTCTAACGTGCTGCTGACGCGTCTGGTGAAAAGCCCGGATTTCTGTGCCTAGTCACGTGACTCAAGGCAACGTTTATTTATTAAAGGGGCAGGAGCACCGCTAAACTAAAACACATCTTTTCATTTTTTTCACAAACCAAATTTACCGGCACGGGCAAAATGACGTCGGTATGAGTTGTGTCGAACACTACAGTTGTTCTGCAGTAACTATAAAGAGTCTCTAGATGGCAGCCACCCTCTGTTTGTAATTTATTTAAACAGAGCTGCTACACTTTTATTGTAAATAAATTATTTCAATTTTACCATTAATGCCTAATGTGATACATTACACAAGAATAATAAAAACAGCATCAATTCTGTCTTTTAAAATAAGACTTTACTTTAATAAATTTAATGCATGAAACCAATGATTGTAGACTAGTCTAAAAATGACATAGGACTCTGTACTGTAAAATAATTTTAAAAAGATTTTTTTTTATAAATTTAAATGTAATAAATGTATATATATATATATATATATATATATATATATATATATATATAAATAAATATATAAAAATTCTAACACGACCACTCTTTGAAAATACGCAGACATTTTCACGTTTACGCATGGAGTACAGGTACTCAAATCAATCAAAAAAATGGTTCTCATGAGAGCATCTGAGCATCGTATAAAGCTGCATTCACACCGCACATTTGGTCTGCGTCAGGCAACGCATTCAACGGATAAAGTTTGACGTATGTACTTTTTGGCTTTCATAGCCTGCTTCTGAGGAAAAAACAACGCATGGGCGGGGCTTCCTCTGTTACCGCACATTCTGAAGTTTCTGAACTATGGTGGATCGTAACGAGAGAGTGACTTGGCTTTATTAGCTAGATAAAGCTATGCAACGTTGACATCGGGTGCATCAGTGCCCACTATTCAGATGCGTTCTGAGTTTGGGGAGTTTAACCATTTCCTCCAGGAGCTGCGTATGGATGAGGTTCGCTTTCAGTGCTACTTCCGTCTGTCCCGCGTCTAATTTTACGGCCTCCTCGGCCGCATCGGAGTTTAAATCTCCTACCAGGACACCAACTACAGGTTCTCTGTTCCTCTTTAGGAGCGCCTGTCCATCTATCTTCGGTAAGTGTTATTTATGATTTTTAAATCTGGTTATGTTGAAAATGTTTTCACTGGGCCTGCGCTTCATTCAAGATACGTGTATAGTGACATAACTGCAGTGAGACGCTCTGATTGGTTGCCACACTGCGTTAACTCCGTTGGATCGGTCAAAAGTTCAGCTTGCTGAACTTCTGTGATGCATGCGTTCGTACATTGCCGTATGAAACGCAAGCATCGTTGACAGAGCCAACGTACCGCAGAGCCCTTGACGGACCTCTGACGTACTCCACCTTAGACTTTGCATGTAATTTTGCCACAATTGAAGCTGACGCATGGGCTTGGTCTGAATGCAGCTTAAGAGCTGGCACTGTATTCAATGTATTTATTTAACCTCGAGTTGACAGCACACTAAAGTTATATTTGCCGTGACGTTCTCTCTACTAAGAGATCGATGTTGTGCCAATCACTGGTAGTGCTCCTTAATTCCAGTCTCCAGTGTGGCAGCGGAGTGCAAGTTCATCTTTCAGAGCTACATCTAAAAACCCAAAATAATTCATCTGTCCAAGGCAAAAATTCTAAATCTAATAAATATAACCTCTGCAGCAATCTTAATATTTGATTACGCACATGTGATTGAGCATTTCAGTTCCGTCACTTTCAGATCGTTTTGTTAATTCCGAATCATCCAGAGTGTCCAACACATTGCGTCTGGCTGCAGCCATTTTGGGAGTCTTTGTGAATAGGTCTTAGGGAGTTGGCAGTCCTCTTGACTTCTTTTAAGGACTCCCAGACTTAGGAGCTACTTTTAGGCCTAAAAATGGTTGTGAATTACTTTTATCTTAAGAAACTAGGAGTCCTAAAGCCCTTTAAGAGTGACACGCCCACATTTTTTAAGAGTTACTCCTAAATTCGTCAGTTAGGACCTACTTATAGCTCTAAGATTATTTGTGAGTACGGCCCCTGGCATGGCCTCTGGACCCAGGTTGACTGAATAAAAATGCACACATTTCAGATTTTCTATCATAACAAAAAAATTTAAATATAGAATTTTCTTTCCAGTTCACAATTGTGCACAATTTTATATAGGTCTTCTAAAAAAACCTAATAAAGTGCACTGCTGATAAAATGTAGAAAAGTTGAAATGCCTGTGCAGCCTGTCATGTTTAAGGAGAAAATGCTCACTTCAGCATAAATCCTTGTAAAAACCTCTGCATTCACCAGCAGATCAATCTGACTTTGCTTTCTGCTACATAATTATCCTCTTGATGATTTAAGACTATCATGTGATTATGCACTAGTGTAATCAGAAAATCAAATTGGGGAGTTCACAAAGTGTCTGACACTGATGAAAATATTCAGACCTGGAAAAACAAAAGGCAAACCAGACACATCAATGTTTTAGCTTCCCTCCCAACAATGCATCTGATTAGCATCCAAGCAATTATAAACCACACGAGTTCACAACATAAACAAGCAAACATAATCAGCGACAACAGATGTCAGTCATGTGCATTTCTTGCAAGTCCGCTTAACTACAGTGTTTAACACCTGAGTGGATGTGCCAGATTAATCCCACAATTACAACTGAGAAGAAGACTTATCACACAGTGTCAGAGGTATTTGCTGTTAAGATGAAAGCACATCCAAACTGTCTCTTTTTAAGCTCTTTAGGACAAAAAGAAAATGAGGGAAACTTTGTGTTGAATCCATGATGCCGGTTCTACTAGTCACTTACTCTTTAAAATGACTCTTGTACAACAAAACAGATTCCAAAAGCACTAATTGTACATTTTTATTATCTGGACAGAGAATATAATATCTAATCCAAGTGCAACAGAATCGCTAATCTTCCACATAACTGCTCCTTATGGAACCAGGTAACCACTTTTTTCACTTTATACAAGTAACATTTATGAGTTAGCAGGGAAGTTTAAACACTAATTGATAAACAAAAACCTTGTGATATACCCTTAAAGAATACGGTTGGCATAATCTCAGCCAGGGGTCTGCAACATTTACTATCAGAAACGTTAGATTACCTTTTAAAATTAAAATAAAAAGACATAATGTTTCATATTTGATTTACTATAAGAGGATGGATCAAGGTTCTTCCATATGATGCTAATAATTTTTAAAGCTCATAGTTTCTGTCTCAAAGACAAGAACAATACACTGGGGCATAAAAGTAGAATGGAAGACAGATCTTTTAGTTATCAGGCTCCTCTCCTGTGGAACCAGCTCCCAGTTTGGAATATTTGTTTATTTGTATTGAAATATATTCTCTTGTAAATGCCTTGAGATGACATCTGTTGTGAATTGCCACTATATAAAGCTGAAGTGAAATTGAATTGAAATTACTTGGCAACTGTAAAAGTTGTCCCATTTAAAAGATGGGAGGTCTGAATTTGTCTTTATCGGTACACTTAAACTTTGAGAAACAGAGTTTTTCAAAAATAAAGCAAATCACATGGCATAACTTTTAAATAACTTATTTGCATAATGGTGCAGAAAATACATATTTGGTCAATAATAAGGGTTCACCTCAGTACTTTGCAATGTAGCCTTGGTTGGCAATGACCGTGGTCAATCATTTCCTATAGATCTTCACCTGTTTTTTTTTTGGCCCATACTTCCATGCAGGTCTTCTCTAGAGCTGTGATATTTTGACTTTCAACTCTATTGGATTGAGGTCTAAAGACCGACTAGGTCACTCAGAACCTTGAAATGCTTTTTATGTAGCCATTCCTTTGCTGACCGGGCAGTGTTTTGGGGATTATGCCATGCTAGATGATCCAGCCATGTTTCGTTTTCATTTCCAGTGCTCTCATTGATGTGTACCCATGGTCAAAATTACCAACCTTTTTTTTAAGTGCGACAATTGCACACTCAGTTGCTGCAAAATACTCTTTTGCCCCACTGTAGTTTTGTTGTTATTAGGGTGGAAACTATCTGCTTTTTTATATCAACATCCTATAGAAGAACATGTATCCATCGTCTTATAGCACATCAGATGCCAAATACTTTTTTGCCCCGGGGGTGGGAGGGGAATTGGAGGGTGTTGGCAGAAGGTTTTACAGCAAACTTGCGACTATAGAAGGCGCAATCACTTGTTTGCCAAGGGTCGGAACCTACAGTACCATCAATGCACTGAAACTATCGTACTCAGAATATGAAATATTTTAAAGCACTTTTTAGTCTGTGATTGTGTGTTAAAAGCATACTTGCCAACCTTGAGAGCTCAGAATTCGGGAGGCATTCAAAAGGGTCGGGGGTTAAAAAGAAAAATGAAGTAGGCCTACTTGAATTTTTACTTGAATTTAACAGTATATATCTATTTATTTTACAAAATAACAGTCCACAGCAATAATGTAAGTTAACAAACTAAAAGGTCCATCCACTTTCTTGTGAAAAAGCTTTTGTGAAAAGTTTCAATGTTTTTGTGATTTAATTTTTATTTTTCGCCAATTACTTCAAATGTTTGAAACGCTAGCTGAGTCTGAGACTACATTGTCACATAAACGTTAGCAAAATAAAAGGACTTTAAATGTCCTTTTAACAGTTGAAATATCTAAAATGTGAGCAGCTCAGATTGGGTCCCCAATAGAAGAACATATTTGCTTTTATTTTGATGCTACAGCCCCAGACCCACTCTGGGCCCTTTTAGCCCCCCTGTATTCACCTCCTGGATACAGCCCTGCTCAGTACCACTGAATGTTCAGGAAAAGTTACGATGAGTTTTTAGAAACTACAGCTTATTTCAGTCACATTAAGACAGTTCTGAAAACTTGCGGCTGGCTGATGATTGCTTTCCTCATCGGACATATATGAATCACGTAGGTGACCTATTCTGGATTCAAAACAGCAAATTTCGCCCACAGGTGAAGGACTTTCAAGTTTGGAATGAGAAAACAGTACCCCATAACAACTGGCAAAATGTAAATGAAACATGTTTTATTCTCCATTCCCCTCACAAAAGATACGAGGCGTGTACATTTTATGCAACGCCCTCAGATATCGGAGGAAATTCGGCAGGATAGTGGCTCCAGGAGATTTCCAGGAGGGGCACTAAAATTCGGGACTCTCCCAGGAAAATCTGGAGGGGTTTTTTTTTCAGTCGGTGTTGAATCTGTGGCGGTCGGACTTTAATGTGTGGCGCACCGCCACACATTCATCTATCTGTGGGAAACACTGACTTTCTAAAATGTCTCAGAGAAAATGCCCGTTTAGCTGCGAGGATTACAGGACTTACAGGAATCCCGCATCTAACCACCGACAACAGGTTTTTATGTGAAATTCCATTTAACTTGCCCAGAACCGAAGCGGACAGTCAGAGAGATTAACTCTTGCAGCTGGATCAATTTCAACAAAAACATGCCTGATGGAGCGGCCAGAGCAGTAAGTAAGCTCTAGCTACATGCTAATGCAAAAGTGTGTACAGGGTTTTTACTAGCTCAAATTGAGGTAGAGGTGATACAATCCTGACCATGCGCCAACACATGCATGAATTCTGTGCATTCAACTGACTCACTGCTTTTAAAGGCAACATATTTTTAGTTAAGTGTTTTAATAACAATATGACAATTATCATGTTTAGCTGGTAGCTTCATCTTTAGCTGGTGGCTACGTTAAGTAAACAGGTGCAAACAACACCCATGGCTTTTATAATGTCCACCCGGTTCTCAACCTTATTCTCAGAAGTGAGAACGTTTTAAAAATACAAACAGGGCTGGAAAGAGCTGCTTGGTTCAGCACTCAGTCGCTCGCCCGATTACAATGGTTTAGGCTTCATCTACAGATGTCTACAGATGGTGATGTCTATGTGTTCCAGACTTCAGGCTGTAACTGACTGCAAAGGATTTGCAACCAAGTATTGAAATGTATACGTTTGATTAATGGTTCCTATTCTGTCCCATTACTTTTGGTCCCTTAACAAGTAGGAGGCACATCTGCAAATTGTTGTAAGTCCTACACCGTTCACCTGATTTGGATGTAAATACCCTCAAATAAAAGCTGAGAGTCTGCAGTTAAAGCACATCTTGTTTGTTTCATTTCATATCAATTGTGGTGGTGTATATAGCCAAAAATGTTAGCATTGTGTCGATGTCCCAATATTTATGGACCTGACTATATGTCCCAGGAACTTTAACAAGATAATTTATTTGAAAAAAGCATTTTATATATTAAATCTGTGAGGGGATGAATACTTCAGCAGCACTGTACACGACATGTCAAGGAACATACTTACATAACTAGTTAGTGATGAGCGGTTTAGCTGCAGAAATGACAGACAGTCATAACTATAAAAATGCCTGAGCACTTCAGTAACTGTGCTCATAAATAGACTTGATAGCAGCACGTTGAGACCAGTGAGGTACTGTTCTTGTGTCTTAGTGGGATTTGTGATTACACCCCAGCGTGCCCAGATCCCAAACTACCTTTGATTGGCTGACTGAAGTAGACTAATGAATGACTCTGCAAAGACCTGGAGACTTATTCCGGTCTGATTAATGTGTTTTCCTCAATGCCAATTAAACACTGATTATATAAATTAACAACACTGGGCCACTATAATCACTAAGTACTCTCACAGAGCCTGGCGTTGATAGAATGGGTAACAACACACACACGCGCTGCCGTGTGCACCACGCCCCATTTGTCCTTCTATCCTTGCCCTTAGCCCCTTTAACCGCTACCGGGCCTGACAGTTGTTACAACCTAATGGTTTAGCTCCAAGTTAGATCCAAGATAGAGTTACCAGCCATATTTACTATTCACCCCATTTTGTGGCTCATTCAACGCCTCTCACACACACACAAATACACACAAGATGGGGAAAAAAGACATCACCCGCAGCCATGCAACAGTACTCATACAACAGGCCTGAGACAGACAGCTGGTGCCAAAGGGTGCAGTTAGTGGATCCCCCCAATGGGATGGGCTGCCACCCACTTTCCCTTGTATGGAACCAAAGGGAAAAGAGGGACAAAGAGCAGTAAGATTAAAGGGGAAAGAAAGGGAGCTCAGGAGACGGAAAAAGGAAGGGAAGTGACAAAGTAAGAGTAGAAAGGGAACAGTAAAAAAGGAGTTTCTGCAGACTGAATGTAATTTGACACCACAGAGGGGAATGTGGATGGAGTGACAACATGGAAAGACAGAGTCAGTCCAGAAAGTGAGAGAAAGCATGTGGAAAAATGAGAGACATGGAAAACTATGTGCAAAACTCTGAAATGTTGATGAAGTGGTAGGGTTAACCCAGGGAGACCATGACCTACTCAGTTGTTTCTCTTGGTTTTACAACTTTATCCAAATGTTTGAATTATTCTTCTGAAATACAGCCCTATTAAAGGGATAGGCTTAAGAAAGGGAGGGAAGTCTACCCTGAATTCCTAACTAATAGCACCTGAAGTCCACTCCATCAAATACTATGAAAGGTTTGGATTTAAATTCAGTTTAGTTATTATTAGAAATGGTACTTCAATCAGAACTGTGTTTAGCACGAACACAGAGACCAAAATTGAAGAAAATGTTCTTAACAATATTCTCAATTTTAAGCAAGGACTGCACACTATCATCATCAAAAAGGATTATTTAGAGTGGAACATTTATTGCTCGTTATTTTCAACTGGGATGACAACACGCTTTCCACGTCTCTAAGTTATATTGGATGGTTTCTTTTAGCAGTAGATGTCCACATAGGATACAGATGACGGTTCCCAAGAAGGTCACAAAAACTATTTTTAGTATTCATTCATTAATTTCATTATTTTTTATTTCCTTTCAGGTTTCCTAATTTCTTGCAGCCATACTCTCAAGATAAAATGTTTGTGCACATGGATTAAAATTTGAAATGCTATTTTTTTTTTCTTTTTTTAAACAATTTATTTTTCTTAAAAAATATTTGGGAAAATATAATGTCTCAGCTGTAAGTATGGCATGTCAAATTTTATTTTTTACTTTCAATAACTATTGTTAACAGCAGGAGTTTCTTTTACCAAATATGTTCTGTATTTGGCAGTTTTTTATTGTTGTTTTTTAAGGTGGGGGGGTGGGGGGGAATTTTAAGGCTGTGGTTCATTTTGACTTATTAGTATTAAAACCCAAGACCATTTGGTGCAAATTCGCAGACATTTTTACCTTTACATATGGAGTACCAAAAGATTCCCATGATAGCATCATCTCACACCTGTACACCATACTGAACGTATCTCACTAACCCGGAGCTGACAGCATGTAAGAGTTATGGAGTCTTTAGAGCGCATCAGTGACTGCAAAGATGACAAAACACTGCACATAGACTAGCAGTGACAGATCACTGCAGTTTACTGATGCAAAAAGAGCGCATCCAGGGGGATCAACTACTACAGAATCAAACAGAAAAGCCCCTTGTTCAGAGAGTTTTGCCGTATTCTGATCAATTAAACTGGAGAAATTTTCCCTGATTCAAAAACATAGCTGAAGTGGCGCTTCGGCCTCCATTGCGCCCAAGCATTTCACAGCACTGGAAATGTTTATAATACTTGTTGCTGTTATCGTTTTAAAAATTTAGAGAAAAAAACTGCGTTATGCCTAGGGATGGGTATCGTTTAGGTTTTATATGATACCGGTGCCAAACCGGCATTTTAGGTAGGAGAGCTTATAAACGGGGCGGTGTTCTGTGTATGCATTAATCGCGGGGGAAAAAAGAAGTAATTCTAGGAATTAATCGACCCGTGTTAATGTGTTGATTCTGACAGCGCTAACTTTTAGCAGTTTTTGTTAAAAAAAGATAGCCATGTTAGCCTTTTCTGGTGATATAGGGAAACACTCTTGGCTGATGGCATGCCCAGAATCCATAGTGCTTCACATCTCCGGAAGAAAAGAACCTAAATAAATCACCGAAATGTGCGTTGGTTTTCAGTCTGGTTACTACAGTTTATGTCAGAACCGGTGCCATAATGGCACCAGATATCGGTACCCATCTCTAGTTATTACTGGATTTTTTTTTAAACTGTCAGTCAAAAGGACCAACAACAAAAGATTGTACTGTAATGTATATGTTGACCAGCAGCAAATGTTTTTTTGTTATTTTTATTAAATTAATATTTGGAACAACTAAATTCAGCTAATAAACAGGCTTTCAACAGCTGTCGTACATCATCATGTCACCAGGAACATAAAATAATAAAAAAATAATGTGCTCCTTCTTCTTGTTTGTCTCATCTCAACTAACACCCGAAACAACAATCCCTACCAGACAGTCAGTTGATTACAGCTTATTATGTCACTATATGTCTCAAAATTACAATTACAATATATTTATCCAGGAAACAAAAAAACTCCATACAATAAGATGTAGCTCTAGCTCCTAGCTGTCTTATCACTCTGCCTGATCATCTGCAACTTGTGAATCTCCTGTAATTTTGCCAAAAGCGGAGAAAACTTTTGGCTTTTTCATCA
Source organism: Apricaphanius iberus (assembly GCA_028564705.1). Taxonomy (NCBI): domain Eukaryota; kingdom Metazoa; phylum Chordata; class Actinopteri; order Cyprinodontiformes; family Aphaniidae; genus Apricaphanius; species Apricaphanius iberus. The sequence continues at coordinate 1,162,972 of JAPXFQ010002030.1, forward strand.
GGCACACTACCATATATCATAAATACAGAAACCTAGGCTTGCTGAATGGTTGTCTATTGCTTTAGATTTTGTATTCAACTGTTGTTGTTTTTTTAAATTGCATCAATCAGAGATGCAACCTAATTTTGTCATAAACAAGCTGTGAAATGACAAAGGATATTCTTATTCCTGTTCCTATTTGTGAAAACGCATCCAAGACGGTATATTCTTGCATTTTAAGGTCTTGTACTGGTTTGGAAATTATCCTGGCAGGGATCAGGTGATTGGACGGATTAGCTAATCAGGCAGATTGATACAGCCATCTGCCTCTATCAAATGTAACTTCACTGCAATACAAAACAGTGACAAACAGGACAGCTTCATTTTAAAGTGTCTCTGTTAATTACCTTAAAAAATTTAACCTTTTTTTTCATTTGTACCATTATGACATCTGATAGCTCTTTACCACATACTTTTATAACATATTGTTGTAACAGCTTTAGATGGGGTTATTATTATTTCAAAGGACTGTTTAGAATGTAATGATGTTGGCTATAATATAAGCGTGACAAGTTCACACTTTCTCTTAGGATAAGATATTCAGACTGTTGGAGGGAGCCTCACTGCATTGGATGCCCACACCTGATCCATATTACAGTTCTGAAAATTCTAAAGGTTGGACGCACACGAGAAAAAAAAAAGAGAAAAATATGGATTATTTATGATAATATTATAATTTCAGTAATAACCAATAATACCACCCTTAGCATGATTTTCTATATCATGCAACCTAACATCTGCCTGCAAAAGGTAAGGGACCCATTACCGACTTTACAGTATCTCACTTAAAAATAATCCAAAGTATCCCTTTAAACTTGTCTTGCAATTCAGTCAGCTCATGAGTTTACCTCTGATTTGTAGCTCTCATATTCAGTTAACTTGTTTGTAAGGGTGTTCCAGGTAAACTTAATAAAATTAGCAAAAAACACATTGTACACAATTTAAAAACTACAAAAAACAGGAATTTGTATTCATCTGAGTAGATCTATACAGCCTTGTCAAGCCCCCGTGTGTGTAGGCTGTGAAATTTGTATGCATGTCTATAAGTGTAAAACTGTTACTTTAATCTACTCTGCTCTTATTGCAGCTGTTCTGCACTGTAGCAGCACAGTAGGGTTTTGAAAATGTAAAAGAAATAGCAGAGAAAGAGAAAATAACCTTAAAGATGTGACTGTATTGAATGTATAGATATATAGCTAACATAGATATGAATAGAAGACATATGACTAAACCTTCATCCTCGGATCATCATAATTCCTTCTCTGTATCGTGTTGGCATCCTTGATGTATGAAAGACATATGAATGGTCTTAAGATAAGTTCACTTTTCATTGCAGTCACGTTAGTTAACACTGAAAAAAAACAGCCTTCTATGTAAATACATTGATATCTACGACGGAGTATTATGGCCACACATATATATTTTTGCCATGACGAGATTAAATTCACCATGTTGACTTTAATCTCGACGTGTTAACATTAAACTCGGCATGTCGACATTAAAGAGTAACTCACCCCCCTACCAGAGTGTAACCCCGCCCTCATTTATTTTTGAAAAACGGCTCAAAAGAAGGCGTTGCCTGGCGGATTAGGAAAAACACTTGGGGATGAAGGGCTGGGCGTGGTATGGGCTGTGACTGACATGTTGCTGCGGCGCAGTCAGAGACGGCCAGAAAGGTGGAGAGAGCCACAGCAACGCGAGCTCCTTTCCCTCAAAGGGAAATAATCTGTAGGTTGAGTTTTTCTCCACCTCCGTCTCCAGTTCTGAGGAGCACTTGAGTCATATCATTCCGGGCCGATGTCTCGTTCTCTGCCCGAAAGCAGCAGCAGGTGCCGAACCTGTAGCGGCATCGCAGCAATGAGCGCCGTCTCAGAGTGGTACATTGTTGTTACCAAATCTAATGCTAAATATCGATGAGCTCCAGTTATTTTGTGTGATTCTGCCTCGACAGGCTCACCTGCAGCCACTGTACGTTATTGTCTGCAGCAGAAAATGTGTTGCAGAGAGATGCCCGGTATAAAGTATCCAAGCATGACGAGAAAGTAATTCAGGAATGTGCAAAAAAAAAAAAAAAATACCCCACACTATCACAATTATTCCATTACAAATTAACTCTTAGCCCAGATTTTATTTTCCATTCACTTTGTAAATTATTCCCTTTATCACAGGTAATGAGCAAATGTCAGCCAGTAGGGGTAACCACCTGCATAACAGAGCACTCAGGTTTTGTGCTGCAAGCAGTTCATAGCACCTCGCTATGGAGGTGTGGCCGAGTCCGCCACCTGTTATATACCCCATCACGGCCAGACTGCTTTCGTCACTATTCCAAGCCTACGTAGATAACCCGAGATTAGCCGTTAGGAATGCAAGATTTGAATTCCAGTGAATTGTTAATTTGTTTAACCACTTCAGGCAGCCAAACCACTTTTGTACCCAAAACCACTTGAACGCTTTTGGGTTCAAAATGAATATTTTCACTAAAATGTACTAAAATACATAAAATGATTACTGTACATGTAGATAGTGCTATTACTGACTCAGTTATACAGTTTATCAACAAAAAAAAGTTGATTTTGGGGTGAGTTACTCTTTAAACTCAACATTTCGAGCATAAAGAAGAAAGTCATGTCGACTTTAATCTCGACGTGTTGACATTAAAGTTGCCATGTCGACATTAAACTCGACATTTCGAGAATAAAGTTGAAATTAGTTCAAAATAGTTTGGAGAGAGAGCACAATGCCTTGTGTGGAAGATTTGGTCAAATTGTACTTCAGAATCGGGTCTAGCAATAAGTAAATCATCGCTCTTTATGCGCAGAACCACAGTGTGGTGATTAGTGTAAGGACGCTGAAAAGGTTGTGCCGAAAACTTCGTCTATTCCGAAGGAGAAATCATACAAATTTGCAAGAAGTGGCCGCATTTGTGCATACTGAAATTGCTGGAAATGGGCAGAGGCAAGGATATCGATAGTTTAATGTCGACATAGCAACGTTAAAGTCGACATGGCGAGTTAAATGTTTTCTTCATGTGTGGCCCTAATACTCTGTCATAGATATCAGAGCAAAAAACAGCATATTAAGAAATTAGTTTTTATGTTAATCATTGTTGGCACCCCTATTTTTAAAACCCTCTGAAGCCATTATAATGGAAGTTTTTCTTCTCCCATAACATCCTATTAGGGTGGGGCATACAAAGAGACCCTGCCAGCTGGGAGCCCACTAGAGTAGGAAATGGGCCCTATAGGGAATCCCCCGCAAGATGCATCAAGACCCGACTTTATTGTCCCAATAGGCTTGGTCCATACGATCTATGGGTGTTGCACAATCTGGGCAGCTTTTTATTTTATTCTAAAAATAGAAACCTAGCTAAGATCAATATCGGGCAGCTAACTGGATTTGATGACTGATTTCATAAACTCCCAATGGATCCCTTACAAGAACCCCATTGTGAGAGTAGTCTATTTGATTAATCATTTTGAGTTTTAGCAATATTTTTGTTAACAAGCCTCTAGACTGGTCTAGAGGCTTGTTAGGCCCCATCCACACCACTGCGTTTTCGTTTAGAAAAGGAGAGTTAAAACGAAAACTGTCTCCATCCACACTAACGTTTTCCCTGCGTATTAGAGTTGATCTCCATCCACATTAAAAAGACTGAAAACGCAGATCACGTGACCATTCTACAACACTGGGCATGCACGCGCCGGTATAAACGGGAAACAGATCGACCATTCCTCAGTTGCTAGCAAAGACATCAAAGCCAGTAACGTCTGTAATTCGTTATCCATGTAGCAGTTTCTAACGTAATGTACTCCAGGCTGTTTTTGTATGTTATCTTTCGAGGACGGGTCATGTGATGGGTGGCTGACGAATCAGGGAAGGACACGCCATGACCAATGATACCCAATCATAGAGCTGAGTGTGATCTGCTGCGTCATCGTTTCTAAAGTCCTCTGTTTTGAGACGTCCACACCAAAACGCCCTCCGGAGTTTCAAAACGAAAAATGGGGTCGACAGCGTTTCTAAACTTCTCCGTTTTGGGTAACTTGTAAAGATCCACACACTTAAGCCTTACTTGAAAGACACATTCTCTTTACTGTTTTAAAGAGAGGCTAAAAACAACGGCCATTGATATCAACTTAAATTTATACTCTCAGGAAAGCAGGAAGTAATGAATTTCTAATTAATCAAGACACTATGTTTAACTGTAAAAACTATGAATAAAAAATGCTTCAGTTAGAATTTATGGAAACAGTAGATCTAATTATTATGTCAACTTTGATTTTGGTTAAAACATTTAGTTTTTAGTGTGACTTTATACTACTGTAACAACAAAACCAAACTTACACCAACCATTATAGACATCAAAAGGTGGGAAAGAAGTCTGGCGGGTCAGGACCCACACTGATGATATTAACAATTAAGGTATTAGATGTTGAGTTAGCATAGTATGCAATCAGACACAAATAAAGAAAAAGGGGAAGCAGCATTGACCCAGTGTGGGTTTAGATATGAAGTACAAGAAAAGGTTTTTTCTTGGTGACTGGGTTGAAAGTAACCCATTTAAAAGCCAATTCATACAGTTGGACAGATGAGCTGAATTTATCCATATAACTCATGCAAATAACAGTTCAGATGCACAGAAATCCCGCACACACGTAAAACTTCATGAGCAAACGATATATTAATGAGCTGCTATGTCTGGCAAAGGGCCACTGAAAACCTTTCGTACAGTACATTTTCCAAAGAAATATATTGGGTAAAAAAATTCAAGCCTAAAAACAAAACAGACACCCACAAGGACCAGTGATGTTGCTTTCTGCGGGGCAACAGGAGCTCTTTAGAAATTATGCTTACTGTAATCAGCATAATGTTTGCCTTGAGCTGTAGACTGACATTTAAAACAGTGGATTATTAGAGCAAAACCCACACAGCGCCTTTCAGAGAGCAGCATCATATTATTAAAGAGAACTAAATAATGTTTTATGTTCCAATACCAATCGCACTCTAGCCAAATGAGTATTCTTTTTTATACTGTGCATGTTTTTTGCTATGTTTTTTTCCATGTCAGACATAATTATCTAGGATTTGTATAAATTGGATTTACAAAACTCAGAAGGTGGGCTTCTGTGCATGAGTATAAGACAAAGCAGGGCGCTTAGCCCTCTGCTGTAGTGGCAGTAAACAGAACGCTTCACTTCACTTAAATAAATTATGTCAGGAAAGTGGAGTACGTCTGGACAGGTTAGGTTGCCCCAGTAAGTACATGACCACAGGACATACTCATTGACTTCTCTTTCCCTGAGGGCAAAATGCAGACCGACACTGAACACATCCATCATATTTTCTGTCCTGAGGGCAATACCAACCATTAAAGCCAGTAGTATATATTTTTTTTATAATATTCTGACAATCAACAATGACCCATTGGAGATAGTGACAAGCTGATTCTGCAAGACTACTTTGGATTACACAAACAAAACAAAAAAACTGTAGAAAAATATCAATTAAGGTTCAACACAAACTTTTCGTGCAAGCCTGAAGTGAAGGTTAATCACTCAACACACATCAAGTGTCACCACATCAAAGACCTCTTATCTCAGTCACATGAAAGAGTTGTAAAAGGAACGACATACTGACTTCCAATCTTCCTGAATAGGACCAAACTTGTATGTATCAACAAATATTTTTTACAGTCAGAACCTGAACCCAACCCAAAAGTAGACAGTATAAGATTTGTGAAATAACAATTCACATATACCTGAAAAGACCAGGACAGTTTTTAGAGAGGAAAAGCAGTGACATAGTGCACCTTAATAAATATTACTTAATCCTAGTTGTCACAGTGTGAAAATGTAACCTCACAGTTATTGTGACCAAAAATATCACAGTTTTCTGTATTATCGTGTTTTATTTTTAAAAAGGGTGTTGAATATGTTTAGAAAGCATTGATACATTGAAACTGAAATAGTTTGAAAAAGTGTAACAGTGTTTATTATATTTAACATAATACAGACAAAAGTCTAATTAAAAGTGCAACTTTTCACATCAAAGTTAAGGAAAAAAGTTTGAGCATGCAAATTACTATTTTCATTATTCTACTGCTCATATCAATATACATACAATTTTACCTTTATTTGGTGCTGAATGAAAAGAAATGATTGGCATGAAACTCATTATGATACAGGGCATATTATAAGATGTTCACGGGTATATTTTCTATTGATTCCAAACTACAACAAGTTAAAGGCGGTTTTGAATATTAGGACCCCATTAAGTTCTAACCAAGCTGCATATGTTATTTCTGGTAAACAATAAGCTTCCATTGCATCTTTCCTTCTCCACTGTCACCATAATTGAGTAACAAACTATAATATTCCCAGTCCTCCAATTACTTGTTTTTAATGTGACTTTTCAAAGATGTGGGGTTGAAAAAGATTCCTGCTCATAAACATTCTATATGTGGATAAGCATAAAATGAAGCCATATGGGTTCGGTGAACCCAAAAACCCAAAAACTGTTGGTGCAAAATACCTGTATTGCTACTCCCATACAGTTGTCAAATTAAAGGATGGTGTGATGACACGGACATGACACAGACTGTTATGCTTACAATAAACAACAAAATCATTTGAGAGAAGAGGAAGAAACCAAGCATGAGGATTGCTTCAGTGGGGTGGATGAAAAAAAACAAACTGTTTTGATTACTTTTAATCTGTATTTTGAGTGTCGGACATATTGCCACTTTGCTGTTTCATTTGGTTGCAGATTTCTTTTTATACTTGACATTTTGGAGTATAAGCAAGGAGCCATCTGACAATAGATGTTTTACCAGCCATTCATCAATTCCTAGCTGCCCCAGGGACATTTCATTCCCACTGTAAGGAAATGTAGTGATGTAATTCCAACAAACAACATATATTTGCTAGAATTTATGCTGAGCTGTTTTGGTTTGATTAGGGCACCTGATCTCTCATATTCCATAAGAAAACATTGGATAAACACGGCTCATATCCACAGTCAGTGTAAATGTAGTGCAATAAAGAAATCATATGGAATGATAACATTTATGAGCTCTGTACATTTTTATGATTATTTACCTCCACGATAATTTCTCAAATTACTCACCTACCAAACTACAAAATAAATGGGAATGTATTGATTAAAAAAAGTTAAGAATTGGCTAAAAATAAACAACCTGAAGCAATCAAGATTCCAGTTTAAAGCATTTAAAAGGGCAGCCAATTAAAATTGGATATCCATAATTTGATTGCCTTTCTGGCGTCTTTCTGACCAAAAGGATCAATGACTAGAACTTTGGAATGTGATGAACAGTCTGCTGAGTCAAACACAAGGATCTATGAAAACACAGCTGAACCGGCAGATTGGAATATAACAAAACAATAACTACAGCATGAGGATGTTTGTACTTGGGGGTAAGTATAAATTTACGCAAAACTCCACAGAGGCTCCACTCAGGTTGAAGGTTTGTATCAACGGGCAAACAAGATAATTAATTTCTCCATTTCGGTCCAATGCTCTCATTTTATTTTCATTTGGTTGCCTCTCTCTCTCTCTCTCTCTCTCTCTCTTTCTCTTCTTCCACATTCACAAGATAAAGAGAATCCTATGAGGGAAAACCTGTGACTCACCAAGCAACACACTCATTTTTTGATAGGATAACAAACTGTCTGCGGGACTGGTTTCTTGTTTGTAAGTGCTAGCCTGTGCACTTAATGAGATGAATGAGTCCTACCTCCCCTTCCCAATTATAGTGAGTGGAAGAGAGATATGAATATTATGGAGGAAAGAAAGTTGTAACGCAAGAAGGGATGGAAGAAAAGAACGATGTGCAATGATTGGAAAGATAGAGTGAGCAACAGAGGAATTGGAATAATATAGAAAACATAGTAAATCCATTAGTTCCTCTCTTCTAAGTCAAAAGAACTCTCTTCATCTGTCATGAATAATAATATTTCAATCTCTGTTCATTCCTTTGAATCTCATCAATCCATCCACCACAGTGACTTCATAACAGACAACCAAATCCCATTTTACTTTCTCTTTGAATTACTAGGTTTCTCCTCTCTCCTTTAAAGATGAGCACCTTCTTTTTTTGATGCATATCAACGTCCTTTTGTTTTTTGAAAAAAGAAACGTTCACTTAGATTACCATCAACCCTCTTACTTATAACTTAAAACTATAAAAGCAGCCTCCAATACAACAAAAACAGAAGCAGTCTAAAGCAAAGATTTTTCTGTTTGAGCTACTATAAATATAATTTGTTTTTTACTATTCTTTGCCCAATTCATTCCAAGTGCAACACAAGTTACCATGTAAAACCCTTTTGGCAAAAGTACTATGAATGTTTTAAAACATTTTTACTAAAAATACAATCCTCCCAATTATTTTTCTCTCTTTTATATGCTTTAGTCTTAAACCTAAAAATCAGACTTTCTTTCAATTTAAATCTGCTCAGACTTCAAAGGAAACCGGAAACTAATGTCGACCGGGAATACCCTGATTGATGCATCTGTTTTTAAAAGCTAAATGAAGTTTATCAAATGAGTATACTGCTGTAATGTTTCTATTACTATATAAGAGTTTAATAAAAATGTACACATACTGAAATTTATTATTATCATTGTCATGTGGCCAATGTTCAGCATTTTTAAAAGATAAAAAGATGTGTGTAGTTTGGCGATGCTCATGTCCCCTTGAGGCACAGCGCTGTGCCGGGTGAAGCTCAGAAAAAGAAGATAAAATATTTTTCCAGAGAGTGTAAAAATGGGGTTTTAGTTGGTGCTATCGGCGTCCTGATTTAAAAACATCCTCCGTCTCAGAGTAATAATAATGGGTTTTAGCGTTACAGATATGACCTGGTAAAATCAGCCACTACTTTAAAAAACAAGCTCGCAAGGATAGTCAGGAATCCAGGTGAAACAGTGCAGACAAATTATCGCAACAGGCAATAAAAGGTAAAAGGTAATCGTGGTTGTAAAGATCCGGAGCCGGTCGCGGCTTACCGCCGCGGAAGAAATGTGCCCCACAGGGGCCAGCCAGCGCCGGAGAGAGGTCCCTCAAGGGGATCCTCCCACACAGTGCGGCCGCCCATTACCTGCCGGGTTGAATCCCCCGGGCAGACTGTGCGGACCCCACCCGTTTATCTCTTAAACGTTTCTCGCCCTCTTCAACTCTGTCCTCTCAGTTCTGTCTATTTTTCCTTAAGATAGTTGTCGACTATCGGTCTCGTGCCGGTATTTAGCCTTAGATGGAGTTTACCACCCACTTTGGGCTGCATTCTCAAACAACCCGACTCCGAGAAGACCCCGGCATGACGGGGGCCGTTACCGGCCCTACACCGTCCACGGGTCAGGAGGACTCAGACAGAGTGTTGGTAGCCAGGTCTCCTAGTAGCTAGGAGACAGGTTAATGTTAGTAGCTATGCTGCTTTAGGCTAGGCTGTTGGAGGACATTATTAGGGTCTGTTCCTACTTTCTCTCCTACTTCTCCCCAACTGCATGATGTGCTGTCAATTCAAGCACTAACCTGTTTTCTATTATAGTAGGTGCTCCGGATTAGCCCTGCTTGACGACCCTGACTAAGATGGCATTGCAGTGACGGAAAATTCTCCACGTCCTGCAACAAACTTCTGCATCAGTTCTATTGCTCTTTCTGTGTCTCTGTTATGTATTCTCCAAGCCACAGACGGTCGCGGCAGATAACCGCTTGTGCTGAGCCTGGTTCTGCCGGAGGTTTCTTCCTGTTAAAAGGGAGTTTTTCCTTCCCACTGTCGCTGCATGCTTGCTCAGTATGAGGGATTGCTGAGAATTCCACGACGCAATCTTCTGTGGTTCTGTAATTTCTACACTTAACATTGTATTGTAATAACTCTTTTTGTAAAGTGCCTTGAGATGACATCTGTTGTGAAATGGCGCTATATAAATAAACTGAATTGAATTGAATTGTTGTGACAAGATGTGAAAATTGCTGGTAGGGACTGGCGAGGGTCAGAATCATGGTCAGAATGCAGGGCAGGACACTTTTTATGACGAGTTTGTCTCCACCAAAGCTGAAGCCTGGTTCATAACAGCCTCAGAGCGCCATGAGGCTTCGGTGTCTGACCTACTCGTGAGCGATCCAGTCATTTGCGAAACTAAAGGCAATTTTTCTAAATATAGTACTGCAGATTACAAATGTGATCATATTTATGGATCCAAACAGATTATAGAGAGCTTTCCTCCTGTCTAATTCACTGGGAAACAGAAAGATAAAATACATTTATTAAATGTAAAGAGGAGATAAACAAATAAGTATATTTCGACAATATATACTTCTCTCTACTACCACTCACACTGTCATGTGTTCTTTCTGTGCAGATGCTACTTTCAAGATTTTTACAGACTCCTTTCTGCTCCAAAAACGTTCTGAAATGTTGCAGGTTTCAAGATGGAAAAAAATACATAATCTAAATGTTATGGATCTGGAGAAAGTTGGGTGAAAAATATTAATATAATATGTTTGGTTTACTCCCACTTTCCATTGTGTGGTGAGAGTCTGAAAATCTCTCCAACTTTGCGCTGAATGCCGATTATTCTCACTATCTCAGCATCCAGCTCTCCCAGAGAGAGATTTGATTTGTCAACCTGAAACAGGTTAGCCGCAGGTACCCGTTCTATTGCAGGACTCTGATCTGTATATTTTAGATTGAAGTTTCACTGCACAGAACGAACAAAAACAGCAAAGGTTGCAAAGGGAACGCGTTTTATTGTTGCGCATATTCTTCTAGGACGGATACGTATAAATTTTCCATCCTTTTGCTATATGTGGATTTTTTATGTCCGCTATTTGAGAAAAAAAAACACGTAATCCTTTCGCTTTCAACTGTTATTAATTGAATAAAGATGCGTTTTTCAACACCTGTTCATACTTTCAGTGTTTATTGTGATAACACATGAAACATAATAATAATTGGCTATGAATAGTTAATAATTAAATAATTAAAGTTAATAATAATAGTTAATGTCTGGCTGCCAGATGTGTGGATAAATCCCTACAACTTAATGCACTTTCAATTTAAAGTTGGCTCCTCATTTTTATTTGTATGTGGTGTTAATAAAAGAACGCTTTAACATGATAATTATCACTTAACAAAAAAATATTTTGCCATTAAAAAAGTGAGTCAGTTGAATGCACAGAATTCATGCATGTGTTGGTGCATGGTCAGTTCCACCTCTGCCTAAGTTTGAGCCAGGAAAAACCCTGAAATATACATGACAATTCAAAAACATATAAGGCAAAAACCTAACGGTTGTACGCCACCCACTCTGCCATAAATAGTAAAAAAAAAGATAGATTTTCCTTACAGCATTCATTACAATTGGATGGAAATTATGCACAGGAGGCAATGTCATTTAGCAGCTTCAAGTGACTTTTGGAACCACCCAAAAGCTACTTTCCATGCTGAGGATTTGGCAATTCTAGAAGGGAAAAATGGGGAGGAAATGGACACATCCCCATCCTTGGTCAGTCCCCATCATTTCAATGATGGTCAAGGAGTAAGAAGCAGAGCCACAGCCCCATCAAGAGAAAAAAAAAAAAATGTTTTTTGGCAGTGGGGTAGTTATTGTCCATTTAACATTATCGAAGCGAACTGTTCAATATTGATTTTGATTTAAAGCCAAATTGCTCAGCCCTACTGTACAGTACAGTAAACCAAAACCAAGTGCTGAAGGGAATTTAGATCAGAGTCACAGCACTTGCACTTCAAACATCTTGAAAACAAATTACCCCACAAGTATTTGACATGTGCAAAAGTATAAATGAAGCAAGCCTGGTTTCCAAGCAATATTATGTAGGCTACCTAAATATATGCACTGGCTGATAAAACTAAAAAACAATGAACATTTCCCCATATAACAATAGCTAAACTCAAATATGCAGAATAAAACAAAAAAACATGTTCAAGGAAAAAAAATCTGCATTATAAAACAAGCTATACAAATGCATTAACATTATTAGCATGTATATCTGGTCTAGATAAAACTTTAAATCATAATGTGCATTAAGTGAACCACTGTGGAAATCATGCTTAAATAAAATGAAGTATTTCTGCAGATAAAGACCAAAGCTTCATGGCAGCTGATGATGTATAGCGCTACGGGGAGGATGATTGTTACCTCACAATAAAAAGGTCATAAGGTCAAATCTTGACTGACTTCCCTGGCTTTATTTTGTTTAAAGGGTGTTCTCTTATATGACATATATATAAGAGATAAGTGCTTGAGATTGTTCTGTCTTGTGACCAGAGACCATAAAAATGGTTAATATTAAATTTGTAATTTTATGAACCTTAGGAATGGGAGTGTTTGTGTTGTGCCTTAGTGATACTTATTGAAGGTTTAACTCCACTTCTCCCATGTAAACTGTTGAGATATTCCTGACAGACCTGTAGGCATACATAACTAACACTTTGCAAAGACAAGTAATTACAAAAGTAGTTTCTGTCAATATCGCGATCCAAAAAAGCTAACAGTTCTGTGTGCAAAATGATACATGCAGTAACACTATAAAAAATGTAATCCCAACTCAATTGACAAATGAGAAATATTGATAAAATGTGTTTTCAGATTAAAATATCACTGTATTGGAGTTAATTTAAGTGAAAATATGTTCTTCGCAGATTTTTCACAACATTTATATCCCCAAAAACAGCATAAAGCCTGAAGTTAAAAACACCATAAAGAGATAATTGTGTTTAGCTTTTGCTCATATTACCACATAGCTTTGGCTTTTATGTGAACTGCACACAATAAACTAGTTAACTATTTATTCTGGCCGGATGCCACGTCGCTTCACACTGTCACATACAAACACAAAGTTCTTCAAGGCGAGGCAAGTCCCCCTACAGCTGGCTGGCTCCACACAGGAACCCACCTCTACTTTTGATCAAAGCTAAAAACCTTTAGCCAGACACACAAACACTCACCCACACACACTGAATATACATCTATTTTTGGTGGAGATCAAAAAGGGTGCTTTTTTCTTTTTTCACTGTGAGCTTATAGCAGAAATCATCATGTGCAGCCAAATGTCTCACACACACCCACTCCCAGACACCTGTGGCAGATCAAACACAACAAGCTGAGGACACACACCTGCAGCGGGGTACAGCCCTCGGACCGAACAAGTAAATCATCCTGCTCTCAATGCTAATCACCCCTGCACTTTACTCAGCTCGGCATGACCACAGTAATATTTCATGACTAGTGATTGACTATGCAAAGATCCAATTCAAATATCAAATGGTAACTGCCACCATAACAACATGCACAAACAAGTAAAGAACATCCCATATGGTGTAGTTAATACAGGGAGCAGAGCTTGGATGAAAAGAATTGTTTGCTCTGTAGACACAAACATTTTTGAAAAACTGAAATAAATAGGAGGCAAAGATGTAGCAAGATATAAACCAACAAAACTGTTCAAAATCAAGAAAACAAGACAAGCCTTGGGCATGATCGCCAGTTTAGATCCCAGTGCACATCCCAACATTTTTTAGATGAAGCACAGTCCCTCAGTCCGCAGCACTCTTAGACAGTTTGTAAGAATTAATCTAATCTTACTGCTGCTAAATGACTGGCAGTATAAGGTTGGGGTTTCACAGGCATTTCGCAGGTGTTCTGGGAAATGTGTCGCTGTGATGTATTGGCAGCCACCTGCTACTTTCCTTCCACCAGTGGTTCAAGAATACAAATCTGTTTTTAGATTGCCTTGTGTATGCCTACATCGCATCAAAACCTAACAGCTATCATTTTCACGAGCAAAAATGCGTCCAAACTTAATGTCTTAATATCTTTGAGTTTGAAATTAGCATTACATAATTAGATCCACACATTATGTTGTAGTTAAAATATAAAGCAAACAAAGAAACATTTAATGTTTTTCGGCAACAGTATAAATTTGCCTTTTTCCTGTGAAGGAATGAGTCGATTTGAGAAACACACCATAGTAAAAGAGTGAAATTCCTTTCAATGAAACCACAAGGAAACTGTCATTTTCTATGGCTAAAATAATAGAACATGACTTACCAGTCAGCTTATTAACATACACACCGGTCACACCATGCAAACTGCAGTTTTAAAACAATGTGACCTTTCTTAGACTCGTATGTGGCACTCTTCATTATCATATGATAATATACAGTTGAAAATACTACCAAACTCAAAAAATGTGCCTTTCTTATTAAGAATGGAAAAAAATAGTTGCCTTCTTTCAATCAGCTGATCCAGTACATAACAACAAATTGAGGAAGTGCAGTGTGCATCACTCTAAGATCAAAACAGTTTCAAAAAATTCTAAATTCATCTTATTAGAAGGACTCTCAAATAAAGGAAACATATGATACAAAATTTTTAAACCACAGCTTTTTAAGTCTCTGATATACTCTGATATGGCAACCTTCACCTACTCTTCACTGGATGATATCAACTGAGTCCCTCAGATGTAGGAGATCAAATATAATTTGAGAGGAGGATAAGGCTAGTCATATCTTCTTATAGCATACATAAGCAGATAATGTAGCACATCTGCTGAAAGGTCCTGCATTTAATTCATTTTTTACTGACAGACACTTACAGAAGATGTTAACACTAAACTTGAAGAAATTATTTTCACTAATTGGAAAGCAGGCACTTCATCCATTGTCTTCCCCTGATCTTAGCTTGGGCCATGGAAGTATCAGAAAAGAAATCCAGATGTCCCTCTCCTCACGAATACTCAAGATCATTCCCAGACCACAATGGATATGTTATTCCCTCCAGCAGACTATAGGTATCTCGCCAGTGGAGAATATCCAGAAAAGCTGATCAGAACAGTGCCCAAGTAACCACAGACATGGTCTCATTCTGTTTTTCCATCTCCTGCCCCATTCAGCTGTCACTAATGAACAAGACACCAAGATACTTTAAGTTCTCTACCAAAGGTAGAGACCACTACCCCAACCCTGAAGGAGTGGTCGACCTTTTCTAACATAAGACAACCAATTCTAACAATAACTGATCGATTCATTATTTCTAGAAAGGTATCCATTAAATCACACAGCATGTATTTTGCAGGTTATAAAATCCCAAACAGAAAAGAAATTCTAGAAAATCCGGAGACCCATAAACTGATAAGCCTTTAACCAAACTAATACATTCCATTTATATTTTTCTTAAGGCATGTCGACTAAGCGCTAGATTAAACAAATTCATTGCTCTGTTTTTTTGTAAATTTTCTGCATCTAAATGATGAAGTATGTTGCAAATATTGTCTATTATAGTGAGATGCCTACTTAGGATGTACAACAACTAAGGAGATGGAAAAGAAAAAACACATTTAACACAGATGTAAATCTTTTAGTATGCTGTGTGTTGGGTTGGCGTGGTACAGGGTGAATTTGGTTCCAATGCCTCAAAAGACATTTGGTGAACATCACAGAGACAGAAACCCCAGGCTGATTCAAACTTTGCAGTAGGGGCAAGCTAGTATATTCCTTTCAGCCTAACACTTTGGGATCGACATGAAGAACTTGAAAAGTGTCGCTTTGGGTGAGCTGAAAAGTTTCCGAAAGTCATGCAGGGGCCCAATTTGCTGTGAACCATTTCCTAAACCCAGCCACAAAAATGTATCAGTTTATTATAACTAATTTTCCCTGAATAGTGTGAGATTTCACTCTTTGCAATAACATTTACAATGAATAAGATTGTATTGACTGCTGCAGATATATGCCATGCCTGTCTTTCCTTGAAGCACAAGACCAACCTTTTCTTCTTCAGTTTGACTGCACATGATGAACTGAAATCTATTACTCAAATACGTTACTGGAAATATTTTTTTTGATGAGTCTTATCAAAACAGAGATGAAAAATGCTGAAGTTAGCCTACCACTTCAGCAAACATTACTGTGTGCATAAGTTGTATGCGGTGTGTTGGTCACTGTGAGGTCAGAGATAATATCTAAAAGGAAAATGAAGAATAACTGCCTCATTCTCAAATTATTGCTACATAATTAAAATCCAATATAATTAAATTTCATCAGTTGAAATCTTTCTCAACATCAACAAAAAATACAAGAACTAAATGCCTATGGAGATATTCTAATCTTCAATCTACGTAGTATTCTCAATGGAATAAATCTTATTAATAAGGCAGTTTTTTTTTACTTTGAGAGCAGGTCAAAAAACATCTTTAGGAAAGGAAAATATTCTAACTAGATGTAAGCCAGTCTGAAATATGGTTATAAACATGCCACAGGGTCAAATTTAATACAGTCTGAAATACACACCAAATAACTCTCACTATTTATATACAAATTGGGTCTCGAAAACATTTATTCCATGTGGAACCCATGTAATTAGTACTGCTCTGATTAAACGCTAATCCTCGTGTGGCTGACCATGTTCCTTTTAGGGGCCATTCAACTGTACATAAGTTTGACAGATAACTACTATCACAGAGTTCAAACTGCTTAATAACAGTAAAGCTCATAAATATGCTGCATATGATGAAAGTGTTGCACTGGTTCTTCGTTTTATTTATTAGTTCTTGTCTTGTTGTCTCTTAGCTGCAGAATTGACAGCTAGAAAAAGGACGTGGCTATTTTTCACACACAGGTTATCTGGAAAAAGACAGAATAAAGCAGCGTTGTGAGATAAAGGGGTTTCAAACAAACCATAGTGTGAAATATTTTTATTTGACATTTTTTCATTTAAATATATATAACCTATATTCCCTTCACAATTGACAAGGTGTTCCAAGACTGTATTTGTTCATCTCTTTTTGTTCCCCCAAGTGGCACTTCCAGTTTTCTTTTTCATTCCTTTTATGTTTTGTTTTTTTATAAGATGCAATGGGAACAAAATACCCAGAGGTCTCAGTCAAGATTAAATTAAACCAAAACATACAACAAACAGATAAAAAATAAAATGAAAAAGACACTTCCTATTCAAGATATGCAGTGCATCGCACAACAGCAGTGGCACAGAGGTTAGCACTGTTGCCTTGCAGCAAGAAGGTCCTGGGTTCAAATCATTGCCCATGATCTTTCTCTCTGTGCATACATGGGTTCCTTCTGTGTAAATGTGCCCTCCCACATTCCAAAAACATAACTGTTAGGTTAATTGATCTCTCAAAATTGTCCTTATGTATGGGTGCAAGGTTGTCTGCCTCTGTCCATCTGTTCCTACTCCATCTGTGATGGACTAGCAACCTGTCCATGGTTGTACTCTGATGAATGCTGGAGATAGGCACCTGTGAACCTTCAAAGATTAGTGATATAGATTATTAACTATCAATTATTTTATTTTTCCTGTCCAAAAACACATGCATTGGATTACATCATGATGGTAGAGGTCTTATGTATATATTTTGTTGTTTTTATTAGTTTTTTTTAGAGAGAGAAAAGGTACCATCTATTTAAACAGAATAGTCGACCTGCATGTTAATCTTCCATTGTTCAGGACTGCTTGGATGCAGTATTTGAGCGTTGATATAACAGTTGACCAAATTACTTAACAATTACACCAACAATCATAAAATAGCTAACAGAATTAAACTGCCATAAGAGAGAAGATTTTGAAGGACATTTAAATGGTTATATGATCTGAGCAGGGTGGACATGTTGAGGTAAAGTATTTCACGCCCTTGGGACTGCCACAGTGAACCCTTGATCACCTCTACATTTTAACTTTCTCCGAACATCAAAGAGAAACTGGCTGTTTGACTGAAGTACTCCAAAAGGTTTGTGAATGACAAGAAGATCACCTACATTTTGGTAAGTCCTGCGTTCTAATAAAAATAATGTGCATACCTGACCTTTTAGGATCTACCATCTGTGGTCTTTATGCATGCACCCGATATAGTTTTAGTTACAGAGATGCAGAAGCTCAGGGCGTATTCACACCAGGAAGGATAGTTAGTTCACTTGCTTTGGTCTGGACCAATTTTTTTTTTTCTTGCTTCGGTTCCTATTCATACTGCGAGTAAATGCAGCAAAACCAGAGTTTCTCAACAGGGGTGGTAAGGCCTTTCATCCATTAGACAGTTACCTGTAAGCAGTCTAAAACCAGAAAGCAATGTGAAATTAGCTGAATATACTTTTCATATTTCACAGATTTTAAAATAGTGGAGCAGATCTGTGACTGCACAGGTGGCACAACACAGACTGGCAATGACAGAACGCTGCAATATACTGATGCACAAAGTGAACAACTATCAGCCCCTTGTTCCGAGAGTTTTGTCATACTCAGATCACTTCAATTGGATAAATGTTCCCTGATCTCAAAACTACAGCTGAATTGGCAATTCATCTTCTATTGCGAAAAGGCAGATCAGTTCAACTCCTTATGCTGCATTCAGACCGCAGGCTTTGTCAGCGCGAGGGAACTCTCACAAAGCGATTTGTTCAACACATAAACACAGAAGATATATTTTTTAAAGGCTGAAGCTCCCAAAGCTCGTGGGCGGGCCTTTCTCTGCTGGATGTTTTAAACACTCGCGGATCGTGGTTGGCTAGGCACCTTCGACGTCGGGCAACATCCCTACTGCTCTGATTGGTTGCCGTGTTGCTTCAATAGCATTAGAACCATAAAAAGTTCCACTAGCTGAACTTCTGCATTGCTAGCATTATGAGCTTTGAAGCTTGAAACGCAGGAAAAGCTTGAAAAGTTGACGGAGCCAAAGCTCACAAAGCGCCGCAAAGACCATGACGCTCCTCCAACGGCCTCCACCATAGACTTAACTTATAATCTTGACGTTGCTGACGCTATAGCACAACTTAGATTCTTTGTTTAAGTTTTTCGAATAAAAAAAATGAAATGAAAGAAATGAATATTTTATCATTTAAATAATTTAAAAAATCATTACATTTTAACTATCAAAATGAGCGACAAAGATTGTAGTGCAACCTCTGATGCAGCTACAGATCTTAACAAAAATATTTGAGCAGTCATTAAGACCAATTGATGCAACATGAGGTGTGCAATAGGATGCAGATAGATGGATTGTGTAGAATTAACATAACTATAAATAGGGATGGGTACCGAAACCCTGTATTAAATTAGCCCCCGGGCTTATTCTGACGGTCCACCCGGACCGATAAGCTTCAGCCTCTTAACGGTAAAATTAAGGTGGTATTCATCTTTTGCGGGAGATCTAAACACAAGCCAAACACTGTATTGGCCGCCCACTCCCCCTCAAAAAACACACGCCGCGGGAAATGATGGTGGGAGGTAGGGCTGAACGATTTTGGAAAATAATGTAATTGCGATTTTTTTTCTTCAATATTGCGATTGCGATTTAATGTGCAATTATTTTTGTGGGGCTTTTGTCATGCATTTATTAATTAATGCAATCAAAAATATTGTGTATTATAAACAGATTTTTATACATTATTTATTTTATTCCATAAGATTATTTAATTATTTTAAGACAAAAGCCAAATATTAACAACTTTATCTACTTTTAATCATCACACTCGATGGTCATCGCCACCGTTCTGTAATCAAGGTTTTCTTCCTTTTGATCCCAGCTAATAATTCCCTCCGGCTGCAATGTTTTCCTCCGTGTGGTTATCCAGGAAGTAGGATGCTTGAAGGAACAAGCTCTGATTTTTAATTCTCCATCGATCTAATGCACTTTCAGACTCTGGTATGGATCCGTAGAGCGGTTTGATCTCAGGTCAGTTGTTGCAAAATACTCCGCTGTTTTCGGTGCGGCTTTAACTTTCTGGCGGCATTTTTTTATACAGCGCAGGTAAAATGTGGCTAAAATGTGTGTGTGAGATTGAATCTTAGCTTATTCATCATGCTTAACGAAGCATACTTTTGGCTATAAAACCCGTTATAGCACGAATTATTGCAGTGTGCCGTTTTTTTTATGTTCGTAAGGAGCGATTCTTTCAAACAGCTCGGTCAGCGATCCCCATCGGCTGGAAGTTTGTTTACTGGAAATTGAAACACTGGTGGCGGTCAGTTTAGCCGTGCAACTCTCATATATAGTGGTGTGATGTTTTTAGGTGTTGATAAAGGTCCGTACTGTAGCCTACCTCGTGAGGCAGTAACAATACCAAGATGGGTTCTGCATTACCTGGCGTTGCGCAGCATCAACGTTTTCATAGCAGATATAATTTCTCACAACTGATGTACTGTTCCTCTTTGGTACCAAATATTGTGCAGTGTTGGATTCTGTTAAGCTTTTGGTCATTTTATAACGGGTTAAAGTGCAGCGTTTCCTTCTCTCCCTGCATTGTTTGCAAGTCACGTAACTTTACCAGATATGTTTACATCAAGTCAAATCACAGCCTTTGCGATTAGGAAATCACATTTTACCAAATCGCGATTTAATTGCATATGCAATTAATCGTTCAGGGTGGATGTTATGTTGTTGTTCTCAACGTTCTCAGGGCTTATTATGCACTATACACTTTAGCATTCAAAATCTTTCACTTTAGCTCTTGCCTTGTTTTATAAGTAAGTTATGTTTGATATTTTTTATTTTTTTAATACCTTAAACTTTTTTAAATAGACAACATACTATTTTTAGTTTTCGATATGTAAAATAATTTGTTTATATAGTGTTTTTATTAGGTTATTAATTTCTTACTTTTTATTTTGTAGTTATTTATTTTCTGTGCTTTGCTGTTCCAATTATAAAAAAATTAAACAATTATAATTCAATATTTTTATTATCCCCTTTTGTTTTACTCTTTAAAAAAAGGCCCGAAAAAGATACTGATAAAGTACCGAATCGATAAGGAGTAGCGTTAAGAGTAGTAGTATCGATAAATCCTTGACGATACCCATCCCCAACTATAAATATGAAAAGAATATAAGCAGACTGTATAGATGTCACGATGGGGATATTCACAGCACATATATGTAAATGCAATAAATAAAAAAATACCTAATGTGCCACAAAGACATGTACTTATCCAGACTAAAAAGAAAGTTTTTTTAATGTTCAGTTGTTAGGATAAATTTTGGTTGCATTCACACTTGCTTTGCTTTGCACCAGGGTTCGTTTGCAATCTTTCCGAGACCGCCTCTTCACTCGGTCTGGTTCACTTGTTTGGTGCGCATCAGAGTTAGCTGGTTTATATTTGTTTCAAACGAACTAAACGAGGCTGGTGTGAACACGTCCTCAGAGAGTTTTGCTGCCTGACACCAAAATGAAAAAAAATCACAGAGGAGTAAGTGATATATGAACTAACTGCAACCAATTAAGGCAATGTAACCTTTAAAGATATCGTTCTATTTGCTGGTTTTCATACTACTGTGCAGCACTAGCCTTCATTTCACATATACACTACCGTTCAAAAGTTTGGGGTCACATTGAAATGTCCTTATTTTTGAAAGAAAAGCACTGTACTTTTCAATGAAGATAACTTTAAACTAGTCTTAACTTTAAAGAAACACACGCTATACATTGCTAATGTGGTAAATGACTATTCTAGCTGCAAATGTCTGGTTTCTGGTGCAATATCTACATAGGTGTATAGAGGCCCATTTCCAGCAACTATCACTCCAGTGTTCTAATGGTACAATGTGTTTGCTCATTGGCTCAGAAGGCTAATTGATGATTAGAAAACCCTTGTGCAATCATGTTCACACATCTGAAAACAGTTTAGCTCGGTACAGAAGCTACAAAACTGACCTTCCTTTGAGCAGATTGAGTTTCTGGAGCATCACATTTGTGGGGTCAATTAAACGCTCAAAATGGCCAGAAAAAGAGAACTTTCATCTGAAACTCGACAGTCTATTCTTGTTCTTAGAAATGAAGGCTATTCCATGCGAGAAATTGCTAAGAAATTGAAGATTTCCTACAACGGTGTGTACTACTCCCTTCAGAGGACAGCACAAACAGGCTCTAACCAGAGTAGAAAAAGAAGTGGGAGGCCGCGTTGCACAACTGAGCAAGAAGATAAGTACATTAGAGTCTCTAGTTTGAGAAACAGACGCCTCACAGGTCCCCAACTGGCATCTTCATTAAATAGTACCCGCAAAACACCAGTGTCAACATCTACAGTGAAGAGGCGGCTGCGGGATTCTGGGCTTCAGGGCAGAGTGGCAAAGAAAAAGCCATATCTGAGACTGGCCAATAAAAGAAAAAGATTAAGATGGGCAAAAGAACACAGACATTGGACAGAGGAAGACTGGAAAAAAGTGCTGTGGACGGATGAATCCAAGTTTGAGGTGTTTGGATCACAAAGAAGAACGTTTGTGAGACGCAGAACAACTGAAAAGATGCTGGAAGAATGCCTGACGCCATCTGTTAAGCATGGTGGAGGTAATGTGATGGTCTGGGGTTGCTTTGGTGCTGGTAAGGTGGGAGATTTGTACAGGGTAAAAGGGATTTTGAATAAGGAAGGCTATCACTCCATTTTGCAACGCCATACCATACCCAGTGGACAGCGCTTGATTGGAGCCAATTTCATCCTACAACAGGACAATGACCCAAAACACACCTCGAAATTGTGCAAGAACTATTTAGAGAAGAAGCAGGCAGCTGGTATTCTATCGGTAATGGAGTGGCCAGCGCAGTCACCAGATTTGAACCCCGTTGAGCTGTTGTGGGAGCAGCTTGACCGTATGGTACGCAAGAAGTGCCCATCCAACCAATCCAAATTGTGGGAGCTGCTTCTAGAAGCGTGGGGTGCAATTTCTCCAGATTACCTCAACAAATTAACAGCTAGAATGCCAAAGGTCTGCAATGCTGTAATTGCTGCAAATGGAGGATTCTTTGATGAAAGCAAAGTTTGATGTAAAAACAATCTTATTTCAAATAAAAATCATTATTTCTAACCTTGTCAATGTCTTGACTCTATTTTTTATTCATTTCACAACATATGGTGGTGAATAAGTGTGACTTTTCATGGAAAACACAAAATTGTTTGGGTGACCCCAAACTTTTGAACGGTAGTGTAGCTTTAGAACCTCATTGACAAAAGCTGGTCAAAAGACAATAAATTAGATATAATCTTCTTATAGACCTAACGTGCATTTTGAAACTTTTCTGTCATGTTTATGTATAATGTGTCTTTTTGTATGGTTTTGTTTAGTTAGTGTATATTGAGATGAAAGGGTGAGAAAGTCAGTGTTAAACAATTACAAAATTAATTAACTTTTCTATTATGTTAAAGTATGATTTCATCTTCTTTTTTCTATTAATTGATTTGGAAATAAAATTTCAAGGCTCTTTATGAACTCTGAGTGCATCCAAATGGTAAATATCTCTTGCTGAATTAATTACTAAGTTTTTCTAATTACAATTATCTGGACCCACTTTAAGCACTCAGCATACAGTGGTGAGTGGATCTTCATCTGCACTGTGTGTGCACGGATGAAGATCCAACAACATGACATGGGTAAATGTTAAAATAGTATTAGGACTGAACTTTGACTACAAGAAAAACAACTTTTTTATTTCCAAGACATACTTGCTCCTCACAGTACGGACCATGCCCATTTTAATCAAAACCTTCATTTTGATCAAACCTCTTTCGCTCCACTTAAGCTAAATCCAGCCCCAGCAACACTACCCAGCCATGCACAATATTATGCTGTAAATATAAAAATGAAACCAAAGGAATCTACAAAGCGTTTGAATAAGTAGAAATAAGTAGAAACAGAAATTTTATTTCAGTTGGTATATGATCTGTGGTATGCAAGAGGGTTATCAAAGGATTATTCTTTTCCTAAAACAATAGGTATAACAAGAATTTTTGGATAATAAAATGTTAGAACTGCCACTGGTATTTCCACTTTGTAGAGCAGCAGCAGGACTGAAGCTCAAGCTCTTAAAAGCAAAATGAAAAAAGCCAAGCTAGGTCATCAATTGCCTAACCTCTGATAAGACAATGATTTATGCAATGCTAAATTTGCTTTTGCTTTGCTTTGTATTGGCAGAGCCCAGACTTTTAAAAGTCAGTCGATTATGTCCAGTTAATTGCACAACACTAAAATTGCAACTGAGATGAAGAAAGGGGAATTGTGAAGCCCCATTATGTTTATCTTTATATGTAGCAAACGTCTAAATATTTATTTTATTTGCAGTACTTTTAGCTTCTTTATACAAAGTATTCCACACAAATTTAGACCTGCTTAATTGCAATTCTGGCTCAACTACTTAACTCTATGCATGTGTTTTGTGCTCTGCCATTAAGAGCTGGATTTTCCATTTCTCTTTGGGCATTGAAAGGAGTCATAACAAGCCTTTTTTTTTTTAAATGACTTGAGATGCAGACTTCCAGCTGACTGAATTTCTAGATGAAAATGTCACCCTTTAGGCCTAGTAACTACATCTTGAAACAGCATTTGGTTGTGCACATAAACACAGCTTTGGATGTGACAAAACTCCAGAAATTAAAGACAAGGTAAAGGGGGTAAAATTCCTTGGAGACCGTTGTTCTCTGCCAAATTGCAACCAAACCACCTTTGTGTTAGTTCCCCACACCATTTCGGTCTTCAGACATGGTTCCTACATAAAACTGCATGTGGTGATTAAATTTGCATTTACTCAAAGCAAGGAATACCATTTCATGAAGGATTTTAAAGATATATTTGAACTACACTAACCCTTTCTAGATGGTGAAATGAACGAACAAACTACACCTGATAAAAGTTTTTTTAAAGTACAAATGGCTAGGTTTAAATTTATTGTGAAATTTCTGTAATCCAAACCTGTTTATAATATGCATATACCCCCTCTTATATTTATCTAAATGCTTGACTGCTATTTAGTTTCCAACACAAGGGGCAAACTCTACTGACCAAAATGAAGCCAAACCAGAAGTGATAAAATTGCAGTCCCCTTCTCATCTGCTGGGGGTTGGCTCCAGAAAGTAGCAAGTTGCCAATGAGTCTCATGTTAAAACACCCAACTTTGCATCAGAAAAACAGCCTGGTTTAAAAACCACTTTACGTTTAATAGGTCTTTAATAAGTTTGCCATCAAAACAACTCTGAGGGGGCTGGATGTTTTTAGAACGCATCTCTTTAGATGTAATTTAAGCTCGAACTATAAATAATAAGTTGTGTCCGTTTGTGTCTTTGTGTATTACGTTTGTGTCTTTTGACTAACAGGTCTCAGATGAGCCATAAGCCCTGGGACTGGTGGCTAGCAGCTTGCTCGAACCTGCTTGTTAACAGTCCAGGGCAATTCGTTTCTCTGAACTTGACCATCAGTTGTGTGAATTATGCACTTATTGGACAAAGATATCTTGCTGTGGTATTGGTTGCACAAACAGACCATCCAAGAAGTCTCTGCTTCATTTTTTGGGGGGTAAATAAAATTTAACTTCTGTTGTGCATTTAAGATAACTCTGCCAGTAGTGGCCGTCATTGAGAGTTGACAGATACAGGCTCTATGATCAGACTATATGGTCGGCACAGGTTGGCTTGCACCGCTAAAAATGGTTGAGTCAGCGATATACATGAGATATAGTTATTCGTCTCAGGAGAGGATTGACCGATAGAAACTAGAGTAGTTTTAGGTGAAGCCTACACTAGATGGACCCACATAAAACATTTCCATAGCATCTAACACGTGCGGAAATGATGATTTCTTAACTTGTCAACTTCTTAGCTGTCAGTTAAAGGGACGATGTGACATTTAAAAGTTTTGCGCTGGGGAGTGCCCCCTCAGGCTAAACATGTAACTGCAGCCTGAATGGTAAGCTCGTGCATGAGGTACAATGCTGTGTGAGAGCTCACTCACGAACAAACAGAAACAACAACTGAGTCAGTTTCATCCTGGATAATAAACAAATTTGTAGGCATGACTTTCACTGAGGTAAGAAATGTTACAGTTGTGTTTTATTTTTTTGTGATTAAACTTATATATGGTCCCTCTACCATACATTCCTCACAAGACATGGTTCAGGCTGGTCACTGGACGAATTGGCAGTGAACCAGGCAACCCAAAAGCTGGAATGATGTTTTTATTGTTGTAACTACAACCTAGATAAACCATATTCCCATCCCACCCTGAAGAATTAAAAACATGAGCACAGTTATATTGAAGATCTGCATGTGTCTTTTATCCTTAAGTTTGCTGGACGCTTTACACTGTGCCAGTGTCTGATTTCATGTCTGGCTCGACCTAAACTGCTGAGCTTGGAGTGGTTTTGAAGCGTAGTGTGTAAAATATTGGCAGTGTAAACTTAGGAGAGCACCACAACACAGAACCTCTGGGACACATCCGATTTAATCCAGGTGGAAATGAACCCATTGACTATAACGGAGTCTATCAGCTGTGTACTATGCTTTGCAGACATTACACACTGCTTACATGTTCATTGGAAAGTAGGCTTTAAACTCAAACCACAATAATGTTTTAGAATAACTCATTCAAAGTCCATACCTTAACTGAGTATCTATGATACGACTCTTTAATTGTTCTTCTCTATCAAAACTGACTGAGTTGAAGCATTTTCTTACAAAAAAATTAAAAAAGGAAAAATCAGCTAAACCTTTGAACTCTAGATGTTAGACTTGTAGCTGTAATTACAATGAAAGGTGGCTCTAGAACGTACTGACTTGATAGAGCTGCGGAACACAATCTCAGCTAAACTATTCAATGTTTATGAGCCATTTCATTTTCTTCCGGCCTCCATAAAACCCAAATAAAATATACTAAAGTTTGTGGTTGGAACGCCACAATATGTTCAAGAGGTGTGAAAAGCTTTGCAACATACTGCATGTTTTCAGATAAAAGTGTTGTCCCTTAAAATTGTAACAATGATGAAGCAGCAAACAAAACATGTGTAACATTACACCATATAATTCACAAAAAAATAATTGTTAAGCTAGTCTTTTAGCAAGAGAAGTATATGTAAGTGCATATGCAGTCATCTGTTGTGCAGACCAACACCAACCTACAGGTGATTATCCTCCTCCCAGAGGCTGCATCATCTCTATAGCTGCCACTTTACAAGCTAGAAGTGAAACTTCGATAGGATAGTACAGGTCTGAAGGAGATGCTCGCAGAGAACCCAAAACTGCCAGCAAAATGTGATGTATGTTGTTTCCAGCCCTGTCAGGACCTCTTTCTCATACCAGATCCACATAGTAATAACAAGGCAGCTATACCCCCTTACCCACCCACCCCCCACACACAAACCCCAGAGTGTCAGGTGGCTGAGGAAATGTGGTGATTTGTTCCTCCTGACAGACAGGAAATAAGGGAGTCGACCAGGGACCTCACTTCCTTTTGGACCTGACTAACCTGACATCTATCAGACAAACGCACAACCCATTACACTGACACACAGACACACACACAGATATTCACACTGTCTTCACCTCCATTACTTATAGCAGGAGTAGACACACACAGAGTGGTCATCATTGAGGATTAAATCTGGATTTGAAAACCAGCGAGGTTCAGGCTAGCAGCTATCTTCATACATGATAAAGAACAAACATCATTTGCCTAAGTGAAACTGTTTTATTTCCCCTCAAGCAATGCAGATACTACTGCATATTTTATTACCTGCAGCACTGATGATCAACCTAAGGAGGGCCACACGTTCATATATCAGGAGCTGAAAAAGCTAAGTATTATTTCCTCCAAGGGACAAATCTGCCAGCTACAACAGTAGATCTTCTGATGGTAGCATCTGACTTTCCAACAGGCGCATAATTTCTACAATCTCAAAAGGTATGTGACTTTCTGAAACACATTGTTGAACACATATTTTGCAGACAAGTAGAAATTCACTTTATGTTTTTCCCTATTTTAGAGTTTCCATGTGGCTCACTGCAGACACTAAACACCAATTCATGTTCTATACCAGCAGATGATTTTTAATCTTTTAAACATTTTATGATAAATAAAGGTCAATAAAGGTGTGGTCAGCAGCACAATGTGACCTGGGTAAGTTTCCTGTGTCTCTCTATAACTGATTCATAGCGATCTGGGAGAAAGGAGTCCTGCTTAAACCAGCTGATCGTAGTTTTATATTTCGTTTATCATTGCTACGTTTAGTGTTTTAGTGAGTCGAGGATCGGTTCAAAACAGGACGCAACTTTTACCTGAGCCACTGAAACATTAATCCGGAACAACTTCCTCCTCTGCTCCCTTGCTGTGACATCTGACCACAGCGAAATTACGGCGATGGTTCACTTAGGGACTATCAAAAAATTATGTTTCAGCTCAAATCATTTCATCCTTTTTGTGGTTTAAGGAGAGAGGGTGGCTAACGGAGCTGCATGGGTCAGCGTTAATGATTCGTTTGGAGTGAGTAATAATTGTTGTATTAAGATACCTAATAGGCTATGAGGGGAAAATGTTTTTTTTCCATCAAACTTTTTTGTCGACCCCTTTTTTTCTATCGCACCACATGTCTATCGATCTAGATATACTGCTATCAAATTATCATCCAGCCCTACTTATAAGGGTCAGAAGGCGGCAACCACTACTGATAGCATGAGCCAATATCAAATTCTCCTGATATTACCACCAGTAAAAATACCAGTTTTCGATGTAAATTCCAACCGTCTCCCCATATAATATTATACAGATATACTGTATTAATCTCAAAGGTAAATTCCTGCATTGCAGAGCTCTTAAAAACAATATAATATCGTGTGATTAAAAAATAGGGGTCATTAGGGCTGGGCGATATGACGAAAGATATCGACAGGACAGTACAAAAATTTCTATCGTTTTATATCAATCTCTATCATTTAAGCCACGTTTTATGGCAGTGAATATGTCAGGATGCACCTAATTCTAAGGCATTCCTGTGCATACTGCAATATATGAAAAGAAAGGAAGGAAGGTGGTAGCCAACGTGTTTCAGACCAAGGATCTAAAAATATATTATCAGTATCAATCTTGTCGGACCGGGAGCAGTTAAACTTTTCAAACAACTGTTGTCTGATCTGCGTCGGTCTTCTTATATCCAAACGGCATCGATAAACATTACTTGACTATTTTCCTAATCCTACTATTCGGGAACCAGTGCCTAAACCTAACGTGATCCATCATTTTAACATTTACGAGCAGCAACAACCTTACCTGTGGGTGAAGCCGGAACACAGGGGGAACACACATCAACATAACAGCCCTCTTTTACATAGGAGACACGCAGATAGTGAAACAAATAAAAACGAGAGGGTGCATGAGGGGTGCCAAAAACCCTACTGCCAAAACAAGCTGTAAAGTTAAGAAAATGAGTGACAGCAGGTATCGCAGCAAAATGTGTATGCTTTTCAAAAAATGTGTTTAATTCAAAGGCAGAGTGTACTGTAGAGCTTAGCCGCTCCAGTAAAAGATCACTGATATCAATACCTCCCGCAGATGGAAGGAGATCAGTACATGATGAGTCTGGGTGGTGTTATTATCATCTATCATTTATAACTGCATTTCTACATTGTAATTTTTAACAATCATCATTCTTCCACATCAACTTACTGATGAATACATCCAACCACTGCAGTAATCATAAAACTTTTGAGCAGTAGCTGATTTTCCTTGGTGTAGAGCGTGAAGATGAAAGGAAAGAGGACAGTCCCCTGTGGCGCTCCGCTGTTGCTGACCATTCTGTCTTACACACAGTTCTGCAGGCATGAACACTGTGGTCTGCCAGTCAGGTAGTCAATTATCCAGGACACACTCGTTTTAATGAAAAAAAAGGCAGAAGCTTGTCTGTACTACCCGTCTTTGTGCATTCAAGGAACGTTCAAAATGTATGGGGAGTTCAATAACATAGGACATTTAAAATTTAACACAAAACACTGAAAAAACAAGATAACCCATAAAATCCAATTTAATGTTGGTTGGCAAGCAAGGTTTATTATATATAATTATTTTCTGTCAGAACTAGAAATTTTGTTTAAAAGGTCTTGAATGTCTAGTCGCAGTTTTATGTAAATTTTTGTATCAGTTCCCCTCTCTCAACAGTGTACTTCAGGAAAAACAGTAGGAAAATATGTTCCACTGTCTCTTCTTGCAGAAAATAGTCAGTTCCCTGTAACATACCTTACCATATCCTAATAGGACCATATCCTAATAGATGTAAAATTATTTCTTCCTTTTGTTATACCGTTATACCAACTTTCCTTTGAATGTTATAAACCCACCAAATTTCTGTCCCATTATTTCTGCCATATTCCCTTGACCTTTTGAAGCTGCCCGTTTCTGTTCTATGGGTTCTTTATTATGACATGTCTAAGCCATCTGCTTATGCAGACAGTTTTCATTGCAAACTGGTTTAATTCCTATTGGATGTAAGAGGAAAAATGGAAGACTCCCATGCGTGATGATGTCATCACGTCACATTAATGTGATGATGTCATCACTCAAAAATACTTTTTATTGTCGTTGCAATCAATACCACATAACACTGTGATCAGATTTTAAGTTCATATCACCAATCTGCAATGCTAAAAACAGCAGCACCTACACTCAACACCTTTTATAAAATTGTGCCATACCTCCCACCCCTAATCACACGTAATCTTGTGGGACAATACCACATTTAGAAAAAAGGGACAAAAAAGCAAAAACATTTTATTTACTTAATTTTTTTTGAATGGCCTGAAAGACTATAATGGAGCGTGGTTATCCACTGTAGTAATAGGATATGACTCCCTTTAAGGTTTCTGCTAAGATTTGCCCATCTGTTTAATATCACCATTCTTAACAAATACCTGAGTTTCTGTAGTACCATAATGCTACCATGGGACTGAACCCTGTTAGCTTTTTTCCTTCCAATCTCCAACCAGATTTTAGAATGTGTAAGCACTTGGCTTATGTGTTTATTCCACTTCTTGCCCAACTCCTTACTGAAAAGAAATACAAACGTGCAAACTACAGTAACTGATGGAATTTATCAACAAACTTGTAAAGCCCTGATTAGCAGAAGCTTGTGATACCCCAAATAAAAGCCAAATTAGATCATCTGTCATCTTCTGAAAATACAATAAAAAATACTTTGTTGTCTCTAAATAATTCACGCTTACTGGACATATATAGAGAGCTGGCCACAAAGTAAGTAATATTATTTATTACATTTTCTCACCTGTCTCTGTGAAATTCTCAATAGAAGCCAGAGCAACATGCTTTGCCAAGTCGGTTCTGTTCACATCCTCAGTCTACGGAGCTCATAAACATGTTTAATGGTCTGGCTCTTTTGTGTCAGTTGGCTCCACTAACAATCAGTAATATAAGTGTAAAGAAAAAAAATATTTTGTGCTTCATGTGTCTGCCTTGTTCCAAAACAGCGAGCACAGCAGTAAGAACGCTGCAGGGAGCAGAGAAGTAAAAGGCACGCCCACTGTGCCTGCAGCGAGTGGAAACGGTGCTGCATTCACACATAATTCCCCACTGTGGCACAACAATGTAAATCACTGAAAACACAGCACACGTCTTCTGAAAAAAGTGTCCACTGCAAGTACACTCATGGCTTTATAATGTTAAAAATACATTAAGTAAAGGACAATGGAAGTTTGATTATTTCCAATACACTGGGAATAAATAAAAAAATCACCAATATACTTGGAATGTTTGAAGGCATGTTTATTTAGATTTTGTTGTTCAGAAATAAAAGACTGCCTTCAACCAGTAGCATGAAAAACATCCAATAACAATCAAATTGATTGACTCAATCTCAACCAGAGTTTTGTGTAATATGAAAAGAGTTTGTGTTGAAGGGATGCTACTAAGGCTGGGAGATCTAATAAAAAATGTAATGTTGCATTAGGATGCATTGGGAAAATATGCTACCAAACATGATAGTCGGAATAATCTAGATTGATATAATCTACATTAAAATCATGATTTAAAGATACTAATTTGCATCAAAATCATCATCAACTGACTCATTCAAATTTGCCCAAATTTTTGCATTCCCAGTGACCAAAGTGCAACATAAAACTTTCTGCCAAAGTAAGGACAACCTGGGATATAAAATAAATATTTCAGACTGCCCTACTGTCTCTATTAACAGTGGCACCACTAATTTAGGGGTTAAGCTGTTACCTGAGACAACTGACAGGCAAGGGAACCTTATTTGTAAAGCACACTTTTAACAACAAGTCAACTCAATGTGCTTTGGTGATTAGGGGACAAAATAAAAGCATAAAATACAACATTAGAGAAACAAAACATGACATTCCAGTCAATATTAATCCCTTACTCAAAGGCAGCTCTTAACAGATGAGTTTAATTTAATCAATTCCTCTGATTTAAAGGAACTCAGTGTTTCAGCAGGTTTGAAGTGGTCTGTAAGTTACTTCTAGACAAGGGGAGTAGAGAAACATAAAGCTGCTTCTCCATGTTTGATTCTAATTCTAGGGTTGAGTAGTAGACTAGAGTTGGAAGACCTGGGTGGTCTGGGGGGTCTTTTTAACTCTCCATTGTTATTTGCAATACTGCACTTTATTTACTTTTCAAAGGCTTTTAAGCTACAGTTTGCACTGTTTCAATAAATGGAATCAATATTCTAAAAACATCTTTGATTCATTTTGTCCAACATTTGCAAGCTGTAGGCCCTTTCCAGTCAGATACATATATTGTGTATTTGAAGTTTTAGTTTTCAGTTCAATTATTTCAATCCAAGTAAATGGAACATTCACAAGATGTCACCAAAATCACTCTGTCCCCTTTTAATCTTTCAGAAAATTATGTAAGTGTATCGAATTACATCGAATCGTATTGCTGGCCAATATTGTGATATATATCGCATCTTGAGCCTAATATCATGTATCATATCGTATCCTGAGATTAATGTATCGCTACAGCCTTAGTATGTTGGTACCAAGTTAACATAAAATGTTGCTTTGTAACACCGGGAAGCAGACATAGTCCCAAACATTAGGCTTTCATAACGGCAGCTGACACTCAAGTTCCTACTCTTCCTTACATTAGACACTGCCCATAGCTTCTGCTAGCAGGAGGTCAGCCTACACTAAATTTTTTTACAGACCACGATTTGTGCCTCCATGTGGAAATTCGGTACTCCTGTGTGTTGTACATAAAGTTCTATAGCGACACATCAGAATACGGATACATGTTCCATTACACCCCTATGCAGCAGTGAAGTAGTAAACCTTCTGGTCTACATGAGATACTGCTATTTGCTTAAACATTAGCTTCCAGGACATGGACAGCCAAATTATGCTATTCTGTCGGTCATAATAACATAGTTAAAATATTTTTATATCAATAAAATCATGGTTAAGAATATTATTCTTTTCTTTATGTTTGTTAGTATTTATTGATGTCACTCAGATCTCTTTAACTTTAATTCTATCTGTCCCTTACAAACTTACAATTATGTTAAAGTGTTTGAATGAAGGGTTGAATAGTATTCAGTTATTGGGTGTGCTGTATTAAAAGTAATTAATTAAAGGATTGCAAAAAAATGAACAGGGCTGCACTTAAAAGTGCCTTTTCTGATCATTCTTAATAATTATCGATAATGATCAATGACTTCTCCTTTTATCGATATGCACACTTTCTACATTGCCCAGCCCTAATGTAAGATTGAACTGAAATGACTTGTAAAGTGCTTTGAGATTAAGTGTTGTGATTTGGCTTTATACCATTTAACTGAATTAAATTTTAGTAAAGAATGATCCTTTATTTGTTGACCAGTTACATTTATACATTTGTATCGACAGCAAATTAACAGGCACATGGACATCACTAAAGTAGTTATAATAAAATAAAATACCTGAGCAACAGAATGAAAGGTATTCCATACCATGAAAGATCTAATTAGAATAGAAATATATTTTAATACCCCAAAAATTCTGGTGTACCAGCACCAAATTAAAGGTTAATAGAAGTATGCAAATTCAAACTGCATACTTCTACAGCATAAATAAATAAAATAAATAAATAAAAACAATACGTAACATTAACACTTAGTATAAATATTTTGTCTACAGTTTTGGCAAACTGGGAAGTGACATTTTGAAATTATATATATATATTTTTTGAATGAGTAATGAATTCTCCCCCACTAATTTGTTTTGCCCTAGTTAAGGAGGGTGAAGTACTGTCATGTTGTAATTAATCATATTTTTTGCTGTTAACACAAAGAACTAGACAGAAGTATTGAGTAGTTTAAAAATTTAGCATTGTGTCAACCCTAGTAGCAAATATTGCTTCAAGCAGTTCAGTGCAACTGTGAAACCACACATAACACAGTCGGGGAAGGACTTCTGTGTCTGTGCGTGTGTGCATGCGTGTATGTGAATAAAAGCGCACGCTGGTCTATTTGATTTGAGTTTTGACATTAAGCACAAAAACTTTCTCAGCTCACAGACCCAACCATCCAAGTGCCCTTTCTTGTGACCTCAATTCACTTGAGCATGTCCAGCAGACCAATCAGCGCAGAATTCTGACTGAGCCGAGCCAATGGAATGCCTCATATCAAACATAATCACTCTCAATGAAAGATCAACAAAGTGGGTCAGCGTTTCCCTGAAAGTCTCCTTCAAGGATAACTTGAGAAGAGAGGGTTGCTTCAACATCCCATAGTAAGATCCATAACCTAAATAAGAACCAAGAACTCCTGAAAATACTTTATTATTAAAATTTCCAATAACAGCTGTGATGATTCTGATACACTTTTATGCAATCACCTTTGGCAAGGTTAGCAATAATGATAAGTATCCATATTTTTTTTTAGGCTTTGGATTAAGACCATCATCACGCCCATTAGGAAGCAGAAGTATTTTCTTGATTTGTTTGAAACCAAATTCTCATTAAGACTGCTGTGAACTTCTGACTTTGGTCAGCTTAAGTTTTTTATGTGTGCTTTAAGTTGAGTTTATAAAAAGTTAATGAAACCAAACAGTCTATTCATCCATGATCTATACTACTTATCCTTTGAAGGATTGTGGGGCATTGGTGCCTGTCTGCAACGGCCAGCGGGCTAGAGGCAGGGTATATCTTGGAAAGGCCGCCAGTCCATCACAGGGCAACATTGAGACAGGACCAATTAACCAAACAGTCATGTTTTTGGACTGGAAGGAGGCCAAAGTAAACGGAGAGAACCCACACATGCACAGGGGGAAGATACAAACTCCATGCAGAAAGACCCCAGGCCTGGAATCAAACCCAGGACCTTTTTGCTGCAAGGTAACAGTCTATCAACTGTGCTACTGTGCAGCAGTATTGCCAAAAAAAAGGCTAAGCTACACACGTAAAGTACACTCATCGTTTGAATTTTTTGCACAACTCGACAAGACATGTACCTCACTGTATTTTATTTTAATATCAATCCAGCAGTTCTGTGAATGCTTCAGAAGTTGGTTAGAGAGCATTGGTGGACAAACAGCATCATATCATTTAGATCAAGGAACACAGCAAGTCAATCTATTATCAGAAAATGAAGAGTAGGGCAGAACTTCAAACCCACGAAGGCATGGCTGTCCGCCTAAATTTACAGACTGGACGAGGAGCACATTAATCAGAAAAGCAACCGTGACCCAAAGTAATTCTAGACAAGCTTAAAAAATCCACAGTTCATCTAGAAGAATTAGTTGATGGGATGATTTTTGTTGTGCAGTCACAAGTTTGTCTTCAAAGATAGATCAGCAAAAATAAAAATGGTGAAAGAAACTCAAAAAGCAAACTTGTCACAAGCCCAATCCCTGGGTCCCAGACCAGTACAAAGCCTTGAGTTTATTGGTACTGAACCACAGAGGCATCATTTCATATCCATAGTAGTTTAGTCAATATTGCAACATTAAAATAAAAGTTCCAGTTTTAGTTTAAGAAACTCTTTTTAGAGTCTTTGCACCTCAGAAGTATTACGTTAGAGAATAAAAGGGAAAAGAAATGCATACATACGGGTATGGCATGGAATTGATTCATATGGTTATATGCTGAATTTTGTGAACGACACAACTTCTCCTCCCCCACCGCCAGGGTCTACATCATCTGGGAAAGTAGGGCCTGTCTGTGGTGAGCAAAAGGTTTGGAACCCCTGATATAGACGACGCATCAAACACATTAAAGAACGTGCTGTGGTTACATCAGACCAAAATGCTACTTTCTCGTTTACATTTAAAAAGCTATGTGGTGGAAAACTAACTACTGAACACTACCCTGAATTCACCCTCTCCAATATGAAGCAAGGTGGTGGCTGTATCATTCTGCAGGTTTACTGTTTTTCAGTAGGGATACAGTACCAAAATATTATACCTAAAGTAAGAGAAGCACTACTTAAATATATTTTTACCACAGTAAAAATAAAAATAAAAAGTAAGTAGTAAAAAGGCTACTTTAGTACCAGATAACATCTAATTTAATATTTTATAAATTATGTCAATAGACTGAAAAAAATATAAAGCTCTGGGCATATTTTAGGTATTTTAAAAACAAAATGAAAAAAAAGGCATACAAATAAATATGATAAAAAAAATAAAAACTTTAACCAGAAGAAACACTTTTCCAGAACAATTTCATTTCCCAACAATATACCAATACATACAGCAGGTAATGCATATACGTACAAATATATGACTTTAGAACAAGGCAGAAAGTATTTCCATTTAGATTTTATAGTGTTCATTGTGTATCTACTTGATCAAGAAAATGCAACGAGCTCAACAGAAAACTATATCAGATAAGCAAAGCTTGTGTAGTAACCGGTGGTCTCCTTTAATATCCTGTAGTTGTGTGGGGGGCTGAATTTTTAGTTAAAATATATTTCTTCTTGTTGAATTTACTCACATTGGTTAGGGCATTCATAAATTTGACTCAAGTAGTTAGTAAGTTCATAATAGGGCTGGCACAAACAATAAAAAAGGTGACATCGACAAATACATTTAACTGTGGACAATTTTTGATTGTCGTGACGAATCGACCCTAAAAGTAAAAAGTATGGTGTTGTAAAACTACCATAATTTCCAGATTATAAGCCAAACCAGCCAATTCTTAAGGAAAAAACACAAATGTGTATAAATACAAGCTCCACCCGATTATAAGCCTTAGATGTTTGTAACGTTTAATTGTTATGTTTGCTGCACAGAGTTTTTGGAAAGGAGATTTGTGTTTGGGGAAGCTTCAATTTTATTAACATTTTAACAGGGTGGAAACACCTAGGCCATCCTCTCTTTCTCTCTCTGTTGAGCCAATCTTCAAGAAAGACTTCAAGTTCAGGCCATTGGATTTTATTACTCCTGAATACTTTTTCCGCCT
Organism: Apricaphanius iberus; assembly: GCA_028564705.1. Classification (NCBI taxonomy): domain Eukaryota; kingdom Metazoa; phylum Chordata; class Actinopteri; order Cyprinodontiformes; family Aphaniidae; genus Apricaphanius; species Apricaphanius iberus. The sequence continues at coordinate 1,200,211 of JAPXFQ010002030.1, forward strand.
TATTGCATTGAGACAGTTCTTCACACTGGCATCACCAACGTCTCACCATTGATTCATTGATGCCAAGGGTACGTGAAGCAGCTCCTTCTTTAAAGGCCAGATCGACTTTTTTAAAAGCCAGACTGCCTTTAACTTAAAAGCGGAGTCATATGCATTTCTTCGCTTGTTTTCCATACTGATTAATTGGTGGATATTAACTCTTTTTCAGTTTCCAGCGGCCTCTTAAAGGTAAGTATCCCTTGAAGGTGAAGGACGAAACCTGTACAATCCATAGATCAAGGAGGTCCTCTAGTGGCCGTAAGCTGTAAAAAATCCATAAATAAACCGCACTGTTGTATAGACTGCAGGGTTCAAAGCATGGGAAAAAAGGCTTATAGTCCCGAATATACGGTACTCTTTAAAATGGGGTTGAGACGATACAGATACCAGTACTGCAAAAAAAAAAAACATATTGTATCGGCAAGTACTTCTGTCTGAACACAATCCGATACCATGCAATCTTTTTTTTCCAGCCCAACCCTACCACACAGGCAGTGGTAAGATCGTGCATGATGGTTGTTTCACGTTGCTAGAATGCAAATCCTTTTGCCTATTAGGCAGGAATGAAGTTTCAAGAGGTGGCACAAATGACACAAAATTTTACAGCAGCAAGCTTATAAAGCATTTGCCTTCGTATCATTTGAAAGAGCAAGTGGAGTTTGGTTCTTTAAAGGATACGAGCAGCAACCGACACAGTCGGATCAGAACTCAGAATCAGGAGATACCTAGTTCCAAGCTTTGAAATCGGTATTGGATAGAAAACAGAGACATTGGGACATCTCTAGTTAAAACTAGGTTAAACTATGAAATAATTTGTGTTAGTTTGTCACATGATATCCTATTAAAATAGTTTTCTATCTACCAGCTGCACTGGATTTTAGCCAATGTCTCTCTAATGTTGAATATGCATGACATTTAAAACTCTAACAATGGCCCATCCGTGATTTAACACCAAAGACCAGCAAGAGGTGGGGTCTAAATCCATTCTAGAGACGTAAATAAGTCAAACAGCTGTGAAGCAGAGCCCAATGTGTCACAGGGAGGCAGGCTGGGAGGTGGAGGGGGGCCGAGGGGGGAACTATGAATAAAGAAGGGAGAAGGTGGAGAGGTGAGCAGATGAGTGGTGGAGAGAAGGGGCAGCCGAGAGACAGCAAAATGCTGCCGTCACTTAACTTGAAAATGAAAGATCGATGAGCTTATTTAAATGTGCTCCCCGAGACGAGGAGTTGGCTCATGTAAACCCCTCGCATTTATGAGGAGGGGTGTGGGCATCGATTGGCTGTGAGGAAGGAGAGAGGGAGCAATGGAAGCAGCGAGGGAGGTGGGAGGTGAGGATCAAGAGGATCAACCTTGCCTCATGAATTTCATCTTTTCTGTCCTAAAACGAAACGTCCTACTAAATGCGAGGTGGAGGGGTTGGAACGTGGAAAATCTACAGGCTTCGATTGGTCACTTGGCACTGCTTATCCAATCGATAGTCCGACTTCCTCCTTCTGCCCAGGCTGGCTTGTCCCAAATCTGTTTCACAAATTTTCAGTTCAACCCCCCCATCCCACGTTCCAAACCACAACCCTTTCAGCCAAGACAGCTGGGAGGAGTTCAGGGGGATTGGAGGCTGGGAGGGGTGCTGGTGGCGAGACCTTGACATTAATGAGAGAATTGAAGAAGCTGACTCTGCAGCCACAGGAGAAGGAAGCGAGGGGGGGGGGGGGGGGGGCCCCATCTGTGTGACAAGAGGGAGAAGGAGGAAAGAGAGAGTAAGTTTTGACACACACTGAGGTGTTGTCATATAATCATCATCATCGATTAAACTGCAGGTACAGCTTTCTGAGTGACAGCCATGGTGCACCGCATTCCCACCTTTCACCAGCACCCCATCTCTGTTTGACATCCCCAGCCTCACTTAAACAGGTCACATATTCTCCATGTCTCCCAAAACAGCGCACCCCCACTACTCTTTCACACAGACATTCCTGAGACCCCCCCCAATCCCCCCTCCACTTTCTCCACCACACAGCCCCAAAAAGTCTCAGCTTCCCCCGCCGCGCCATCTGTGACCCACAGAAAAGCTTGCGTGTCGACACCCAATCTGACCTTTTCTGGGCTTTTGTTTTGCCAGTCTGACACAGCACCATAGGGTACGTGCACAAATACACTGAAACATATAAAACATATATGCCCTCATGCATCAAAATACAAACAGCACAACTCCCCCTGAACCGTAGCTACAAGGAAAAAACAGAAGAGCACATACACAGATGGAGCATGGCAACTCAGTATTTCCAGTTTCGGTGAGAAATCAATATCTCATCATATCAGACTTCTCCTCTGTAGTCATATTCAACAGTTGCCAGGGTCTGCAGCCACGGATCTCACATACTAATAGCAGCACCTGCCAGAGCAACAGGGTCAGCGCTGGACCAGAATACAGGGCAGCTTACGCTAATACGTCGTGTCTGCATGTGTTTAATTGTTTTAGCATTTGTAAGCTTCGCTGCCAAATCAGCTGCTGTAGTTAAGCATGTCGCTGATTAAAAGTGGGCGTACTAGAAACCAGACACTGTTTGCAGACCCATGGGGGGGGGGGACGGGTTGCTTTGATGAATTGCCCTCATTATTTATTTGACTATACTTGAGCCTATTTTTCACTCCTGTATATGAAAAAAGCACAGTAAATCTACATGCAATTAGCAGAATTCTTGAAACTGTTTCATTCCCCCAAAAATGTTTTATGTAACTTTAAAAAAAAACCTAATTCAATTAAACTTATATCACATCTGGGTCATGATCGATTTCAAGATTATGGAAATTTTGCTGGGAACCCAAAAAGCATTACCTAACATCAAAACAGCAGTGCTGTTTTGAAAAAAGAAAATTCTCAGATTCTGAACTGATTCTTATAAAGAATTTCTAAAGATCCCTCCATAGGTCAGAGATTGATTTAACCCTTTAATCATTTCATATACAGCCAGACTAGGAAAACTGTATCCAAAAGGGCCTTTTGGATACAGTTGACATCAGCAAGATCTCATGTCTAAACTGTAAACCGGCTGCAACAGGTAAAACTCAAGCAAACACTACGACTACCAGCCAATTCTCTACATTCTCATAAAATAACTGCGGCAATTAGCAGCTTCAACCGCATTATGATTTGGCTAAGTGAAGGGGTTTTGAAGCAGATAATGCCTTATTACAGGCAGCAAACTCCTGCCCCAATTTACTCCCATATATGGAACGCTGATCATGTCTGGACATAAACTTCTGCTGAAGGACTAAAAGTGGCTCCAAATATGTCTGGTGAGTAAACAAAAGTAGTATTTCCTAAAAATAAGGTCCAAGTGGAAAAAAAAACTTAACTTTTCCTTTAACTTTTATTATTTTGGCTCATGGTCACCCATGACAACTTGACGGAGGCGCCCCTGTACACGTCCACCCTTATTTAGTGTCCTTCAACACCATTTATAAGTTACACGTTACACGTTTTTTGTATTTCATTACATTTTAAAAATTAATTAATTAATTACTTTATTTGGGATTGTAACCAGCAGTGCAATGAAATTGCCTTTCAGCGCAACCTTCCGAGCCAAAAACATACAGACACGACATACATCACATCGGTGGTCAGGTAGTTAACCTAACATAAACCTTAGTGGAACTTATTGAGATTTTATGTCATAGACAAAAGAAATGTATCATTTATGGAAGATTGGCAAGAAGAAAGTAATATGAGGTCTTATTTTAAGAACAAGGTGCTCTAGATGCCAATATTTTTGTATGGTGGGAAACTAACACTGCCCAAAACCCTGAACACATGCTATCCTCAGTAATACATGGTAGTGGCAGAAGCATGCTGTGGGGATGGTTTTCTTCAGCTGGAACAGGAATGCTGTCCAGAGTTGTTGGGACAAAAACCTGCCTGAGGCTGCAAGATACATTTGCTGAGATTCTCCTCCCAGCAGGACAACAACCCTAAACGTGTAGTCAGAGCTGCAGGTGGATGGTTTCGATCAAAGCATACTGTTGTGTTTCAAATACTCCAGGTCTAAATCTAATTCGGAAACTGGCAAAATATGAAAATTACTACTCGTTTGCACTCCCCATCTAATCTGACTCAATTAGAGCCATTTTTCACAGAAGAACTGGCAAAAACAAAGTAAGTGCATGTATGTAAGCATGTGGCAGCATTTAAGCTGTGACTGCAGCAAAAATCATGAAAGCCAAGCATGCTTTCCCCATAGTTTCACAATTGTAAACTATTTTGTGTTGGCCTGACACATAAAATAACCCCAGCAACAGGCTGAAAGCTTGTGGTTTTAATGTGATAATGTGAGGAAGTTCAAGGAATACCATGACGTTTGCATTCATGACATTCTAAGGGTCACAATAACAGTTATTTATACTGATCCCATCTGTCATGCAAACAGCCGAGTTCAATTAAAAAAAGAAATGCATGGCCTGTAATTCTATTTTGTTTATCTTTTAATAAAACAAACTGCCAAATTTACTTCAACTATTTTTTTTTCATCATGGTTAGGTATGTGTTTCTCAGAAGATGCTTTCTAATAACATAATTTTTACTTAGCATGCAGACATTACTGGGGTGTATTTATTTTAGCACGGATGGATTCGGATCTCCTGGTAACACAGCCCTCTTACCTTGGCCGTGCAACATGTGGCAGCTGCAGCCCAGGAGGATTATGACGAAGAGAGACAGACTCCCATTCCGGGCCGTCCGGATCCTGCAGCCCCCCATCATCTGCCGATTCCGGGATCTCTCGCGGCTACCTCCTGGTTCCATCCTTGCGCGTAAAAGCCGTGAAGAAACTGCGGTTCGCTCCAGCAGCTCCTCCTGTCCTGTGCTGTGAGTTGGTTGGGAGAAATCAGAGTGCAGGAGAGGAGCCTCGGTTCTTCGCAAGCTGGAAGCGAAGATCAGGGGAGAAGATCCAGGAGTTTCCCTTCGCTGTCAAAGCTTTCAACGAGCTTCCCGCTCCGACCACCCAGATCCGAGCAGTCAAAGAAAAAAAAGGGCCGAATACTTTCTCCTCTGGATGTTTTACAAAAAAAAATGTCACTGCGATCTAGACCCACGATGTCTATGTTTTTATCTGGATTGACAAGCAAAAAAATTAATACATCTGAGTGTCTTTATCGGCTTATTCTCTGCAAAAGACCTCAAATCCGCGCTTGTTTTTTTGCCTTTCGCTTGGGATTTATTGTCCCGTGGTTCATTTAACTGTTTAAACAGAGATTCAATAAAACATGAAAACTACCCATCTGTGATCTCCTTACAGAAAACCCCCATTAAAAATAAAATCAATCTACTAATTGATTCTGTGAATAATTCTGGATTTAGTCTGCAAATATATTGGAAACATTTAGATCCCGAGTCTTCTTTAATCCCTGGCACCACTCTGATTTGTTTCCTCTTAACTTTAACCCGGGTAGTAAATTATACCCACTCTACCAGAGGAGGGACTCCGTTTCTCGTATTTCACTTGTCGCGCCTTGATGCGCCAGCAGCTCGCGTTGCACGGAGGGGAATAAACGACACAACAGGTTTAAAAAATGACACCCGCCAACTTGTTTCAGTGTGGAAAAAATGGTTTCGCACACAGAGTTGAAAAAAATTGGTGTACAAGCAAGGAAAAGTAGTGGGTCTGAACGTTAAAGCTGCTGCCGCTGCGACGCCGGTTGAGCTCTCTTTGCTGTTTTTCTTCAGCGGCTTCAGAAAAAACTCCGCCACTTCAAATATATTTAAGTTACTTGGTTCGTACTCACTGGAATTCTCTTCTTCAGTGAAACAAGCTTTAGTCGGGGTCTCCTCCGTCTTGGTGGAAGTCAATGCCCTGTTGGAGCTTTGGGGCGACCGTCAAAAACGATGTGTCTCCCACAACTGAACACCTGCCACCCTGCTCCGCTCCGCTCTCCTCTGCGCTGGCTTTGGGGGTGGGGTGACGAGGGGAGAGAGAGATACAGGGAGGAAGAGAAATATGCTTTTAATCTAAATGGTATTAGAGCCCTGTTGGAGCACTTAACCGACGATGATAAAAAAATACTTTTAGTAGCACTATAACCGAGGTTGTAGCTTATCCCGTTCCTTCCTTTTAGGTTTTCCTCATTGTGTACAAAACTCAAACTTCTTTTCACTATCATCCGGTCTGTCTGATTGGTCGTGCTCTCTTTCATCGGCTTCTACGATTGGCTAGACAACAAAAGAGGTAGGAACGGACAGCCTTGCACAGAAACCATAGTGGACGGCGTCCCCAAGCCCCATTCCCAAAGAGAGGCGGCACTGAAGTTGGCGTCTGCTTAATAGCTCCACTTACTGGAAAAGGGCTATTTCTCAGTTTTTTAACAGCCCAAAAAAAGAAAAAGAAAAATACTTTATTATAAGTATATCATTGACTTCAATAAAAATAATGATTAAAGAAATGCATAAAATGTGTTTCACATTTAGAAAAATACATAAATAAAATGTCATGGGAACGGCCTGGACAAAAGTTTCTTTAAGAGGACTGGTTGCGGGTAGAAAATATACCCAATGTATTTTTTTTTATTTAAGTCCCTCAACGATAATCTTGTTTATATATTTTCTTGGTGGAGAGATCATGCGAGGATATTTGCCAATAATGGCTGATATTCAGCATCTGCCATCATAAGAGCCTTTTGCAGCAGTGTTTGGAATTCAGTAACTGTTAACATAGTTAAAGCCAGGGACTGTGAACCATAATATTTCTGCACAGAAATTTCCACACCAAATAAATATCAGCTAGGTAACATTACAGAGGGAAAGAAAGGGGAAAATTTATTAAATATGATTCTTGGTCCACCTGGGAGAATAACTTATCTAGCATCGATTGACAGGGCGGCCTTTAATGTGGCAAGGATCCTAAAGGGGCAAACGCAGCTGGCCAAATGTGAAGCCAAACCGGAAGTCACAAAAATTCCAGTTCCTTCCTCATAGGGTCTGGCTCCAGTAACAACAAGTTCCCATTTACTCCCATGTTAAAAAGGCCAACTTCCCAGCAGAAATAAACATATTTACAGCCTGGTTCAAATAACCTTTTTAGATTTAATAGGTTAGGTTTACCATCATAACAACTCTGAAGGGATTGATTTTTTAATAACTGATCCATTTAAAGGAGTGGTTCTCAACCTTTATTGGGGACCTGGACCCCCTGTATATTTTTGATCAACTCTGAAGACCCCCCTCAGAGTTTGGAGAAACAGCACAAACTTTTAAGTTGCATTGTGGCATTCGGACTGACCCGAGCACTCCCGTTGCATTGTGGATTTTACCTTTCACTCTTTGAGGCAAATATGAGCTTTCAGTTTTAGAACAAAAAACATGAATCAGCAGTAGCTCCTTGTCATATTTCGGCAGTTTCCAGAAAGATGCAACAAAACAGGATATATAGGCAGCAGTCTCCGAACATTATGAAATAAAATACATGCAGTAACTTTCAAATATAGTAACAAAACACTTCATACGGTATTTTTCAGAAATATGTATGTGACATATTATGTTGTTACATATTTCTGAAAAATACTGTTTAAAGAAATCTGTTTTATTACATATATTTCTGAAACGTAATGTAACAAAACAGAATTTTCACTCCTATTTGTATGTGATTTCAATGTGATGTGTTTTAGTGAGACACTTGCTCTTTAACATTGGTTGAATAGTGGCAACAGCTGTAGCGATACCTCTCTATCCTTTTTAAGTCTGTTTCTCTTTTTGGTCTTCAGAGATGATTAATTATTAGCTGATTGGAGTCTCGTACAAGGTGTCTTCAACATTGAACATTTTCACAACATTCTAATTTTCTGAGATACTGAATTTGGGACTTTCCTTAGTTGTCATTATACTTATGAAAATTAAAAGAAATAAACATTTGAAATACGTTTTTCTTTGTGTAATGAATGGATCTATCATACAGGTTTTACTTTTTGAATGGAATTTCTTAAATAAATCAACTTTTTAATGGTATTCTAATTTTATGACCAGAACATGTGCAATGAATTATACTTTTGAATGAGAAAAAGAAGGTCATGTTACCTTCTGTAGTTACGTAGATCAAAGTTTGGGCCACATTTGAGTAAAATAATAATGTATTTCCATAAATGTCAGAGGATCTTTTTTTAAAAATACGGATATTTTATTATCATGGATCCCTTGCAATTCCACAATGTACCACTATGTGTTTGCAGACCCCTGGTTGAGAAACACTGTTTAGAGGGTTAGTTCAGTTATTTGGTAGCTACGTCAGCTCAGGGTGTCAATAATCCGCCCCCATCCTCATGGCCCCCATTATCAGCTCCACCTTTTTTGGTATTTTCCGTCTGTGATAGGATGCGTAACAGTCAAGATGGACGTAGTGGTAACCCCCATTTGACTTGAATTCAGCTCTGCAGAAAACCCACAGGTGACATCACGGATGCTTCATTCGTTTATATGCATTGTATTTTGGACCCTATTTTGTGATAAAGCTTGTGATGATCCACAGCTGTTTATGTTTTGTTTTACCTTTGTGTTTTCAATTCCCTTCTGATTTTTTTTATTCTTTCTGTGTTTATTATTATTAGAAAGGTGTTGCCATTGTAGTTTCTTTCTTTGTGTTTCATGATTTAATATTCTGTTTCCAATCTTAATGTTTTTGGATTTATTTATCTTAGATCAGTGTTAGCCTTTTTTTCCTTTTTTTCTACTTTCTTTCTGTATACAGTTTAGCTTCTTATATATTTATTATTCACCTTCCAGAGTCTGCTGTTTTCTCTCAACAGCTGTTCCTAATTCCCTGATTAACACTCATGCATTCAGTGTCATTCACCACTTTTTCTTCCATATATAAGCTCACTGGTTTGTGTTTCAAAACATATTTATTTCACTCAACCTCTGTGCCACTTTGCATGCATTTGTGTCCTCCATAACACCTCTCATTTGACAATAGTTAGTAACTTACAGTGACTGATCCTGAGCTATTGCCATAGTTATGCAGCTGTAGGCTCAGGCTGGAGGGCATTCTGACCATTCTTTCTCACTCTGCTTTTATCCAGCCACTCTCCATTTATTCATTATCTGCTATTACTGTCCCAATTAACCTTATGGTCATTCTCTGCTTGTTAATTTTGCTCTTCATCAGAGCTACATCTGGCCCCATATTTCTGTGTATAACTATATCTTTTGGAGGGAGGACGTTGGTCGAAGCTATTGCTGATAATATCTTAATGTCCTATTGTCATAGATTATAAACTTGGCCCTATTTCTATGTGCTTAACCCTGTATCTTTTCTGGACAAAGCAACTGAATGGAATGGTGCTGCAGCTGTTTGAAGTCTTTTTCATCCTGATGATGGCACTACTGGATCAGAGCTGTCCACGTGTTTCTCTCTTGTCTTCTTTTTCTTTAAAATAGAGACTACTCGTGGGTCAGTGCTTCTGTAGTTTTTGTGTCTGCTCTATTTTCTCAAACCCCAGTCATTCATGGCAGCTGAATATTCAATGAACCATGTTTTCTGGAGATTTCTGCCTGTTTAAAGGAAGTTGTTTGTCTCCTCTGTCACCACATGCTTGCTCAGGAAGAAGGATTGCTGCATTGAAATTCAGTCAATCAATGCAATCAGCTGGGCTTCCCTACGCAGACAGCTTTTGCTAGCCTAATAGTAATTAACTCTGTAACAGCCATAGACGGGCTGCACGGTGGCGCAGTGGTTAGCACTGTTGCCTTGCCCAGGGTCTTTCTGCATGGAGTTTGCATGTTCTCCCCGTGCATGCGTGGGTTCCCTCCGGGTACTCCGGCTTCCTCCCACATTCCAAAACATGACTGTCAGGTTAATAGATCACTGTAAATTGTCCTTAGGTGTGAGTGTGTGCATGGTTGTTTGTCCTGTTTGTCCTGCCCTGTGATGGACTGGCGACCTGTCCAGGGTGTACCCCGCCTCTCGCCCGTTGACAGCTGGAGATAGGCACCAGCACCCCCGTGACCCATTAAGGATTAAGCGGTTAAGAAAATGGATGGATGGACAGCCATAGACTTGATATGTATGTCATTTTTCCCCTTCCCATTAGAAATACATGCACATGATTAATGATGTCTGTATTCCATTTTAACACTAAAATGTACTGTATGTAACTAACTTTGAATTTGTACGACTAGATTATACTGGGTTGATTGACTGTATTTCTGGATATTAATTTGACCTGTTCATCTAGCGAACTAATAACAGACAAACTAAACTAAAATGCATTTCCACCAATAAATTATACTGATGCAAGAAAGTAGTATTTTTTTCTATTAAATTTATTTTTCCATTTTTGAATTAAGTCATAAACTACATATTTATCTTTTTCATTAACTGGAGGGGAAGGAAATGTATTTATTCTCATTTTCTGAAAGTTTGCTTTTAGGACATTGACATTAGTAACCAAACTATATCTATCAAGTTTTTGGGGTTCTGACCTGCCAAATTCCTATTCTGACCAATTTTTACATTCTTACTAAGAAACATAATCAATACACATTTTGCTGTTTAAACGTTGTTTTTGTTATATTCTGGAGCTTCCCTGGATCCCGTTTTACAAAACAGGTTTAGTGAAAATCCTGAATTAGTTAATTCTAAGTTGAGGGGAACTGTTTTTTTCAGTTTCACAAAGCCAACTCAGTATAACTCTTAGGGTCTGATTCATCAAGATTCCTAATAGTCTTGTGTGTGCTGCAAAGAATTTGTGCCTGTGGGTTGTCCTTCATTTGTGGGTGATCTACTAAAATTGCGTGAGTAATTCATAACAGGCACAAGGAGCAGTATTCAAAGGAGGACTTTGCAGCCTCTGCTTTGAACTGCGCCACGGTCAGAGAGATGAGGCTGTAGTGCATGGATTCCTGGTGCATCTTTGGCAAAAAAAAGGGGGAAATCAACATACATATCAAGTTTATGGCTGTTAGCTGTGTCTATTAATTAATATTAGGCTAGAATGTTGTCAGTTATATTTCTCTTTTGGCAGTAATACATGTAATGCTTTCAGTTTACATGCACTCCATGTTGGCATTGTAATCCAGAGTCAGACTCATTAAAGTGCATCCGTGCATGCGTGGGTTCTCTCCGGGTACTCCGGCTTCTCCCATAGTCCAAAAACATGACTCTCAGGTTAATTGGTAAATTGTGAGTGTTCAATTGTGAGTGTGTGCGTGCAGGGTTGTTTGTCCTGTCTTTCTCTGTGTTACCCTGCAATGGACTGGCGACTCGTCCAGGTTGTACCCCGCCTCTCATTCGTTGGCAGCTGGAGATAGGCACCAGCCCCTCCGCGACCCCTTGAGGATTAAGCAGTTTAGAAAATGTAAATACATCCAGAACATCCAGAATTATGTTAGTAGCTATGCTGCTTTAGGCTAGGCTGTTGGAGGACATTATTAGGGTCTGTTCCTACTTTCTCCCCAACTGCATGATGTGCTGTCAATTCAAGCGCTAACCTGTTTTCTCTTAGTCTCTTCCTACAGTAGGTGCTCCTGACCCGCCCTGCTTGACGACCCGACTAAGATGGCATTGCAGTGACGGAAAGTTCTCCACGTCCTGCAACAAACTTCTGCATCAGTTGTGTTGTTCTTTCTGTGTCTCTGTTCTGTGTCTCTGTTCTGTATTCTCCAAACCACAGACGGTCTCGGCAGATGACCGCTTGTGCTGAGCCTGGTTCTGCCGGAGGTTTCTTCCTGTTAAAAGGGAGTTTTTCCTTTCCACTGTTGCTTCGTGCTTGCTCAGTGTGAGGGATTGCTGAGAATTACACGACGCAATCTTCTGTGGTTTCTCTAATTTCCAAATTAAACATTGTATTGTAATAACTCTTCTTGTAAAGTGCCTTGAGATGACATCTGTTGTGAACTATATAAATAAACTGAATTGAATTGAACAAGCTCGCTAAGATGTTCATATTCTACTAATGTTTTTGAAATGCACCACACTTTATCATGGCCTCTATTAAAGTTTTTATCTTGAAAATATATAATACTATATATATATATATATATATATATATATATGTATATATTATATATGACCACAATTTTGATTGTGGTACTGTACATATTTACTATTAGGTTAGAATGTGTGTGAATGACATTTTTCATTCATCAGTAATAAACTTATGTTGAATGTGGTAGCCCAAAGTTAACACATGCCTTTCAGAAGCTGTAAAAATAGGTGCTAAAACAGCTGGTGAAAACAATTTGATGTTTAGTATTTGCCTGTTCTCCTCCCAAAATGTTGCTTCTTCTGACAGAAACGCCTATATTGCATATTCAGCATGAGGAAAAGCACGGAATAGATTGCATGCATCTTGATCTGGATTTAACAGGAGCACTGCTCTCTGTTTAATGTTAGTAAATCAGCTACAGCCTGAAAAAAAAAAAAAAATCAGCTACAGCCTGCTTTTGCAACGCTGTGTTGTTTTGGCGCCAGTTTTAAAAGGCGCAAAACATTGATAAATCAGGCCCTAAGTCTATGGAGGCGGAAAAGTATCATAAGTAATACACTCAAGTAGGGTTTTTTAATACATTGGTTACACAATTCGGAATTAACAAGAATAAATTCTTAGAATACCAACAAATTAAATCAATTATAAAAAATAAATTTAGGCTCAATACAGTTGATTTACAAATTCCAGGAAAAGTTTTAGACTTCCTTAATCTTAACCCTCCCAAACTTCTATCTAAAATATACAAAACATTAAATAGAATAGATGAATCAATAGCCCTTCCTATTTCAAAATGGGAGATGGACTTGTCCATCTCAATAGACCAAAACCTCTGGTCTCAAATTTCATTAAGAACCTTTAAATTTCTTAAAAATCCTAATCTACGATTAATACAATATAAAATCCTTCATAGAGTGCATTATACAGGGCAACGGATGTTCAAGATGGGTTATACGCCGTCTGATACCTGTTTACAATGTACAAGCAATCTACCAGACAATTATATTCATGCTCTTTGGTTCTGCCCACCTGTTAAGAAATATTGGTACCAGATATGTGAAGATCTATCAAAGTGTCTGAAATGTAATATCACACCTGCTCCCACAGTTTGCTTGCTGGGAAATGTAGATGAAGTTACCATGGATACAAAGTCTATGCAATTATTTTACATCGCCTTATGCATCGCTAAGAAAAATATCCTCTTGAACTGGAAAAATAAAAATACTCTGAATATTAATCAATATAGAGATCTCCTTCTGGATTACATTGGTCTAGAAACGGCATCTGCCTCCACATCTGATCAATCTTTCTGGTCACCCTTGATCAGTTCCATCACCTAGTGGTGTCGGGCCCTTGATTCCGTTCTGTGGGACACGGTTGCCGTTGTGGAGCTTAAGGGTTGGTGGTGACTGCGGGGAGGTCCTTGGGGGTGGGTCCGCTTGCGGTTCGGCGGTAGGTGCCGTGACCCTCGCCTGGGGTGGGACTTTGGGGGCTTTGTGTGGTGACTCCTAGTGGCTGCATGCGGCGCCTTAGGGGGGTCGTGCTGGCGGACACGGGTTACTGGCCTGGTGCTGTGCTGCTCTGGGGGGGTCTGGGCTGGGCCTGGGGCTCGGGGTTCTGGGGCGGCGTGCCCCCCGGCTGGGCCCTGGCTGGGGCTTGGCTGGGGGGGCCCGCTGCCGTCGGTGCCGGCTGGGGGGGGGCTGTGGTCGGCCGGTGGTTGGCGGGCGCTGCTGCCCTTTCCATCTCCCCGGGCTGGTTCCTGTCGCTTGCTCCCCGGTGGCCGCTTGCCGCGACGTCCGGGCGTCGGCGAGAGGCCGCGGCAGGTGGCCGGCGTCTCCGGGCCCGATCGGCTATATTGATACTGGACATGGCTCCTGGGTCTTGGTCTTAGCCCTCGCGGGGGTGCTGAGGTGGGGGCCTCTGGCCGGTGTTGGTCGGCCTCCACGGTGACTGACCGGTTGGTGGGGTGTGGGCTGGTGGGTGGAGGTGCTGGGTTCTGTTGCCACCCGGCCATCGGGCGGTAGTAGCAAGGCTGGAGGATGTCGGCTCGGGGTTTCCGCTGCCGTGGGCCCCGACTTGACGTGCTGGGGCCTCCCACCCCTGGTGGATCGGGCCGAACGGGGGTGCCTATTGGAGTCAGCAGGGGAGCTTGCTCCCTGGGGTTGGCAATGGTCACCCCAGTTATTTTCTCCCCATCCCCATGCCTCTGTCCACCTGCTCCTTCATTCTACCATTCACAAGGCCTTGGAACGTGGGCACGTCACTGGGGTGCGGGATGGAGCTTCCGTCTTCGCTACGTGGCGGCCTGGGTCCCGATTTTATTGATCAACTTAGACACTTACACTTGCAACATTTACATGGAACGCACATGTAGGGACCTGGCGGTGTGGCGCATTGGCGCTGGGGGCGGGAACCCTTCATGGGGGGCGCCCTATAGGGGCCCGTTGTGGGGGCCTCGCCTGTGGTGCCGGCACCCACTGGTTAAACGCATCTAGACACTGAGGGCCCGGGGGGGAGATGGGGGTACCCGGCAGTATTCCCATGTCCCCGCCTCTGTTTTAAGTGCACATTAGAACAACACGCAACAACACCACATTGAGCTGGGGGAGAGAGGCTGGGGGGTCTTTCCACACCCCTGTTCGTTGGACCATCAGGGGTCGGAGCCCGGATAGAACATCAAGCCGTCTGGTCGGGGTCCTGGGCTGGTGGGCTGCTCTTGCCGGTGTGGGGACCTTGGCGGTCTGCTTGTCCCCATCCTGGTGGGCAAAGGGGTCTGTCTCCTGGGTGCAGGGGCAGGATTCTCTATTGGGGCGTCTGTCCCTGGGCCTGGGAGTATGGAGTATAGTGTACGTATGGGGGGTATGAATGAGTGTATAGCGTCCTTTTTCCGTATGTCCTGTATTTGTAAGAATGTGTACGCATGAGAGGGAGGGTACGTATGAGTGTCTCTGTCTGTCTATGTCTACCTGTCAGGTTGGGTGTTTGGCTGCTCTCTGGCCTGATGCATCTTCTTCCCTCCCCGTCACTCCCCGTCGGTGATGGTTGCTCCTGCCCGCTGGTTGATGATGGCTCTCGATGCCTGGGGCCGGGGGTCCCGGTTGCGGCCCGGCTCGGTCCTGGTGCATGTCGGGCGGGTCCTGGGTGGTCCGGTGTGTCGGGCGGCCGCTGTTTCGGGCCGACGTCCTCCTTGGATTGACTGGGGCACCTCTTCTGGGGGTGCCGGGGTTGTAGAACAGGTTGGTGCCGTCCGGTGGATCGGTGGGGACCGTGCCTGGCGCCCAGTCCTCCTGCCGGTTCCAGGACTTCTGCTGGCCGGTCTGTTCACCTGGTGGGGCTGTCCGGCATTGGCTGGGCCCCTGATCTTGGCGCCCTACGTGGGGCGGGATCTGGACCCGGGAGCTGGAAGATCTGGATGTCCAGGTGCCGGCTGGGCGCGGCCTGGGGAGGGCGTACATCTGCTGTGGCTCTTGCTGTGGCTCCCTGGCGTGTGGGTGTGTGGAGCCGGGCCGGGTGGTTGGCGGTAGGTATTGGTCCGGGGTGGCGGCGGCGTGTGTTGTCCGTCGGTTGGCTGCGGATCCCCCTTGCCTGCGGAGGCGGCGGGGTGCCCATGTCGGCTGGTCCCTGGTTGGGGCCCCACTGGGGGGCGGGGTGCCCCTGGTCCCCGTGGCCTCCGGTTCCTGATCCGGGCCCGCCCTGGCGTAGCCGGTTACCGGCGGAGCCCGTGGGCCGTCACTGCGATCTCTCGGGCCCCAGCATTGCGGCTGGTGGGTGTTCCCCTGGGGCTTCCATCCGTTCCTCTCTTGGCGGGTGATCGACCCTGCGCTGATCCGCCTGTGGCCTCTGTACTCTGTGGGACCCTGGATGCATACATCTCTTGCCTCCTCCATATCTGTGTCGATTCCTGTAGGACGGATTGACGGTTCCTTACACCAGCTATCAATCACTTGCGTGGGGAAACCTTATTCCGACCTGCATGCTCGCACACACATAGGTGTGGGGACATTGGTGAGGACGGACATATCTTAAGCTGAGGTTATCATCATTAGTTAGTTGTTCACAGGAGCTTACCAGAAACATTTGTATTATGTTCATTAATCAATGCTTGTGTGTAGTGAATGTGTAACTCTTAGTTTATTCTACTAGATCCGAACTATTGGTTTGGTTCTGTACAGTTTGTTGTTTTTGTTTTGTATTACTGTTTCTCTGCTGTCCGGCAGAGGTGGAGGACTGGGATGTTTTCTTGTGTTCTTTGTTTGCCTCCCTGTCTTGTGTCGTCGGTTCGCACCTCTGCTGGTCCGGTTTCTTTTCTTCACCTTCTTCCTTTCTCCCTTCTTGTCTCAGTTTAATGTCCATGACGTCAGGAAATTGAACCCACAGTAATCATTAATAAAGATTTTTCATACATATACATCAAGTGGCTTACTACAGCGAAGCTGTAATACTCTGCTTGGGAAAATAAAACTGTTGGGCTTGTACTTGGTACTCAGACACCAATTCTGAGTAGCATACTGCTAGACAGGACACGTAAAAAAAAAAAAAAAAAAAGTAGGGTTTTTCACAAATGCACATGCTCATTCGGAAATGGACACGGTCTGTTTCACAAATGCACACGCTCAGGCTCACAAAATATATTTTTCAGGAACACTTGTAATATAAATTCACAAATGCACACGATCTGTTTCAAAAATGCACACAAGCTGTTTCACAAATATAATTTTGAGAGAAGCTTCAAATATATACTCACAGATCATACAAATCCCTGAATGTGCTTGAATTCACCACTTCTCATTAGGGAACCTCTCTGTATTCGTGAGAGGATTTCGTGTGGTGAGTTCTGAGACTCGCCTAGCGTGAAGAGACAACAAACGTCACCATTGGCTAAGAAATCGGTCAATCAAATTTATCACTACCCAGCCGTGTTCGGTTTCAGCCAATCGTATGGCTTCTAACATGTTTCAACCTCATTATGGGCCTAACGTACAGACCCCGGCAATAATTACTAATTCATTTCCTCAGTTTATTAAACAGTGGGCATGAATTAATAACCCGGTTCTGCTAACCGCTAAGCTAAGAGCTAAAGCTACCAGCTACGTAAATAAAGATGGTGGACAAAGGGAGCGTCACAGAGGCCACGTCACTGGGAGTTTCCTAACGTACGTTCGTCGAATCACACACGCGTAGAGGCGACATACGCCCATGGGCAGGCAGAACACAAAAAGGGGGAGTTTTATTATTTTATTAGCTGTGTGAGACACCTCGTGGTCTCTTTAAACAAAGAGACCACATGCCGCTTATCAAATAAACTAGCCTTCTGCTAACAAAGAAAACCTGAATTGGATGAACAAAGGGTGAACAGAGACTATATTCAGCTTTGCCTACCACTAAGGAAAAGCTCATCGGATGACAAAAAAGGGGAGAAAATGGGCAGCTTCGAGGGCCAGTCTCAGCTCAAGGAAGGTTTGCTAGCATGAAGAAACGTTGTGGACGTGTCCCAGACTGTATCAGGACTTTGGGCAAAGGAGAGAGTCTCCTTTAGTTCAGATCGGATCACACCAGAGAGGGCGAGCAGGTGGCTGCGCATCTTTTTTTAACTTTCGAGGGGGGAAAACCCCCCACTCTCAGCTGTTCCTTCGTCCACTCAGAGATGTAGAGGAACACAGCTGGAGGCATTAACTAATGGATGTCTGATGTGAGGTGAGTCAAAAGCCTTTTTTTTTTTTTTTAGGGGATCTGAATTTTCATGATGACTTTGTGACTACTTTTAACTGGATGTGTTGTTAAGATAAGCCAATGGTAATGGAAATAACACAATATCAGGCCGTATTGATCCGACCCATTTGGGTCTTATTATATTGATCTGTTTTCTCTACTCGAGATGCTTCTGCGTCTAAAGGGATCGTTGTTGAAAAACGGGGTAAAAGTCTCTCAACAGCGGTCTTCTGGCTGAAACTGGCTGCAGCCTACGTTAGCTTCAGTTAGCTCCTGACTAGCTTGTGACTAGCTTGTAGCTACGTCGGCTCGGAGCGTTAACCCTCCGCCCCCAGCCTCACAGCGCCTCTCTCAGCTCCACCTCTTTGCCCATTTTTGGAGTTTCTGAGAGTGACGAGGCGAGTGATGCGGACAAGATGGCGGCGGTGGGAACCGCCCAACTGGCCTCATTTTTGCTATTCAGAAACCTATGGGGGACTACCGTAAGATTAGTCCATTGTTTTATACAGTCTATGGTGTGCACCGAGGGCCTTGGATTGGCTGTGTACCATGGTTTAATAAAGGTCACAGCGTCGATTCCAGCGCGCAATTGTTCAACTTGCTTGTAAGCTGTGTAGGCCATCACTGTTGTGATGACTGAAGTAAAAAACAATCTTAAATTTCTACCAGGCTTTTACAACAGTCATAAATACCGAGCTGTGTTTAGACCAGGAACTGATAAAGAGAAGAAATTGCAGCAGACTCGGGGAGTATATGATACTTTGGCACACAATGAATGTTTATGTACTGGGAGTGACCATGTCATGTGATTTTTCTTTTCTCTTTGTTCAATAAAAAGAGATGAGCTCTGTTAGTCAGCGCACACATTGGTGACCCTGACCTGCAGGTGTATCTTATAACTAACACATCTGTTGTTGTTGTTGTCTTTTCTGGAATAGATATCACTTTTCAACCCTGCTGAGGAACGCTGGATCCTCAAACGGTGAACAGAGCTAATTGACAGTTTTGGAGTTAATCCACAATAGAGGAACACTTTAATATAAAATTTAAACTCCAGCAATTTGGTGAAGAATGCGGGCAGTGGTTTTCCAGGAGCAAAGTAGAAAAGTAAGTGGATTGTTGACCAAATATTTTGAGGAAACACTGAAGTGAATTATTGATCTGAGTTTAACAGGATGATGGAGAACTGAGGACTGACCTTTGATAACAGACCCGGGTCATTTTCTCAGCGATCTGGCAAGAGCTACAACAAATTAATAGGTAAATGTTGGTCTGAAAATTCTCCTTTTTAATGTTAACTCTGTTTCTTTAAAGGAAAAGAGGGACATGCGAGACAAGTATTGAGTGTAGGCGGCTCTAGCTGAAGGGAGACCTCTGTTCAGTGACAGATGTAGTGGGAAGATAAGGTTTCCTACATCACGCCTGGGTGACTGCACAGCCCGGGACTGAACATCACAAAGTGTGCATAGAAAAAGGTCTGCGTTCCTGGAATTGATTACTGATAGAAAAGGTCAGAGTGAATAGATTACTGACAGAAAATGTCAGTGTGAATAGAGGACTAGTATTAGTTATATAGTTTTGGATTGAATGTGTGTGTGGAGAGGAACTGATAGAGAAACACCCTCCAGAGATAGTATTTTGAACCTCTACAGTTAAATAACTATCATTTAGGGGAAAAAGTTGGATTGGATCTAAAACTCTGGTTGTTTTGTGAATTTTAAACGCCCAGTAAATGTCCGCTCTGACAGGAAAAGCCTGGAAGAGTAGAAGCTTGACATCTGAAGACAATCAGGGGTCCCACTTACTACATACTACCTTAGATTATTTTATTGACATGATGTCTAAACAAACAGAGATAAAAACCTCGCACCCCAGAACCGGGTAAACGGTGGTTAACTCTGGAACAATAACTAGGAGTATATAAAGTTTAACTAGTCCCAATGATATCACCTGCTGATCAGGAAAAGGGTAAGTTAGCAGGGAGTTTGTGGTGTTTTGGGGGCGATAGGGCTGTGAATGAGTGGATAAATATCTGTCAGTCTTTGTATAAACGGGAAAGAGCGGAGAAATTGTGTGTGTGTGTTGAGATCTCAACTCTGTGTGAAAGCAGGAGTCTTACGATTGAAAACTCGGGTATAAACTATTATCTAAAAATATATATAAATATATAAGTGTGTGTAGTGGTGGACAAGTGAAGTGAACTATACTAGAATATATATATATATATATATATATATATATATATTAACATAGAAAGGATTATAGTTGTTGTGGCTGCGAGAGGAGCGCTGTATGGGAAGTTCGTGGCTGTTGGAGGATTCTCTGCTGTTGGCTTGCGGCTGGTGGTGGTATTTCCGCCAAAGAACGGTGTTCGTTTCAAAGCAGTCACTAAAAGAGTCGGTTTTTGGAGCTATTGCCAGTTCAAGCGGCACAGCCTTGTTGAAAAGAAACTGCAGGCGTGCTCTGCGGAGCGATACATTTACATTTTGAGATGAAAAGCAAGGTTGAAACAAACAAGCTTTAAATATATGCTTTAACGATAAACAAAAGGGGTTTTGTGGCCACAGATTATCGGTTATTTAAGATTTGTGCTGTCTGTCAGGGTCTACAGAGCATTTTTCGGAGTGCCGGCACCCAAAAAATAGATTCTGTTACACTGTAAAAAAAAC